>OV839568.1:82591848-83191848 GCA_929447395.1 Epistrophe grossulariae | reverse complement strand
ATAAAATTTAATTCTTTGAACCATGCTTAAAAAAAAAATATGTATGGAAAAGTAAGTTTCCTCATACCGTCCGTCGTCGGTCCGGTCTAGTGCGTCTAGGCTTTTATTATTTTCTAAGTTAGTAAAACTTTTAAAATCAAAACTGAACCTACCGCAACACGACTCTCTTTTAAATCCAATCGCATAGCTAACGCTTCTCTCATAAATATATCTGGATAGTGGCTCGCGGAAAAGGCTCTTTCAAGTTCTTCAAGTTGCCAGGAATTGAAGTTTGTCCTCGAACGCCGTCTCTTTGATGAACTACTGTCATCTTCGCCATCTGCTGTGAAACCTATTAAAAAAAATTTTAAATTAATAGTTTGGTTATTTTAAAATTTTTTTAAAATAATGAGATTTTGAAAAATTATGATCCATTTGCATATGTATAGATATTGTTAAAAGCAAAAAGTAAAACTTTAAAAAAATGGGGTATTTTTTTTTTTAACCTATAAGATGTTTAGAAGGTCGTTTTGAGAAAGTTATATGGTGTCACCAAAATATTAAATGATCAAATGAATCCAAGAGATGTAAAATATAGGGAAAAAGGTTTCAGTTATATTGGTTGGTGTTACTACAGAAATTACAATGATTAAAATGGACAAAAGTGATAAATTTCAGACAGAGTACCTAAAAACTATTGAATTATTGGTTTCTGTTATAATATGACTCATCACTGTATGTACACTGTACAGTTTATAGTGTAAAAAAAGAATTAGAAAATTAATCTACATGCGAACTAGGTTAGGTTAGGTTAGAAGGAGTGATGATACGGCGACCCAGTGGCGGATCCACGGGGGGGTGGGGTTTCGGGTCCGGACCCCCCCCATGAGCCTTTAAACCAAATATTTTTATATTAATTTATTTATTTATTAAATATTTATTTCTCTTCGACCTAAATTTGGTCTACGTTTAACCTACTAAATTCCAGAAAGCCCATCTTTTTATAAAATTTCTATTAAAAATGTGTTTAAGTGCGTAATGATTAGGTATACCTCCAAAACTTCAAATGAATCTTATTGGAAATAGATGCTTACATTAGATTGTGACTGCATAATAGTTTTATGAAGGAAACTTAGTTCAAGGGCTTAAGGTATGTTATTGTGCTGCGATGGCCCGTAAATATTTTTAAAAACTTCACAAATTTGAAAATTTTTAAGATAAAATTTTTCCAAAGTTAAGTTTTTCTAAAATGGTACAACCGACGAGATAAAAAAAATCGCATACTATTTGTAACTTTGCGGAGGAACTTAGCGTGAAATTAGCACCATCATTTTCGATTTTCAAACAAAAAAGTTGTGCTGTAGGTATTGTAATCAACTTGTGTTATCATGTGCCGTATATATTTTTTTTAAATTCGCAAATTTTAGGGATGAGTTTTTTTTTGCAAAATAACGATTTTCAAAAAATCAAAGTTGTGCTGTATTTTGCTCAAAAAATGATTCGCATATTTACAGCTTTTATGGCCAAAAATAAATATTGCGAAGCGTGAGGTTAGCACCGCCATTTTCGATTTTCAAAAATAAAGTTGCGCTGTATTGTGCTCAACTTGTGCTGCCATTGTGCCGTAATTATTTTTTTAAATTCGAAAATTTGCAATTTTTTTTTTCAAAATTACGATTTTTTAAAAAGTTATACATCATGCGCTGTTTTAAGCTTAGTTCGTGCTTGCTTGTGTTTTTTTTCTGAAAATATAAATTGGCGGTGCTAACTTCACGCACATAAATAATGTAGCACAAATCGCACACAAGTTTTACTTGCCTTTAAGTTTTCTATTTGTAGTTGGACCCCCCCCATGACCAAATCCTGGATCCGCCACTGCGGCGACCGTATCATCTCACTCGGATCTCGATGAATATAGGTTTAGTTATGTATGTGTGAGGAGAGAAGGGGAGGGGAAGTTAGGTATTGTGGGCCCTGAAAGACTAAGACAGAACTTTTTGAAACTCATATTATTTATACATACATATATATATATTTTCAAAATTCCGTTTAGTGAAAATACATATTTATATAATATAACTGTTGTTTGACTAATCACATAATAACTCTACACAATCTGTTTTTCATTAATTCAAAAGTACCAAAAGTAACCTAATTAATTTAATACATGATATGTAACTGTATTGTATATCTACCTATTATTAATTCTTATATTTTGTATTTATTTATTCATATTCAATTGCACATTAAGATTATAATATCATTAATAGTGAAGGCTGAACAATATTTAAGCAACAGAAGAACACTCAGATTGCAGGCAACAAAATCTGGGTTGAATTTGTGAGATACCAAAAACTAATCGATTGTCTGTTCAGGTCGATGAGACTGTATACAGGGTGTCCCGTAACTCAAAGTCAAGCGGGTAACGGGTGATAGGGTAGGTTGTACCTGTTCTGGAAAAAATAAGAAAAAAAATCTATCTTGCTTGCTTAAGTAATAATAGCAGTATTTAGAAAAATAGTGAAAATCGATACCCTAGACCACATTTTTAGGTACTGTGGTCACAAATTTCCGAATTTTGACGTGTTTATTTTTTTTACGTAATTCTAAATAACCATGCTATTGATTTCAATCACAAATTTAAAAATAAATATTGTAAGTTTCGAAAGAAAAATAAAGTTTGACTGAGTCATGTTTCAAAAAAAAATTTTAAGCTAACTTTGACACTTCATAATTAAAAAAAAATGTACTACACTACCTTGGCAAGTTTTTTAAAAAATTGGCGCGATTCATCAGGATTTCAAAATGGTACAACACTCGCTACTTATTAATTCGTAAAAAATATTTTTCATTTTTTATTTGCAAAAAGGACCTCAGTTCACTTCAATCACTTTTACGAGAATAATGCTTTATTGTACTTAAAAATCAATTTTACCAAGGTGTACGTAACATAAACAGAGGCACTAGAATCAGACACTGTTTGCCATAAGTAAGAGTAAGACAGATCTACATTACGTAATATGGTACGCTACGATCTACGTTCGGTACGCTACGTTTATGGTTTTACTCGCAACATCTCACAATCGTGCGCTTTTGTTACCCTGGACTCGAAAAGTGTTGTGGAAATTATGTTAGTTATTATCTATTAATAGGTACTAAAAACTTCACAAATTTTTACCAACATATCAACTCTGAGAGCGTATAGTTACGAGGGAGCAAACTTTGTATACACGTTGCATATGATATACGGGTCACGGGTGGTAGTTGTTTTGATTTAAAATTCGATGAGCAATGCTTTTCGGTATTCCAGTGGATCTTTCAATCGCACTGATCAAGAGCTGGGATCACATTCAATTCAATTTAATTTTAAACTCCTTCGTCGTTATGTCGTTGGGGTCTCCCATCTGCAGCGCCGCCATACGAGTACTAAAGGCAATCGTCCTTGCGAGTATGATAGGTGTCCATAGATGAACACCCGGTGGTCATGAGTGACGCCCCACAATTGGGTACCTTTCGATCCACTGGAATACCGAAAAGCATTGCTCATCGAATTTTAAAACAAAACTACTTCCACCCGTACCATCTGCAACGTGTACAAAGTTTGCTACCTCGTGACTAAACGCTCCCAGAGTCGATATTTGCAGAACAATGTTGGGGAAAATATGGAAGTTTTTAGTTCCTATTACTAGATAATAACTGACACAGTTTTTACAACAATAATCGAGTCCAGGGTATCACAAAAGCGCACGATTGTAAGATGTTGCGAGTAAAACCATAAACGTAGCGTACCGAACGTAGATCGTAGCGTACCATATTACGTAATGTAGATCTGTCTTACTCTTACTTATGGCAAACAGTGTCTGATTCTAGTGCCTCTGTTTATGTTACGTACACCTTGGTAAAATTGATTTTTAAGTACAATAAAGCATTATTCTCGTAAAAGTGATTGAAGTGAACTGAGGTCCTTTTTGCAAATAAAAAATGAAAAATATTTTTTACGAATTAATAAGTAGCGAGTGTTGTACCATTTTGAAATCCTGATGAATCGCGCCAATTTTTTAAAAAACTTGCCAAGGTAGTGTAGTACATTTTTTTTTAATTATGAAGTGTCAAAGTTAGCTTAAAATTTTTTTTTGAAACATGACTCAGTCAAACTTTATTTTTCTTTCGAAACTTACAATATTTATTTTTAAATTTGTGATTGAAATCAATAGCATGGTTATTTAGAATTACGTAAAAAAAATAAACACGTCAAAATTCGGAAATTTGTGACCACAGTACCTAAAAATGTGGTCTAGGGTATCGATTTTCACTATTTTTCTAAATACTGCTATTATTACTTAAGCAAGCGAGATAGATTTTTTTTCTTATTTTTTCCAGAACAGGTACAACCTACCCTATCACCCGTTACCCGCTTGACTTTGAGTTACGGGACACCCTGTATAATAGCGTGTAACTAAAGTCCTAAATTTTATAAGATTATCGAGGCCCATTTTATCTTATGTTAAAGATATATCTTGCAAGGTTGTTGTATATTACATTAAATTTTCGCCTTGTTAAAGAATGAAAAATAGTGAACACCTCACATCCATACAACAGGATTGGTATAAGAAGTGCTTTGACAAGGAACATCTTAGCTTCGGCCGAAACATACATTTAGCAGATGGGCGGAGTACTCTGCACTATTCCTGACGCTGCATTGGACATATTGTTTCATCAGAAACCTCTTGATATATTCGACTGCAAGCACTAGTATCTTCTGCATAATTTCATCTTCTTTTTTAATTTGCAAAATTGTTCGTAGTTCGATCGGACATAGTCCTATCTGAAACGAAAGTGCTCAGCGCTGCCTTGTACAAGGAGCCTCGATTATAAAGGAGTCCCCTATCTACAGTTCTGCGGCCGACTGACGTGGTAGATTAGCAGAATTGCCGCCCTATCCTGAATCAGCCCTCGATTGTCTAAATAGAGAAATGCATCCGGTGGTATAGAGCTGCTTAGACGCACACTCTTGTAGTATTCGTCGTTAGGGTAATAAGCCCCAAAAATTAAGCTGTTTGTCGAAGTCATCGTTCCTGAAGTGTGGCTACGGCCTACGAATCACCTAAATTATCTACTGGTTATGTTGGCTCCGTAGTATAAAACCAGGTTGCAATAATATCGTATGTGCTGCGACCCTGGTGTTCTGTGTAATTCTAGGCAGCGTCGAGGACACTGCCTCTCAACAACTCGAATCTTTTTCATTTGAGTTGGGGCAACGTTGAATCAAATCGGGCATCCATAGGCCTGATGAGTGCCATGTAGCAAATCACCTTTACCCTGGCGTCAAGCCCGCTTCTGTAAAACAAACGTTTCCTCAGGGCAAAAGCTCCCCTAGCCCTGGACAAAGTAGGATTTTTATATCTGTCGAAATACAAATACTGACTAAACCACATGCCAAGGTACTTTACTACACTTTTACTTTCCAGTGAATGTCCATTTGGCCCTACGATCACCAGCTTACGCCAGTTATTTCTCGTAACTAATTCGGAGACATTACCAAAGTAGTGTTGAAGTTGAAAAAATGTAATTTCCTTTCCCTTACCACATAGACTTGTTTGCTTCTAGTGAACGTTCATTACCTTTAAAACACTCCGCTTAAGCGAAACTTGTTTAAGTGAAAAACCCGGATACCTGGAACATATTTTCAGTTAAATTTTATATTTTTCATTGAAAAAAATAAACTCTCTTAATTGAAAAAAATTTTAATCCCAAATTTGAATTCACCTCCACCAAATTTTCACCACGAAATTTCATTTAATTTCTTAGGTATGTCACAACCGTAAGTGAAATTTTTTTTCACTTATTCGGACTCCCCTTAAAAGAAATTTTTTGTTTCTTTTAAAAGAAAAACCCGCTTAAGTGAAAGAAAGACTGTGACATTTTGCGGTTTTTGTTTTATTATTAAAAACTATTTATTATAAATAAATAAAATGAAGCAACAATTATTTATTAATTTATATTTGTTACTAAAATTATTTATTATAAATAAATTAATTGCTGCAATAATAACATAGGTAGGGTAATTGCTTAATATTCAGAATTTCGAAGGCACGTTTTAATTAAGCAAAGGACCGGCAATACGTTTGTGGAAAAATTTAATTCGCACATAAAATTCGATAACATTTAACCGAAAAATATTAACTTCTTTTATTATTTATTTTCGTAGGAAATTATAATTTGCATATATTACAAAATTATTCATTTTACATACTTTCAAACAATTCAAATTTATTCTACAGTAGTATTGAAGCGTGCCTGTGTTTATATATTTGACCATAATATGTACCTACATGTTACTCAAACCAATACAGACAAAATTCTTCCAAAAGTAGTTCTTTAAAGTTATATAACATATACCTTCAGAGTCACTCGCTCCTAATCACAAGCTTCTCATCTCAAGAACAAATAAGAGCTCTCAAACTTAATGAATAAGCTGCAAGTTAGGTCGACGTTAGCTCTAGATAAAGGTACAATATCTAAGGCTACTTCTAAAACAAACGAGCTTTAAGATTAGCTCCGGAAGTGATGATAACGCTTTTAAACAACTAAAAATATTACTTGCTACCTATATTATAATTTATACGGGGGGATTTCCATAAGGTGATAAGAAAAACTTTAATGGGTACCGTGAAATAAGTCCAATTGAAATAAGGGCAAATGTGAGGATTTCTTCTTATTTCCCTCTGTGGAAGTATCCAAACACTGCTACTACTTTTTAACATAGACATAGTCAGCGAAGCTGACGAGTAACAGCTATTTGAAATATAAAAGAAATTCGATTGATGAATAATTCATGCCGATTGTGAAGTGCACAATATTTGACTTCCAAGGAATCGACAACTTTCCATAGTACATGCGTACCAATTACCGAATTAAAGTTTTGTTTTTGAACCGCCGCACTTTTGGTGCGGATATAAAAGGAAAGGACCATGGGCATTTTGGGCCCACTTTCAACATTGCTCAACAGTGATGAAACTTATGTCATATGAAAGCGTATGGAGAGCACTTTATTTCATTATATGGCAGCTATATTGAAATCGAGCGCAAAAGTTGTGTTTTGGCACATTTTATAAAAAAAAATATTTAAAATGCAATAAAAAATATTTTAAAAAAATTACCTTTTCTGAAAGCCTGAAGTCTGTTCTTTCATTTTATTTTTAAATCAACTTATTTTTATAAATAGTTCTCGAAAAAATTAATTTCAAACTCAAAAACATATTTATTTTTATTTATTTAAGAAGCCTGTTTGTTTGAGTTAAAATTCTTATAACTTTTCATCTAAGACTGTCATTGGTGAGTTTTATACCTTTTAAGAAACTTCAATATCATGGCCAATTTTTAAATCTAAAAACCAGTGTTGAGTCATATGAATTTTTTTCAGGATGCTCTTTTAAAAATTGAAGCAAAAAAAGGTTTGATCAAAATGTCGTATTATCAATTAATTTTGAGCAAAATGGTGCAGGATATCAAAAATATTTTAATGCAGAAAATTAATCTTACTATCATACAATATTTAAGTGAAACAAATTAAGAAATCGGAAGCAGTCTTAAAATACACTGAATTTGAAGCAAAGACTGTTGCCAATAAGGTATTGTATAATTTCGATGTCATTTTACAGTCTACAAAATCTAAATCCACAGTTCCATAAAACGATACTGCATCTTCATACCATGATTCATCCCTCACGGCTATGATAGTGATCGAAACACAAGTTTTCTTCTCTTAAATCATGGAAGTAGTATTTATATCCATCTAGTCTGTTTAAGTTGAACTCTCTTCAACTAAAAAGATCATTTTTTGCCAATTGTTTGAATTGATGCTGCGTTCAGCATTCCATGGCATTCGACATCTTGCTAAATTAAGCTGCTATAGTTACCGCGCATTAAGTTAAACGATAGGTTTTTTCATCAGCATTAAGTGCTTTAGGTGCCCGGCTCATTTATAACCCAGCTCCGTGTCTTCATTTGCTCAGAGAGTGGTTGCAATTGGAAGCTTATCATATTATTTTCGTCATTGATATTATCTATAGAATTGAAAAAGTTCGTTCTTTGTAGTATTTTGCCGACATTAACGGATTTTTTAAGAAATTGCATACCAATTTGAGACTTTGATCAATTATCGACCAATAAAACGTTTCGTCAGTCCTTGATTCCGATAGGCCTCTGTTTTTGCAAACTTAATGAATCTTGTCTGCCCATTTAAACTTTCAAATTGAAAGAATCAGAAAACATAACTGTTTCATCACTTCCTGATAACTTTTCGAGACGTAAGCTGGAATAAAACAAATTGAGGCTATTGAAATGTTACAAAAAAAAAAGATCGTTCAAGTGACTGCAAACAAACAAGCACAGTAAATTTAGTTAACTTTAAGAAATTTGTTAAAAAATTGTCTTAATCTCAGTGACCGTTCTCTTACCTTGTCTTTAAATCTAAATTTCCTTATGATACAAATCAAAGAAGTATCAAAAACAGTTGAATGTAAGAAAGTTAAAGTGTGAGGCTATTCAAATATTACGGACTGTACATGGTACCTTATCATTTATTGCCTATTTACTATAAGCGGGATAATTTCCATGTTCGTTTTTTGTCCTATGGAAATGTCAAAAATCTTTTATTGAAGTAACTGGTTTCTTTGACTATTAAAAATTCGTAAATTTATAACTTTAATTAAATTGATTTCTCTTGATCAAATTCTACTGATGTTTCATAATACATAACACATACATACATACATACAGATTATAAGGGAACAGAACATTAATCATGTCCGCACGGGTTAGTAACTTAAGTGGAAGTTCACATTTTGTACGTGCTTAATTTTTCCATCAAATTCCGTATGGTTTTTGTCCACTGGAAGAAACTTTATTTTCAGAAATCACATGACGACACAGTTCGAAAATCGCTTGTATGGATTAAGTGGGGTTCACGAAATTCAGAATAGGAAATGAGAAACTGTCACTTTTTACTATTAAACAACCATCAATCATGAAGGTTATAAACATAGAAATCAAAAGGGTAATCATAATGTTTGTTAAGTTGGAGAAATTTATCATCTTCTCTTTGGCGTTGAGGACGTGGAGGCTCACAATGATAAAAATGAAGGAATTGTATTATAGATTTAATTTAGATAATAATTTGTTTTGTTAAGAAAATGTAACTAAAGCTATGAAATTGAAGAAAGCCTCATGTATTTAGTAAATATCTACCTACATATTATGTGTAATAATTTTTGAATGTTTGCATTATTATAGGTAGGTAAGAAGGGGCACATTTGAACGCGGGGTACCTTTAAACATGACTAGTAAAATTAAAAAAAATAATTTTTGATGTGTAAACATCTATACTGGCGGGTAAAAAAAAAGGAACGGATCTTGTGATATGATTGTGATTCTGAACTTCACGTTACGTTAGGTATGTTTACACATCTTAACCGTGAGTCCCGGCACTCACACTTTTTTTTAAAGCGTAAACTTAATTTTAAACATGGAAATACCCATATCTTAACACGTCGACGACATTGTGGTCATCTGACAGTAACTAGATATGCAGTTTCCTTCAATACACTAAAAAAAAATCGTTTGCAATATCAATAAACACGTTTTATTGACTGTTTTTATCATTGTCTCAATAAACTTTTTGTTGATATTCGGAACATTTTTCGTTTTAAAAATTTCTACTCAATTTTTAATTTTTTCAAATTCTAGTCGAATCTTATAAAATTCAGGCTTTTGAAATCCATAATTTGCATCTTAGAAGGGTGCGACAGCATATTATTACGAAACGCATTTCGGAGTTCAGGTCACTTGAATTGAATTCAAAAGTTCACGTGACCTCAATACCTCAACTACAAAATGCATTTCGGAAGACTCTGTCACACTCTTCTTAGACGCAAATTATGTTCGATGCTCACCGACTCTTATAAAAATCACAGGATTACCAAAATTGTGAATTCTATAATAGTCAACTATAAATTAAGAAAAAAACATTTACCCTCATAAACATTTTATTGGAACAATAAATAGTTTATTGGTCCAATATAAAGTTTATTACGGTAAAAAAAATTTTCAAAACAACAAAAAGTACATTGCCACAACTCACAAATTTTGTAAAAGATAAATAATGTAATAAATAATTTTTTCTACGTACTTTTTGCTCTTATACTCACATTATTTATTGCTAAAATCATTATAAATACTTTCTTTCAAAAGGGCCCTATGTAAATTAAAACCTGCCCTATATGTGGGATACCTTTGAACATAAGGACCAATCTTGTATTTTAGTAAAAATAAAATATCAATATTTACTAAATTTAATCAGAAATGGTAAATTGAACATTTCTCAAAGTGCCGATAACTTACAGGCTACTGGCGACTGATCATCCATAGTGAAAGGACAAGTGGTGCGCTGCTAGCGAAAAACAATTAACTTAAAAAAAAACAATATCTTGGTGTTATACTAAACTATTAAACAAAAAGTGCTCAATAAATGCACACTAAGCAATTATATTAATTAAAAACAAAATCAATATAAAAAAAAAGAAACAAAATATAATAAGTAGGTACAAACAGTGAAAGTGCAGTGGCCCAAACCATGGCTCCGGAGGGATATGGGGGGGGGGGGGGTAAATTGTGGTCACTCATGTATGTGCAGGCCCTGCTAGTTATCGATCAATGTAAAAAAGAAATAGATGATCTAAAAAAAATTTCTAGCAGGGCCAGACAATGCCGACAAATATAAAAATTCACCTGAAATGAAACGAAAACAGAAAATAACTGATCAAAGCTATGATTGTGACGATAACATATAAACAACAACGCATACGGATTACGGAATACTCCAAAACATTGACACCCACCCAATAGACATGCAGACAGACTATAGTGAGCAGCAGCCTACTCCAGCAACTACTGAGCAGCAACCTACTCCAACAACTACATCTAGTGTTCTGATCGCACAGTTGAAGAAAGCTAACGAAGAAAAACAAAAAAATTAAAACTACAACAAAATTAAATCCTTATAAAATAATAAAAACAACAACAATGATACAACTGAAAAAAATTGCAAACAACCACAGTGGTGCAAAAAAATAAATCACCACCACCAATTAAAATTTTCACCGAACAGTAAAACTATTTGTAAATTATTAAAAGACAATAGCTATAGGTAGTAATAATTTTATTATAAAACAAATAAGTAAGGATAGAATATCTTTAAAAGTAAACAATAAAAATTAAAAGTAAACAATAAAAATGACTGTAGCAAAATCAAAGATCTCTTGAAAGAAACTAAATCCGAATCTTTTACATATACCAATAAAGAAGATAAGTTACAGTAATTTTTAATAAAAGGTCTGAGTTTAAACTTCAGCCCGGAAGAGGTCCTCCAAGAACTACAAAACTTGGACTTAGAACATGTTAAATTCGAAAGAGCATTCAGGACTCGATAAGCCAACAGAACCCTACCAATTATATGATATTTTTCAATGCCGCCGATGTCAACGGTTCGGGCATGCTGCTTCGAATTGTAGCATGGTATATAGGTATAGGCATGAGCCTGGAAGATGTCAAAAAAAGAAGAATTCTATTGTTAACTCGGCCCAAAAAGGGGTCATCCTGCTTCATGGAAGGGATGGGAAAAATATAGATATATGTCAGAGCGTCTTAAGATGCGAAAAAGAGGTACACAATTGAGTACTTCTCAAAAAATTGGAAATGTAGAAAATTTTATTAGGGGAAGTAAATCCTACGCAAACGTGTTGGGAGGTGGCGCTGGCACCGGAACTGGAACCAACATAGTTGGACCCAGTGTTACTAATGGTAGCACAGCAAACGATAAATTACAAATTCAAGTAAACAGTGTTGCCAAGACTGTATCAGAGCTTACGGCGAAGGTTAATCCCCTTCAGAGCCATCTTATACATTGATATGGTTGGGTAGACTTGCGCATCCCTCAAAATAGTTGCCCTTAATGTTAATTCTATAATTTCCATTAAAAGGTGACAAATCCGGCCTGGTTGGACACGGTGGCGAACGGTAGAGGCAGATTCCTTCATTGCTTCATCGAGGACAATCAGGTCGAGTATAGAATGAAATTATATCCCGGTTACACCAAGTTTTCCGTCCGGAAATTCATATCCTGACCTTTGCATCGCGGACGCGCGGATGCAAAAACAAACGGTCCCCAGTAATAAAATTCCATTAATACCGTATGATAGCAATCATCATGCAATAAAAATGCAAATGATATTTGCTGATGACTTCGGGTTTGGTTTCGAAACGTGGCACGAGGTCCCTAAATTAAACTTTAGGCAGACTGATTGGTGCCGTTTCCAGCGTTGCGCCACCAGAAAGTATAGGAGTTGCAATTCATTTTCTAGTAACTAGTATTCATAACACTAGGAATCTCTCTAACGAGGAGTGTGATTCCTATATTGGGAACCTTAACACGGTGGTATTACAAGCTATAGATTCTTCAGTTCCGAAAATGAAATCTCATAACAGCATAAAATATTATTTAAACCGTGACATAAAAACACTACAAAAACACAAGAGCTTCTTAATAGCTCAGATAAATCGAATACATCGACAATTTTAAAATGTATCTCACAATTCGGAGCTTCAGAGATGGAAATCCCTCCTTAGAAATGTGAAAACTCTGATTAATCCAACAGTTTCGGAATAGTGCAAATGATTACTGGAAAAAAGAAAAATAAGTGATTCAAAATAGCTTTTAACAGCCTTAGCTAAGTTCAGTTCATCTAACATAGATTTCTATGTTAGATGAACTGAACAGTTTCGAAACTGAAAATATAACTGTCTTCTCAGACACTTCTATCCCAGACTGGGATTAATATTCAAGACTGCCCCATCACCGATAACCTATTTATTTATAGATAATGGGATAATAAAACTAAACCTAATGGGCTCTCATTTTCAGGCTTTACAAGAGATCTTTCTAGCTGCGGAACTGATGAAGTACGTGATGGATTGTTAATATTTCGCAATAGTGAAGTACCAACACTCCTAAGATTTTCAGAGACATTGAAAGCAGACGAACAAAATACGGAACAAACTAACAATTACTTTACAACATTATTAGACGAACTGACATACATATTCAGAAAACTCAACAACAAAAAGTCAAGCAGTTTAGAAACATTCCAAATATTGCCCTAATAGTACGAGAGCTAGCAACGTCGAGAAAAAATTCATTTCAACAGTCATGTTGTTGTACTCTTCACTACCTCGAGTGATATTTTGATAGTCTAGCTGGTGGGGAACGTTTCGTTTTTTTGAACCGCGTCACTTTTGTGAGCGTAAAAAGTTGAAAAAAAAAAAATAATTTTAACAGTCTTGGCTCCTTTTTCATTTCGTTCTTCCTGCCTGCAACAAGAATATACAGGTCTGGCAGGTGTCTGACGTTGCAAAATACGTCTGGCAAGCGATTTTTAAATAAAAGAAAAATAATCGAATTTTATGGTTTTTATCTAGAAAAAGGCACGAGTACGATAACTATGGCGCCAAGGATTGATAACGGTTTTTTGAAGAGGAGTCAAAAACAAGCATTTTTTATTACGTGAGAGGGGGTCCATCTCACCCCGTTTAGGAGGTAGGGGCAATTTTAGGAAAATATGACTTAAATTACAAAAAAAAATGTTAAAACACAACCGCAACACTTACAATAAAGTACTATACCGGTTTTGAAAGCCATAAATCTGTTCTAATCTAATCCTAAATTTAAACTAAATTATACTAATGTCAACAGTTTTTGAAAAATTCGCATGCAAACTCAAAATTTTGATAAAAAAAAATGGAAAAAAAAAGTTTAGACCAATTTTTTTCAAAATTGTGAAATGAAGTGCTGCATTGGCTTTTTGTGATTAATGTTTATATAAATTCTTAATGTTCGATTAAGACCAAATGGTTTTATGTCTTCTAATTTTTGAGAAAATTGAACATTACTGAAACTACTTTTTTATGAGATTTTTGTTTTTTGCTTGCTTACACAAATTCATCAGTGCTAGCACCCAGCATTACGGCGTATAAGCAGTGAGGTATGTATGGGGGGGGGCATGCAACCCCCTGCTTGGGCACACTATAGGATTTGGAGTAGGTGCGAGGTTGGGTATATGCAAAGTTTCTTTTGCATTTAAAGCATCTGGATTTAGAGAAAATTTTAATTTATCCTATATATCCAATGTCAACAGCTGTTTTCATAATATACATGTACGTATACGTTGCTCAAAGTTCCATATTTAACATTTTCATGTATGAAAACGTAATGCAATATAAAAAATTCACATAACCTAGGTACTACTGTACGACTGCAGCAAATCTATATAATTTCTTTATATATTTCGTTTTAGACATATCTATGTAATGCAACTGTACCGCTAAATCAATTGCTGTACTTTACTTACAAAGATGAACCTATCATCAACATCAATCCTCAAATTGAAATCACCTAAATACCAAAAAACAAAAATCTCATAAAAAGTAGTTTTAGTAATTTTTAATTTTCTCAAAACCATTCGGTTTTCTGTGTTCGATTCAAACGAACGAACGAACTAAACGGGGTGAGATAGACCCGCCTCCTCCCATAATAAAAAATTATTGTTTTTGACCCCTCTACAAAAAACCGTTGTCAATTCTTGGCGCCATAGTTATCGTACTCTCCCCCAGAAAAAAATTATTAAAAAACAATGGCAATACTTACAATGTTGTATTTTGTCTTCTTGAAAACAGTGGATTTTTTTCTTTTGTTTCACATTTAGATTACTGTATTTATATTAATAGTTTTTTATATTAATTTTCAAACTCGAAATTAAAAACAAAAAAATGATATTTTTTTAATTTCAATTCGATTTTTCAGAAAATTTACCCTTCCGCTTGAACAGGAGGAATTAGACCCCCTTCTACTATTTTTGTAGTTCTCCTGACTAAACCTAAACGCACTAGCTTTTTGTCGCATCTTTCGCAAAAATTCCTGTATATTCTTGTATAGGTATAGTAAAACAATATCATATTATGTTTTTCTTCAACTTACAAAATAGCGTCTCGCACGATTTAACAACGTCAGACAGCTGCCAGACGTGTTAATAAATATTAACAGATGCTTGTTTAACGCAATAAGACAAAAAAATGACTGTTAAAAGGACATATTTTGATTTGGCCTTACGTGGGCAAATGTATCATAAATAAAGTATAGTTTTTGTAATTTTCAATTTTCTCAAAAACTATAAGGCTTAGAATCATCTAGTTTTTAGTGATCGACTAAAAATTTATACGAGTACTGAATACTTAAAGATAAACAGGTACTTGATGAAATTTTTAAGAAAAAAAAAGTAAGTACATAAACATTTTTGTGTTGTTTTTAGTTTCGAGTTTTAAAATTAATATAAAAACTATTAACATAAATACAAAAATTTAAATGCAAAATAAAAGAACAAATTCCACTGTTTTCAAAAAGACAGTGTAAGTGTTTTCATTGTTTTTTAATAATTTTTTTTCCGAATAAAAACCCTAAGATTCGATTATTTTTCTTTTATTAAAAAAATCGCTTGCCAGACGTATTTTGCAACGTCTGACACCTGCTAGACCTGTACATTCTTGTTGCGGCAGTTTTTAGCCAAGACTTTTGAAATAAATTTTTTTTTTCAACTTTTTATGCTCACAAAAGTGACGCGTACAAACAAAAAACAACCAGCCAGACCATCAAAATATCACTCAAGGTAGTTAAGACTGCAACATATTAAAAATAATGACTGTTGAAATGATTTCTCGAAAACGTTGCTAGCTCTTAGACTATAAAGCATATGCCGATTGATATCATACAGTCGAATTGTGTTATTTTCAATAATCTTTTAAATAACTACTACTTCAGGAGCTATTGGAAAATATCAAAGGTGTACCCAAGAATTAAAAAAAAAGAAAGATCCTTCTGATCCTTCTAGCTATAGACCTCTTCAGTGTTGCCGCTATGCGACTTTAATCGCATGCGACTATGACACGACCTTTAAAAAAAGTGGCTATTTTTACCCTTTTTTAAAAATCTTGTGACTTTTCTGACCCCATCTTTAGAGGAATGCATGGAAATGATAAGTTCTCTATTTTGTTGAAAAAATCTTCTCAACCAATTATTGGAATTAATATTTTCGTTTAACTTATATCACCGATAATAAACTATACAGATGTAGCATCTATATGGGAAAAAATGTCCATGAAAACGAAATTGGTTCAAAAAAAGAGCTTTCTCGAAAGTTCAACTTCTTAGAGAAGGGACAACATTTCAATTTATTTTCTCTACTACTCTAACCAATGGGAGAGCTACACGCAAAAAAAAACTCACAATTTTGTTTTTGTTTTCTTATACAGAAAAAAACCAACGGAAAAAAACCTGTTTGCTTCTCTCTTTTTAGAAATCGTGTGTTTATTGTTTTTGTTTTCATTATCTTTATTCTTTACTCGCTATGTGCTACCGCAGGTCAAATTTGAGACAAATTTGATATAAAAAAAATCTGAGTCTGTAGGTTATTCTGGATGCGGTTTTCAAGTCGAGGATGAAATTCGTCAACAACGTTAGATTTATATGTGTGCTTCATTATATGTATTTTGCAATTGCGCTTCATGATATTTGTTTAGAAAAATATTAAAATTGATTTTTTGAGAATGTTTGAAAAAAAAATAATTGAAATGAAAATAAATTTACTTCTGACAACATTGTAAGATCTGACAATCGTCTACACTTAGCTTAAGCTGTTGATTTTGTATATATGCAATTATTTTTATCTAGATTTGATGGAAGATCGAACAGCTTTTTCATTATTGGTCATATATCGGGGTGATGTTTGATTGAGGTAAATTTGTTAATTGTATTGTATGGGTATTTAAGGTATTTTTTTTTTTCAAATTTTTTTTTTATTTGGTGTGTTTATGAAAAATGTTTATTTGTTGAGATTATTTTTTGCTGATTTTTAAATTTTAGGGATTTAACAGGGTGGGTTTTAATAAAGGAAAGTTCAAAGAGTAGGAAAAAGCATAAGCTGCACAATTTTGCTCACAACTTTATATAATGTATGCAAAGCCGCTAAACGCCTAAAAAGACCAAAAATTGCAAACCCGAAACAGCAAGCTGAAATCCTCGTGGAACATCTCTAGAATGTCTTTGAGCCCTTTTCAGAAAGTGCAGTTACAAATAATGTACATTTTGTTGATAGAAACGACGAATAGGAAATTCCATTCTTCACGCTCAAAGAAGTAAGAAGCATTTGTCAACACAAGCTATCAAATAAAAAAGAACCCGGGTATGATCTAGTAGCTTCGATATGTACCACATCATTGGAAAATTGCAGAAGTCATTGTTATTCCTAAGCAAGGAAAGCCACCAACAGAAGTAACTTCCTACAGGCCAATATATCTTATACCAATTATGGTAAAAGTTTTCAAAAAACTGCTCATGAAAAAGCTTAGCAAAGTAATAGAAGAAAGAAAAATAATCCCAAACCAGCAGTTTGGATTCAGAAATAAACATTCCACGATAGGCCAAGTGCATCGAATTACGGATGTTGTTGAAAAGGTATTGAAGAAAACCAAGTATGTTCCGCTCTAAATGTTTCTCAAGCCTTTGACAAGGTTTGGGATTTGAGTACAAACTGCATAGAGACCCCCGAAGGCAGCTCTACGAAATACTGAAATCATATGTTACAGACCAATTCTTTAGAGTACGGTATGAGCAAGAGTATTCGGAAATTAATAAAATTGTAGCCGGTGTACCACAAGGAAGTGGCCTAGGACCAACAATGTATTTTTTATATACTAGGGATATTTCAGTGGACAATTATGCTATCTAGGCCACATTTGCAGATGATACTGCCAATTTATGTGCCTGATAAATGCCTTGTGAAGGCTACAGACAAATTGCAAAATTTAACCGATAAAGTAAGGGATTGGACGCAACAATGGCGTATCAAAATAAATGACTTAACCCACCCATATAGACTTTACCAACAAAAAGATTATTAATGTTCAAATTTGTATTAACAGTAAAGCTTTAACTTACGCCAATACTGCCAAATACCTAGAAAAGACTTTGTTTGCCAAGCTTAAGTGGAAAGAACACATCAGAATGTATAGAGAAGAACTTAACCTAAAATATAGAAAAATGTATTGGTCATTCGGTAAGAATTCGGACCTATCTATCCAGAACAAAATAAATACTGAAACCAGTTTGGACTTATGGCATCCAACTGTGGGGTTGTACAAAGAAAATAAATGCTAATACCATCCAAAAATTCCAAAAAAAAGTGTTTCGAGGAATAATAAATGCCCCTTGGTATATTAGAAATAGCGATTTACATCGTGACCTAAAAATAGAAAGGGTTACTGAAGTGATTAGAAAACACGCTGTATCACATAATCAGCGACAACATAGTCATTCTAATTCCGAGATGGTCTAAAAGCGATGGGAAAGTATAAAAACTTTATACTTTCCCCAATGCGATTTTGAATTTAAGAAATAATTGTAGATCTTTCATAGATTGGTTCTGATTTTCCGGTGGTTTTAGTGCGGTACAAGTCCCACACTACTTGGTACCGAATATTACCAAGTGTCTTTTGAAGATTTCCACCTGTAGAGAATTTTTTTTTTATTTGTAGGTAGGTATACCTTATCTACCTTTCAGATCAAGTTCAAATATTCTATAATAATTACATTTTTTAAATTATTTTGTATTTGTTTGCTCTTACCAAACAACAGGTTCAAAATGTTGAAATGTATTAACAATCCCTAGAAATAAATTTCTTAATATAAGAAACTGGACAATGATTATCTACCATCCACCACTCAAAAAAATTTTCTACCTACCCACATAAAGAACCTATGTCAAGTTAGCACTACACTTTTTGAAATTTAAAAAACTAAGTACACAATTAATTGTAGCTTTTTTGTTGTAAATTAGTTGTGAAAAAAAAAAATTTGTAGCTCTACTATTTTTAACAAAAATGGTATGTAGTGCTAACTTGATATCAAGATAGCATTACACTTTTGAAATTTAAAAAAACTAAGTACGCTATTAATTGAAGCTTTTTTGTAGTAAATTAGTTGCGTAAAGAAAAAATATGAAAAAAAAATTCCATTGTTTTTATTCTAATTAAAAAAAAAATGGTATGTAGCGCTAACTTGATATCAAGTTAGCATTACACTTTTGGAAATTAAAAAAACTAAGTAAGCAATTAATTGTAACTTTTTTGTTGTAAATTAGTTGTGGAGAGAAAAAAATTCTAAAATTTTTTTTGTGAAAGTTTTTAAACAAACACTGAGTATGTAGTGCTAACTTGACATTGTGAGTTCAGGCATTAAAAAGGGATATTCAAAAAACTAAGTACGCAATTATTTTTATTTTTTTGTTGTAAATTAGTTAAGAAGAGAAAAAAATTTTAAAAACTTTTTTGTTGTAAATTAGTTAAGAAGAGAAAAAAATTTTAAAAATTTTTTTCTCTTCTTAACTAATTTACAACAAAAAAGTTAAAAATAATTGCGTACTTAGTTTTTTGAATATCCCTTTTTAATGCCTGAACTCACAATGTCAAGTTAGCACTACCTACCATGATTTTTTTTTTTTAATTTTGCCAACAAAATTTTTAGAATTTTTTTCTCTCCACAACTAATTTTCAACAAAAAAGTTAAAAATAATTGCGTACTTACTTTTTTGAATATCCCTTTTTAATGCCTGAACTCACAATGTCAAGTTAGCACTACATACTCAGTGTTTGTTTAAAAACTTTCACAAAAAAAATTTTAGAATTTTTTTCTCTCCACAACTAATTTACAACAAAAAAGTTACAATTAATTGCTTACTTAGTTTTTTTAATTTCCAAAAGTGTAATGCTAACTTGATATCAAGTTAGCGCTACATACCATTTTTTTTTTAATTAGAAAAAAAACAATGGAATTTTTTTTTTTTCATATTTTTTCTTTACGCAACTAATTTACTACAAAAAAGCTTCAATTAATAGCGTACTTAGGTTTTTTAATTTTCAAAAGTGTAATGCTATCTTGATATCAAGTTAGCACTACATACCATTTTTGTTAAAAATAGTAGAGCTACAAATTTTTTCTTTTCACAACTAATTTACAACAAAAAAGCTACAATTAATTGTGTACTTAGTTTTTTAAAAAAGTGTAGTGCTAACTTGACATAGGTACATAAAGAATATTATATCCAATTTCCATGGATCAATTCAAAGAAGAAGAGTTCATATACTTTTTTTTCTGTGCCGCCAGCCTCTGACGACCTTAAAAAAAATTGTACATACAACACAGTAAAAAAACAAACATAATCGCAATCTTTCGTCTTCCTCTCGATCGTTGCTGACTGCATAGTATTGCAGAAACAAAAAAACACAAGAAGAAAACATATGAGCGAGCACGCAGCGTGCTTCCCTATGAACAGGCAAAGAGCTTTCTTGCCTGTTGATCGTCTGCCTGGTGTAAAAATAAATTGGGAAATTTTTTTCTATGGGGATGCTACATGTGTATAGTTTATTATCTGTGCTATTATAGTTTCAATGTTTTGCTTGGCAGAAACATAACCGAAACAAAGTAAATTTTCACTTACCAAGGCAGATGATATATGTAGAAGATTTTGACAGCTTTTGGTATGAAAGAGTCAGATCAAAATTAATCTTTTTTTTCTCACTTTATTTCGACACTATTTAGGTATATCATTTAATTGATTAATCAAAGTATACGAGTATTCAGGAAAAACATAGCCCTTGTAATGGAAGAAATGCAAAAACTGGGGACGAGAGAAACCGTGTTACAAAACAACGAGTCCTACAACTTTATTACTCGTGTTCGAATTCGACCTTTTTAGTCTGCTTATTCATAATGGCTCATTGCTCGTCGATACTTGAATTAGTCGCAAATATTTTAAGCCTAGTATACATACTTCCTCGTAAAGTGAACAACCATCAGTTGGAGAAAGTGAATTTTTGTCACAATTTGCTTGACTTTTGCGTTTTATGGTCAAATTGTCAAAGCTACACCAAAAATCAAAGAGTTCCCGTACATTTTGCGCGTGAATATGGTTCACCGCTCGTGAACGCAAACTCTCCACTTTTTGTCATGGCTTCACGAGCAAGCTCACGGGTGAACAAAAATGCGAATTTCGGTAGAAGTTTTTAAGGTATCACTGAAACAAAAATAGCACAAAAATGAAAGTCTTTCTTATTATCAACCATATTATATGAATAAGAAGTAAAATTTCAGTAAGAAAACGAAAAAAAAATAAAAACACAAAAAACACTCCCTAGGTTATGAAATGAATTTGAATGAATTGAATGAATATAATTTATTTCTTATTTCTTAAAATCCAATTAACAAATAGTGTATATTTACTTTGTACATATAAATAGGAATAAAGAAATACAAGTGACAAATTTATTTTTTATGTAATAAAAATAGAGTTATTGTCACTACTAGGCAAACAATGAGTACATTATAAATTCAATTGGGTGGGGTGACCCAAAAAAATAAATAAAAACAAAAATAAAAGAAAAGGTTTACTGTTAAGTTGTACAAGAGAAAATCATAATTAACTTTACAATTATTTAAATATTTCATCAAAACATCAGGTATAGTTAAATATTCAACATTGACTCGATACTCTGCACATTAAAGCAAAGAAGCCATTTTTTACATATTTTATAAACAAAATATAAGATGTTAGAACTCTAATGGAGTGTGGAAGCTTATTAAATATTCGACATGAAACTACATCATAAAATTTACGAAAAGCGGTTGTACTGAAAGCTGGTATAGACACCTGATTTAGATAATTTCCACGTATATCAAAATTTGAAATGAATCTGAAGTTAAGGTTTCCTGATTTTTAAAAAAATTCGTTAAGACTTAGAAACAATACAGATATCGAACTGGAAGAATCTTCAATTCATTGAAAAGGAAGGAGGTTTACGGTAAATCTTTTTCAGAACAGACTTTTGCATTACCAAAAGAGGTTGGATTTTATTATTAATAGGTTCCTCCCCAACATGAAATTCCGTACTGTAATTTTGAATGGAAGATACCATTATAAATTTTCATAAGAAGTTGAAATTCATTTTTTGATATTTTTATTTTGAAATAGTAATGTAGGTGATATAATTTGGTGAAAATATTACAGTAAAACCCGGATAAGTTCCTATCGCATAAGTGCTTAACCCGCATAAGTAACTTTTTTTTGAGAACCAAAATTTTGAGAATTTTTTCATATAAAACTCATCTAATAAGTACCTTTCGCTTAACTATCTTCCCCGCTTAATTGCCGTTTATTTTGTATACTTTTATTGAAATTTACCAGAAAAAAATTCTTTTAAGTACCTACACATTTTAAATCAGCAGAAAAAGATAAAAGCTTCATTCCGTCCTTCGTTGTGTTTCATGCTTTAAAATTCAAATATAAAAAATTAATCTACTACAATGGGGGAGATTAAGTGGGTAGCCGTCACTTTAAAAATTTAAACTGTCAAAGTAATTTTGTTTTGTTGTTAAAGTAATATGCCTGAAAAACTGACTTAACTTTCAATTGAACAAAAAACTACAAATCCTCCGCCTGGTTAGGAAGCAAAACAAAATCAAGAAAGGAAATTGCTAAGCAATTAAAATGCGATGTTTCTACTATCAATCGAGTAGCATAAAACAAAACAAATCTGGAAGAAGCTGCACAAACAAACCAAAACAATAAACGAAAACGATTAAGTAACGCAACACAAAAAAATATCTGATTACTTTACTTTGTATAAATACAGGGTTCGCTTTTTAAAAGTTTACCGATACTAATCAGTTGAGGTAGGTACCTAATGTATTTTCTTATTTTTTTAATAACATTTAATGTTTTTTTTATTGTAAATTTTGTTTGTATTTCTGTAAATATAGAGATAAGTGCTTATATGCACTTAAGCGGGTTTTTTTATAACTGCCCAACCCGCATAAGTACCTCTCAAAACGAGGCATTTATGGTGAGGCACTTATCCGGGTTTTACTGTAATTCCATTCTCATTTTTTAATTCAGAATATCTTCAGGCATAATACGGATTTCTTTGTAAATATTCAACAAAGATAATCCGTTGAGGCAGTGTTATGGCCGTCAGCCACGTTTTTAACCGTCTCAAAGAAACGAACTTCCTGGCTCTGCAGACGTCGCTGGTAATACACAAAGAACTTCAATTACGTTTCTGAAATTAGGATATACAAATCCGAATTGCAAAACGGAAGTGAAGTTTCCGGTATAGTTATTTCGATTCCATCCTTCCACATTTGTTTCCATATCTAAATTTAATTTTAAAATATTGCTTTGCTACCTCAGTCAGTTTAATTTCATTTTATTTATTAAGCCTCAGTTCGTACTCACTTCACAAGAAGTGAGTACCAAAATAATATGAAAGTGAAATATGAAAACCGGTTCTTCAATCATTTTCACCCAAAAATTTTCATTTCCCAGTGTACGGCAACTTAGGAAACAATTTAAGTTGTTGTGGAAAATTGTGACATTTTACAAACAATTTGTTTTGCTCAAAACACTAATTATTGTGAAATAAGAAACAATTATTTAAGAAGTTTTTTTTATAACTCACAAATTCTATATACTATCTACTGAAATACATCAGCCAAGTAGATACTTAGCACTATTTTATTTGGACTTGTTGAACTATTGATTCAAAATAGCTTTTAACGGCCTACAAAAATTTGGCGTTTCGTCCCGGCGATCTCACTTGGACTCATCAGTTAGTATTTTCTTAATTGTTATTTTATTATTATTATTTAAACGATTGTCTTTAAGTTGTTGCGGAAAATTGTGACATTTGACAATCAATTTGTTTTGCTCAAAACACAAATTGTGAAATAAGAGACAATTATTTCGGATTAAACGATCAAAACATAGAATTTAGACACTCTTTTATGAAATATTCTGATGACAGCCATTCAAATTAATATATTTTTTTTTTAAATAAGAAAAAGAAAAAAACACAAATAATAAAAGAATTATTATTATTGTTTTTCCTTTTGTATTTTTTTAATTCAAAATGAGTATGTAGTACATATATGAAATTGAAAACTGAGTATCAAGAATTCACGTGAAAAATTAATTTATATAGGTTCATAAAAAATGTACTCAAGTGATGTACAAGATGTACACTTAATCCTATATTTATTTAAGAAGCTCGGCCAACAAGACTCAAATTAAATTGATAAAAACTCAATAAAACGCCTTATAGTCTTTTTTAAAAAACAAGACTATAAGGCGTTTTATTGACTTTTTTATAAATTTAATCCTATATATTTTACAAAATTGTTTGGAAAAAGCTAGGCTAAAAATAGACTTTTAATTGTTTCAAAAATTGCATATTTTAGTTTTAATTTTTAAGATTAGGTACTTACATCAATAGGTATAGTAAGAGAGTTTATTATATTGTGCACCGCCTAGCATGTGTTTTGATTCCGTTTTGTGGGTTTTTTGAAATGATTTTCCAGAAAAAAATTAAATGTGTGAAATCGTTTTGGGGCTTTTGCCTGATTACAAAGGAACTTTTTTTGAGTTTCTATGAATACTGAGATTTGTTTTAAATGTCAAACGCAACTTAGATTACGTGTAGTATGAAGCAGTGATTTAATTACGATATTCAAACGTATATTTTTTTTATTAAAATTATGGAATATTGTTAAAGCTAAAATCTAACAAAAATGAAATTTGTACAAAAAAATAAATAAAAAAATATACTTCGATATAATTTATAAATAAATCTTATGGTACATATTATTAAAATTTAGAACAAAATACTATACAAGTTATACACTCGTCTAATTATAAATGTATCTAATATCTAAACAATATTGTCAAATTAAAACTATTTTTATTTCTAGTTGTTTCAATCACTTCATAATTTCATTTCATCAAATAAACATCTTATTGTTTTATAAATAATTCGAAGTTTTATTTTAAGGAGAAAATTTTCCTCTATCAGGTTATGGGCCCAGACATCGTTTAAAATTTTAGTTCCAGAACAAAAATTTTCTCTTAGTAATAATTTTTATTTATTATTGAAGATAACAATGGCTGGATCAATGTTGAGCATTGAAAAACTTGATTCAAACAATTACGGAAGCTGGAAAATTCAAAAGAAGAGCACTTTGATTTTTCAAGATCTGTGGTCGTATGTATCTGGATTAAGATTGAAGCCTGATGATGAAGATGAAGCAAAAGCATGGTCTGTTGCAGATGAGAAGGCACTTGCGCTGATTTTCCTGAGCATGAAATTGACGGAGTTGATTCACGTGAAGAAATGAAAAACTTAAAAAGAGGCATGAATTCGCCTGAATGAAATTTTTCAGCTCACAGGACCAGCGAGCAAGATTAGTCTTTTCAAGAAATTGATGACATGTAAAATGAACGGGGCTATTTCGATGACGAGCTGTTTAAATGAATTTTATTTAGCACTTCTGAAAAGCTGAGGGAGATTCAAGTTGAAGTTCCAGATGAGCTTTTAGCAATTATATTGCTTTGTAGTTTACCCGATTATTTCGACAATTTTGTGGTAGCAATGGAAAGTCGAGAAGAAATGCCTCCACTTTCTGTGCTAAAAGCAAAATTACTTCAAGAAGACGCAAGGAAAGTTGAAAAAGATAATGAAAATGGAGAGAATCACGTTCTAGCAGTAAAAAGTAAACGTTCTTTCAAGTTGTCGAAAGATAAGAAAATACTAAAATGCTTTTCATGCGGAAAAGTTGGGCATTTTGCATCGAAGTGTCGCGAAAATCAAATCGAAAGAAAGAAAATAGCTTCCTCTTATGATTTGTTCCATGTACAAGAATCAAGGATTGTCAATTTTGGGGAATGGTGTCTGTACAGTGGTGCAACATCGCATATGTGTTCTGAGAAAAGTTTGTTCATCGATTTGAAAGAAGATTTTCAGCAACGATTCCATTTTGCAGACGATCATTTTCTGCTGGCTAGTGGGAAAGGAAATGTTATTTTGGAATTGGAGTTTGCAAGTGTGGAATTGAAAAATGTGTTCTACATATGTTCCAGAGCTTAAAGGAAATTTCTTATCAGTGAGTAAGATAACACAGAAGAAACACATAATCAAGTTTGTTGGACGAAACGCTTTTATAGTAGATACAACAGGTCGTGTAATCATGAAAGCCATTCAAAACGGTGAGATATATGTGGTAAAACCAAAATCAATGGTAGGAGCATTGACTGAACATTGGATGTCAACATTTCAAGCTTAAGACAGATGTCTTTCAAGAAACTGGTTTTGGGACTTGATAATTTAAAACTCGATGAGAATCTGGATTGTTTTTTCTGTGCTAACCCTGGGGCTCCACTAGAAATGAACCATTGCAAAACATGTGTTATGTAGTCAAAATTTCTGTGGATACCACTTATGTCAAGAAGATTTTTATTTTCAGACATAAATATCTTCATTTATATCTTTTCTCCGCAGAAGAAATAAATGTGGACATAAATTAACTTTTAGTGCGGAAATAGCGCGAATAATGCGGTGCTTGCTCGGCGGGGACATTATTGCAATTAAAATTTTATGAAATAATTTGCCCACTCAACGAAGAAATAAATACTTCTAAAATTATTTCTGAAATAAAATTAGAAATAAAAACCGTTTCCTAAGCAGTCGACAACGAAGAGCAAAGACATTTTGGATGTTATACACAGCGACATTTGTGGCCCAATGCAGGTAACTTCTTCTGGAGGAGCAAGATACTTCATTACATTTATTGATGATAAAAGCCGAAGGATATTCGTTTACTTCATGAGAACTAAGGATGAAGTCTTTGATGTATTTAAAAAATTTAAATTGATGGTGGAATGTCAAACATCAAAGAAGATCAAAGTTTTGCGGAGCGACAATGGCAGTGAGTATTTGAGTAACAAACTTTCATCATTTTTAGAAGCCAATGGTATCCTGAGACAACTAACGGTACAGTATTCATCACAACAAAATTGCGTTTCTGAGAGAGCTAATCGTACTTTAGTTGAAATGGCGAGGTGCTTGTTGATGAATGCAAATCTTTCTAAATCTCTGGGCTGAAGCAATAAAAACAGCTGCTTATCTGAGAAATAGATCAACAACCAAAAGTCCCCAAGATAAAACAACCTATGAGAGTTGGTATGGAAGAAAACCCAATGTGTCGCATTTAAGAGTTTTTAGAACGAAAGCGGTAATCTTGAATAAGAAACCAGGTAAATCTAAATTTAGTGCAAAGGGTGAGGAGTTTGTTTTTGTTGGTTATTCAGAAGAGTCGAAGGCGTATAGACTATTTGACCCAAAAACAAGAAAAATGATAAAAGATCGAAATGTCATATTTTTTGAGAATTTAGTAGACGTAATAAATAATGAAAATGTCGAGACGTTTACCATTTTTCCCTTTGAGAAAATGTCTTCTTCTACAGATGAGACCCAGAAAAATTTAAATCAAGAAATTGAAGAAATTCGCGAATGCCGAAAAGCCGAGCCCGAACAACCAACAAATCTGGTTCCAACTGTAAAAGCAAGACGTGGAACGTGGAAGACCATGAAAAGAATACAGTGTAATTTAAACTCTTAACTTAGTACAAGTTCCAACAAACATATCTGAAGTAGACAAAAATCAAGATGTGGACCAATGGAAATCTGCAATGAAAAAAGAATTTGATTCGTTGATATCAAACAGTACATGGGAATTGGTGGATCTGCCTGATAAATGTAAGGCAATAGGTAATAGATGGCTTTTTAATATCAAAAAGAAACCAGATGGCAGTATCGAAAGGTATAAATGTAGACTAGTTGCAAAAGGTTGTTCACAGAAATATCAAGTAAATTATTTTGAAACATTTGCACCAGTAATAAGACATTCAACAATTCGTTTGATAATTGCCCTTGCTGTAGAATACAAGCTTCTACTTCATCATATGGACGTTACCACAGCATACCTTTATGGTGTTTTAGAGGAGGAGGTTTATATGAAACAGCCTGAAGGTTTCGAGGACATTAAGTATCCAAAAAAAGTATTGTAACGATTAAATTACTCAATTGTTTTTGAATTATAATGTAACGTCTTTTATGAAGAAATTTAGAAATTTAGGTAAATCACAAATCCCTACTGAACGCTACCACTGATATCTTTGAGTGAGCTTTTTCGAATATTGAAAGAATGTTCGAAATTCGAAGGGGAATTATTTCCCCCTCTACCGTCATAGAAAGATCGAGAAGCAAATACAAGAACGAGAAATTTTGCTATATAAGACAACTGCGTTGCCGACCTGGACACAGTTTATTTTTAATAGTGAAAGAGTAAAGTTGGTTGTAATAAGAGATAAGTAAATTGTTTTCGGAAATTAGTTTCGGTATATTGAGTATTGAATAATAAATTGTTTGGAAGTAAGAAAGTAAAGTGCTTTATATACGAAATAAATAAGTGGAAGTTTTAGAGAAAGTAAATAAGTTTTATCTGTCCAACCCTAAGAAAACATAACAGTATTTGAATTTCTACTTAGCAAATACACAAACCAATAAAGTAGAGTTCATCTGTAATATAGTTGTAGGCAGACGATAGATGACAATAAGCTTGATAGATGTCAGGGACCATGACATGGAGCACTACGAATAATCCGATGAGAACAATTTGTCACAATGATATAGAAATATATGTAACTCGCAGCAAGTATAGCTCAATCACTCAGGTTGGTTGCGGCATGAACAGTTTGAACATTCCGTTCTGCTAAGCCATTTGAAGCTGGATGGTAATATGGAGAAGTGTTGGACTTTATATTATTTGCTTCATAAAACTTTAATAGTTCTTTGGAAGTGAATGGAGGGCCATTGTCCGAAATTATTTCAACTGGAAGTTCAAAAAATTCAAAAAACTCGTCTTAATATCTTAATAACATCTAAGGCACTTGTCTGTTTCATAAGAAAAACCTCCAGCTATTTTGAATAATCATCAACGAGCAAGAAAAAACAGTCACCTTTAAATTTCAAAAAATCTACGTGAACACGTTCGAATGGGAATGTTGTTGGACGCCATGATACTAATTCAACACCACTAGACTTACTGGAGCACTGTTGACAAATATCGCAAGATTTTGCGTAATACTCAATGTCACCATCAATATTGAGCCACCATACCGAACCTCTGGCAACAGACTTCATCCGCACAATTCCAATATGTCCCGTGTGTAGTTTCTTCAAAACGCTCTCTTTAAGAACTTCCGGTATTATAACCCGCTTTCCCAACAAAATGCAACCATTCTTAGTACTAAGCTCAAACTTTTCTCTACTTATTAAAATCGGATCTTCCAATTTATAAGGCCAAGAGCTTTCATTATAGCATTTTAATTTTAAACGGATTAAGTCTTTTTTAGTTTCGCGAGCTATATCATCTATTTAAAGTGGCAAATCTCCTGTAATATTAAAAAAATTAATCATACAATCAACAACTTTCGTCGGCTCATTTAACGGCAATCTTAACAAGGCATCGGCATTGCCATCATCGAAGCTTTTCTGTATTTGATCTCATAATCATACTGAGCAAGAATTATTGCCCATCTTTGCAACCGATGTGCTGTGATCTTGTTTATTTTTTTGTTTCCAAATATAACGTCTAAGGGTTTATGGTCACTAAATATAATAAACTTTTTTCCGTACAAAAATTTATGCAAATGTTGCAAGGTAAATATTACGGTAAGAGCCGCTCGCTCTATCTGTGAGTACTTTCTTCAGTTTCATGAAAGAGTACTTGGAACAAACTTAATTGGCCGTTCATCTCCATTTTCTTCTATATGGAATTTCACCCCACCTACTCCATAAGCACTTGCATCACAATGAACTAAGAGGTGACATTCGTTAAGCCAACTCTTATTTGACTGAAAAACATTTTCATGTTTACTAGTCCAAATAAAATCATTACCTTTTCTAAGTAATTCATAAAGTGGTGCAAGACGGCTTGATAAATTTCTTATGAAAGCACCATAAAAATTCAATAAGCCAATATAAGACTTAAGAGATGTAACATCTGTTGGCGAAGGTGCATCTAAAATCGCTTTCATTTTTTCTTTTATAGGTTTTGTACCATCTTGATTTATAATGTAACCTAAATACTCGACTTGTATAAGAGTTTTTTGGGTGATAACACACTTGCAGTTAGACTGCCAAGCTTTCGCACCATCATATTAATATTGAAGGTTTGAGGCCCGGTGCACACATGCGTTTTTTTGACGCCGCGGTGACACCGCCTTTGCGTCTTACAGTACTCACAAATAAATTGAGTAGTGCACACACACGTGCGGTGACGCTGCGTCATCGCGCGTCATTCTTGCGGGAAAAAACACTCGCAGGTTTCTGCGAGACTGCTGCGTCACCGCAGACGCTTTTGCGTCTTTCAGTACATTGTTTGTTATGGAGCAGTGCACACATGCGTCATTTTGAGGCATGGAAGAATTTGATATCGAATTATTTATCGGTGTGTGTCCAGAAATATAGAATATTGCCTCCGAGCCATACCATGACCGGCAAAAGAAAAGATATATAAAATACGCCTTTTGTTAGCCAATGATAAACAAAAGGATGTACCCAATAACGTCCTTTCTTTTTAAGATCATAGTTTTTATCCACTAGTTAAGCGAAAATTACTCGTTTCCTTTTATAAACCTCTATTGCTGCAAGCCAATCCTGGTTTGCAGATTGAGTCCAGCGAGAAAAACCCGCATGTGTGCACTGAACGATTGCGGCACCGCAGCGGCACCGCTGCGTCACCGCGGCGTCAAAAAAACGCATGTGTGCACCGGGCCTGAATGAACAACAACACTTGAGTGAGCTACCACCAAGTTTTTATAGGCTGGAGTTACAGTTATTTCACGACCGCCACGCCGATCATCAGACTCCTTTAAGTGGTGCTTGGTCTTTGTTCAATTTTAATTGACCAATTGCAATTATTGTCAAAACAAGAAAACTTAAAATTGGATCGACTTGATCAAGTGACCTCGGTGGCGCAATGCGTATGCATATGGCTCAGAGGTAGGGTTACCAGCTCTAAAATCAGCAAAGCCTGACAGTAAAGAAAGAAAAGCCTGATTTTTGAGAAAAAAGCCTGACAAATAAAAAAAACATTTTTTTTCCTTTTTGAAACTTTATTTTTATTATAAAAAAGATAAATTAAAACAAAAATTCATAGATAACTTACCTTGATTTGGATGCACGAAGACAACGAGACGATAAATAGATTGCAACATCAATCTGCAGCACATACAAATAAAAGCACACAAAAAATGCGTAATAAAATGGAAGTGTCATATTTTGCACAATAGGTTGATTTAAAATAACAGCTTTCTCGAAATTCAACCGGGACCGGGCGAAATTATGAAGCTAAGATTTAAACCAAAAAATTAAGACCAAAAAATTCAAAATCGAACACCATTTAGCGCCCGCTACCAACACTTTTTCAATAATATTGCTTGAAAATCGGAATTTTTCTCAAAAGTTAAAAGCTGCATATTGCATAACTTTTCGAGTTTTGGTGCTAAAAGCAAATTTTCCGGGATTTCATAATTTCGCCCGGTCCCGTTTGAATTGTGAGAAAGGTGTTTTTCTGAATCACTCTATTGCACAACTCTTTGTCTCTTTCTGAAAAGTGACAACTAAATGAAAAAATGAATGTATTCACTGCGATTTACAAGCATTTTGATTTGAAAGCATTCAGTAAAAGTTTTTCTTCTAACGATTATATTTTGTGCGATAATTATAAAAAAAGCCTGACAAAAGTCGAAACCTGGCCAAAGCCTGATTGGACATTAAAAGCCTGACGCGTCAGGGGAAATCCTGACGGATGGTAAGTCTACTCGGAGGGAGCTTGGTCCGAGTTCGAGTCCTACCTGAGCATAGAAAGTTTTTTTCAATTAAAATTGAACAAAGACCAAGCACCACCTAAAGGAGTCTGATGATCGGTGTCGCAGTCGTGAAATAGCTATAAATCCAGCCTATAAGAACTTGGTGGAAGCTCACTCAAGTGTTGTTGTTCATTCAAACTTTCAAACTCGGCTTGTGTTTCGAAAAATTTACATTTTTCAAAACTTTTACATTAAACTCTTGGAGTCTCTGAAAGGTAGCAATTAAATTATCCTTACATTCTTCCCAAGTTACACCGCCTACGATAATATCGTCTATATAAGCTTTGACACGTTTCAAATTTTGTAAAATTTTATCGATTACACTTTGGAAATCAGAAGGTGCCGACTTTATTCCAAACGGCAAACGTGTAAAGGAAAATAACCCACAGTCAGTATTGATCGTTAAATACTTCTGAGAAGAGCTTGATACCTTTACCTGTTGGAAAGCTCCATAAAGGTCTAATAAATAAAAATACTTGCAACCAGCAAAACAACTTAATATGTCTTCTACTAGAGGGAGACTGTAACGACCTGTCTTAATAAATTTATTGATTGTTGTCTTACCATCTAAACACAATCTGATGGACCCATTTTTCTTTGCAACAATTACAATTGGGGAAGACCAATTACAAAACTTTACTAATTACTGGCTTATAAATACCGAACTCAATAAGCCTATTAAGTTCCCTGCATCTCTAAGACCGTTTGGAACGGTGTACGCCTTGTGGAAAATTGGAGTAGCATGCTCTTCCAAAATAATTTCTACCGAAAACTCTCTTTTAGGATTTTGGTATTTCTCATCAAAAACCTCTGGATACTTATAGCAAATCTCTTCTACCACTGATTTGCCCGAGTCTAGCCTGTTAACCATAAAATAATTTTTCCAATTTCTATATAACACATGCAACCAGTTTCTTCCCATCAAAGCCAAAAATTCACTACCATCACTTCTCTCTACAACAACCAACAGCTCCGACCTGTACAAAATGTTTCTATCCTCTTTTAACAAACCATTTACATCCACATAAATTTTTCCCAGTACGTTCACCTTCTCACCTGTTACCACAGTAAGGTGTTTTGGCACGGTTGACTACAAATCTGACTTTTGGGCCATGGGGCATCTCTCCCGACGCGGCATATCTCCGGCAATTACCCTATATAGAAGATAAACTATTTAATGAAAATAAAAAAACAGACAAAAATTAAAAAGAAGTAAAAACATTTAAATCAAATGAAGAAACACCACACACTATTAATAGCGATGAAAACAATACACACACAAAAATTAATTACCGATGCAAAAAAACACAAAAACACGAGACGAATCGACTTCAGTAACGGGATCGCGCAGACCGATGGTTTCATGTAAGGCGCATGAAAATGTGTTTTTTTTTTTCAAATTCGTTTTAAAATAAAAAGAGAAAAATGTAAGAGGAAGTTATTCACTATGTATCTTGATCGACTGTCACAGGGAGTGTTAACCAGTTTACCCTACATTATTTGTGTGAATTTATTAATCCGTGAAATAAAAAAAATTTCTTTAAATTTTTTTTTTAATTTTGGGATTATCGTTTAGGGAAGAAAATAAAAAATAATACTTATTGAAAACTGAAATCAATTGATTTAAAGGGCTATTCACACCATAATTGTATGGTGAATATCGGGCATGAAGGCAGTTGTCTTCTTATGGTAGTCTGACTATAGCTAAAATTTAAACGACCTAGAGCTGTTAGAGATATTTTGATCTATTGATGAATTTGCTAATAAAACAAAACTGCAGAAGATACTGTCTGTTTTTTAATGTAAGGGAAGATTTATAACTTATAAGCAAGAGTCTTTGAGTATGTATAAGGAAATAGTGTGGATGTTTGTGACCACGACAGAAAGCGAAGACAAAAACGCGTGAACCCCCTCTGAAAACCCTCAAGTCTGTTATATGAACCGTATAGAAATGTGCCCATATTACGCAACCGTATTCAAGTATTGGCTTAACAAATGATATGTGGAGAAGCTTGAGGACATAGCGATCACGGAAATCGATAGAGAATCGTTTTATGAAACCGAGAATTGTATTTGCTTTTTTAACTACAAAGTTAAAATGGTCTGTGAATGTCAATTTAGTGTCAAGTATAAAACCAGGTAGATCAGAGAAAACGGAAAGCTTACACAGAGAAGAACAATCTATTATAGGTATATAATTATAATAATTATGGTTTGTTTTTTGTGTGTAAAACACATTGTTTTACATTTTGTCAATATTCAACAAAAGTTGGTTTTTATTGCATCATTCCCTAAATTTATATATATCATCTTGAAGCTGTGAACACTCAATTATTGAAATTTTAATTTAATCAGCATATATTAGAATGGAGTATTTTATAGTCGATGCCACTTATGTATAAAATCAATAATAAGGGGTCTAAATGGCTTTTCTGTTTTTTTTACACTTTTTTAACGCTTCAACCAGAGTTGACGTAAAATTGAGCATAGTGCTCATTTCTAACAGGAACACTATAACTTCCATTATTTAAATATGACGAAATCCACATTAAAAATTTCACTAGATCCTAGGGCCTTAAGTTTATGGGTTAAGGTCATAAAGTTATATCATAATATTATTTATCAAAGGCTTTACTTAAATCTGTGAACACACAATCTCCGATTTGCTAAAGTAAAATGAAACAGGTTAGTGAAAGTTGGCTTATTCTGGACGAAACCGTGTTGCATGTCGCAAATAATTGATTTACAATTAAAGGTTAAGATATTACATGATAATGGACTCAAGCAGTTTACGAATGACAGGGAATTTGGCTATGGCTGGGTCGATAATTGGTGATATCGTTCTTAGAATTAGGGTTATAAAAGCACTTTTCCATAATATTGGAAAGATTGGGTACCTTAGAGATTCATTGAACAGTACAAAAAGAGAATTGCATAAATAGGTCACATATTTTTTTTAATACACAAGATGGTACGCCATCAGAACCAGGACTAAAACAGTCATCAAGTTCTGAAAAACTTCGAACAATTGAATCTTCACTTATGTTAAAATTAAGTGACTTCAGATGTGAAAAATATTGTGCCGGAAAGGAAGGAACTGAAGTTTGAAAAGAACTAGAACTAAGGGGGTGGCCTCGGCGCAGTGGAAGTAGTGCATGACTGCTAACATGGATGTGTGGGTTCGTTCCCCAGTCTAGGCCGCATTTTTTTCTATATTCCCTCAACACCCCTGGGATTAAATGAGATAATCAAAACCTAATTTCTCAATCCACTGTACCAACAAAAATCTATCCTATTCTTCTATTCCTTCTAACATTACCTAATTTATAAGACCCTTGGTCTTACTGGCATATATATGTTTGTGTTGTTTTTTTTTTTTTTAAACTAGGCACATCCAAACCTTCTTTGAAGAAATTAGCCCACATGTTTGAAATTACTTGGAAGTCATGACTGGTTGTGTTATTATAGGATATAGAGATAGGGTAGCCATCGACATTTCTTTTACTTTTCACGAAGTTTCGAAAGTTTTTTGGAGCCTGTTTTAATTCATCTTCAATTTTGATAATGTGATCTAAAAACAGAGTATTGAAATAGTCATTACCTATATGTTTCAGTTCGGAGTAAGTCCCGAAATCACGATCATTTGTGTTTATTGATTATGTTAAATTATTTCTGTTTAATTAATTAAATTAAAGTGATAAAAAAATAATTATACAAATAAATACATGTTTGCAAATAATGTAGAAGTACACTTATTAAAAAAAAATATTATAAAAATTCTTCAAACTTTTATCAAAGTAACATTTTAAATTATAGTTTCTTTCCTTCATTTTTTCAACACCTTAAATTATATTTACATCAACATCTTAAATTATAGTTTCAGTACCGATGGCCTCATAATCGTTTCCGGGTCTATAGCCATGATACCCAAATTAGTCAATCGAAGTGCGATTATATGGTGGACCTTAAATAATTTTTAATCAGTTTCAATTTTGGGAAGCTTTTCTCACAGCGGGAATTACTTATTGCATTGCAATTGTTAGAAATCAACTTATATAGTTCTTGTTATATTAGGTAGGCTAACTTCTAGCTTAAACTTCACAATACATTTTAGTGGTAAAGAGGGCTTGTATTTACAAAACAATTTTTTTTTGTGAAAGATGCAAGGTCGCGTAAGAGAGTAAAATTTTTCCGCCAAATTCCTTTGACCCCATCTGGAGAAGAGCTTGTTCTTGCATACAATGCATATGCGTAGTTATAGTCTATAGAATAGCATTTTATGTAGTTTTATTGTTCGGAAGTTTTAAACACAAGGAAAACTGCCATTATTGACTATGGAGAAGTGTTTCCATTTAAAACTTTAAAATAATTATCTTTGAACTGAAAAATTGAATCTATTTAAAGAAAAATGCATTAAAGCGGGATCAAGGAGATCCACCCCCCCCCCCCACGACTCTTTCAGCTAAACCAGAATAGCTTATCACAAAAAGAATGGCAGTGGCGTAGCGTGGGTTTTTGCTATCCGGAGCAGAGTCAATTTTTGCCGCCCCTATGGAACATTTTTCTGCAACCTTTAATTTTTGTTTGCTGTTTAAAAAAAATCAAAGTTTAACAGGTACTTAACTTACCTTGTTATAGTTTTGTTTTTTATGGAACTTTATTGAACATTTCATCACGTGAATTCTTGTTTGTTCTATATACAGAACATTTTGGCCGAAAATCAGTTAAGTATCTTATATTTTTCATCTTATATTTCGGACAAATTTTTCAACTTAATTTTTTAATGTGCTATATCCAGGTTATATCCATTTGCTACTTAAAAAAACGCTCTCCTGAAAACTGTGAGTGCATATGTTTTGGCTTGTAACACATTGCATCCTTAATGCTTTAGATTGAAAAGTGCCAGTACACAATTAAAAAGAAGTGTCCCATCGTTTAATGATTGCTGGTATCGTCAAAATGATAGCGTTTGGACGATAGCTTTGAAGTTTTAAGGTGACTGTAGTTGAGTGATTGAGTTGTCACTGTAATTTGCCATTTTGTGTGTTAACTGTTGCATTGAAAAATTGAATTTAAAATGTTTCGGCCAAGCTATTTTCGCACGCTATTTCTATTCAGTCTAAAATTTTCTCCATTTGCTTATGCTCTTTGTGGGGAGCCCATCGACATTCAAATTTGCATCCAAATCAGCCCACAATTTGTTGTTTCATTTTTGAGTTGGACGGAGTTCGGCTTATATCGAATATTGCCCTATTAAGTATTTGCATTTATATTAATTTGTAAAAATATAACAAAAAAAATTACAGTTTACAATGATCTCTCCTTTTTTTTCAATCGGCAAAAAACACAAAACAAACACTTAAAATGCATTTTATTAACAATTATGTATGACAGCCAATTTGACTTTTCAACTACTGTTTGTGTTTCTGAAATGCACCAAACGCTCTTAAACTGCGAACGATAGACGGTACGATAGTGGCCGAGTAACGTGAAGCGAATAATGGACGATCCCCAGGATTTTTAACCGTATATACCACAACTAATCTTATATGAGATCGAAACTTCTAAGTATTTACGACAATTATTTATTTCAAAGATTCGCTATTAAAGAGTACAAACCTAAACGATTTTCTTTTGATAATAATGATTGCTCATTATACTATATTACCTACTTTTACTTTTTTTTTAGAACTATTTTTGATTAGATTTAACGTATATGTACATATGTCCGAGTTTTTTCTGTTTTCTCAAAAGCACCGTTTTCAACCATCAACCTGTTATAAGAACCTCGGAAAATTTTCCCCCTTAAAAAAAAAATTTGCTAATTTAGGCTATGGTATACAAAATATTGGCATCAAAATCTGTGGCAATAAGACAGAGTAGCTTATGTAGACATAAGCGTTTTTTTCGGTTTTTCGATTGTTAGTAGTTTACAGTTTCAGAGCTACTTTTCTGTCCAAACCACATCTTGAAATCATTACCCGTTGAAAAGTTATCTTGTAATTCCTAAAACATTTACATTAAATCTTATTACATATTGAAGACAAAAGTGCGTTTTTTTCGAAACCTGTTTTTTTTAACATAAGCTACTCTGTCGTATTGCCACAGAAATAATCACTGATTTTGCTTTTTAAGTGCCTCAAAATTTAAATTTTCAATGAAAGCTATAACCATCCCCTATACTTGGAATTTCAAATCATTGCCTTTTCTCTAGCTGCCCGACAAGCACCAGGATTTCAACGATATTGGAACTAGTATACACAGATTGACGAGTTTGTGATTTTAAGTGAGTTTTCTGCGAGCAAGTGCCATAAATGCATCCCCTCATTTACTAAAAGAATGTTGATTCTGGAAAAAACTATCGAAGAATCGGATGGAGCTCCAAGAACAAAAACTTTGTAGAGATTAAATCTGACTCGATGGGTGTCAAAGTTGATGATTTTGGAAATTTTCCTGTTTCATAGTTGCCACTATTTTTCAAAATAAATTTCCCTGACTTTCCCTGACTCGCCCTTACCAATTTTAAAGTTTTCCCTGACCAAATTTAAAAAAATTAAAATAGTAACTCTTTAAGAAACATATCTTAATTTTTGTGACGTCATCATTATGCGCTTATCAAGTGCTAATTAAGTAGATATTTAAAAATTTAGTGCTCGAGTACTTTTCTTGTAAATTAATGCAGTTAGCAGAGCAATCACCGGAAAAAGTTTAAAACGTAAGGAAAAAAGTTTTAGTCTAGTATTTTCGAGCTATTTAAGAGCTCTAGGAATCCGAACAAAAATTTCAATAAAAAATTCTTAGAAAATAGAAGACATGTAACCAGCTACAGTTTTTAGTGATCGAATAAAAATGGATGATAGTATTATATACTAAAAGATAAACAGGAATTTAATAACATGTGTACCTACATTTTTTTAAGAAAAAAAAAATAGTACCTAGATATGTGTAACATGTTTTTGTTTTTTTTTTTTTTTTAATTCCAAGTTTGAAAATTAATGTTAAAAAACTATTCATTCAAATATAGTAATTTGAATGTGAAATAAAAGAATAGATTTCAAAAAGCTATAGTAATATTATATTACCGTTATTTTTTTAATAATTCTTTTCCAAATTAAAATCTTCATATTCTATTTTTTTTTTATTTAAAAAAAAAGCTTGCCAGGCATATTTTGCAACGTCTGACACCTACATGACCTGTAATTCATATGGCAAATAGTTTATAGAACGGAATGAAAAAGAAGCCAAAACTGTTGAAATGACTTTAAAAATCAATTTTTACGGTTTCAAAAGTGACGCGTACAGAAAAACGCATCCCACCAGCCAGACTTTCTAAATTTCACTCGAGATATTGAAAAAAAAAACATGACTGTTGAAATGCTTTTTTCTGTCGACGTTGTTAGCTCTCGTACTATAACTTAAATTCGATTCTTAAACAATTTAACTTTTTTCGGCCCAAATTTTTTTATTATTTAAAAGCTCGTCTAGCTCGAGTTAAGTACCTACCCCATTTTCAAAAACATTTTTCAGGATTTACAAAAATTTATCAAAAATATTCGCAATCTTTCGCAACTCTGGCTCGAATAAGTTTGGTTGACAGTGTAATTAAGCTCCGAGAAAATTTTTTGTTTTAATTGTTAAAAAAGTCTTTAAAAAGTGCTACAACCTTTCAAAGCTCAAATTAATCACTTGGGAATCATTTATTCAGAGGTGAGCTAAAATTTTCTGCTTTGTATCTAAGTGAACAAACACCATACAAAATGAGTAACGTACAAAGAACTCCGCCAAACAATAACAATAACCCTATCAATAACAACACGTACACCGACTTCACACAACCGCCAAAACGTCCATGTTCTGTTTTTTCACCGGAATTTCAAGCTCCTTCTCAACATGCCAATCCTAATATTGATGCCCAAATCGGAAATATACAAGTGGTGGATCTGAAAATGCTTGAATGCTCACTAGCAGCTTTACTCGACGATCGCCTGAAAAACAAAAATGGAGTGCCTAGAACGTAACAACGAGATGCTTCAATGCAAACTTGAGCAATTTGAAAACAAATGTCTTGTTCTCGAACGTCAAATTGATTTTCTTGAAAGGAAATCTATCGACAAAAATTTGGTACTGCATATCCCAACTCAGGAGGATGATCAACATGTGAAGGAAAAAGAAACAAATGTTTGTCTGGATCTCCTACAACAAAATAATACAGCAAAAATAATACGAACAAAAGTAATTCGCTCGAGGAACAACAAATTAGCGAATGTTATCGTTGAAATGCAAGATTGTGATGATGTACCGCGTATTCTAAAGGCTGCCATCAAATTGCGCAACACCGGAATCTCTATTCACCGTGATTATACTAAAGCGGCTCGCGAAAAAAGGAGAATTCTGCTTCAAATAAAAGCAAACATAAATGCCTACAATAAAAACTCCAAAGTTCTAATTCGTGGACAAACGCTTTTATTGGAAAATAAAATATTTTATTTGGACCAAAATAACAACCTGAAATGCGACGAAGAAGAAGGGATGCTTTTACTCAACAAAATTATGACAGATGGGAATGACAGCATTCAAGCGACAGCAAATTTACAACCAGCCAACATCGTCGGTAATACAGTGCAACTCCCAGGCATAAATCGTAGTGTTTAGTACTAAAGCCGTCTGCCATACTATTACTCATTTAATATCAAATAATTTAAGCAATGAAAATGAATATTTAAAAGTTTTATCGTATAATGTATCAGGTCTCATTAATAAATCTCTATTTAGCGATTTTTATAAATTTGTAAATAGCTTTGACTTAATATTTCTGTATGAAACTTTTGCAATGGAAAACAACTTTGTATGTATTGAAAACAAACTAATAGATTTTATGTTCAAGTGGATCCCGGCTATGCGGACTCATACACGGGGAAGAGCTAGCGGAGGGTGCTACTTTGGAGTCAAGAAAAAGTTAAAAAGTTTAAAGTGCGAGTTTTGTATTCATAACGATGTTACGTTCGTAGATTTGAAAATCAGCAGCAAACGCCTTTGGATTTTACCTTTATATCTTAACTGTAACAAGTGGGAGGATGATTTCGAAAAATTAACTGAGATAATAACATATAAGGGATCTTCAAATGTTTTGCTAATTGGTGATTTGAACGCGAGAACTGGCCTTGAGTCGGGAGTGATGAACGAGGTAAACGGAATATGTAGGCAATCGAAAGATAGTATGTGTAATGTAAGAGGAAAGAAACTGTTGGAATTATGCGATTTTTTTGGACTTCGAATCCTAAATGGGACCAGTGTGAGTGACGCCTCAGGAAATTTCACATTTGTGGGTCGACAAGGATGTTCAGTGATAGATTATGCGATCTTAGGAGAAGATTGGGAGCTATTTGTGACGGATTTTGAGATCCAAGAATTTCCGTACTCAGATCATCTTCCGGCTATTGTTACTTTCCAACGACGTGTAGAACCAAATGATGAAACTGCTAGCACGCGTCAACTTCCTAAACTCAACTGGAAAATTTCAAAAGCCCCGGCATATAGACAGCGACTTGAATTAAAACTCCAATCCAACCAAACTGTAGACATTCCCACGTTAGAGCATATTGTTAAGACATCGTACCCACAACAACAATTTAGCGGAAACGGAAACAAATTTGGAAATGACCTTTGGTTTGATGAAGAGTGCAAAAAGGCTCGGAAGATATCATTTGCATGGTTGAGAAATTTCCGTAATTCTTCCCAAGATTTATTTAAAAGGAACTGCATTGAGGCTAATAAGCAATATAAGGAGCTATGTAAGATCAAAAAGAGGAAATACGCGGAACTACAAGCATCCAGACTGGCATCCTGTAAAAATGCAGCAGATTTTTGGAAACTTGCATGGGAATTGAACGGAAAAAAATCAGCTATCAACACAAAGCTATGCGCAAGCACTCTTTCTACCCATTTCAAGGAATTACTGAATCCTGTAACATCACCAACAAACTGGCATTATGCGGTACCTGGATTTACGAACGAAATTTTAGACTGTGAGTTCACGTTACAAGAACTAGAATTAGTGCTAGGGTCCCTTAAAGATGGTAAAGTGGCGGGTGCGAATAGTATTCCAGTTGAGTTCTATAAATATGGAACAGTGCTACTCAAAGAACGTCTTGTAACGCTTTTTAATAAGGTAATTGAGGGTGATTTGTTGGTGGACGAATTCCGGGATGCAATAATACTCCCAATACATAAAAAAGGATCCTGTGAGGATGCAACTAATTATCGAGGAATTTCTTTTCTTAATGGAACATATAAGATTTTCACAACGATGCTACATAAACAACTCACAAAGTGGATTGCAACACAAAACGTGCTGAAAGAGTTTCAAGCTGGCTTTAGATCAGGGTACTCTACGATAGATAACATTTTTATTCTCAGAAGTCTAGCGGAGAGCTTTTGTAAGCAGGGTAGAAAATTGTACGCATTCTTTATTGATTTCAAAGCTGTCTTTGACTCTATCAACCGAGACGCTTTATTCTACAAATTATATGGTTTGGGATTATCCCTGAAGTTCGGACGCGTTCTCGAAAATTTATACAAAGGAACCCAGGCTGCAGTGTGGAACGGAGCGGAACTTTCGGATTGGTTCACAACCACATCGGGAGTGAGGCAGGGTTGCACATTGAGCCCCACCCTATTTTCGCTGTTCATAGATGATCTCATCGATTACCTCCCTGGTGGTATTGATTTCGCAGGGGTGCGTATTAAGACTTTGCTTTTTGCAGATGATATAGTCATGTTTGCTTACTCCCCGGAAACATTACAACTCATGATAAACAGAGTATATGATTACTGCCGTCTGTGGAACTTATTAGTCAACATTCAGAAGTCGAAGGTGATGATATTTAAAAAGGGTGGGGGGCGAAACGCATCAAATGAAAAATGGACGTTTAACAGAGAAAATTTAGACTGTGTCAGTGAGTTTAAGTACCTTGGCGTAATTTTTTCAAGAAACCTGAGTATGGAGAAACATTTTAACGAGAACCTGCAAAAAGCCAAAACTGCTATCAACATTTCCTGGAAAAGAGGCTTTCTGAACGTAAACATTGCTCATAGCAGCAAACACAAGGTATTTGAAGCAGTTGCAGAAAGTATCCTTTTGTATGGCTCTCAAGTATGGGGATGTAAAATGTTTCACACGGTTGAGAGACTGTTGATGTACTACCTAAAGAGAATATTTCGCCTGCCAACAAACACGCCAAACTACGTTCTTATGTTAGAAACCGGACTGTCACCTCTATTCATAAAAACCTTAAAGCTTCAAGCCGACTATCTACTGAACGTCTTCAAGATGCCTCAATATCGGCTGGTCAGGAAAGTAGTTCTGAAGACCAAAATAGCTGGTACAGTGAGTGGGCACGTCTTGCAGAAGGATGCAATATAAATTTTAATTTAAACGTTGAAAATATATCTCATAGTAAAGCTCTCCTGTACGACGTTATATCAAAGGTTGACGAAAAATGTAGAGCAGAATATTCAGCTGAGGCTTCCGGTTCCTTATTCAGGACAATATACAGTAGGCTGAACCATAACCTCGCAGAGAGAAACTACTTCTGTGACTCAAACAATATACATGTGATTGCTACAATGGTCAAGCTTCGGAGCGAATTACTCAATCTGAATTTTATACCACACAGACCCGATTTACCCCTGGGGTGTAGTATTTGCAACTTAGCGGAAAGAGAAGACGTAATCCATTTCGTTGGGAGGTGTCCAGCTCTCAGGGAAACTAAAAGAAGCATTCTTGGAAGTGACTTTCTATCAGAGGAACAAGTTCTTACTATGCTAAATGAGATGAATGTTTCCAAGTTGTATGAATATTGCAAAATTACATTAAGATATAGAGCAAGAATAACAAATGAAGACTTTTGATTTGTAATACAGTAACTCATTAATATTTTCAAGTTGTATTATGTGTTTAATTCTTTTTTAAATTAATTGTGATAGCTAATTACAATAATTGAATTTATGTTAATTGTCAATCTGGCAGACGGCACATGCCATGCTACATGATTTTTTGTATAAATATATGTAATAACTGTTAGTAATTTATAATTCATTAAAAATTAATATCTAATCTAAAATAATCTATTCGCAATCTGAAAAAAATAATCCATAAGTGAATGAAGTATTAAATACTATTGTTCGCCCTTCGTAAGTGTTACAAAGTTTCAATTCAAAAGCGGGACGAAAAATCACTTTCGAATACAACTGACTTTCGGAACAAACTACAGAGTAGGTTCCCTGAATTCAACGAAATATTCAATTTTTTTCATTGTACAACAAAATTCAGTGCTCAAAAAATTTTCCCTGACCACTTTCGAAATTCCCTGACTATCCCTGACCAAATTCGCGTTCCCTGACTTTCCCTGATTTTCCCTGACTTTCCAGTCGGGTGGCAACTATGTGTTTGTTTACGAAAATCTGGATGAAATAAGAATCTCTGAAAGTGATGCCAAAAAACGAATTTTGTGTCAAAAATTAATAAGAAGGATTTTACAGTGCTCTTCAAGGCACGAGAACGATAACAATGGCGCCAAGAATTCATAACTGGTTTTTGTAGAGGGGAGAGAGGTTTCTGGCTTTCAAAATCAGTATAGTACTTTATTGCAAGTGTTGCCGTTGTTTTTTAATATTTTTTTTTTTCAATTTAAGTCATTTTTTTTAATTTGCCCCTACCTCCTAAACAGGGCGAGATAGACCCCCCTCCTATAATAAAAAATGATTTTTTTGACCCCTCTACAAAAAACCGTTATCAATTCTTGGCGCCATAGTTATCGTACTCTCCCCCTCTTCAAGCATGCTTCAGTTGAACAAAGCATCTTATATATTTATTAAGAATGTCGAGTTTTACCAAAAAATTTTTACTGCTGACCATCTGACAGTGTTGGCAACGTAAGTTACTTTGAGTAAGTTACCCATATAGTTACGAGTAACTAATTGTATAATTAGTTACGTCTCATTTTTCACGTCACTTATGAAAATAATGTACCTACCTAAAAAAATGTTGACTGAAAATTTTAAATGATAAACAAAATATAGCATAACGTTCACAAGTAAAAAAGATAGAACATACAAAATTAAGAGAATGTATGTAACTTAAATACATACACGGTTAAAAATCCTGGACTATTTTTTAGTGGTACTAAAGTATTACAGCATATTTTCAAGGCAAGCAGTATTAAAAATAATATTTTCCAAAACATTACACATTTTCTTAATACATTTTGTATTGTATATTCGAAAAAGTAATGCTTTTGGAATTAAATGCCTAATATTTCTCTAAATCATGACAAAAAAGTGTTAAACATAACACATAGATCCTATGGTTTCAAGACAAAGCTTCATTAAAAGCATCGCTGAAACAATTACATGTTATTGAATTTCCTAAAAGTAATGCCAAAGATTTTAAATTTTACTAATAATCTGTATCGAAAAAAGGAAATATTTTCAGTGCAGACCCACAAACATTTATGACCAAAAAAGGATAAAATACAAACATTGATATTAAATTTTAAGAGTAAGTTATACAAGCAATAAGTTATAAGCAATTAAATTTCTTAGAGTAATATAACAGATTTTAAATTTTACTAACAATTTGAATTGAAAAAGGGGAATATTTTCAGTACAATGAAAATGCCATAAATAATTGGTTTAAATTTAAATACCGAACGTCTTATAATATATCAGAAATAAATTAATATTTTAATAATAAATGTGTCTAGTGAGACACAAATACAAACTGGGTTAAGTTCTATTATAGTCCCATTGTTAAAAAGAAATAACAAATGCATCAGTATTTTTAAAAATTGAAAAGATATTAAGTTTTATTCCAACTCAGAAATTAAAAATAATTAAGTATAAATTCTAAGTTCAAATGTATAATACTTAAAAACCTTAATTGAAACTAAATCGTGTTAGGTATTGAAATTTAATATTGGAAATTAAAATGTATTAATTTGCAAACTAATGTTTTAATACCTAAACCCAATTTTTTAATACAAAGGGGTATTCAATTTAAAATTTAAAATAATTAAATAGGAAACGTCTATTTTTAATACAATCAGATTTAAATTTAATACAAATTGCAATAAAACTGCTTGAAGCTTGAATTAAATCAGAATACATAGTCTTATTAAACCCAATTTTTTGAATACATTCAAGTATTCAATTTTAAATGATTTAATAACAGTCTATTTTTAATACAGGCAGATTAAAATTTAATTCAAATTGTAATAGAACTCAGCATTTTATGGTGTACATTCAATAATTTTAGTAATAAAAAGTAATCCAAAAAGTACTAAAGCGTAATAAAGTAAGTATTGCATTTTAATGATTAAGTACACGGTTAAAAATTCTGGGGTATTTTTTAATACAGCTCTTGTATTACAACCGTATGCAATACAGCAAATATTAATTTTTAATATTTTCGTATAAAAATATCATTTGTAATATAAAAAAGAATCGATCTTAACCCAGAAGAATAAAACATATCTCTTGTAGTCTGTAGAGAGGGAACATTTCTCTGTCAGTTGCCATTTCAAATATGAGAAATATGAAATCTAATCATTTTTGATTACATTCTAATACCTCATCGCCCTTTTTTTGCTTCGATGCTCTTTTTTGTCAGCCATATTGAATATGAACATATTGAACAGACTGCGTCACTTTTTAATATAACCAAGATTAAAATTTGTTAATATTGTATTAAAAAGCAAGAAAAATAAAAACACAAAAATTTAAATATGCATTATTTTGAAGGCGCTTTGCAGTTTTTCGAGGCACAACATGTTAATTAGTAGACAAAATTTCAATCGCAATAAGATTTCTGTCCTCATTTGTGAAAAACGATGGAGAAAAGAATGTTATTATTATAATAAAAATGATAAGAATAATAAATTGACATACAAAGATTCATTATTATAGCTAGCTATTACGAATTACGAGTATGTATTCGTAATATTTCCTTGTTGCATTAATTCTTAAGAGAAATTTCCTTTTGATAGACAATTTTCTTGTGAGAAATTTCTTAGTGAGAAATTTTCTTGTGATAAATTTCCCCAATTTATTTCCTCTCTTTTTCTAATAAAGTTGATTTGATATTGGAGATTTTTAACGATGGAAGCATAGCTTCCGAAATGCATTTAAGTAAATAAATAAACAAAATAAGTGTTTTTAAGTTATTTAAAATAATATCTTTTATTTATTTCTAATAAAGTTCTATAATAAAATGTAATAATTTTTGTATTAAAAGTAAAAATGTAATATTTGCGATGTATTAAACTTTAATACAATTTTGGTGTTGTCATATATATGTAACCCAAAAAATATTAAAAAGTACACCCAAGTTTTTAACCGTGTATTAAAAAGCAATTTGATTTTGATTGAGTACTAACAAAATTTGGATTAAATGCATTCCAAGCTATAATAGAGTATACAATCAATAATTTTAATAATAAAAAGTAATCCAAAAAGTACTAAAGCATAAAAAAGTAAGTATTGATATGCTCCATAATTATTAAGAACAAGGTGTTTTGAATTATATGTATTACAATTCCATAAAAAACTAATACAAATTGCATTAAAACTCAATAATTAATTATTAATACTTCAAAATTCAATAATCAATACGAGTAATTCCAGCTTAAATTGCATTTACTAAAAAAAAAAGTAATTTGAATACAATTTGTGTTCTTTTCTATTAAAATAAATGTATTATTTTCAGGGAACAATTCCGAGAAATTTCCCATAGAGAGGGAAATTTGTTGTATTCACAACAGTGATTACATTTCAATCTTACTAAAGAATTAAGTATCTTTTAACACATTTATTTAATTCTAATAAAATGTTGGTGTGGTCATATATATGTAATACAGGTTTTAGTAGAAAATAGTCCAAGATTTTTAAGCGTGTAGGTATGAAATAAATTTTATTTGTCGAAGTCCTTAAAAGAAAAATTGATTCATCTCCGTCAATTAAAATATATGTTCCTTCATCAAAATTACGTTCGGAATTCACTAGGCATCTTGCAAGTGTTCCTATGATCACAAAAGCTATATTAAGTGAAATTATATATGTATTCCGTTTGTGGATTGAAAATATACCTATGTGATAATGTCCTTTCAATCGTTGCAGAGCAGTCCAATCTGGAATTTTCAACGAACCTTTTCGGTACGAATCCGTGATCCTCGTACGAATTGGAAACAGGCCTGACTGACGCTTTTTTTTTTGATTGAGACATTTATAACTCAAAATAAGAACTTAAAATTTGCAACTTATCGCTTCCAATAATTATATTCTGATGTGAAGATTTCAAAATGTCAATGTCAAAATCATGGATTATTTACATTTGTTTCATTAGTTACGTAACTAATTCTATTAGTTACATTAGCTACGTTAGTTATACGCGTAACTAATTAAAATTTGTAAAACTCGCGTAACTTACCAACAGTGCCATCTGATGGACTCGTCGAGTTGAAACGTGGAAGAGTTATTTGATCCACATATGTAGAAGCGATATTAAGCCTAATAATACATTTATTGTATAGCAATGGATATATAATTAATCATCCTGGAGAAAAATGTCCCGATTTTTGCTACACTACCGTTATCACCGACTGGCTGATTAAGGAACGTTTTCTAGTTAATACTATAGTAAATACTATTCAAAGGAACAGGATGAATTTTAATCACAGTGGACTAATTAAAAAATGAATTAAACAAAAAAAACCCAAAAGCTCGATTTTGTCCTATAATTTTAACAAGATTTTTCAGACTTTTATGAATAAATAATAATTTTAAATTAAATTATAGACAAACAAACTGTTTATTTCACTACTACTAGATAATATTGTACTTATTTTTATCACACTAAATAAAAAAAAAACTTCATATAGAAAAAAATATAGAATTTAATACTAAGACACATACACTGACATCTAGAGGAAGTTCAAAAAACAAACAATTGCCAAATATACATAGGTACTCATATTGGCACATGGAGTCACGGCACTTAGGTCAACGCGTGAACGCTGAGACGGGGATACAAAAAATGTTAAACTGACGTTCAATGTATTTCCCATAAGAGAAATTCAAATAGACTCTAGAAAACATTATTATTTCTATTTAACTTAATATGAACGGGTGTAGATATAATAATTCCAATAGCGTCATGAAGTATATGAATTTATAAATCGAGTTGAAAACATATTAAAAAAGAATATTATCGTTGGATAAATCGCCACCAAAAAGTATAAAAAGAGCACTATTATTGATTGCACGCATAAAATATTTTTAAATACAAAACTGCCGAAACAAACATCAGAAAAATCACTTTGAATTTCACAACTGGCACATTTCTAATCATAGTTAATTATTAATTTTATAAATTAATAATTTTTGAACACGATTAAAAGCAATCGACAGTTCTATCATGGCAAAGCCGTTTGTTGTTATATTGTTGTTGTATTTTGTTTAAAACATGGTTTGTTTACATTTTTGGATTGAAAATTAAACACGATTAGTTGTCATTTTTAATATATTATATATACATATTTTATAATTGATTTATAAACTCACACATTTTATGATTCTAATGCAATAATACATAATATGGACACCCGTTCATATAAAATTAATTAGAAAAAGTAATGTTTTTATGACCTGTTTTTGGTTTTCTCTTATGGGAAATACATTGAATGTCAAATCGAAAAATATTTTATACCCTTCTCAGCGTTCACGAACTTCATATCTTATCAGTCATCACCGTCTACTCACTTCTGTTACTTTTATTTACAATTTCTAATGCATTGAAAAAGGCATGCTTTCTGCTACATGTTTACAAAATAATGCTGGAACTGGAACTGCACAATGCAGGTGTACAGCTTTTTGTATATTTTAAAGAAAAAAAAACTACCACGGGCTTATTCCTATTTGTTTTCGGTACTTTTTTTTAATTCATATTTTTTTTCGCGACACTTTTTTTCTTCATTCATATCGAAACGTCAAAATTGCAGTTGTACCTACGTGAAAAGTTGGTGAACTGTAGCAGCACCGTCTGCAGCTCCAGTTGTAACTCTGTCTCCATTGTGTGTCAGGCGGCCAATCGCAGTTTTAAAAATTGTTGACATATACCTATTTTGTCTAAATTCTTTGAAATTGTTATTAAATAAATCCGTATATAAATGTTTATATTTGGCATTTTTTATTGGGAACCTTTAGCTGGCATAGCAATGCAAAATTAAAATTTGTTAATATTGTATTAAAAAGCAAGAAAAATAAAAATACAAAAATTTAAATATGCATTATTTTGAAGGCGCTTTGCAGTTTTTCGAGGCACAACATGTTAATTAGTAGACAAAATTTCAATCGCAATAAGATTTCTGTCCTCATTTGTGAAAAACGATGGAGAAAAGAATGTTATTATTATAATAAAAATAATAAGAATAATAAATTGACATACAAAGATTCATTATTATAGCTAGCTATTACGAATTACGAGTATGTATTCGTAATATTTCCTTGTTGCATTAATTCTTAAGAGAAATTTCCTTTTGATAGACAATTTTCTTGTGAGAAATTTCTTAGTGAGAAATTTTCTTGTGAGAAATTTCCCCAATTTATTTCCTCTCTTTTTCTAATAAAGTTGATTTGATATTGGAGATTTTTAACGATGGAAGCATAGCTTCCGAAATGCATTTAAGTAAATAAATAAATAAAATAAGTGTTTTTAAGTTATTTAAAATAATATCTTTTATTTATTTCTAATAAAGTTCTATAATAAAATGTAATAATTTTTGTATTAAAAGTAAAAATGTAATATTTGCGATGTATTAAACTTTAATACATTTTTGGTGTTGTCATATATATGTAACCCAAAAAATATTAAAAAGTGCCCCAAAGTTTTTAACCGTGTATTAAAAAGCAATTTGATTTTGATTGAGTACTAACAAAATTTGGATTAAATGCATTCCAAGCTATAATAGAGTATACAATCAATAATTTTAATAATAAAAAGTATTCCAAAAAGTACTAAAGCATAAAAAAGTAAGTATTGATATGCTCCATAATTATTAAGAACAAGGTGTTTTGAATTATATGTATTACAATTCCATAAAAAACTAATACAAATTGCATTAAAACTCAATAATTAATTATTAATACTTCAAAATTCAATAATCAATACGAGTAATTCCAGCTTAAATTGCATTTACTAAAAAAAAAAGTAATTTGAATACAATTTGTGTTCTTTTCTATTAAAATAAATGTATTATTTTCAGGGAACAATTCCGAGAAATTTCCCATAGAGAGGGAAATTTGTTGTATTCACAACAGTGATTACATTTCAATCTTACTAAAGAATTAAGTATCTTTTAACACATTTATTTAATTCTAATAAAATGTTGGTGTGGTCATATATATGTAATACAGGTTTTAGTAGAAAATAGTCCAAGATTTTTAAGCGTGTAGGTATGAAATAAATTTTATTTGTCGAAGTCCTTAAAAGAAAAATTGATTCATCTCCGTCAATTAAAATATATGTTCCTTCATCAAAATTACGTTCGGAATTCACTAGGCATCTTGCAAGTGTTCCTATGATCACAAAAGCTATATTAAGTGAAATTATATATGTATTCCGTTTGTGGATTGAAAATATACCTATGTGATAATGTCCTTTCAATCGTTGCAGAGCAGTCCAATCTGGAATTTTCAACGAACCTTTTCGGTACGAATCCGTGATCCTCGTACGAATTGGAAACAGGCCTGACTGACGCTTTTTTTTTTGATTGAGACATTTATAACTCAAAATAAGAACTTAAAATTTGCAACTTATCGCTTCCAATAATTATATTCTGATGTGAAGATTTCAAAATGTCAATGTCAAAATCATGGATTATTTACATTTGTTTCATTAGTTACGTAACTAATTCTATTAGTTACATTAGCTACGTTAGTTATACGCGTAACTAATTAAAATTTGTAAAACTCGCGTAACTTACCAACAGTGCCATCTGATGGACTCGTCGAGTTGAAACGTGAAAGAGTTATTTGATCCACATATGTAGAAGCGATATTAAGCCTAATAATACATTTATTGTATAGCAATGGATATATAATTAATCATCCTGGAGAAAAATGTCCCGATTTTTGCTACACTACCGTTATCACCGACTGGCTGATTAAGGAACGTTTTCTAGTTAATACTATAGTAAATACTATTCAAAGGAACAGGATGAATTTTAATCACAGTGGACTAATTAAAAAATGAATTAAACAAAAAAAAACCCAAAAGCTCGATTTTGTCCTATAATTTTAACAAGATTTTTCAGACTTTTATGAATAAATAATAATTTTAAATTAAATTATAGACAAACAAACTGTTTATTTCACTACTACTAGATAATATTGTACTTATTTTTATCACACTTAATAAAAAAAAAACTTCATATAGAAAAAAATATAGAATTTAATACTAAGACACATACACTGACATCTAGAGGAAGTTCAAACAACAAACAATTGCCAAATATACATAGGTACTCATATTGGCACATGGAGTCACGGCACTTAGGTCAACGCGTGAACGCTGAGACGGGGATACAAAAAATGTTGAACTGACGTTCAATGTATTTCCCATAAGAGAAATTCAAATAGACTCTAGAAAACATTATTATTTCTATTTAACTTAATATGAACGGGTGTAGATATAATAATTCCAATAGCGTCATGAAGTACAATTTCTAATGCATTGAAAAAGGCATGCTTTCTGCTACATGTTTACAAAATAATGCTGGAACTGGAACTGCACAATGCAGGTGTACAGCTTTTTGTATATTTTAAAGAAAAAAAAACTACCACGGGCTTATTCCTATTTGTTTTCGGTACTTTTTTTTAATTCATATTTTTTTTCGCGACACTTTTTTTCTTCATTCATATCGAAACGTCAAAATTGCAGTTGTACCTACGTGAAAAGTTGGTGAACTGTAGCAGCACCGTCTGCAGCTCCAGTTGTAACTCTGTCTCCATTGTGTGTCAGGCGGCCAATCGCAGTTTTAAAAATTGTTGACATATACCTATTTTGTCTAAATTCTTTGAAATTGTTATTAAATAAATCCGTATATAAATGTTTATATTTGGCATTTTTTATTGGGAACCTGCTGGCATAGCAATGCAAGTCCGAATAAAACGTATATTCACTACTATACTTAGCCTGAACACGGGTATTATTTTTCTAGGTGCACGATTTTATTCAAATTCCCCTAGAAATATAGGAATAATTTGCAGTGTATGTATGCTGAAAATTGTATAAAAGTCGGTAACCATCGACCAAAAAAAAAATTGCGTTTTAGAAAGGTATGACAGTATTCACTATTATATCCACTTAAATAGTCGCAAAGTTGGTATGCGTATCAAAATCAGCTGTCACCGAAATGCAAAATTATTTGTAAAAAAATTGGAAATTAAAAACTAATAAAATCGGCATTTATTTGGACAAGCATTGTTGCGCCTATATATTAGGTGTGTTTTTTTCCAACTGGTTGGTTTTTTGGGAACTGGTTGAAAAAAACGATATCGGCGATTACCGACGCCATTACAAAAAAAAAATGGAGTTTCCATACAAACTATCGATAGCAAGTATGTTATTCAAGTCGGTAATACAGTTTTTCTCCGTTCTTAAGTTCACACAAATTTACAGAGTTTCAAAGTGAGTAAAGGAACACAGTTATAAATACATCTAAAAATTGGTTTTAAATAATTTGAATTTGGAAAAAAATAAAATGGGTAAATCGTTACCTACTCAATAAAAACAGAAGTAGATGGTTTTTCGTCCAAACTTCTGTCCCAAAATAATGAACGACATAACGAAGACAAAAAAGAATGAAGAAAAATATTCTCTCAATATTTATACGACGCGGAGCCAGTATGTCCAGATTAAACGTCAGTTGCACTTGTAAGTTTTATGACGAATAAAATGGCAGACCATCAACACGATGAAGTTATAAATCTTAAGAAAATGGAAGAAATCATGAAAACTTGTCAGTGGTTTAAATCTGCCAATAGTGTTTTCTTTTGGAATGACATTTTGGTCATTTCTGGGGGAAGCTTCGCTTTTGCTTAAACTATTTCTTACATTTCACTTTAATATAAGAACACAGTTCCATTATTCAATGGAATTTAACGATTTTATTTGACTGATAGGGAACGAACTTTAAACGTGTACAAAGTATTTTTTTTTTCCAAATGCCACCGCAATGCGCTCAATTTCCGTTGGGTTTTCCATTTACATCATAGCCATTCTGCCAGAGTAATTACAACTTACTTTACATATAAAGAACGAATTACATAATTATCTTCCTTTTATTCAGTACATTAATGCGAACTGTCACCAGAAAGTGCAAATAGCTTTTTCGATATGCACCTACCTATATAATAAAATTTAGGAACCGAATCTAGAATCTATTACATGTCAACGCAGCTAGGAACAACATTGAGTGTATTGACGGTTTTTGTGACGCCAAGGAGTCAAAGCATTGATTATTTACCCTTACCGTCTAACCGTAGTTTAATGTGCCAAACCAACACACGGAAACAAAGCATAAACATAAACGAACGCATCCTTAAAATGCCAACCTTCAATAAAAAATATTTTTCTGCAACCCCATTGATTGTTAGACTATTCCAGACACTGCTTTCTTTGTTGTTGTTTACTGTGTAAAATGTTACTGTGCTGCCTATAGAATTCCCAAAAAAAAACGGCAATTGTCGTTATCTTCTGTTTTTGTTTCAGACGGCAAAATTTCCAGATTCGGCACCGACTCTATAGAGATACAATTTTTTTTTATTTTGCCTACGAACAATTTTATACAGATAAAAATAAAAAACTAAAAACGACTTAAGTATATAAACATAACAAAATGTCGAATGGTAAAAATTTCAATGTTCATCAATTTTTCTGAGATTTTAAATGCCGAAATTTCTCACTCAAGAAAATTAAAAACAAAACAGCTGTCTTGTGGCGTGCTCTTATTTTGTTTCATCCAAGGTACTGTTTACCAAAAAAAAACTATTGATATTATCGCCAGCCTGAGTTACCCTCAGAAGGTAGTAAAAATCCTCTGAACACGCGAAGCGTGCAGCCACTCAAATAATGGGTGCTAAGAAATAGAATTATTAAAATTTCGGTCAATGTCAACTGTTTTAAAATCGACATTTTAAAAAATCATTGCAATCAATCGATTTTATATAACTAGTCCAGAGATTATAAAAATCGGCATTGTTGATCGTTTCTTATAAAATAGTCATAATGTATAACCAATCCCCAGAGCGATAGTCATATAGGTATCTACCCATATTTATTTCTTGAGTTGCTTATGACATTCCTCCCAGAATTTTTGTAAATCCAGAAAAACCTAGCTAAATGTCGCAAAAATTCAGATAACTTTTCTGAACGTTCAGATGTTAAACGTAATGTGTTGAACGTGATCTTTAAGTATGCAAATATAATATTATAGGCACTTTCAAACTAACATCTCGACCCATGTTTTCCGTCACTAATTACTTTGAAGCATATAGGTAGACACATACGTTGGGAAAAGTACCCATTTTAGTTTAAAATTGGTGATGGGTTATCAGCTGGCTCGCTGCCCCCCCTAGGAAAAATCCCTAACCACGCCAATGCTTGCCAATCAAAATATTCTAAACTGAGTCTTTCCCTACTAAAATATATTCAAGTAGGTAATATATTCGGGTCTATATGAAAAAGCCGATATAATAGGCATCCAATATAAGTTACATATTATTCTACCTCTATATACATACATATACAATATATGCATACAAATGAGAAAGAGAATGACTAATTGTTTTAATGAATTTAGGTACCTATAAGACATCGGGAAATCTTTGATGCACAATCCCATAGTGAATATAATGCATGAATTGGTCTGGTGGTCTGCTTTTAGAGATTTTGTACTCTCATACTCTGATACCTACCAATTATTTAAAAAAAAAAAAAATTGGAATTAAAAAAAAAAAGTTGGATTAGCTGTTAATGCCTTAATAATGTCCACTGCATTCGTTTCACTGGTGAATTGCTCATAAATATTTTTTTTTTCTTCGTTTAAAGATAGTAGGTTCTACCCATTTGAATTTGTGAATTGATTTAAATATTTCGGTCACTTATCTTTATTCAACAATACCTACATAATACCTATTATTTTGTAAACTAGTCCATTGATAAAAAAACTTACCATTATCCTCATTGGATCCCTCACTTGGAGGTCCCTGTGGTAATTGTCTGTTCCCTGATGTTATCAGCAACCGATGATGTATTGCCACTGATGCAACCGCAGCCGCTGCTGCCGTTTGCTGTGCTGACACATTTCTCATCGCTGCATTTAATCCACTTAAGTTAGCAAACGCATTGGCATTAGAACTGGCCGCCAGGGCGGCAGCACTATGCGCCGCGTTTCCATCGAATCGATGTCTCCCTAAAAATTGTCCACCAGCACCACCAACCCTTCCACTCATTGCAGCGGCAGCCGCTGCTGCCCCACCGAAAACTCCGGGTACCCCGAATTGCAAAAACGGTCCCCATGGCGGCACCCGATTGCCCGGCGCACCTAATTGTGCCGCTGCTGCTGCGTATAATTGCAAGGCAGCGGTCGGATGCAACCCTTCCGACGGTACATTTGACACCACTTCTGTTGGCTGTTCCAGCACCATCATTCCACGGACAACAGTAAAAAAAAAAAAACCGAAACACGATCACTACAATAAATTAAATGCTGGTTTTTGTGTTTAATTAATTTATCAAACAAATACACACCGATAAACAGTTCAACGCGAGGACGCCGAGAAAATAACGTTTCAATTAAAAGTTTATAACCCCCGCCACGACAAATCAATTTACTATTGTATACTGGCTGTCGATTCAATTTCAGTAAATTAGTCAATTCATTATTACAAATGAGCATTCAAACACAACACACTCTGCACACACATACTGACTTAAACTTTTAGCTTGACAGAATAAATGGTAGTGCGTCGACCGCCACTCCCAACTTTCCGACTTGAACTAAACTTCAAAAATGTTTCAGAGCTCGTGGAGACCAATGCCACTATACCACACTTTCACGCTTAAAAAAGGCGGGTTTTGCCTTCCTTCCAATGGGATTTCTGCCATTGCTTAGTGAAAAAAGAGAGAGAGAGTTAGTTATCATCAGTATACCTGTGGGATAGAGATAGCAACAAAACACCGGTCTTCCGCACTCTTATTCTTGTAGCTACAAAAGAAAAATAATACTCACCCCTATGATGTATAGATTAAAAGAGCTCAGCAAAACAATAAATAAGATAAAAATACTGGGAAATTACAGCGGATGGGCGGAGTTTAATGGTCTTTTTGGTATGAAAAATCGTTTTATTGAAAAATATCGTTTTATTCACCCGTGTTTCCAGCTGAGAAACAATATGTAATGGCTATAGGGTGGGGGAATTAACAGTAGGAGTCACCACCACCATGAGATTCTTAGGCGAGCAATTTGCTTTTAATTTGTTAACATAAACGCCTCGCTTTAAAGAAAATGCGCATGAATCATTTTCAGTTCACTTTTCGGAGGTTTTTCTATTTGCATGAATGCATTCTCCTTTCCTCTGTTACCAAACAATAGTCAGGCACTGTTTTATACCTTCATAATGTATCTATATTTTAACGAAAAATGTTTGTTCCGTTCATCAAGTTAAGGATTTTCTTTCACGGGTACTCTACCCATCAGCAATTTGTTGTCAGAACTCATTCCCCACTCCATTAGGGTTGTTTGGAAATCGTGTGAGTCTGTCACCTTCACTTCCAATCTGGGCCGGACTAAAGTCCCGTCTTTTAGTTTCGCCGCCATTTATCCTTATTTCTCTTTCACTCTCTCGCTTGGAATCGAAATGGCGTAATAGTGGCTTTGGTGGAAACCATTTGGTTTTGTTCGTACGCGGGCGGCAGCGGTGGCAGTGGTTGGCTTGAGATTGTTTGATATTTGGCAGGTTGCTTAATTGGTGTGTGTCGTAGTGATAATTTTTATAAATGACGTCAAAGTTTTGTGGCAGATTTCTTTTGGGCTTTCACTCAGTTCTTGAATTATGGCGTAGAAATAATACGTTTTTAATATGGTTGAAAGCAGCGCCGTTAAATTTGTTTGCTTTGAAGTGATAAAACTTAATTAATTCTGCTTTCACTTGGCGTGTCTCCCTACTCAAGGACAGAGAAGATGGCTGAAAATATTTTTCTTAGAATTTTCTGACGCTAGCAGCTAATAATTGTGTCGTTATAATTTAGTTCGAGTTGAGAGATACCTATAGAATTTTGGTAGGTAGGTAGGTATGTATATAGGTATTCTGGAAATGAATTTTAATTTTCAAATTATGATAGATAATAATAGATAGGTACATATAAGATATACATATACACATAGGTATATTTATTTATAGGGAGTTATGTAGGTACATATTTAAAAAATTATCGTGAGTGTTACCCTGAACGAAAAGTTACGTATAAGATACAATAAAAAAGTTTATTGGGACAGTTAATTTTCGTCCAACCGGTTTATTGGGCCTGTACTAATCGGTTTATTGGCCCAATAAACGTTTATTGATACAAGCAAAAGTTTATTCATCTTGTTAATTAATTTATCTATTTTTTTAACATTTTAGGACAATGAAATTTTTTACTGACCAAATTCGTTTGTTGTGTCAGTAAATTATTTCGTTGATTCAAGCAAACTTATTTTTTGAGTTTGGCCATTGCTTACCGATAATGATAAAAATCATAGCGCGGGCACACTGTGACATTTAAAGAGTCAACCATAAATTGGAAAAAAAGCATTTGGCTTAGGTACCCTTTAAACATTTTATTGGGATGGTAATCAAAAAAATTTAAATCAATTAAAAAGTTTATCGAAGCATTTATCAAGGTAAAAAAGTGTGTATGTAAGGACAGTCGTGTACGAAGGGGGGAGATACGGAGCTCGAGCCCCCCCCAAGCAAAATTACAATCTATGATAAGATTTATTTATAACAATATCAAAGTATAATTTTATTTATTTTTTCGTTCAAATTTCATTTTTGTTAGTTCATACCACACGTAATCTAGATTTCGTTTGACATTTAACACGGTTACACGAATCTCAGTATTCATAGAAAATCAAAAAAAGTTCCATTGCAATCAGGCAAAAGTCCCAAAACGATTTCTCACATTTAATTTTTTTATACTTTTTCCATTAAAAAAAAACTCATAAAACGGAATGAAATCCCATACACCGCCTGAATAAACTGCACTCAACATAATAAACTCTCTTATTATACCTATTCTATTTATTTTTTTGTAACTAAAAAGATTGGAGAAATACAAAATAAATAATATAATATAAATTATAATAAATGCTTTAATTGAATTACATATGTATAAGTACCTAATCTTAAAAATTAAAATATACAATTTCTATTTCTTGTCCAGATTTTTCCAAACAGTCCTATTGTAAAATATATACGATTAAGTTTACATTTTGTACATCACTTGAGTACATTTTTTATGAACCTATAATTAATTTTTCACATGAATTCTTGATACTCAGTTTTCATTTCATATACTATAAGGTACTCGTTTTGAATTAAAATATACAAAAGGAAAAACAAAAATAGTAATTCTCTTATTATTTGTGTTAATCTTCTTCTTATTTTATGTTAATCTTCTTCTTCTTATATTTCTTAAAATATTAATTTGAATGGCTGTCATCAGAATATTCCATAAAAGAGTGTCCATGTTCCATGTTTTGTTCCTTTTTCCTTCTTGATGACGATAAAAACGCTAGAAAAGACAATCGCTTAATCCGAAATAATTGTTTCTTATTTCAGAATTTGTGTTTTGAGCAAAACAGTTAATTGACAGTTGCGGTGTGCATTATGGGCAAAATTGGGATTAACATATTATGTATTTACACTGCATATACATAGGTATATGTATACAAATATTTATAGATAGTGAGGGAAACCACTTCAAATTAATCGCATCCCACCGGCCTCGATTCCCTGATTACAAATATGGTTTGGACAGACGTCTAGGTGGCCGCAAAACCACCGACGACGTCGCCGAAAATGCATTTTTTTTTTTTTTAATATTTAGACTTGGGAAACCATTTGAAATCGATGGCATCCGAAAGTCCTCGACTTGGGTTACCACCTCTAAAATCAGCAAAGCCTGACAGTAAAGAAAGAAAAGCCTGATTTTTGAGAAAAGAGCCTGACGAATAAAAAAACATTTTTTTTCCTTTTTGAAACCTCATTTTTATAAAAAAAAATTAAATGAAAGCGTCTACAGAAAAAAACCGCAAGGAATCTGGGACTTGGTGTTGACTTCAAATTACGACTAGTTAAACCGAAAACGCATTTCAATGAACAAGAACCTGCCCCAAATTTAATTTCTTGCTTAAACTTTTTTAAACAATATTTTCAAAAAAAAAAAAAACACTTTAACCATGATGTAGAAAAATTCATATCGTGTTTTACAGAATGGGTCAAAATGCATTTTTTTAAAATTATTTTCTTTAGTTTTTCCTTACGTGTAATATTCTAATAATAAATCCTAACGGTTTTGGAGTTAACATATGTATTTTTTTATTTTAGAAAATCCTCTAGTTTTATTTAATTTTTGGGTCACCCTGTCCATCTTTTTTATTAATTTTGCTTAAGAGTTAGACTAACATTTAATAAAGAAATATTTTTCATGACCTTCATTATTTTATGTATCTACAAATAAATCGATAGCCTTAAATGGTGTTCAAAACTAATTTGTGCTTGAAACTTTTCAAATAGCACCCTGTTTAAATATTTTTTTACTCAATAACATTTTTTGCTTTTAAAAGCTTGTTCTAGTTTTGCAGTTTCTTAAAGTTATACAACTTATCACAACTCACCTTACATCAAAAGTTATGACCATGATTTGAATATAATAAAAAAATAAAGAGTCGACCATTTCATTTAATAAATCAATACAAAAAGTTCAAAATAAGCAAAGTATTTCCTTCTATGTTATGCTTTATTTGAATTTGTTTGATAATCATTTTTGATTGAATTCAAATGTTAATAACTTTTGATCTAAGGCGAGTTGTGGTAAGTAAAATACCTTTTAAGAAATTGCAAAACTAAGACAAGCTTTCAAAAGCAAAAAATGTTATTGAGTACTAGGATATTTTCATAAAAATTCCTGAAAATTTCATGCTTTTATATTGAAATAAAATACGTCCGGAGAGTTTGGAAAACAATTTTACAATAAAGTTTTATTCATAGGAAACTATAATTAAAAAATATCTACAACATTTATATGTATATATTATAGTAATTTTCTCGACAGTATAATTCCTTTTTTACAACACCCTCACTTGTTGAATATTTTAAATAATTAAATTTTTAAATTGAAATTAAATAAGTTATACTATAAAATGAAATTAAGATATAAAAATTAATAAAAAAAAATTCAACATAATCGCATATTGCTGGAACAAAATTTGTTTTTTTCTTTGGAAACCGCTTTCGTCAGACTATCAGCTACCATATGGTCAGTTGATATGAAACCAAGTTTTAAAGTATTATCTTCAATATGTTGCCGAATGAAATGATACCGAATATCGATATGTTTAGTCCTTGGTCGGAATCCATCTGATTGTGCAAGTTTGATTGCACCTTGATTATCACATAATATTTCTATAGTTGAAAAATTTTCAACATTGAGTTCATCTGATAATTGTTTCAACCAAATTGCTTCTTGTGCAGCCGATGACATTGCCATATATTCTGGCTCGGTGCTTGATAAGGCAATGGTAGATTGTCTTTTGCTTAACCATGATATTGCGGCTTTTGACATTTTAAACAAATAACCAGTGCATGAACGTCTTTTATCTATGTCCGATGCCCAATCTGCATCGCTGTAACCATGTAAATAAGTTGAATCGTCTTTCGAATATTTCAATTTGAGATCTAATGTTCCCTAAATCCAACTAAATCCGAATGAATAATCTCCAATAATTGATTGCTGTGATTTTCACTTGATTGGAAGGGTTCACGAGCTTGTTTACCTTCGGCACAAACTATGCAATTTTTTAATCCGATTTCTTCATTCTTGAAATTCATTTCAGTGACAGCACCATCACGCATTTTTCTTAAACTTCCACAGTTTAGGTGACCAAATCTTCTATGCCACGTAATAACACTTAAATCCGCACTACTTGACATTGGCGTAGTTAGGAATTTTGTGTAGGGGGGCAACTAGCCAGTTGATATACCACCGCAAGTTTTAAATTTTATTTTTAATAATATTTATAAAAATACTTTCAAAAATATTTACTTTAAATAGAAAATCATTAGGTTTTATAAATAGAGCTTTTGTCAAAACCATAAGTGTTGTAATAAATGAGTTAGTTCACTCTCATATGAAGTGATACCACACTATACTCTGCTAAATCAAAAATATTGTTTTCTAAAAAAGTTGATATTTAAAAAAGAATTGGTATATTTTATCTAAATTTATTGCATACACTAAGTTTAGATTTACAAAATATTAAGTTATAATTTTACATGTTCTTGGCTGAACTGGTTCAGGACTTTTTCGGAAGTGATTTTGTTTTTAACTATTTCATTTTCAATATTAAGTAGTGATACATAAGAGAAACGATTTTGGAGCATTGTTGTTCTGCCGCATTGCTGAGAAACTCCTTTCACAGCTGGTGGAGCTCACTGGAAGAGCTAACGCTGCCTGAAGAAGTTCGTAAAAGTTTGGAAACATCTCTTTTGAAACATTTTGATTTAAATTTTCGATGCTTGTTTCGCAATTTTTCAGTTGAAACATATTTTTTAATATCAAAGCTTCAGCACTCAGTGCTTACACAATCAACTTTAAAAACATCTTTATAGTTATTAATAAAATCTTCTGCAGTAGGTAATCATGTTTAATTTCAGGAAAGCGTCTACAGCATTTGCTAATGGTAGGTTTTCAAAACGGCGTTTAAAGTTGACAAATAATGTTATCCATTACCTTAGCAGTAGTATGCTGCAGTAAGAGCTGAAAACATAGATGAGCGTGGTGGATATGACATTTTTGGACTAGTATACTTTTTTTAACGCATATTCCTGCAAAACCTAAATGACGCACCCCATATTTCCTATCTATAACTTATAATATCTGGTTTATATGCAAGAACGAAAGATCGAGTTAGATTAGGGTCGGATTTTCGATCCTGCATATAAACGAATTACCCGTTTGTTTGTAGGTATTGTGTTTGCAATTAGTTTTCACGTAATTACACATACGTACGAACATATAGTGATACGTTGTTATTATGTTTGCGTTTTTTTACACTACCTTGAAAAATACGACGACCAGCTGGTAAAAAACCTTAATGTAGGAAAAATATAAGTTTTGTTGTCTTTATAATGAATGATAAGTTAGTACTGTCGATTTTCTAGGAGGGGGAAAACGATTTCTAGGGTGGGCGCCGCCCACCCTTAACTACGCGCATGCTACTTGACAACAAACATGAACCATTTTCTGACTTCAATTTGTAGAAACCATTCTCTGGTTTACAACATGCAAATTCCACATCATTTTTATCATAGATCGTGCAACCATTTTTATCGAAGATTAGTTTATTCCCAGCTTGAACCACATTGTAAACTGATAACAAATTGACCGGAACTTCTGGCACATGTAAAACATTCGACATTTCAATTTGTTCGCCGTTTAAGGTGATGTTAGATTGACCAACACATTTAACCATCATCTTGGTATTGTTTGCGGTTAGAATCTCTCGAACAGTTGAAGTTGTTTGTGCAAACAATAATTCTTCGTTGGGTGTCATGTGATTTATAGCACCACTGTCAATAATCCACTCACTCGGCTCAATTTTCGTAGAAAATAGGGCGGTAAAAGCACGTTTCCCTTCACGTCCATAACTGCTATATAGCTTTTTTTCTGTTACTTTTCTTTATCTTTTTTTTTTACATTCGGAACTAATATGATTTCTACCTCCACATGAAAAACATTTTATCCCTCGCCGATTTTGTTTCGAATTAGCACCTGTCTTTGTCGTTTTTTTACCATAGAAAGCTCCTCCTTTTGCTTCACATTCAAATTGAGTATCCAAGAGTTTCATTTTTATTTTATCAGCACTTAACTTGTTTGTATTTGCTTCGAAACTTATGGTTAGTGGTTTGTACCCGTCCGTCAAACCAGCCAATAAAATTGCTGCTAACCATTCGTCATCAATGTTGAAATTTATGCTTACCAATTTGCTTGCAGTAGTTACAATTTGATCGATATACGCTTGCATATATTATCGCATGATTCTAATCGAATTGTAATTAGTGTGCGCAACAAACCAATTTTTCTCATGAGACCTCGATCTTCGTACATAGCATTTAATTTCGACCAAATTTCCAATGCACTTTTGCATGGCCTGATATGAACAAATAGATCTGATTCGACACTGAGAGCCAAATATGCCTTTGCCGAACTTAATTTATCTTCATTTTCTTCTACTGCTATATTTGTATCCAGTGTTGCCGCTGAGAAATTTGAAAAGGTCGCATAAAAAGGTCACGAGATAAAAAAGTTCGCATTTTGAAATCCGTATAAATAAAACATGATTTGGAGTAATTTTAGTTTTATATTAAAAAAATTAACCAAGCAAAACAAATCAGTACGCAGATCGAGCAAAACTAAATTTTATCTGTACATTTTTTTTTTCTTAAAACAAATTTTGAAGGTGTTGAGATAAAAATAAAATTCAAATGAGGACAGTATAACGTAGCTGAAAATATTTTTTAGGGTTTTGAAAATATTCACTGCAATATTAAAAAAGCAAACAAATCAGTACAAAAAAGGGTTTGCAACCTTTACTGCGAGTTTATTTTGCCATAGAAAAATCATTTCTATGAAAATTTAGTATATTTTCATGCTTTAAAAATGTCGCCGCACAAATATTTGGCTCTCTTGAACCCATTTCTCGCCACTGACTGAGTGAAACCAGCTGTTTTCTATAATCTATTCCCGTAACTTTCTTTCATGTTTTATTTTATGTTTTTTGGTCATCATCCACATAACACCTTTCAATATTGAAAATGCTAAAACCGAAAATATGTTTTTGGTTGATAAAAGCCGTGATGAAAGCTGTGATATTCATGAAAAGTCAACATTTGTCCAGCAAAATAATGCATCGAACGTTATCTGTCTTGGAAAAATTATGTGGAGAATTTTGCATATACAGTTTGAAAAAAAGTTTGGATTTTGGGTTTGAAATGCGTACTGCTCAAAAAAAATCCGAGACAAAATTTGGCCTGGGAAAAAGTTTTTATGAGAAAAAAAATTTTTCCCGAACTGCGTACTAGGCTATAAGTTCAATTAAAACAATGTCCTAATTAATGGGACGTTTTTATTTTGTATTTTTTTTTATTTTATTTATTTATTTTTTCGTCTCAAATTATAAAATAATGCAATATACATGTGGGATTGAGCCAAACGACACAACCAATACATTACCCTAACGAACGAACAACGACCAATACCTACAAAATACAATATTCAAGAGAACGAGAACAGACGAGAACGTACAAATTAAAAGAAAGACGCGCGCCTCTCTATTATATTGTTTTTGCATTCATTTGTTCCATTCAGTTTTTTCAGTTTGTATTTACCTCCGCCGCATAAAGATCAGTTTGCCTCAACGTCGCTTGCCGCATATCATTTTTATATTCGAGTTTTTTATTAAATAAACATAATTTATAAAATACATTTTGTTTTACATCGAGAAAGTAAGAAGTCGGAAAGGATTCAAGTGGGAATCCTACAAACTTGGGGACTCATCCGGTGATGATATACCTATATAAATAAATATATCTACCACGAACCCGTGTTGAAAGTTCATAGCAGTTGTGTGTGCGCAGTATCTATACAAAAAAAAAAAACAACACAAACATTGTGCAGTAAACCGTGACGACCGTAGATTGTAGTGCCTGTTTGCAGTGTCCAACTAACGCCAATTCTGTGTACACTTTTGTTGACGGCAGTAGAAAAGTGCGCGCGCCGTTAAAAGACACAAATACATTCAAACTGTGGTAAAACAGGGAAAGATATAGCTTGAACCAAATCAGTTGGCCATTCTACTGCGCAGATCTCTTTAAATTTCTTTGCTCATCTCTTTAATTTTAAAAGATACACACAAATCACTGAAGAAAAGAAAAAAAAGATGTACATTCCAACGTTGTTGTCATAACCGCTGCTGCGATCATACTGAACTGAAGCACTAAGGAGGGTGAGTTTTGTTTATAGCTTCGCTCAGAGTAAATTAGAAATGGATTTCCAGCGATGGACTTTCCTTCATTGAGAGATGATCATGGAGTAATTTTTTTTCATAGCTTGATGTCTAAAAAAGTATTTCATCTCTGGTGGGATAAAAGAAAGAGATTTTTTAGGTGTAAACTTTACTTCGAAAAGTTAAGATTAAGAATTTTTGATTTTATTATTGGGACAAATTTAAGTGCACCTATAATAAAAAATAAATCTATTGCTTACACATAAAAAACTACCTGTGACATAGGATTAATTGATAAATAGTTAAGGGATTATTGTTTGTTTCTATGTTTTATGGTTTTATGATTTGTGGCTTAGGAACAGAGGATCCGTGGGCGATGTGTTTATATTTGTTTTATGGCGTTATGACCTGTGGGGTTTTGGGGAATCATTAATAGATCAGCGTTTATGAGTTTGAATAATTTTTACCTACTAGTTTTTAAGAATGAAATTTTTCATCAGAGGGAATTTACGTATTTAAAAGATATTTGCTTTGGTTTGGAAATCAGTTTTTAAAAAACAACAACGAGTTAAACAACTAAATTCATTTAAAAGAAATTTTCATGGATCCATTTAGAAAAGGAAAACCTATTGGAAGCCAGGCACGTATTATAGTTGTTAGAGTATATAATGAGAAAATGGAAGAAGCCAAGAATTTGTTTTTGGAAAATTCTGTGAGTTACGCAACCACACATACTGCCGAAATTTCTGGAATTTCTGAACGATCAATCAGAAGGATTATTAAGGAATACGAAGAGACAGGAGTTGCGAAATCACCAAATAAAAAAGTACCACATACGAAGTGGAAAACTGGACTAGACGAATTTGACATCACAACTATTCGGCGTATAATGCATAACTTCCACCAGGAGGAAAAGATGATGATATCTTTGAAAATGTTAAGAGAACGAGTCCAGGAAGACTTGGAGCTTAACTTAAGTATTACGTCTCTCAACAGGATTTTAAGAAGCAACGGGTTTAGCTACAAGAAAACGCAAAACAACCGGAAACTTCTTTGTGAAAGAAATGATATTAAACTCATGCGAGTGAAGTATCTGAGAAAAATCCGGGAATACAGATCAAAAGGATATGACATCATTTATTTGGACGAAAGCTATATTCACAGCTCACATACAAGGCCAAGGGCTTGGACTGATGACAGTAGCAGTGGGTTGAAGACGCCAATTTCAAAGGTACAGAGGTTGATAATGGCGCACGCTGGTGGTGAAAAAGGTTTTGTGAAAAACGCCTTACTTTTATTCAAATCTGGAACGAAAACGGGAGACTATCACGACGACATGAACTTCGAAAATTTCTGCAAGTGGATGCAAGAACAGGTTTTGAATAACTTGGAGGAACCTTCAGTTATTGTAATGGACAACGCCTCGTATCACAATAAATTAGAAGAAAAACAAATTACTTCTGCTAGCAAGAAATCCGAGATGATACAATGGCTAACCGAAAACAATATTCCGCATACTATACAGATGTTGAAACTTGAACTGTATGAGGTAATAAAACGACACCGAGTTATACACAATCCAAAGCATAAGATTGACGATATTATTCACGATATGGGACATGAGGTTCTACGTTTACCACCCTATCATCCTGATCTCAATCCCATTGAAAATATTTGGGCAACTGTCAAGGCAAGAGTAGGCTCACGAAACACAACATTCAAAATATTAGATGTTCAAAAGTTAGCAGAAGAAGAATTTTCCAAAATAACGGCTGAGGATTGGCGAAAAGTGTGTGAAAAAGCCATAAGAACTGAGGAAGAATACTTTTCTCACGACCTGATGTGGGACACAATTTCGGATTCAATTATAATTAATCCAGGTGACGACTCTTCAACCGACTATGATAGCGATATTAGTTCTTAAAAATTTGGTATATTTAAATGAATAATTATTATTTAATTTATATTATTGTTATTTATGTTATTTTATTATTTTGTTTTATATTTATTTCTGAAATACAAATGTATAATAATTATTTTAAATTAAAATAAATTAATGTTAATTATTCCTTACTTGCGGGTAAAAGTTATTAAAACCTAAGGAAATTTCATTCTTAAAAACTCGTAGGTAAAAATTATTCAAACTCGTAAACGCTGATCTATTAATGATTCCCCAAAACCCCACAGGTCATAACGCCATAAAACAAATATAAACACATCGCCCACGGATCCTCTGTTCCTAAGCCACAAATCATAAAACCATAAAACATAGAAACAAACAATAATCCCTTAACTATTTATCAATTAATCCTATGTCACAGGTAGTTTTTTATGTTTAACCCAATTGCGTTTTGCAAAATATTTCTTTTTTATAAGTGCGCTGAAATTATGCAAATAAAAAAAATTAAACTCATACATTCAATCTCATTTAAGATAAAAAAAAAACAAAGTTGAGTTAGGCACTGTAGAATTCAAGGAAAAATCTGGACTCATTAAATATCTTGCGTGCCATTTTTGTTCTCTTAAATCCTCTCTCTGCGCAACCGACCGTTGGCCAACTGAATTGGTTCAAGCTATACTTGCGTCAGCAAGTATATAACAACCATACAAAAAGAAAAACAGATAGTAGTGCTGTGAAAAAAAAATTTTACCCAAAAACAGAAACTAAAAAACAGTGGTGTGGGAAAATTTTGTAAAAAAAAAAACAAAGTAGAACTTAAAAAAAAAAAAACAATTAGAGGGCAGCAACATAAGGCATCATCCTTGAGATTGTTGCTGTTGTATGCTTCAACGAGAAAGACGTTAGATGATCAGAGAAATATAGCAGCAAGAAGCAGTTTTTAAGAAGGAGTATTAAAGAAGCAATATTTAAGAAGCAGTTTTTGCGAAGCAGCGGTAAGTGGCGTTGTGGTTTTTTTTTTGTTTGTCTTTTTAAGTATTGATTTTGATTATTCCTGTTTTTGAATAAATAAATACAAATTTAAAAGTAAAATTTGTATGTAAAATGGAGAGGGAAGCGATTTTGACTTTGACGGTAGAAGGACTTAAGACAAAACTAACGGAACTTGACTTGCCGACGGTAGGGTTGAAGAAGACACTTCAGGAGCGCCTCATGCAACATTTTGGTTTTTCAGAGCCAAATGAGTTCGATGTTGAGAGCGATGACGGCAGTTATGCGTCAATTCGTTTGGCGAATGCCCAGCCGTCAAGAGGGCCAATATTCACCCTGGGAGATATTGAGGATTCGCTTATGCCATTTCATGGGTCTGGTAACTACGACATTAATCGGTAGCTACGAGATTTTGAAGAAAACGCAGTCACGGTTCAGTGGGATGACCTGCGAAAATATATTTACGGCAAACAATTGCTGAAAGGGGCTGCCAAACTATACATTCGAAGCCAATCAAATGTAAAGGAAAGAGTCTAAAGAGAGCCCTCATAGATGAATTCAGTGTTGCCTTATCACCAGCTGAGGTCCTTCGCCAACTAAGGAATCGCAGGTTTTAGATGTTTTAGTTGCGGGCAGACAGGCCCCAGATCCTTCGAGTGCAGACAGAATCCAAGTCAGTCTGGACAGAGGCGTTCCAAGGAGGAACAAAACCGGGTTCATACTGCAACAACAGATGGCACGGAGGACGTCCCAGAGATTCAAGTTTCATTGGCAGTCAGCAGTCGCCGAATCTTTAAAGACATTAAAGTCAATGAGAAGAGCGTATCAGCGTTGTTTGACACCGGTAGTGATGTCAACCTAATACGTTACGACGTTTTAGTTACGTTAGATTACGTTGAACTTAGTTCAAAAAAAATAAGTTTATCTGGTTTAGGGCAAAAGAAGGTGTTTACTCTAGGAAAATTTGAAACAAACATTACAATAGATGAGGTTGTTTCGAGGGTTACATTTCATGCAGTCCGAGAGGTCAACATACCATATTCGGCTGTAATAGGAAATGAGATCTTACAAGATTTTGATGTTAAGATCACTGAAGATGGGGCAAAGTTCTTTAAAAGAGAAGAAGCAGCGGACGAAAAGAAGAAACCAGTTCAAAGTTTTGAGACTAGAACTCTGTTTGAGACCAATAATTTTGCAGACACTTATATGAAGGCATGTAGCAGAGCGAGGAGTTCAGGAGACCAAGGACATGAGTACCTACTCAGAAGAGATTTGGAGGTGTTGGAACGGGGAGGTCAGAGGAACTCCATCGCTGAAGTTGAAGATGTCTGTGAACTCATTTTAGAGTTCGAAGCAATTTGTTTGGCTTTAGCAGCCGGAAAAGATTTTGAAAGCGAACCAGAGATGGACGTCAATCATCTGAAAGTTTCTGAAAGAGAAGAGCTGATGGCTCTTGTGGATAGTTATACACCAAGGAATGATATGAAGTCACCAGTAGAGATGAAACTACTGTTGAAAGACGAAGTTCCAGTATTTCAAAGACCAAGGAGGATGTCATACGTGGACCAGCAGTTTGTTGAAGAACAGGTGGCAAAATGGCAGCAAGAGGGTATTATACAATCTAGCTAATCAGAATACTCATCGCCAATCTTATTAGTCCCGAAGAAGAACGGCACCAAACGGCTCTTCTGTGACTTCAGGAAGCTGAATGAGAAGGTGATAAGGGATAATTTCCCGATGGTCCTCATCTACGATGTACTAGATCGGCTACAGGGTGCGAAGGTTTACACCACTCTGGACTTGGCAATGGGTTCCTCCATGTTCCCATTGAAGCAGGATCAAGGAAGTATACCTCTTTCGTCACCCACAACGGTCAGTATGAATTCTGCTATGTGCCATTTGGCATATCCAATTCACCAGCAGTATTTTGCCGATACATTTCCTCAGTCCTGCGTGAATTGATACTGGATGGAACGCTTGTTCTTTATATGGACGATATCATTATTCCCGACAAAGATAATGATGAAGGGTTGCTGAAGTTGAAAGCCGTGTTACGAGTGGCCGCCGAAAATGGACTTCGTATTCGATGGGAGAAATGCCAATTTTTGAAGAGGAAAATTGATTTCTTGGGCTATATAGTGGAGGAGAACACCATACGCCCTTCAGAGGAGAAAACTAGAGCGATCCGAAATTTTTCAGTGCCAGTCGACCAGAAGTCACTTCAACGTTTTCTTGGTCTGACATCATACTTTCGGAGGTTTGTTGAATCATTCGCAATAATCGCTAAACCATTGTCGGATATGATGAGAAAGAAGACCGAGTTTAAGATGGACCTGGAGCAAATGGTCATATTCCAACAGTTGAAAGAAACATTGGTTAGTGCACCCGTGCTCAAACTGTTTGATCCAAAGGCATCAACCGAAGTTCATACGGATGCGAGCATGCACGGCTATGGGGCAATTCTACTACAGAAGGACGAAGAGGATCAACAGTTCCATCCAATCCAATATATGAGTAGGAAGACGACGCTATCAGAAGAAAAGTTCCACTCATACGAACTGGAAGTCCTGGCTATCATTGAAGCTTTGAAGAAGTGGAGGATCTATTTGTTGGGACCAAAGATAAAAATCGTTGGTCCCATGGCGGTAACTCAGAAGCAATATAACCACCTACTGGTAATAATCGATGCATTTTCCAAATTCACTTGGCTCTATCCAGTGAAAAGCACAGGCTCTAACGAGGTGATCGAAAGATTGAGAAAACAGGCAGTGATCTTCGGAAATCCTAAGAGAATTATTTCCGAGCGAGGGACCGCATTCACATCGAATGTCTTTAGCAAGTATTGTGAAGAGGAACGAGCACAGCACCTACTCATAGCAACTGGAGTTCCAAGGGGGAAATGGCAGGTGGAAAAAATCCACAGGATTATCGTTCCTATGCTGACTAAGTTGTGTATTGATAGCCCGAGTAGTTGGTATAAGCACGTGGACAAAGTTCAACAGACGCTGAACAATTCCGTTTCTCGGAGCACCAAGTTCGCTCCTTTCCGGATCTTAACAGGAATTGAAATACGAGTACCAGATTTGACCAGTTTGCGAGAACTGTTAGATGAGGTTACGTTGGAGGAATTAGACGAAGAAAGAGACACCATTCGAAGTGAGGTACGTGAAAATATCTTGAAGATACAGCAAGAAAACAAGGACCTTCGATCGAGCAAGAGTTCCAGATCCGATTTATCAATTGAACGAGTTAGTCGCCATCAAGCGCACTCAGTTTGGTATAGGATTAAAGTTGCACCCAAGATTCTTTGGACCTTATAAAATAACCAAGAAGATGGAAAACGGACGGTATGAGGTCCAGAAAGTTGGTGTTCATGAAGGACCAAACAATACTATCACTGTCGCCGAATTCATGAAGAAATGAGACCGTCCATTCGGGGTCAAATGAGGCGTCAGGATGACCGAATGTGGGACTGAGCCAAACGACACAACCAATACATTACCCTAACGAACGAACAGCGACCAATACCTACAAAATACAATATTCAAGAGAACGAGAACAGACGAGAACGTAGAAAGACGCGCCCCTCTCTATTATATTGTTTTTGCATTCATTTGTTCCATTCAGTTTTTTCATTTTGTATTTAACCTCCGCCGCATAAAGATTATTTCGCCTCAACGTCGCTTGCCGTATATCATTTTTATATTCGAGTTTTTTATTAAATAAACATAATTTATAAAATACATTTTGTTTTACATCGAGAAAGTAAGAAGTCGGAAAGGATTCAAGTGGGAATCCTACATACATATATGTAAATTTCGAATTTTTTTATGACTTTTTACAAAAAAATATAACTTAATAGTCCACTTAAGAAAATACTTTGAAAATGTTGGAAAGTACCCAACGAAACGTCGGGAACATTTAAAAAATGGATTAGTTTTAATCTCATAAAAATCTAACAGATCAACAGCTCTTCCATGCTATTTTCTAGAGATGGGGTCAGAAAAGTCGCAGAATTTTAAAAAAGGGTCAAAATAGCCACTAGCAAAAAAGGGGTCAAAATGCGACTAAAGTCGGCAACACTGATCATTACCGATCACGCAAGTCTGAAATGGCTTATGACGCAAAAGGATCTAGCGGGTCGTTTGGCTAGATGGAACCTCAAGCTACAGGGTTTCGACTTCGTGATCGAACATAGGAAGGGTGTCCAAAACGTATTCCCTGATACTCTCTCACGAGTCCACATGGAGGAGATTTAGCGCCTGAGGTTGACTTTAGTTCACCATATTTTTCTTCGGAAGAGTATGTTGAGCTAAAGAAGATAATAGAACGAGACCAAGACAAACTACCAGATATTTGTATATCTGATGGATTTGTATACAAACGAACGGACATACGAACCGGTGACGCAATACAGGAAGACCGAGCATGGAAGCTTTGGGTGCCTGAGGGGTTGCGTGGGGGCCTTTTGAAACAGGCACATGACTCCCCAGCGTCAGGACACGGTGGTATAAATAAAACTCTATCAAAATTGAGACAAAAATATTTTTGGCCTGGGATGACCAGCGATGTTCAGCGCTGGGTGAGTTCATGTGACACATGTAAGTGTAGTAAGTCGGTAAACACAACTTCTCGACCGCCGATGGGCCAACAGAGACCAACTGAACGACCGTTCCAGCGACTATTCATAGATTTTCTTGGACCCTATCCACGCTCAAGAGATGGTAATATGCTAGGGTTTCCAGAACATCTCTTTTATAGAGAACATGTTCTCTTTTTCCATTCCGATCTTTTTTACACTCTCTTTTTTCATAAAATTCTTTTTTTGTTATCTTTTTTTTGCACGTCCTCTTTTTAGTCTCTTTTTCAAAATACAAAATAGGTTTTCCACAAATGAACTTCAAAATTAATTGTATTTCAAATTTTATGTGATTCTCAACTTTGAAAACAATTCACCATTGGAACTTGGAAGTTTCACCAATTTTAGATTCTCTCAAAAAAAATGTATTCCACTCAGCCCTAAATCAATCCTTAACAATTTAAATAAAAGCGGGTTGAAAGTGAAGTACAATTCTTGAAATAAAATGCATTAATTGTTACAAAAAATATATTAAGTACATAGAAAAATGGACACTTCAATTTTCATTAGATGATCTTGATGATGTTGCGAATATTTGATTTTGAAAAATGTTAGAGAATGTGGAACTAAAAAATGAAGACTTTCGGAAAACAGTGTCTGATAAAAAAGGGTTAATTTTTTTTGTTCTTCAAATAATTCTGAATTTCTTTCCGAATTTATTATTATTTTTAGGTCTGTTCCATTGGGCCCTGCAAAGTTTCTTCTTGGTATTTACTAGTAGATGATGAATGGAGTAATTTAATTTTGCCAACAAATCTAACCTCAATATAAATGTAATTTTTGTTGTTTGTATTTGTATATTATTTTTGATTAGAGAAACACCAACAACAGTAATTTACTATATATGTAATTTCTTTTTACTGATAGTGCTGCTTTTTTGCGTGGATATAATTCGTATCTACATTATTGAAGTGCTTTAAACTTATTTGACTACGGAGCCAGAAGTACTTAACAGTAGATGATGCAGGCCAAAGGAACATACCTAATATAATTATGTATGAAGTTTTTAAAAAATTTTTGTTTTTTTTTTCTGTTTTCCTCGGAAATATTTGAACGTGGCGCATACTTTTTAGAAGAAAATAACAGTTTAAAAGTGGGAACTGGGAACTGTTAAGTCAATTTTAATAGTGGCTTACAGTTTGAAGGATTAAAACTTTCAAAAGTTTTACAATATATTTTTAAATGAAAATAAATACCCATCACAAATAAGAAATTTTCAAAAATATGAAACTTCAGATTAAGAATCATAACATTCACCCTGTTCTGAATTCCCATCGGTCATAAAATCCTATCGTTTTCAAACTCTAGCAGTCGTAGTTATTAGATTTGTGTCTACTTAGACACTGTCTAACTATTTTCAAATTGGTGGAAATATGCTTTATTTAATTAAAATAAATATCACATTATTCTCGGTTTGGACAATCTACTCTTGTGTCTTAGTTAGGCAGTTATACGACAACAATAAACAAGGTTTTTGAATACATTTTCCAAAGTTAGGCAGTTGTCTAATGTTAGACAACGTTTATAAATAAGAACATAGGTGTTTTGAAATAATTCTCGCTTTCAATACTTGCGGATTGAGTGTGCTTTAATTTTCGATCGGATTGAAAATTCTTGACGTTTGGAATTTTTATATCCGATTTGGAATTGGCAAAATCTTAAAAATGTTGTTTCAGCTAAAAAGGTGCGTTCCTTTAGTTTGAAACTCTGTGCATTTGTGTGAATTTCTACACATTATATTTTTTTTTATATTCTGTTAACGGATTTGATTCGGAATGGAAATCAGAACAGCGTGACTATTGTTTTTGAATTAATAGACATGGTCAGGAAAATGAGATCTCGGAGATCTCAGCAATCTCAGTTACCTGAACAGGATTCCTCAGCAAAATTTCTCAGCTTTGCTGTCAAAACTCTGAGGAAAAAAAATTTTGGATTCGCTTGCTCACTTTTTGAGTGAGAAAAATCTCTGAGATCTCATTTTTCTGAACACGGCAATTGATTAATGTTTTCGAAACTGTTTTAAATTCAAACTCTTCTGTCTTCTATACCTGAAACTAATTCTCTTAATAAATTAAAAAAATATTTTGTGAACAAGTCGTTATTTTAATCGTTTTTGGTTGATGTTTTTTTTTGGTTATGTTTGCATATTGGAAATGTTCTCTTTTTTTTCATTTAAATTATGGACACCATATTATATGCATATATTTATTGCTCTAGACCATTTTAGTAAATATGTATTTCTTAAGGCAATTAGAAAAGCGATATCATCTGAGGTAGTTAAGTTTTTGGAGGAAAATGTTTTTCATGTATTTGGTGTTCCCGAATACATTCATTCCGATAACGGAAAACAATTTATATCGGAAATGTTTACAAGTTTTTTGACTCACTATGGGGTAAAACAGATAAAAACGGCGATCTACTCTCCTCAAGCGAATGCTTCAGAAAGGGTTAATCAATCTGTTCTAGCAAAGATTCGATCCTATCTAGGAAGCGACCAAAAACATTGGGACCGGCATGTGAGCAATGCAGCATTTTCATTACGTAGTGTTGTGCATGATGCAATTGCAGTAGAACCGTATTACGCGATTTTTGGAACTCCAATGATTCAAAACGGAAAATCATATGAATTACTTCGAAAATTAGGCGTAGTAAAAGAATCTAAAATCGAAATTTTAAATAAAGATGACAAACTAGAACTAATAGGTGCAAAAATTTTTGAAAATTTGAAACTTGCACACCAAAAGGGTGAAAAAGTGTATAATACAAGAAGTAAAGACATAAAGTATAAACTAGGGCAAAAAGTTTATCGTCGTAACTTTAAACAAAGCAATAAAATTGACAATTATAACGCGAAACTCGGTGCTAAATTCATAAAATCGATTATATTAAAAACTGGAGGAAATTCCCTTTACGAAGTAGGAAATTTGAAAGGCGAGAAAGTTGGAGTTTACCACGCGAAAGATCTTCATGTTTAAAACAATAACAAATGACGCACTCAGATGATGTTGCTTACTGTGATATTAGATTTAGGTAAAGGTGCTTCAGTTTTATTTGTAGGTAATTTTTCAGCATAGTTATTTATTATGTTATTGATTTTCTTTATATAGTTTATTTATTTATATAGTTAATTTATTTACAATAGTAGTTATTTATTATATAGTTTATTTTATAGTTTTCATATTTACATTAATGAGCTGTGATATTTTTTTTTATTTTTATAGTATATTTAGTTTTCTTAGTTTTTATAATCTGTGATATATTTGTTTTAGTTTTATAGTCAAAGTACCTGATTTCATTTAAAAGTTAATTTAATTTAACGTTAATCTGTGATATTTTTTTGTATAGTTTATTTATTTATCTTAGTTTTTTTTATGATCTGTGATATTTAGTTATTAAGCTGAAGTACCTGATTTTTTTAGATATTAAGATAAAGTAACTGATTTTAAACTGTGATATTAGCCTAGGTTAGTTAGTTAGTAACAGAACCTGATTTATTAGTTTTAGTAATTTTATTTAAAATTCAAAGCATCTGTGATAACTACAAGTTTGAGTAATTATAATATTAATTGTCATAGATAATACAAGAACCAAAGATTAGTTTTTACAATGCTCAAAGTAATACTGTCTGAGAAGAAAAAGTGTTGTTAGTAAAAAGGACTGGAGTTCCAAGGGGGAATGGGCAGGTGGAAAAAATCCACAGGATTATCGTTCCTATGCTGACTAAGTTGTGTATTGATAGCCCGAGTAGTTGGTATAAGCACGTGGACAAAGTTCAACAGACGCTGAACAATTCCATTTCTCGGAGCACCAAGTTCGCTCCTTTCCGGATCTTAACAGGAATTGAAATACGAGTACCAGATTTGACCAGTTTGCGAGAACTATTAGATGAGGTTACGTTGGAGGAATTAGACGAAGAAAGAGACACCATTCGAAGTGAGGTACGTGAAAATATCTTGAAGATACAGCAAGAAAACAAAAGGACCTTCGATCGAGCAAGAGTTCCAGATCCGATTTATCAATTGAACGAGTTAGTCGCCATCAAGCGCACTCAGTTTGGTACGAATTAAAGTTGCGCCCAAGATTCTTTGGACCTTATAAAACAACCAAGAAGATGGAAAACGGACGGTATGAGGTCCAGAAAGTTGGTGTTCATGAAGGACCAAACAATACTATCACTGTCGCCGAATTGATGAAGAAATGGGACCGTCCATTCGGGATCGAATGAGGCGTCAGGATGACCGAATGTGGGATTGAGCCAAACGACACAACCAATACATTACCCTAACGAACGAACAACGACCAATACCTACAAAATACAATATTCAAGAGAACGAGAACAGACGAGAACGTACAAATTAAAAGAAAGACGCGCCCCTCTCTATTATATTGTTTTTGCATTCATTTGTTCCATTCAGTTTTTTCATTTTGTATTTAACCTCCGCCGCATAGAGATCATTTTGCCTCAACGTCGCTTGCCGTATATCATTTTTATATTCGAGTTTTTTATTAAATAAACATAATTTATAAAATACATTTTGTTTTACATCGAGAAAGTAAGAAGTCGGAAAGGATTCAAGTGGGAATCCTACATACATATATGTAAATTTCGAATTTTTTTATGACTTTTTACAAAAAAATATAACTTAATAGTCCACTTAAGAAAATACTTTGAAAATGTTGGAAAGTACCCAACGAAACATCGGGAACATTTAAAAAATGGATTAGTTTTAATCTCATAAAAATCTAACAGATCAACAGCTCTTCCATGCTATTTTCTAGAGATGGGGTCAGAAAAGTCGCAGAATTTTAAAAAAGGGTCAAAATAGCCACTATTTAAAAGGTTGTATCATAGTCGCATGGGGCAAAAAAGGGGTCAAAATGCGACTAAAGTCGCTTAGCGGCAACACTGATCATTACCGATCACGCAAGTCTGAAATGGCTTACGACGCAAAAAGATCTAGCGGGTCGTTTGGCTAGATGCAACCTCAAGCTACAGGGTTTCGACTTCGTGATCGAACATAGGAAGGGTGTCCAAAACGTAGTCCCTGATACTCTCTCAACAGTGGGGGCCTTTTGAAACAGGCACATGACTCCCCAGCGTCAGGACACGGTGGTATAAATAAAACTCTATCAAAATTGAGACAAAAATATTTTTGGCCTGGGATGACCAGCGATGTTCAGCGCTGGGTGAGTTCATGTGACACATGTAAGTGTAGTAAGTCGGTAAACACAACTTCTCGACCGCCGATGGGCCAACAGAGACCAACTGAACGACCGTTCCAGCGACTATTCATAGATTTTCTTGGACCCTATCCACGCTCAAGAGATGGTAATATGCATATATTTATTGTTCTAGACCATTTTAGTAAATATGTATTTCTTAAGGCAATTAGAAAAGCGATATCATCTGAGGTAGTTAAGATTTTGGAGGAAAATGTTTTTCATGTATTTGGTGTTCCCGAATACATTCATTCCGATAACGGAAAACAATTTATATCGGAAATGTTTACAAGTTTTTTGACTCACTATGGGGTAAAACAGATAAAAACGGCGATCTACTCTCCTCAAGCGAATGCTTCAGAAAGGGTTAATCAATCTGTTCTAGCAAAGATTCGATCCTATCTAGGAAGCGACCAAAAACATTGGGACCGGCATGTGAGCAATGTAGCATTTTCATTACGTAGTGTTGTGCATGATGCAATTGCAGTAGAACCGTATTACGCGATTTTTGGAACTCCAATGATTCAAAACGGAAAATCATATGAATTACTTCGAAAATTAGGCGTAGTAAAAGAATCTAAAATCGAAATTTTAAATAAAGATGACAAACTAGAACTATTACGTGCAAAAATTTTTGAAAATTTGAAACTTGCACACCAAAAGGGTGAAAAAGTGTATAATACAAGAAGTAAAGACATAAAGTATAAACTAGGGCAAAAAGTTTATCGTCGTAACTTTAAACAAAGCAATAAAATTGACAATTATAACGCGAAACTCGGTGCTAAATTCATAAAATCGATTATATTAAAAACTGGAGGAAATTCCCTTTACGAAGTAGGAAATTTGAAAGGCGAGAAAGTTGGAGTTTACCACGCGAAAGATCTTCATGTTTAAAACAATAACAAATGACGCACTCAGATGATGTTGCTTACTGTGATATTAGATTTAGGTAAAGGTGCTTCAGTTTTATTTGTAGGTAATTTTTCAGCATAGTTATTTATTATGTTATTGATTTTCTTTATATAGTTTATTTATTTATATAGTTAATTTATTTACAATAGTAGTTATTTATTATATAGTTTATTTTATAGTTTTCATATTTACATTAATGAGCTGTGATATTTTTTTTTATTTTTATAGTATATTTAGTTTTCTTAGTTTTTATAATCTGTGATATATTTGTTTTAGTTTTATAGTCAAAGTACCTGATTTCATTTAAAAGTTAATTTAATTTAACGTTAATCTGTGATATTTTTTTGTATAGTTTATTTATTTATCTTAGTTTTTTTTATGATCTGTGATATTTAGTTATTAAGCTGAAGTACCTGATTTTTTTAGATATTAAGATAAAGTAACTGATTTTAAACTGTGATATTAGCCTAGGTTAGTTAGTTAGTAACAGAACCTGATTTATTAGTTTTAGTAATTTTATTTAAAATTCAAAGCATCTGTGATAACTACAAGTTTGAGTAATTATAATATTAATTGTCATAGATAATACAAGAACCAAAGATTAGTTTTTACAATGCTCAAAGTAATACTGTCTGAGAAGAAAAAGTGTTGTTAGTAAAAAGGACTGGAGTTCCAAGGGGGAATGGGCAGGTGGAAAAAATCCACAGGATTATCGTTCCTATGCTGACTAAGTTGTGTATTGATAGCCCGAGTAGTTGGTATAAGCACGTGGACAAAGTTCAACAGACGCTGAACAATTCCGTTTCTCGGAGCACCAAGTTCGCTCCTTTCCGGATCTTAACAGGAATTGAAATACGAGTACCAGATTTGACCAGTTTGCGAGAACTATTAGATGAGGTTACGTTGGAGGAATTAGACGAAGAAAGAGACATCATTCGAAGTGAGGTACGTGAAAATATCTTGAAGATACAGCAAGAAAACAAAAGGACCTTCGATCGAGCAAGAGTTCCAGATCCGATTTATCAATTGAACGAGTTAGTCGCCATCAAGCGCACTCAGTTTGGTACAGGATTAAAGTTGCGCCCAAGATTCTTTGGACCTTATAAAATAACCAAGAAGATGGAAAACGGACGGTATGAGGTCCAGAAAGTTGGTGTTCATGAAGGACCAAACAATACTATCACTGTCGCCGAATTCATGAAGAAATGGGACCGTCCATTCGGGGTCGAATGAGGCGTCAGGATGACCGAATGTGGGATTGAGCCAAACGACACAACCAATACATTACCCTAACGAACGAACAACGACCAATACCTACAAAATACAATATTCAAGAGAACGAGAACAGACGAGAACGTACAAATTAAAAGAAAGACGCGTCCCTCTCTATTATATTGTTTTTGCATTCATTTGTTCCATTCAGTTTTTTCATTTTGTATTTAACCTCCGCCGCATAAAGATCATTTTCCCTCAACGTCGCTTGCCGTATATCATTTTTATATTCGAGTTTTTTATTAAATAAACATAATTTATAAAATACATTTTGTTTTACATCGAGAAAGTAAGAAGTCGGAAAGGATTCAAGTGGGAATCCTACATACATATATGTAAATTTCGAATTTTTGTATGACTTTTTACAAAAAAATATAACTTAATAGTCCACTTAAGAAAATACTTTGAAAATATTGGAAAGTACCCAACGAAACATCGGGAACATTTAAAAAATGGATTAGTTTTAATCTCATAAAAATCTAACAGATCAACAGCTCTTCCATGCTATTTTCTAGAGATGGGGTCAGAAAAGTCGCAGAATTTTAAAAAAGGGTCAAAATAGCCACTATTTAAAAGGTTGTATCATAGTCGCAGGGGGCAAAAAAGGGGTCAAAATGCGACTAAAGTCGCTTAGCGGCAACACTGATCATTACCGATCACGCAAGTCTGAAATGGCTTATGACGCAAAAGGATCTAGCGGGTCGTTTGGCTAGATGGAACCTCAAGCTACAGGGTTTCGACTTCGTGATCGAACATAGGAAGGGTGTCCAAAAAGTATTCCCTGATACTCTCTCACGAGTCCACATGGAGGAGATTTAGCGCCTGAGGTTGACTTTAGTTCACCATATTTTTCTTCGGAAGAGTATGTTGAGCTAAAGAAGATAATAGAACGAGACCAAGACAAACTACCAGATATTTGTATATCTGACGGATTTGTATACAAACGAACGGACATACGAACCGGTGACGTAATACAGGAAGACCGAGCATGGAAGCTTTGGGTGCCTGAGGGGTTGCGTGGGGGCCTTTTGAAACAGGCACATGACTCCCCCCCGTCAGGACACGGTGGTATAAATAAAACTCTATCAAAATTGAGACAAAAATATTTTTGGCCTGGGATGACCAGCGATGTTCAGCGCTGGGTGAGTTCATGTGACACATGTAAGTGTACTATTCATAGATTTTCTTGGACCCTATCCACGCACAAGAGATGGTAATATGCATATATTTATTGTTCTAGACCATTTTAGTAAATATGTATTTCTTAAGGCAATTAGAAAAGCGATATCATCTGAGGTAGTTAAGTTTTTGGAGGAAAATGTTTTTCATGTATTTGGTGTTCCCGAATACATTCATTCCGATAACGGAAAACAATTTATATCGGAAATGTTTACAAGTTTTTTGACTCACTATGGTGTAAAACAGATAAAAACGGCGATCTACTCTCCTCAAGCGAATGCTTCAGAAAGGGTTAATCAATCTGTTCTAGCAAAGATTCGATCCTATCTAGGAAGCGACCAAAAACATTGGGACCGGCATGTGAGCAATGTAGCATTTTCATTACGTAGTGTTGTGCATGATGCAATTGCAGTAGAACCGTATTACGCGATTTTTGGAACTCCAATGATTCAAAACGGAAAATCATATGAATTACTTCGAAAATTAGGCGTAGTAAAAGAATCTAAAATCGAAATTTTAAATAAAGATGACAAACTAGAACTAATAGGTGCAAAAATTTTTGAAAATTTGAAACTTGCACACCAAAAGGGTGAAAAAGTGTATAATACAAGAAGTAAATACATAAAGTATAAACTAGGGCAAAAAGTTTACCGTCGTAACTTTAAACAAAGCAATAAAATTGACAATTATAACGCGAAACTCGGTGCTAAATTCATAAAATCGATTATATTAAAAACTGTAGGAAATTCACTTTACGAAGTAGGAAATTTGAAAGGCGAGAAAGTTGGAGTTTACCACGCGAAAGATCTTCATGTTTAAAACAATAACAAATGACGCACTCAGATGATGTTGCTTACTGTGATATTAGATTTAGGTAAAGGTGCTTCAGTTTTATTTGTAGGTAATTTTTCAGCATAGTTATTTATTATGTTATTGATTTTCTTTATATAGTTTATTTATTTATATAGTTAATTTATTTACAATAATAGTTATTTATTATATAGTTTATTTTATAGTTTTCATATTTACATTAATGAGCTGTGATATTTTTTTTTATTTTTATAGTATATTTAGTTTTCTTAGTTTTTATAATCTGTGATATATTTTTTTTTAGTTTTATAGTCAAAGTACCTGATTTCATTTAAAAGTTAATTTAATTTAACGTTAATCTGTGATATTTTTTTGTATAGTTTATTTATTTATCTTAGTTTTTTTTATGATCTGTGATATTTAGTTATTAAGCTGAAGTACCTGATTTTTTTAGATATTAAGATAAAGTAACTGATTTTAAACTGTGATATTAGCCTAGGTTAGTTAGTTAGTAACAGAACCTGATTTATTAGTTTTAGTAATTTTATTTAAAATTCAAATCATCTGTGATAACTACAAGTTTGAGTAACTATAATATTAATTGTCATAGACAATACAAGAACCAAAGATTAGTTTTTACAATGCTCAAAGTAATACTGTCTAAGAAGAAAAAGTGTTGTTAGTAAAAAGGACTGGAGTTCCAAGGGGGAATGGGCAAGTGGAAAAAATCCACAGGATTATCGTTCCTATGCTGACTAAGTTGTGTATTGATAGCCCGAGTAGTTGGTATAAGCACGTGGACAAAGTTCAACAGACGCTGAACAATTCCGTTTCTTGGAGCACCAAGTTCGCTCCTTTCCGGATCTTAACAGGAATTGAAATACGAGTACCAGATTTGACCAGTTTGCGAGAACTATTAGATGAGGTTACGTTGGAGGAATTAGACGAAGAAAGAGACACCATTCGAAGTGAGGTACGTGAAAATATCTTGAAGATACAGCAAGAAAACAAAAGGACCTTCGATCAAGCAAGAGTTCCAGATCCGATTTATCAATTGAACGAGTTAGTCGCCATCAAGCGCACTCAGTTTGGTACAGGATTAAAGTTGCGCCCAAGATTCTTTGGACCTTATAAAATAACCAAGAAGATGGAAAACGGACGGTATGAGGTCCAGAAAGTTGGTGTTCATGAAGGACCAAACAATACTATCACTGTCGCCGAATTCATGAAGAAATGGGACCGTCCATTCGGGGTCGAATGAGGCGTCAGGATGACCGAATGTGGGATTGAGCCAAACGACACAACCAATACATTACCCTAACGAACGAACAACGACCAATACCTACAAAATACAATATTCAAGAGAACGAGAACAGACGAGAACGTACAAATTAAAAGAAAGACGCGCCCCTCTCTATTATATTGTTTTTGCATTCATTTGTTCCATTCAGTTTTTTCATTTTGTATTTAACCTCCGCCGCATAAAGATCATTTTGCCTCAACGTCGCTTGCCGTATATCATTTTTATATTCGAGTTTTTTATTAAATAAACATAATTTATAAAATACATTTTGTTTTACATCGAGAAAGTAAGAAGTCGGAAAGGATTCAAGTGGGAATCCTACATACATATATGTGAATTTCGAATTTTTTTATGACTTTTTACAAAAAAATATAACTTAATAGTCCACTTAAGAAAATACTTTGAAAATGTTGGAAAGTACCCAACGAAATGTCGGGAACATTTAAAAAATGGATTAGTTTTAATCTCATAAAAATCTAACAGATCAACAGCTCTTCCATGCTATTTTCTAGAGATGGGGTCAGAAAAGTCGCAGAATTTTAAAAAAGGGTCAAAATAGCCACTATTTAAAAGGTTGTATCATAGTCGCATGGGGCAAAAAAGGAGTCAAAATGCGACTAAAGTCGTTTAGCGGCAACACTGATCATTACCGATCACGCAAGTCTGAAATGGCTTACGACGCAAAAAGATCTAGCGGGTCGTTTGGCTAGATGGAACCTCAAGCTACAGGGTTTCGACTTCGTGATCGAACATAGGAAGGGTGTCCAAAACGTAGTCCCTGATACTCTCTCAACAGTCCACATGGAGGAGATTTAGCGCCTGAGGTTGACTTTAGTTCACCATATTTTTCTTCGGAAGAGTATGTTGAGCTAAAGAAGATAATAGAACGAGACCAAGACAAACTACCAGATATTTGTATATCTGATGGATTTGTATACAAACGAACGGACATACGAACCGGTGACGCAATACAGGAAGACCGAGCATGGAAGCTTTGGGTGCCTGAGGGGTTGCGTGGGGGCCTTTTGAAACAGGCACATGACTCCCCAGCGTCAGGATACGGTGGTATAAATAAAACTCTATCAAAATTGAGACAAAAATATTTTTGACCTGGGATGACCAGCGATGTTCAGCGCTGGGTGAGTTCATGTGACACATGTAAGTGTAGTAAGTCGGTAAACACAAATTCTCGACCGCCGATGGGCCAACAGAGACCAACTGAACGACCGTTCCAGCGACTATTCATAGATTTTCTTGGACCCTATCCACGCTCAAGAGATGGTAATATGCATATATTTATTGTTCTAGACCATTTTAGTAAATATGTATTTCTTAAGGCAATTAGAAAAGCGATATCATCTGAGTTAGTTAAGTTTTTGGAGGAAAATGTTTTTCATGTATTTGGTGTTCCCGAATACATTCATTCCGATAACGGAAAACAATTTATATCGGAAATGTTTACAAGTTTTTTGACTCACTATGGGGTAAAACAGATAAAAACGGCGATCTTCTCTCCTCAAGCGAATGCTTCAGAAAGGGTTAATCAATCTGTTCTAGCAAAGATTCGATCCTATCTAGGAAGCGACCAAAAACATTGGGACCGGCATGTGAGCAATGTAGCATTTTCATTACGTAGTGTTGTGCATGATGCAATTGCAGTAGAACCGTATTACGCGATTTTTGGAACTCCAATGATTCAAAACGGAAAATCATATGAATTACTTCGAAAATTAGGCGTAGTAAAAGAATCTAAAATCGAAATTTTAAATAAAGATGACAAACTAGAACTAATACGTGCAAAAATTTTTGAAAATTTGAAACTTGCACACCAAAAGGGTGAAAAAGTGTATAATACAAGAAGTAAATACATAAAGTATAAACTAGGGCAAAAAGTTTACCGTCGTAACTTTAAACAAATCAATAAAATTGACAATTATAACGCGAAACTCGGTGCTAAATTCTTAAAATCGATTATATTAAAAACCGTAGGAAATTCACTTTACGAAGTAGGAAATTTGAAAGGCGAGAAAGTTGGAGTTTACCACGCGAAAGATCTTCATGTTTAAAACAATAACAAATGACGCACTCAGATGATGTTGCTTACTGTGATATTAGATTTAGGTAAAGGTGCTTCAGTTTTATTTGTAGGTAATTTTTCAGCATAGTTATTTATTATGTTATTGATTTTCTTTATATAGTTTATTTATTTATATAGTTAATTTATTTACAATAGTAGTTATTTATTATATAGTTTATTTTATAGTTTTCATATTTACATTAATGAGCTGTGATATTTTTTTTTTTATTTTTATAGTATATTTAGTTTTCTTAGTTTTCATAATCTGTGATATATTTTTTTTTAGTTTTATAGTCAAAGTACCTGATTTCATTTAAAAGTTAATTTAATTTAACGTTAATCTGTGATATTTTTTTGTATAGTTTATTTATTTATCTTAGTTTTTTTTTATGATCTGTGATATTTAGTTATTAAGCTGAAGTACCTGATTTTTTTAGATATTAAGATAAAGTAACTGATTTTAAACTGTGATATTAGCCTAGGTTAGTTAGTTAGTAACAGAACCTGATTTATTAGTTTTAGTAATTTTATTTAAAATTCAAAGCATCTGTGATAACTACAAGTTTGAGTAACTATAATATTAATTGTCATAGATAATACAAGAACCAAAGATTAGTTTTTACAATGCTCAAAGTAATACTGTCTAAGAAGAAAAAGTGTTGTTAGTAAAAAGGACTGGAGTTCCAAGGGGGAATGGGCAGGTGGAAAAAATCCACAGGATTATCGTTCCTATGCTGACTAAGTTGTGTATTGATAGCCCGAGTAGTTGGTATAAGCACGTGGACAAAGTTCAACAGACGCTGAACAACTCCGTTTCTCGGAGCACCAAGTTCGCTCCTTTCCGGATCTTAACAGGAATTGAAATACGAGTACCAGATTTGACCAGTTTGCGAGAACTATTAGATGAGGTTACGTTGGAGGAATTAGACGAAGGAAGAGACACCATTCGAAGTGAGGTACGTGAAAATATCTTGAAGATACAGCAAGAAAACAAAAGGACCTTCGATCGAGCAAGAGTTTCAGATCCGATTTATCAATTGAACGAGTTAGTCGCCATCAAGCGCACTCAGTTTAGTACAGGATTAAAGTTGCGCCCAAGATTCTTTGGACCTTATAAAATAACCAAGAAGATGGAAAACGGACGGTATGAGGTCCAGAAAGTTGGTGTTCATGAAGGACCAAACAATACTGTCACTGTCGCCGAATTCATGAAGAAATGGGACCGTCCATTCGGGGTCGAATGAGGCGTCAGGATGACCGAATGTGGGATTGAGCCAAACGACACAACCAATACATTACCCTAACGAACGAACAACGACCAATACCTACAAAATACAATATTCAAGAGAACGAGAACAGACGAGAACGTACAAATTAAAAGAAAGACGCGCCCCTCTCTATTATATTGTTTTTGTATTCATTTGTTCCATTCAGTTTTTTCATTTTGTATTTAACCTCCGCCGCATAAAGATCATTTTGCCTCAACGTCGCTTGCCGTATATCATTTTTATATTCGAGTTTTTTATTAAATAAACATAATTTATAAAATACATTTTGTTTTACATCGAGAAAGTAAGAAGTCGGAAAGGATTCAAGTGGGAATCCTACATACATATATGTAAATTTCGAATTTTTTTATGACTTTTTACAAAAAAATATAACTTAATAGTCCACTTAAGAAAATACTTTGAAAATGTTGGAAAGTACCCAACGAAACATCGGGAACATTTAAAAAATGGATTAGTTTTAATCTCATAAAAATCTAACAGATCAACAGCTCTTCCATGCTATTTTCTAGAGATGGGGTCAGAAAAGTCGCAGAATTTTAAAAAAGGGTCAAAATAGCCACTATTTAAAAGGTTGTATCATAGTCGCATGGGGCAAAAAAGGGGTCAAAATGCAACTAAAGTCGCTTAGCGGCAACACTGATCATTACCGATCACGCAAGTCTGAAATGGCTTATGACGCAAAAAGATCTAGCGGGTCGTTTGGCTAGATGGAACCTCAAGCTACAGGGTTTCGACTTCGTGATCGAACATAGGAAGGGTGTCCAAAACGTAGTCCCTGATACTCTCTCAACAGTCCACATGGAGGAGATTTAGCGCCTGAGGTTGACTTTAGTTCACCATATTTTTCTTCGGAAGAGTATGTTGAGCTAAAGAAGATAATAGAACGAGACCAAGACAAACTACCAGATATTTGTATATCTGATGGATTTGTATACAAACGAACGGACATACGAACAGGACACGGTGGTATAAATAAAACTCTATCAAAATTGAGACAAAAATATTTTTGGCCTGGGATGACCAGCGATGTTCAGCGCTGGGTGAGTTCATGTGACGCATGTAAGTGTAGTAAGTCGGTAAACACAACTTCTCGACCGCCGATGGGCCAACCAGCGACTATTCATAGATTTTCTTGGACCCTATCCACGCACAAGAGATGGTAATATGCATATATTTATTGTTCTAGACCATTTTAGTAAATATGTATTTCTTAAGGCAATTAGAAAAGCGATATCATCTGAGGTAGTTAAGTTTTTGGAGGAAAATGTTTTTCATGTATTTGGTGTTCCCGAATACATTCATTCCGATAACGGAAAACAATTATCGGAAATGTTTACAAGTTTTTTGACTCACTATGGGGTAAAACAGATAAAAACGGCGATCTACTCTCCTCAAGCGAATGCTTCAGAAAGGGTTAATCAATCTGTTCTAGCAAAGATTCGATCCTATCTAGGAAGCGACCAAAAACATTGGGACCGGCATGTGAGCAATGTAGCATTTTCATTACGTAGTGTTGTGCATGATGCAATTGCAGTAGAACCGTATTACGCGATTTTTGGAACTCCAATGATTCAAAACGGAAAATCATATGAATTACTTCGAAAATTAGGCGTAGTAAAAGAATCTAAAATCGAAATTTTAAATAAAGATGACAAACTAGAACTTATACGTGCAAAAATTTTTGAAAATTTGAAACTTGCACACCAAAAGGGTGAAAAAGTGTATAATACAAGAAGTAAATACATAAAGTATAAACTAGGGCAAAAAGTTTACCGTCGTAACTTTAAACAAAGCAATAAAATTGACAATTATAACGCGAAACTCGGTGCTAAATTCTTAAAATCGATTATATTAAAAACTGTAGGAAATTCACTTTACGAAGTAGGAAATTTGAAAGGCGAGAAAGTTGGAGTTTACCACTCGAAAGATCTTCATGTTTAAAACAATAACAAATGACGCACTCAGATGATGTTGCTTACTGTGATATTAGATTTAGGTAAAGGTGCTTCAGTTTTATTTGTAGGTAATTTTTCAGCATAGTTATTTATTATGTTATTGATTTTCTTTATACAGTTCATTTATTTATATAGTTAATTTATTTACAATAGTAGTTATTTATTATATAGTTTATTTTATAGTTTTCATATTTACATTAATGAGCTGTGATATTTTTTTTTTATTTTTATAGTATATTTAGTTTTCTTAGTTTTTATAATCTGTGATATATTTTTTTTTTAGTTTTATAGTCAAAGTGCCTGATTTCATTTAAAAGTTAATTTAATTTAACGTTAATCTGTGATATTTTTTTGTATAGTTTATTTATTTATCTTAGTTTTTTTTTTATGATCTGTGATATTTAGTTATTAAGCTGAAGTACCTGATTTTTTTAGATATTAAGATAAAGTAACTGATTTTAAACTGTGATATTAGCCTAGGTTAGTTAGTTAGTAACAGAACCTGATTTATTAGTTTTAGTAATTTTATTTAAAATTCAAAGCATCTGTGATAACTACAAGTTTGAGTAACTATAATATTAATTGTCATAGACAATACAAGAACCAAAGATTAGTTTTTACAATGCTCAAAGTAATACTGTCTAAGAAGAAAAAGTGTTGTTAGTAAAAAGGACTGGAGTTCCAAGGGGGAATGGGCAGGTGGAAAAAATCCACAGGATTATCGTTCCTATGCTGACTAAGTTGTGTATTGATAGCCCGAGTAGTTGGTATAAGCACGTGGACAAAGTTCAACAGACGCTGAACAATTCCGTTTCTTGGAGCACCAAGTTCGCTCCTTTCCGGATCTTAACAGGAATTGAAATACGAGTACCAGATTTGACCAGTTTGCGAGAACTATTAGATGAGGTTACGTTGGAGGAATTAGACGAAGAAAGAGACACCATTCGAAGTGAGGTACGTGAAAATATCTTGAAGATACAGCAAGAAAACAAAAGGACCTTCGATCGAGCAAGAGTTCCAGATCCGATTTATCAATTGAACGAGTTAGTCGCCATCAAGCGCACTCAGTTTGGTACAGGATTAAAGTTGCGACCAAGATTCTTTGGACCTTATAAAATAACCAAGAAGATGGAAAACGGACGGTATGAGGTCCAGAAAGTTGGTGTTCATGAAGGACCAAACAATACTATCACTGTCGCCGAATTCATGAAGAAATGGGACCGTCCATTCGGGGTCGAATGAGGCGTCAGGATGACCGAATGTGGGATTGAGCCAAACGACACAACCAATACATTACCCTAACGAACGAACAACGACCAATACCTACAAAATACAATATTCAAGAGAACGAGAACAGACGAGAACGTACAAATTAAAAGAAAGACGCACACCTCTCTATTATATTGTTTTTGCATTCATTTGTTCCATTCAGTTTTTTCATTTTGTATTTAACCTCCGCCGCATAAAGATCATTTTGCCTCAACGTCGCTTGCCGTATATCATTTTTATATTCGAGTTTTTTATTAAATAAACATAATTTATAAAATACATTTTGTTTTACATCGAGAAAGTAAGAAGTCGGAAAGGATTCAAGTGGGAATCCTACATACATATATGTAAATTTCGAATTTTTTTATGACTTTTTACAAAAAAATATAACTTAATAGTCCACTTAAGAAAATACTTTGAAAATGTTGGAAAGTACCCAACGAAACATCGGGAACATTTAAAAAATGGATTAGTTTTAATCTCATAAAAATCTAACAGATCAACAGCTCTTCCATGCTATTTTCTAGAGATGGGGTCAGAAAAGTCGCAGAATTTTAAAAAAGGGTCAAAATAGCCACTATTTAAAAGGTTGTATCATAGTCGCATGGGGCAAAAAAGGGGTCAAAATGCAACTAAAGTCGCTTAGCGGCAACACTGATCATTACCGATCACGCAAGTCTGAAATGGCTTATGACGCAAAAAGATCTAGCGGGTCGTTTGGCTAGATGGAACCTCAAGCTACAGGGTTTCGACTTCGTGATCGAACATAGGAAGGGTGTCCAAAACGTAGTCCCTGATACTCTCTCAACAGTCCACATGGAGGAGATTTAGCGCCTGAGGTTGACTTTAGTTCACCATATTTTTCTTCGGAAGAGTATGTTGAGCTAAAGAAGATAATAGAACGAGACCAAGACAAACTACCAGATATTTGTATATCTGATGGATTTGTATACAAACGAACGGACATACGAACAGGACACGGTGGTATAAATAAAACTCTATCAAAATTGAGACAAAAATATTTTTGGCCTGGGATGACCAGCGATGTTCAGCGCTGGGTGAGTTCATGTGACACATGTAAGTGTAGTAAGTCGGTAAACACAACTTCTTGACCGCCGATGGGCCAACCAGCGACTATTCATAGATTTTCTTGCACCCTATCCACGCACAAGAGATGGTAATATGCATATATTTATTGTTCTAGACCATTTTAGTAAATATGTATTTCTTAAGGCAATTAGAAAAGCGATATCATCTGAGGTAGTTAAGTTTTTGGAGGAAAATGTTTTTCATGTATTTGGTGTTCCCGAATACATTCATTCCGATAACGGAAAACAATTTATATCGGAAATGTTTACAAGTTTTTTGACTCACTATGGGGTAAAACAGATAAAAACGGCGATCTACTCTCCTCAAGCGAATGCTTCAGAAAGGGTTAATCAATCTGTTCTAGCAAAGATTCGATCCTATCTAGGAAGCGACCAAAAACATTGGGACCGGCATGTGAGCAATGTAGCATTTTCATTACGTAGTGTTGTGCATGATGCAATTGCAGTAGAACCGTATTACGCGATTTTTGGAACTCCAATGATTCAAAACGGAAAATCATATGAATTACTTCGAAAATTAGGCGTAGTAAAAGAATCTAAAATCGAAATTTTAAATAAAGATGACAAACTAGAACTAATACGTGCAAAAATTTTTGAAAATTTGAAACTTGCACACCAAAAGGGTGAAAAAGTGTATAATACAAGAAGTGAATACATAAAGTATAAACTAGGGCAAAAAGTTTACCGTCGTAACTTTAAACAAAGCAATAAAATTGACAATTATAACGCGAAACTCGGTGCTAAATTCATAAAATCGATTATATTAAAAACTGTAGGAAATTCACTTTACGAAGTAGGAAATTTGAAAGGCGAGAAAGTTGGAGTTTACCACGCGAAAGATCTTCATGTTTAAAACAATAACAAATGACGCACTCAGATGATGTTGCTTACTGTGATATTAGATTTAGGTAAAGGTGCTTCAGTTTTATTTGTAGGTAATTTTTCAGCATAGTTATTTATTATGTTATTGATTTTCTTTATATAGTTTATTTATTTATATAGTTAATTTATTTACAATAGTAGTTATTTATTATATAGTTTATTTTATAGTTTTCATATTTACATTAATGAGCTGTGATATTTTTTTTTATTTTTATAGTATATTTAGTTTTCTTAGTTTTTATAATCTGTGATATATTTTTTTTTTAGTTTTATAGTCAAAGTACCTGATTTCATTTAAAAGTTAATTTAATTTAACGTTAATCTGTGATATTTTTTTGTATAGTTTATTTATTTATCTTAGTTTTTTTTTATAATCTGTGATATTTAGTTATTAAGCTGAAGTACCTGATTTTTTTAGATATTAAGATAAAGTAACTGATTTTAAACTGTGATATTAGCCTAGGTTAGTTAGTTAGTAACAGAACCTGATTTATTAGTTTTAGTAATTTTATTTAAAATTCAAATCATCTGTGATAACTACAAGTTTGAGTAACTATAATATTAATTGTCATAGACAATACAAGAACCAAAGATTAGTTTTTACAATGCTCAAAGTAATACTGTCTAAGAAAAAAAAGTGTTGTTAGTAAAAAGGACTGGAGTTCCAAGGGGGAATGGGCAGGTGGAAAAAATCCACAGGATTATCGTTCCTATGCTGACTAAGTTGTGTATTGATAGCCCGAGTAGTTGGTATAAGCACGTGGACAAAGTTCAACAGACGCTGAACAATTCCGTTTCTTGGAGCACCAAGTTCGCTCCTTTCCGGATCTTAACAGGAATTGAAATACGAGTACCAGATTTGACCAGTTTGCGAGAACTATTAGATGAGGTTACGTTGGAGGAATTAGACGAAGAAAGAGACACCATTCGAAGTGAGGTACGTGAAAATATCTTGAAGATACAGCAAGAAAACAAAAGGACCTTCGATCGAGCAAGAGTTCCAGATCCGATTTATCAATTGAACGAGTTAGTCACCATCAAGCGCACTCAGTTTGGTACAGGACTAAAGTTGCGCCCAAGATTCTTTGGACCTTATAAAATAACCAAGAAGATGGAAAACGGACGGTATGAGGTCCAGAAAGTTGGTGTTCATGAAGGACCAAACAATACTATCACTGTCGCCGAATTCATGAAGAAATGGGACCGTCCATTCGGGGTCGAATGAGGCGTCAGGATGACCGAATGTGGGATTGAGCCAAACGACACAACCAATACATTACCCTAACGAACGAACAACGACCAATACCTACAAAATACAATATTCAAGAGAACGAGAACAGACGAGAACGTACAAATTAAAAGAAAGACGCGCCCCTCTCTATTATATTGTTTTTGCATTCATTTGTTCCATTCAGTTTTTTCATTTTGTATTTAACCTCCGCCGCATAAAGATCATTTTGCCTCAACGTCGCTTGCCGTATATCATTTTTATATTCGAGTTTTTTATTAAATAAACATAATTTATAAAATACATTTTGTTTTACATCGAGAAAGTAAGAAGTCGGAAAGGATTCAAGTGGGAATCCTACATACATATATGTGAATTTCGAATTTTTTTATGACTTTTTACAAAAAAATATAACTTAATAGTCCACTTAAGAAAATACTTTGAAAATGTTGGAAAGTACCCAACGAAACATCGGGAACATTTAAAAAATGGATTAGTTTTAATCTCATAAAAATCTAACAGATCAACAGCTCTTCCATGCTATTTTCTAGAGATGGGGTCAGAAAAGTCGCAGAATTTTAAAAAAGGGTCAAAATAGCCACTATTTAAAAGGTTGTATCATAGTCGCATGGGGCAAAAAAGGAGTCAAAATGCGACTAAAGTCGCTTAGCGGCAACACTGATCATTACCGATCACGCAAGTCTGAAATGGCTTATGACGCAAAAAGATCTAGCGGGTTGTTTGGCTAGATGGAACCTCAAGCTACAGGGTTTCGACTTCGTGATCGAACATAGGAAGGGTGTCCAAAACGTAGTCCCTGATACTCTCTCAACAGTCCACATGGAGGAGATTTAGCGCCTGAGGTTGACTTTAGTTCACCATATTTTTCTTCGGAAGAGTATGTTGAGCTAAAGAAGATAATAGAACGAGACCAAGACAAACTACCAGATATTTGTATATCTGATGGATTTGTATACAAACGAACGGACATACGAACCGGTGACGCAATACAGGAAGACCGAGCATGGAAGCTTTGGGTGCCTGAGGGGTTGCGTGGGGGCCTTTTGAAACAGGCACATGACTCCCCAGCGTCAGGACACGGTGGTATAAATAAAACTCTATCAAAATTGAGACAAAAATATTTTTGGCCTGGGATGACCAGCGATGTTCAGCGCTGGGTGAGTTCATGTGACACATGTAAGTGTAGTAAGTCGGTAAACACAACTTCTCGACCGCCGATGGGCCAACAGAGACCAACTGAACGACCGTTCCAGCGACTATTCATAGATTTTCTTGGACCCTATCCACGCTCAAGAGATGGTAATATGCATATATTTATTGTTCTAGACCATTTTAGTAAATATGTATTTCTTAAGGCAATTAGAAAAGCGATATCATCTGAGGTAGTTAAGTTTTTGGAGGAAAATGTTTTTCATGTATTTGGTGTTCCCGAATACATTCATTCCGATAACGGAAAACAATTTATATCGGAAATGTTTACAAGTTTTTTGACTCACTATGGGGTAAAACAGATAAAAACGGCGATCTACTCTCCTCAAGCGAATGCTTCAGAAAGGGTTAATCAATCTGTTCTAGCAAAGATTCGATCCTGTCTAGGAAGCGACCAAAAACATTGGGACCGGCATGTGAGCAATGTAGCATTTTCATTACGTAGTGTTGTGCATGATGCAATTGCAGTAGAACCGTATTACGCGATTTTTGGAACTCCAATGATTCAAAACGGAAAATCATATGAATTACTTCGAAAATTAGGCGTAGTAAAAGAATCTAAAATCGAAATTTTAAATAAAGATGACAAACTAGAACTAATACGTGCAAAAATTTTTGAAAATTTGAAACTTGCACACCAAAAGGGTGAAAAAGAGTATAATACAAGAAGTAAATACATAAAGTATAAACTAGGGCAAAAAGTTTACCGTCGTAACTTTAAACAAAGCAATAAAATTGACAATTATAACGCGAAACTCGGTGCTAAATTCTTAAAATCGATTATATTAAAAACTGTAGGAAATTCACTTTACGAAGTAGGAAATTTGAAAGGCGAGAAAGTTGGAGTTTACCACGCGAAAGATCTTCATGTTTAAAACAATAACAAATGACGCACTCAGATGATGTTGCTTACTGTGATATTAGATTTAGGTAAAGGTGCTTCAGTTTTATTTGTAGGTAATTTTTCAGCATAGTTATTTATTATGTTATTGATTTTCTTTATATAGTTTATTTATTTATATAGTTAATTTATTTACAATAGTAGTTATTTATTATATAGTTTATTTTATAGTTTTCATATTTACATTAATGAGCTGTGATATTTTTTTTTTATTTTTATAGTATATTTAGTTTTCTTAGTTTTTATAATCTGTGATATATTTTTTTTTTAGTTTTATAGTCAAAGTACCTGATTTCATTTAAAAGTTAATTTAATTTAACGTTAATCTGTGATATTTTTTTGTATAGTTTATTTATTTATCTTAGTTTTTTTTTATGATCTGTGATATTTAGTTATTAAGCTGAAGTACCTGATTTTTTTAGATATTAAGATAAAGTAACTGATTTTAAACTGTGATATTAGCCTAGGTTAGTTAGTTAGTAACAGAACCTGATTTATTAGTTTTAGTAATTTTATTTTTTTAATTCAAAGCATCTGTGATAACTACAAGTTTGAGTAACTATAATATTAATTGTCATAGATAATACAAGAACCAAAGATTAGTTTTTACAATGCTCAAAGTAATACTGTCTGAGAAGAAAAAGTGTTGTTAGTAAAAAGGACTGGAGTTCCAAGGGGGAATGGGCAGGTGGAAAAAATCCACAGGATTATCGTTCCTATGCTGACTAAGTTGTGTATTGATAGCCCGAGTAGTTGGTATAAGCACGTGGACAAAGTTCAACAGACGCTGAACAATTCCGTTTCTTGGAGCACCAAGTTCGCTCCTTTCCGGATCTTAACAGGAATTGAAATACGAGTACCAGATTTGACCAGTTTGCGAGAACTATTAGATGAGGTTACGTTGGAGGAATTAGACGAAGAAAGAGACACCATTCGAAGTGAGGTACGTGAAAATATCTTGAAGATACAGCAAGAAAACAAAAGGACCTTCGATCAAGCAAGAGTTCCAGATCCGATTTATCAATTGAACGAGTTAGTCGCCATCAAGCGCACTCAGTTTGGTACAGGATTAAAGTTGCGCCCAAGATTCTTTGGACCTTATAAAATAACCAAGAAGATGGAAAACGGACGGTATGAGGTCCAGAAAGTTGGTGTTCATGAAGGACCAAACAATACTATCACTGTCGCCGAATTCATGAAGAAATGGGACCGTCCATTCGGGGTCGAATGAGGCGTCAGGATGACCGAATGTGGGATTGAGCCAAACGACACAACCAATACATTACCCTAACGAACGAACAACGACCAATACCTACAAAATACAATATTCAAGAGAACGAGAACAGACGAGAACGTACAAATTAAAAGAAAGACGCGCCCCTCTCTATTATATTGTTTTTGCATTCATTTGTTCCATTCAGTTTTTTCATTTTGTATTTAACCTCCGCCGCATAAAGATCATTTTGCCTCAACGTCGCTTGCCGTATATCATTTTTATATTCGAGTTTTTTATTAAATAAACATAATTTATAAAATACATTTTGTTTTACATCGAGAAAGTAAGAAGTCGGAAAGGATTCAAGTGGGAATCCTACATACATATATGTGAATTTCGAATTTTTTTATGACTTTTTACAAAAAAATATAACTTAATAGTCCACTTAAGAAAATACTTTGAAAATGTTGGAAAGTACCCAACGAAATGTCGGGAACATTTAAAAAATGGATTAGTTTTAATCTCATAAAAATCTAACAGATCAACAGCTCTTCCATGCTATTTTCTAGAGATGGGGTCAGAAAAGTCGCAGAATTTTAAAAAAGGGTCAAAAGAGCCACTATTTAAAAGGTTGTATCATAGTCGCATGGGGCAAAAAAGGAGTCAAAATGCGACTAAAGTCGTTTAGCGGCAACACTGATCATTACCGATCACGCAAGTCTGAAATGGCTTACGACGCAAAAAGATCTAGCGGGTCGTTTGGCTAGATGGAACCTCAAGCTACAGGGTTTCGACTTCGTGATCGAACATAGGAAGGGTGTCCAAAACGTAGTCCCTGATACTCTCTCAACAGTCCACATGGAGGAGATTTAGCGCCTGAGGTTGACTTTAGTTCACCATATTTTTCTTCGGAAGAGTATGTTGAGCTAAAGAAGATAATAGAACGAGACCAAGACAAACTACCAGATATTTGTATATCTGATGGATTTGTATACAAACGAACGGACATACGAACCGGTGACGCAATATAGGAAGACCGAGCATGGAAGCTTTGGGTGCCTGAGGGGTTGCGTGGGGGCCTTTTGAAACAGGCACATGACTCCCCAGCGTCAGGATACGGTGGTATAAATAAAACTCTATCAAAATTGAGACAAAAATATTTTTGACCTGGGATGACCAGCGATGTTCAGCGCTGGGTGAGTTCATGTGACACATGTAAGTGTAGTAAGTCGGTAAACACAAATTCTCGACCGCCGATGGGCCAACAGAGACCAACTGAACGACCGTTCCAGCGACTATTCATAGATTTTCTTGGACCCTATCCACGCTCAAGAGATGGTAATATGCATATATTTATTGTTCTAGACCATTTTAGTAAATATGTATTTCTTAAGGCAATTAGAAAAGCGATATCATCTGAGTTAGTTAAGTTTTTGGAGGAAAATGTTTTTCATGTATTTGGTGTTCCCGAATACATTCATTCCGATAACGGAAAACAATTTATATCGGAAATGTTTACAAGTTTTTTGACTCACTATGGGGTAAAACAGATAAAAACGGCGATCTTCTCTCCTCAAGCGAATGCTTCAGAAAGGGTTAATCAATCTGTTCTAGCAAAGATTCGATCCTATCTAGGAAGCGACCAAAAACATTGGGACCGGCATGTGAGCAATGTAGCATTTTCATTACGTAGTGTTGTGCATGATGCAATTGCAGTAGAACCGTATTACGCGATTTTTGGAACTCCAATGATTCAAAACGGAAAATCATATGAATTACTTCGAAAATTAGGCGTAGTAAAAGAATCTAAAATCGAAATTTTAAATAAAGATGACAAACTAGAACTAATACGTGCAAAAATTTTTGAAAATTTGAAACTTGCACACCAAAAGGGTGAAAAAGTGTATAATACAAGAAGTGAATACATAAAGTATAAACTAGGGCAAAAAGTTTACCGTCGTAACTTTAAACAAAGCAATAAAATTGACAATTATAACGCGAAACTCGGTGCTAAATTCATAAAATCGATTATATTAAAAACTGTAGGAAATTCACTTTACGAAGTAGGAAATTTGAAAGGCGAGAAAGTTGGAGTTTACCACGCGAAAGATCTTCATGTTTAAAACAATAACAAATGACGCACTCAGATGATGTTGCTTACTGTGATATTAGATTTAGGTAAAGGTGCTTCAGTTTTATTTGTAGGTAATTTTTCAGCATAGTTATTTATTATGTTATTGATTTTCTTTATATAGTTTATTTATTTATATAGTTAATTTATTTACAATAGTAGTTATTTATTATATAGTTTATTTTATAGTTTTCATATTTACATTAATGAGCTGTGATATTTTTTTTTATTTTTATAGTATATTTAGTTTTCTTAGTTTTTATAATCTGTGATATATTTTTTTTTTAGTTTTATAGTCAAAGTACCTGATTTCATTTAAAAGTTAATTTAATTTAACGTTAATCTGTGATATTTTTTTGTATAGTTTATTTATTTATCTTAGTTTTTTTTTATAATCTGTGATATTTAGTTATTAAGCTGAAGTACCTGATTTTTTTAGATATTAAGATAAAGTAACTGATTTTAAACTGTGATATTAGCCTAGGTTAGTTAGTTAGTAACAGAACCTGATTTATTAGTTTTAGTAATTTTATTTAAAATTCAAATCATCTGTGATAACTACAAGTTTGAGTAACTATAATATTAATTGTCATAGACAATACAAGAACCAAAGATTAGTTTTTACAATGCTCAAAGTAATACTGTCTAAGAAAAAAAAGTGTTGTTAGTAAAAAGGACTGGAGTTCCAAGGGGGAATGGGCAGGTGGAAAAAATCCACAGGATTATCGTTCCTATGCTGACTAAGTTGTGTATTGATAGCCCGAGTAGTTGGTATAAGCACGTGGACAAAGTTCAACAGACGCTGAACAATTCCGTTTCTTGGAGCACCAAGTTCGCTCCTTTCCGGATCTTAACAGGAATTGAAATACGAGTACCAGATTTGACCAGTTTGCGAGAACTATTAGATGAGGTTACGTTGGAGGAATTAGACGAAGAAAGAGACACCATTCGAAGTGAGGTACGTGAAAATATCTTGAAGATACAGCAAGAAAACAAAAGGACCTTCGATCGAGCAAGAGTTCCAGATCCGATTTATCAATTGAACGAGTTAGTCACCATCAAGCGCACTCAGTTTGGTACAGGATTAAAGTTGCGCCCAAGATTCTTTGGACCTTATAAAATAACCAAGAAGATGGAAAACGGACGGTATGAGGTCCAGAAAGTTGGTGTTCATGAAGGACCAAACAATACTATCACTGTCGCCGAATTCATGAAGAAATGGGACCGTCCATTCGGGGTCGAATGAGGCGTCAGGATGACCGAATGTGGGATTGAGCCAAACGACACAACCAATACATTACCCTAACGAACGAACAACGACCAATACCTACAAAATACAATATTCAAGAGAACGAGAACAGACGAGAACGTACAAATTAAAAGAAAGACGCGCCCCTCTCTATTATATTGTTTTTGCATTCATTTGTTCCATTCAGTTTTTTCATTTTGTATTTAACCTCCGCCGCATAAAGATCATTTTGCCTCAACGTCGCTTGCCGTATATCATTTTTATATTCGAGTTTTTTATTAAATAAACATAATTTATAAAATACATTTTGTTTTACATCGAGAAAGTAAGAAGTCGGAAAGGATTCAAGTGGGAATCCTACATACATATATGTGAATTTCGAATTTTTTTATGACTTTTTACAAAAAAATATAACTTAATAGTCCACTTAAGAAAATACTTTGAAAATGTTGGAAAGTACCCAACGAAACATCGGGAACATTTAAAAAATGGATTAGTTTTAATCTCATAAAAATCTAACAGATCAACAGCTCTTCCATGCTATTTTCTAGAGATGGGGTCAGAAAAGTCGCAGAATTTTAAAAAAGGGTCAAAATAGCCACTATTTAAAAGGTTGTATCATAGTCGCATGGGGCAAAAAAGGAGTCAAAATGCGACTAAAGTCGCTTAGCGGCAACACTGATCATTACCGATCACGCAAGTCTGAAATGGCTTATGACGCAAAAAGATCTAGCGGGTTGTTTGGCTAGATGGAACCTCAAGCTACAGGGTTTCGACTTCGTGATCGAACATAGGAAGGGTGTCCAAAACGTAGTCCCTGATATTCTCTCAACAGTCCACATGGAGGAGATTTAGCGCCTGAGGTTGACTTTAGTTCACCATATTTTTCTTCGGAAGAGTATGTTGAGCTAAAGAAGATAATAGAACGAGACCAAGACAAACTACCAGATATTTGTATATCTGATGGATTTGTATACAAACGAACGGACATACGAACCGGTGACGCAATACAGGAAGACCGAGCATGGAAGCTTTGGGTGCCTGAGGGGTTGCGTGGGGGCCTTTTGAAACAGGCACATGACTCCCCAGCGTCAGGACACGGTGGTATAAATAAAACTCTATCAAAATTGAGACAAAAATATTTTTGGCCTGGGATGACCAGCGATGTTCAGCGCTGGGTGAGTTCATGTGACACATGTAAGTGTAGTAAGTCGGTAAACACAACTTCTCGACCGCCGATGGGCCAACAGAGACCAACTGAACGACCGTTCCAGCGACTATTCATAGATTTTCTTGGACCCTATCCACGCTCAAGAGATGGTAATATGCATATATTTATTGTTCTAGACCATTTTAGTAAATATGTATTTCTTAAGGCAATTAGAAAAGCGATATCATCTGAGGTAGTTAAGTTTTTGGAGGAAAATGTTTTTCATGTATTTGGTGTTCCCGAATACATTCATTCCGATAACGGAAAACAATTTATATCGGAAATGTTTACAAGTTTTTTGACTCACTATGGGGTAAAACAGATAAAAACGGCGATCTACTCTCCTCAAGCGAATGCTTCAGAAAGGGTTAATCAATCTGTTCTAGCAAAGATTCGATCCTGTCTAGGAAGCGACCAAAAACATTGGGACCGGCATGTGAGCAATGTAGCATTTTCATTACGTAGTGTTGTGCATGATGCAATTGCAGTAGAACCGTATTACGCGATTTTTGGAACTCCAATGATTCAAAACGGAAAATCATATGAATTACTTCGAAAATTAGGCGTAGTAAAAGAATCTAAAATCGAAATTTTAAATAAAGATGACAAACTAGAACTAATACGTGCAAAAATTTTTGAAAATTTGAAACTTGCACACCAAAAGGGTGAAAAAGAGTATAATACAAGAAGTAAATACATAAAGTATAAACTAGGGCAAAAAGTTTACCGTCGTAACTTTAAACAAAGCAATAAAATTGACAATTATAACGCGAAACTCGGTGCTAAATTCTTAAAATCGATTATATTAAAAACTGTAGGAAATTCACTTTACGAAGTAGGAAATTTGAAAGGCGAGAAAGTTGGAGTTTACCACGCGAAAGATCTTCATGTTTAAAACAATAACAAATGACGCACTCAGATGATGTTGCTTACTGTGATATTAGATTTAGGTAAAGGTGCTTCAGTTTTATTTGTAGGTAATTTTTCAGCATAGTTATTTATTATGTTATTGATTTTCTTTATATAGTTTATTTATTTATATAGTTAATTTATTTACAATAGTAGTTATTTATTATATAGTTTATTTTATAGTTTTCATATTTACATTAATGAGCTGTGATATTTTTTTTTTATTTTTATAGTATATTTAGTTTTCTTAGTTTTTATAATCTGTGATATATTTTTTTTTTAGTTTTATAGTCAAAGTACCTGATTTCATTTAAAAGTTAATTTAATTTAACGTTAATCTGTGATATTTTTTTGTATAGTTTATTTATTTATCTTAGTTTTTTTTTATGATCTGTGATATTTAGTTATTAAGCTGAAGTACCTGATTTTTTTAGATATTAAGATAAAGTAACTGATTTTAAACTGTGATATTAGCCTAGGTTAGTTAGTTAGTAACAGAACCTGATTTATTAGTTTTAGTAATTTTATTTTTTTAATTCAAAGCATCTGTGATAACTACAAGTTTGAGTAACTATAATATTAATTGTCATAGATAATACAAGAACCAAAGATTAGTTTTTACAATGCTCAAAGTAATACTGTCTGAGAAGAAAAAGTGTTGTTAGTAAAAAGGACTGGAGTTCCAAGGGGGAATGGGCAGGTGGAAAAAATCCACAGGATTATCGTTCCTATGCTGACTAAGTTGTGTATTGATAGCCCGAGTAGTTGGTATAAGCACGTGGACAAAGTTCAACAGACGCTGAACAATTCCGTTTCTTGGAGCACCAAGTTCGCTCCTTTCCGGATCTTAACAGGAATTGAAATACGAGTACCAGATTTGACCAGTTTGCGAGAACTATTAGATGAGGTTACGTTGGAGGAATTAGACGAAGAAAGAGACACCATTCGAAGTGAGGTACGTGAAAATATCTTGAAGATACAGCAAGAAAACAAAAGGACCTTCGATCAAGCAAGAGTTCCAGATCCGATTTATCAATTGAACGAGTTAGTCGCCATCAAGCGCACTCAGTTTGGTACAGGATTAAAGTTGCGCCCAAGATTCTTTGGACCTTATAAAATAACCAAGAAGATGGAAAACGGACGGTATGAGGTCCAGAAAGTTGGTGTTCATGAAGGACCAAACAATACTATCACTGTCGCCGAATTCATGAAGAAATGGGACCGTCCATTCGGGGTCGAATGAGGCGTCAGGATGACCGAATGTGGGATTGAGCCAAACGACACAACCAATACATTACCCTAACGAACGAACAACAGACGAGAACGTACAAATTAAAAGAAAGACGCGCCCCTCTCTATTATATTGTTTTTGCATTCATTTGTTCCATTCAGTTTTTTCATTTTGTATTTAACCTCCGCCGCATAAAGATCATTTTGCCTCAACGTCGCTTGCCGTATATCATTTTTATATTCGAGTTTTTTATTAAATAAACATAATTTATAAAATACATTTTGTTTTACATCGAGAAAGTAAGAAGTCGGAAAGGATTCAAGTGGGAATCCTACATACATATATGTGAATTTCGAATTTTTTTATGACTTTTTACAAAAAAATATAACTTAATAGTCCACTTAAGAAAATACTTTGAAAATGTTGGAAAGTACCCAACGAAACGTCGGGAACATTTAAAAAATGGATTAGTTTTAATCTCATAAAAATCTAACAGATCAACAGCTCTTCCATGCTATTTTCTAGAGATGGGGTCAGAAAAGTCGCAGAATTTTAAAAAAGGGTCAAAATAGCCACTATTTAAAAGGTTGTATCATAGTCGCATGGGGCAAAAAAGGGGTCAAAATGCGACTAAAGTCGCTTAGCGGCAACACTGATCATTACCGATCACGCAAGTCTGAAATGGCTTATGACGCAAAAAGATCTAGCGGGTCGTTTGGCTAGATGGAACCTCAAGCTACAGGGTTTCGACTTCGTGATCGAACATAGGAAGGGTGTCCAAAACGTAGTCCCTGATACTCTCTCAACAGTCCACATGGAGGAGATTTAGCGCCTGAGGTTGACTTTAGTTCACCATATTTTTCTTCGGAAGAGTATGTTGAGCTAAAGAAGATAATAGAACGAGACCAAGACAAACTACCAGATATTTGTATATCTGATGGATTTGTATACAAACGAACGGACATACGAACCGGTGACGCAATACAGGAAGACCGAGCATGGAAGCTTTGGGTGCCTGAGGGGTTGCGTGGGGGCCTTTTGAAACAGGCACATGACTCCCCAGCGTCAGGATACGGTGGTATAAATAAAACTCTATCAAAATTGAGACAAAAATATTTTTGACCTGAGATGACCAGCGATGTTCAGCGCTGGGTGAGTTCATGTGACACATGTAAGTGTAGTAAGTCGGTAAACACAAATTCTCGACCGCCGATGGGCCAACAGAGACCAACTGAACGACCGTTCCAGCGACTATTCATAGATTTTCTTGGACCCTATCCACGCTCAAGAGATGGTAATATGCATATATTTATTGTTCTAGACCATTTTAGTAAATATGTATTTCTTAAGGCAATTAGAAAAGCGATATCATCTGAGGTAGTTAAGTTTTTGGAGGAAAATGTTTTTCATGTATTTGGTGTTCCCGAATACATTCATTCCGATAACGGAAAACAATTTATATCGGAAATGTTTACAAGTTTTTTGACTCACTATGGGGTAAAACAGATAAAAACGGCGATCTTCTCTCCTCAAGCGAATGCTTCAGAAAGGGTTAATCAATCTGTTCTAGCAAAGATTCGATCCTATCTAGGAAGCGACCAAAAACATTGGGACCGGCATGTGAGCAATGTAGCATTTTCATTACGTAGTGTTGAGCATGATGCAATTGCAGTAGAACCGTATTACGCGATTTTTGGAACTCCAATGTTTCAAAACGGAAAATCATATGAATTACTTCGAAAATTAGGCGTAGTAAAAGAATCTAAAATCGAAATTTTAAATAAAGATGACAAACTAGAACTAATACGTGCAAAAATTTTTGAAAATTTGAAACTTGCACACCAAAAGGGTGAAAAAGTGTATAATACAAGAAGTAAATACATAAAGTATAAACTAGGGCAAAAAGTTTACCGTCGTAACTTTAAACAAAGCAATAAAATTGACAATTATAACGCGAAACTCGGTGCTAAATTCTTAAAATCGATTATATTAAAAACTGTAGGAAATTCACTTTACGAAGTAGGAAATTTGAAAGGCGAGAAAGTTGGAGTTTACCACGCGAAAGATCTTCATGTTTAAAACAATAACAAATGACGCACTCAGATGATGTTGCTTACTGTGATATTAGATTTAGGTAAAGGTGCTTCAGTTTTATTTGTAGGTAATTTTTCAGCATAGTTATTTATTATGTTATTGATTTTCTTTATATAGTTTATTTATTTATATAGTTAATTTATTTACAATAGTAGTTATTTATTATATAGTTTATTTTATAGTTTTCATATTTACATTAATGAGCTGTGATATTTTTTTTTTATTTTTATAGTATATTTAGTTTTCTTAGTTTTCATAATCTGTGATATATTTTTTTTTTAGTTTTATAGTCAAAGTACCTGATTTCATTTAAAAGTTAATTTAATTTAACGTTAATCTGTGATATTTTTTTGTATAGTTTATTTATTTATCTTAGTTTTTTTTTATGATCTGTGATATTTAGTTATTAAGCTGAAGTACCTGATTTTTTTAGATATTAAGATAAAGTAACTGATTTTAAACTGTGATATTAGCCTAGGTTAGTTAGTTAGTAACAGAACCTGATTTATTAGTTTTAGTAATTTTATTTAAAATTCAAAGCATCTGTGATAACTACAAGTTTGAGTAACTATAATATTAATTGTCATAGACAATACAAGAACCAAAGATTAGTTTTTACAATGCTCAAAGTAATACTGTCTAAGAAGAAAAAGTGTTGTTAGTAAAAAGGACTGGAGTTCCAAGGGGGAATGGGCAGGTGGAAAAAATCCACAGGATTATCGTTCCTATGCTGACTAAGTTGTGTATTGATAGCCCGAGTAGTTGGTATAAGCACGTGGCCAAAGTTCAACAGACGCTGAACAATTCCGTTTCTTGGACCACCAAGTTCGCTCCTTTCCGGATCTTAACAGGAATTGAAATACGAGTACCAGATTTGACCAGTTTGCGAGAACTATTAGATGAGGTTACGTTGGAGGAATTAGACGAAGAAAGAGACACCATTCGAAGTGAGGTACGTGAAAATATCTTGAAGATACAGCAAGAAAACAAAAGGACCTTCGATCGAGCAAGAGTTCCAGATCCGATTTATCAATTGAACGAGTTAGTCGCCATCAAGCGCACTCAGTTTGGTACAGGATTAAAGTTGCGCCCAAGATTCTTTGGACCTTATAAAATAACCAAGAAGATGGAAAACGGACGGTATGAGGTCCAGAAAGTTGGTGTTCATGAAGGACCAAACAATACTATCACTGTCGCCGAATTCATGAAGAAATGGGACCGTCCATTCGGGGTCGAATGAGGCGTCAGGATGACCGAATGTGGGATTGAGCCAAACGACACAACCAATACATTACCCTAACGAACGAACAACGACCAATACCTACAAAATACAATATTCAAGAGAACGAGAACAGACGAGAACGTACAAATTAAAAGAAAGACGCGCCCCTCTCTATTATATTGTTTTTGCATTCATTTGTTCCATTCAGTTTTTTCATTTTGTATTTAACCTCCGCCGCATAAAGATCATTTTGCCTCAACGTCGCTTGCCGTATATCATTTTTATATTCGAGTTTTTTATTAAATAAACATAATTTATAAAATACATTTTGTTTTACATCGAGAAAGTAAGAAGTCGGAAAGGATTCAAGTGGGAATCCTACATACATATATGTAAATTTCGAATTTTTTTATGACTTTTTACAAAAAAATATAACTTAATAGTCCACTTAAGAAAATACTTTGAAAATGTTGGAAAGTACCCAACGAAACATCGGGAACATTTAAAAAATGGATTAGTTTTAATCTCATAAAAATCTAACAGATCAACAGCTCTTCCATGCTATTTTCTAGAGATGGGGTCAGAAAAGTCGCAGAATTTTAAAAAAGGGTCAAAATAGCCACTATTTAAAAGGTTGTATCATAGTCGCATGGGGCAAAAAAGGGGTCAAAATGCGACTAAAGTCGCTTAGCGGCAACACTGATCATTACCGATCACGCAAGTCTGAAATGGCTTATGACGCAAAAAGATCTAGCGGGTCGTTTGGCTAGATGGAACCTCAAGCTACAGGGTTTCGACTTCGTGATCGAACATAGGAAGGGTGTCCAAAACGTAGTCCCTGATACTCTCTCAACAGTCCACATGGAGGAGATTTAGCGCCTGAGGTTGACTTTAGTTCACCATATTTTTCTTCGGAAGAGTATGTTGAGCTAAAGAAGATAATAGAACGAGACCAAGACAAACTACCAGATATTTGTATATCTGATGGATTTGTATACAAACGAACGGACATACGAACCGGTGACGCAATACAGGAAGACCGAGCATGGAAGCTTTGGGTGCCTGAGGGGTTGCGTGGGGGGCTTTTGAAACAGGCACATGACTCCCCAGCGTCAGGACACGGTGGTATAAATAAAACTCTATCAAAATTGAGACAAAAATATTTTTGGCCTGGGATGACCAGCGATGTTCAGCGCTGGGTGAGTTCATGTGACACATGTAAGTGTAGTAAGTCGGTAAACACAACTTCTCGACCGCCGATGGGCCAACAGAGACCAACTGAACGACCGTTCCAGCGACTATTCATAGATTTTCTTGGACCCTATCCACGCTCAAGAGATGGTAATATGCATATATTTATTGTTCTAGACCATTTTAGTAAATATGTATTTCTTAAGGCAATTAGAAAAGCGATATCATCTGAGGTAGTTAAGTTTTTGGAGGAAAATGTTTTTCATGTATTTGGTGTTCCCGAATACATTCATTCCGATAACGGAAAACAATTTATATCGGAAATGTTTACAAGTTTTTTGACTCACTATGGGGTAAAACAGATAAAAACGGCGATCTACTCTCCTCAAGCGAATGCTTCAGAAAGGGTTAATCAATCTGTTCTAGCAAAGATTCGATCCTATCTAGGAAGCGACCAAAAACATTGGGACCGGCATGTGAGCAATGTAGCATTTTCATTACGTAGTGTTGTGCATGATGCAATTGCAGTAGAACCGTATTACGCGATTTTTGGAACTCCAATGATTCAAAACGGAAAATCATATGAATTACTTCGAAAATTAGGCGTAGTAAAAGAATCTAAAATCGAAATTTTAAATAAAGATGACAAACTAGAACTAATACGTGCAAAAATTTTTGAAAATTTGAAACTTGCACACCAAAAGGGCGAAAAAGTGTATAATACAAGAAGTAAATACATAAAGTATAAACTAGGGCAAAAAGTTTACCGTCGTAACTTTAAACAAAGCAATAAAATTGACAATTATAACGCGAAACTCGGTGCTAAATTCTTAAAATCGATTATATTAAAAACTGTAGGAAATTCACTTTACGAAGTAGGAAATTTGAAAGGCGAGAAAGTTGGAGTTTACCACGCGAAAGATCTTCATGTTTAAAACAATAACAAATGACGCACTCAGATGATGTTGCTTACTGTGATATTAGATTTAGGTAAAGGTGCTTCAGTTTTATTTGTAGGTAATTTTTCAGCATAGTTATTTATTATGTTATTGATTTTCTTTATATAGTTTATTTATTTATATAGTTAATTTATTTACAATAGTAGTTATTTATTATATAGTTTATTTTATAGTTTTCATATTTACATTAATGAGCTGTGATATTTTTTTTTTATTTTTATAGTATATTTAGTTTTCTTAGTTTTTATAATCTGTGATATATTTTTGTTTTAGTTTTATAGTCAAAGTACCTGATTTCATTTAAAAGTTAATTTAATTTAACGTTAATCTGTGATATTTTTTTGTATAGTTTATTTATTTATCTTAGTTTTTTTTTATGATCTGTGATATTTAGTTATTAAGCTGAAGTACCTGATTTTTTTAGATATTAAGATAAAGTAACTGATTTTAAACTGTGATATTAGCCTAGGTTAGTTAGTTAGTAACAGAACCTGATTTATTAGTTTTAGTAATTTTATTTAAAATTCAAAGCATCTGTGATAACTACAAGTTTGAGTAACTATAATATTAATTGTCATAGACAATACAAGAACCAAAGATTAGTTTTTACAATGCTCAAAGTAATACTGTCTAAGAAGAAAAAGTGTTGTTAGTAACAAGGACTGGAGTTCCAAGGGGGAATAGGCAGGTGGAAAAAATCCACAGGATTATCGTTCCTATGCTGACTAAGTTGTGTATTGATAGCCCGAGTAGTTGGTATAAGCACGTGGACAAAGTTCAACAGACGCTGAACAATTCCGTTTCTTGGAGCACCAAGTTCGCTCCTTTCCGGATCTTAACAGGAATTGAAATACGAGTACCAGATTTGACCAGTTTGCGAGAACTATTAGATGAGGTTACGTTGGAGGAATTAGACGAAGAAAGAGACACCATTCGAAGTGAGGTACGTGAAAATATCTTGAAGATACAGCAAGAAAACAAAAGGACCTTCGATCGAGCAAGAGTTCCAGATCCGATTTATCAATTGAACGAGTTAGTCGCCATCAAGCGCACTCAGTTTGGTACAGGATTAAAGTTGCGCCCAAGATTCTTTGGACCTTATAAAATAACCAAGAAGATGGAAAACGGACGGTATGAGGTCCAGAAAGTTGGTGTTCATGAAGGACCAAACAATACTATCACTGTCGCCGAATTCATGAAGAAATGGGACCGTCCATTCGGGGTCGAATGAGGCGTCAGGATGACCGAATGTGGGATTGAGCCAAACGACACAACCAATACATTACCCTAACGAACGAACAACGACCAATACCTACAAAATACAATATTCAAGAGAACGAGAACAGACGAGAACGTACAAATTAAAAGAAAGACGCGCCCCTCTCTATTATATTGTTTTTGCATTCATTTGTTCCATTCAGTTTTTTCATTTTGTATTTAACCTCCGCCGCATAAAGATCATTTTGCCTCAACGTCGCTTGCCGTATATCATTTTTATATTCGAGTTTTTTATTAAATAAACATAATTTATAAAATACATTTTGTTTTACATCGAGAAAGTAAGAAGTCGGAAAGGATTCAAGTGGGAATCCTACATACATATATGTAAATTTCGAATTTTTTTATGACTTTTTACAAAAAAATATAACTTAATAGTCCACTTAAGAAAATACTTTGAAAATGTTGGAAAGTACCCAACGAAACATCGGGAACATTTAAAAAATGGATTAGTTTTAATCTCATAAAAATCTAACAGATCAACAGCTCTTCCATGCTATTTTCTAGAGATGGGGTCAGAAAAGTCGCAGAATTTTAAAAAAGGGTCAAAATAGCCACTATTTAAAAGGTTGTATCATAGTCGCATGGGGCAAAAAAGGGGTCAAAATGCGACTAAAGTCGCTTAGCGGCAACACTGATCATTACCGATCACGCAAGTCTGAAATGGCTTATGACGCAAAAAGATCTAGCGGGTCGTTTGGCTAGATGGAACCTCAAGCTACAGGGTTTCGACTTCGTGATCGAACATAGGAAGGGTGTCCAAAACGTAGTCCCTGATACTCTCTCAACAGTCCACATGGAGGAGATTTAGCGCCTGAGGTTGACTTTAGTTCACCATATTTTTCTTCGGAAGAGTATGTTGAGCTAAAGAAGATAATAGAACGAGACCAAGACAAACTACCAGATATTTGTATATCTGATGGATTTGTATACAAACGAACGGACATACGAACAGGACACGGTGGTATAAATAAAACTCTATCAAAATTGAGACAAAAATATTTTTGGCCTGGGATGACCAGCGATGTTCAGCGCTGGGTGAGTTCATGTGACACATGTAAGTGTAGTAAGTCGGTAAACACAACTTCTCGACCGCCGATGGGCCAACCAGCGACTATTCATAGATTTTCTTGGACCCTATCCACGCACAAGAGATGGTAATATGCATATATTTATTGTTCTAGACCATTTTAGTAAATATGTATTTCTTAAGGCAATTAGAAAAGCGATATCATCTGAGGTAGTTAAGTTTTTGGAGGAAAATGTTTTTCATGTATTTGGTGTTCCCGAATACATTCATTCCGATAACGGAAAACAATTTATATCGGAAATGTTTACAAGTTTTTTGACTCACTATGGGGTAAAACAGATAAAAACGGCGATCTACTCTCCTCAAGCGAATGCTTCAGAAAGGGTTAATCAATCTGTTCTAGCAAAGATTCGATCCTATCTAGGAAGCGACCAAAAACATTGGGACCGGCATGTGAGCAATGTAGCATTTTCATTACGTAGTGTTGTGCATGATGCAATTGCAGTAGAACGTTATTACGCGATTTTTGAAACTCCAATGATTCAAAACGGAAAATCATATGAATTACTTCGAAAATTAGGCGTAGTAAAAGAATCTAAAATCGAAATTTTAAATAAAGATGACAAACTAGAACTAATACGTGCAAAAATTTTTGGAAATTTGAAACTTGCACACCAAAAGGGTGAAAAAGTGTATAATACAAGAAGTAAATACATAAAGTATAAACTAGGGCAAAAAGTTTACCGTCGTAACTTTAAACAAAGCAATAAAATTGACAATTATAACGCGAAACTCGGTGCTAAATTCATAAAATCGATTATATTAAAAACTGTAGGAAATTCACTTTACGAAGTAGGAAATTTGAAAGGCGAGAAAGTTGGAGTTTACCACGCGAAAGATCTTCATGTTTAAAACAATAACAAATGACGCACTCAGATGATGTTGCTTACTGTGATATTAGATTTAGGTAAAGGTGCTTCAGTTTTATTTGTAGGTAATTTTTCAGCATAGTTATTTATTATGTTATTGATTTTCTTTATATAGTTTATTTATTTATATAGTTAATTTATTTACAATAGTAGTTATTTATTATATAGTTTATTTTATAGTTTTCATATTTACATTAATGAGCTGTGATATTTTTTTTTTATTTTTATAGTATATTTAGTTTTCGTAGTTTTTATAATCTGTGATATATTTTTTTTTTAGTTTTATAGTCAAAGTACCTGATTTCATTTAAAAGTTAATTTAATTTAACGTTAATCTGTGATATTTTTTTGTATAGTTTATTTATTTATCTTAGTTTTTTTTTATGATCTGTGATATTTAGTTATTAAGCTGAAGTACCTGATTTTTTTTAGATATTAAGATAAAGTAACTGATTTTAAACTGTGATATTAGCCTAGGTTAGTTAGTTAGTAACAGAACCTGATTTATTGGTTTTAGTAATTTTATTTAAAATTCAAAGCATCTGTGATAACTACAAGTTTGAGTAACTATAATATTAATTGTCATAGACAATACAAGAACCAAAGATTAGTTTTTACAATGCTCAAAGTAATACTGTCTAAGAAGAAAAAGTGTTGTTAGTAAAAAGGACTGGAGTTCCAAGGGGGAATGAGCAGGTGGAAAAAATCCACAGGATTATCGTTCCTATGCTGACTAAGTTGTGTATTGATAGCCCGAGTAGTTGGTATAAGCACGTGGACAAAGTTCAACAGACGCTGAACAATTCCGTTTCTTGGAGCACCAAGTTCGCTCCTTTCCGGATCTTAACAGGAATTGAAATACGAGTACCAGATTTGACCAGTTTGCGAGAACTATTAGATGAGGTTACGTTGGAGGAATTAGACGAAGAAAGAGACACCATTCGAAGTGAGGTACGTGAAAATATCTTGAAGATACAGCAAGAAAACAAAAGGACCTTCGATCGAGCAAGAGTTCCAGATCCGATTTATCAATTGAACGAGTTAGTCGCCATCAAGCGCACTCAGTTTGGTACAGGATTAAAGTTGCGCCCAAGATTCTTTGGACCTTATAAAATAACCAAGAAGATGGAAAACGGACGGTATGAGGTCCAGAAAGTTGGTGTTCATGAAGGACCAAACAATACTATCACTGTCGCCGAATTCATGAAGAAATGGGACCGTCCATTCGGGGTCGAATGAGGCGTCAGGATGACCGAATGTGGGATTGAGCCAAACGACACAACCAATACATTACCCTAACGAACGAACAACGACCAATACCTACAAAATACAATATTCAAGAGAACGAGAACAGACGAGAACGTACAAATTAAAAGAAAGACGCGCCCCTCTCTATTATATTGTTTTTGCATTCATTTGTTCCATTCAGTTTTTTCATTTTGTATTTAACCTCCGCCGCATAAAGATCATTTTGCCTCAACGTCGCTTGCCGTATATCATTTTTATATTCGAGTTTTTTATTAAATAAACATAATTTATAAAATACATTTTGTTTTACATCGAGAAAGTAAGAAGTCGGAAAGGATTCAAGTGGGAATCCTACATACATATATGTAAATTTCGAATTTTTTTATGACTTTTTACAAAAAAATATAACTTAATAGTCCACTTAAGAAAATACTTTGAAAATGTTGGAAAGTACCCAACGAAACATCGGGAACATTTAAAAAATGGATTAGTTTTAATCTCATAAAAATCTAACAGATCAACAGCTCTTCCATGCTATTTTCTAGAGATGGGGTCAGAAAAGTCGCAGAATTTTAAAAAAGGGTCAAAATAGCCACTATTTAAAAGGTTGTATCATAGTCGCATGGGCCAAAAAAGGGGTCAAAATGCGACTAAAGTCGCTTAGCGGCAACACTGATCATTACCGATCACGCAAGTCTGAAATGGCTTATGACGCAAAAAGATCTAGCGGGTCGTTTGGCTAGATGGAACCTCAAGCTACAGGGTTTCGACTTCGTGATCGAACATAGGAAGGGTGTCCAAAACGTAGTCCCTGATACTCTCTCAACAGTCCACATGGAGGAGATTTAGCGCCTGAGGTTGACTTTAGTTCACCATATTTTTCTTCGGAAGAGTATGTTGAGCTAAAGAAGATAATAGAACGAGACCAAGACAAACTACCAGATATTTGTATATCTGATGGATTTGTATACAAACGAACGGACATACGAACAGGACACGGTGGTATAAATAAAACTCTATCAAAATTGAGACAAAAATATTTTTGGCCTGGGATGACCAGCGATGTTCAGCGCTGGGTGAGTTCATGTGACACATGTAAGTGTAGTAAGTCGGTAAACACAACTTCTCGACCGCCGATGGGCCAACCAGCGACTATTCATAGATTTTCTTGGACCCTATCCACGCACAAGAGATGGTAATATGCATATATTTATTGTTCTAGACCATTTTAGTAAATATGTATTTCTTAAGGCAATTAGAAAAGCGATATCATCTGAGGTAGTTAAGTTTTTGGAGGAAAATGTTTTTCATGTATTTGGTGTTCCCGAATACATTCATTCCGATAACGGAAAACAATTTATATCGGAAATGTTTACAAGTTTTTTGACTCACTATGGGGTAAAACAGATAAAAACGGCGATCTACTCTCCTCAAGCGAATGCTTCAGAAAGGGTTAATCAATCTGTTCTAGCAAAGATTCGATCCTATCTAGGAAGCGACCAAAAACATTGGGACCGGCATGTGAGCAATGTAGCATTTTCATTACGTAGTGTTGTGCATGATGCAATTGCAGTAGAACGTTATTACGCGATTTTTGAAACTCCAATGATTCAAAACGGAAAATCATATGAATTACTTCGAAAATTAGGCGTAGTAAAAGAATCTAAAATCGAAATTTTAAATAAAGATGACAAACTAGAACTAATACGTGCAAAAATTTTTGAAAATTTGAAACTTGCACACCAAAAGGGTGAAAAAGTGTATAATACAAGAAGTAAATACATAAAGTATAAACTAGGGCAAAAAGTTTACCGTCGTAACTTTAAACAAAGCAATAAAATTGACAATTATAACGCGAAACTCGGTGCTAAATTCATAAAATCGATTATATTAAAAACTGTAGGAAATTCACTTTACGAAGTAGGAAATTTGAAAGGCGAGAAAGTTGGAGTTTACCACGCGAAAGATCTTTATGTTTAAAACAATAACAAATGACGCACTCAGATGATGTTGCTTACTGTGATATTAGATTTAGGTAAAGGTGCTTCAGTTTTATTTGTAGGTAATTTTTCAGCATAGTTATTTATTATGTTATTGATTTTCTTTATATAGTTTATTTATTTATATAGTTAATTTATTTACAATAGTAGTTATTTATTATATAGTTTATTTTATAGTTTTCATATTTACATTAATGAGCTGTGATATTTTTTTTTTATTTTTATAGTATATTTAGTTTTCGTAGTTTTTATAATCTGTGATATATTTTTTTTTTAGTTTTATAGTCAAAGTACCTGATTTCATTTAAAAGTTAATTTAATTTAACGTTAATCTGTGATATTTTTTTGTATAGTTTATTTATTTATCTTAGTTTTTTTTTATGATCTGTGATATTTAGTTATTAAGCTGAAGTACCTGATTTTTTTTAGATATTAAGATAAAGTAACTGATTTTAAACTGTGATATTAGCCTAGGTTAGTTAGTTAGTAACAGAACCTGATTTATTGGTTTTAGTAATTTTATTTAAAATTCAAAGCATCTGTGATAACTACAAGTTTGAGTAACTATAATATTAATTGTCATAGACAATACAAGAACCAAAGATTAGTTTTTACAATGCTCAAAGTAATACTGTCTAAGAAGAAAAAGTGTTGTTAGTAAAAAGGACTGGAGTTCCAAGGGGGAATGAGCAGGTGGAAAAAATCCACAGGATTATCGTTCCTATGCTGACTAAGTTGTGTATTGATAGCCCGAGTAGTTGGTATAAGCACGTGGACAAAGTTCAACAGACGCTGAACAATTCCGTTTCTTGGAGCACCAAGTTCGCTCCTTTCCGGATCTTAACAAGAATTGAAATACGAGTACCCGATTTGACCAGTTTGCGAGAACTATTAGATGAGGTTACGTTGGAGGAATTAGACGAAGAAAGAGACACCATTCGAAGTGAGGTACGTGAAAATATCTTGAAGATACAGCAAGAAAACAAAAGGACCTTCGATCGAGCAAGAGTTCCAGATCCGATTTATCAATTGAACGAGTTAGTCGCCATCAAGCGCACTCAGTTTGGTACAGGATTAAAGTTGCGCCCAAGATTCTTTGGACCTTATAAAATAACCAAGAAGATGGAAAACGGACGGTATGAGGTCCAGAAAGTTGGTGTTCATGAAGGACCAAACAATACTATCACTGTCGCCGAATTCATGAAGAAATGGGACCGTCCATTCGGGGTCGAATGAGGCGTCAGGATGACCGAATGTGGGATTGAGCCAAACGACACAACCAATACATTACCCTAACGAACGAACAACGACCAATACCTACAAAATACAATATTCAAGAGAACGAGAACAGACGAGAACGTACAAATTAAAAGAAAGACGCGCCCCTCTCTATTATATTGTTTTTGCATTCATTTGTTCCATTCAGTTTTTTCATTTTGTATTTAACCTCCGCCGCATAAAGATCATTTTGCCTCAACGTCGCTTGCCGTATATCATTTTTATATTCGAGTTTTTTATTAAATAAACATAATTTATAAAATACATTTTGTTTTACATCGAGAAAGTAAGAAGTCGGAAAGGATTCAAGTGGGAATCCTACATACATATATGTAAATTTCGAATTTTTTTATGACTTTTTACAAAAAAATATAACTTAATAGTCCACTTAAGAAAATACTTTGAAAATGTTGGAAAGTACCCAACGAAACATCGGGAACATTTAAAAAATGGATTAGTTTTAATCTCATAAAAATCTAACAGATCAACAGCTCTTCCATGCTATTTTCTAGAGATGGGGTCAGAAAAGTCGCAGAATTTTAAAAAAGGGTCAAAATAGCCACTATTTAAAAGGTTGTATCATAGTCGCAGGGGGCAAAAAAGGGGTCAAAATGCGACTAAAGTCGCTTAGCGGCAACACTGATCATTACCGATCACGCAAGTCTGAAATGGCTTATGACGCAAAAAGATCTAGCGGGTCGTTTGGCTAGATGGAACCTCAAGCTACAGGGTTTCGACTTCGTGATCGAACATAAGAAGTGTGTCCAAAACGTAGTCCCTGATACTCTCTCAACAGTCCACATGGAGGAGATTTAGCGCCTGAGGTTGACTTTAGTTCACCATATTTTTCTTCGGAAGAGTATGTTGAGCTAAAGAAGATAATAGAACGAGACCAAGACAAACTACCAGATATTTGTATATCTGATGGATTTGTATACAAACGAACGGACATACGAACCGGTGACGCAATACAGGAAGACCGAGCATGGAAGCTTTGGGTGCCTGAGGGGTTGCGTGGGGGCCTTTTGAAACAGGCACATGACTCCCCAGCGTCAGGACACGGTGGTATAAATAAAACTCTATCAAAATTGAGACAAAAATATTTTTGGCCTGGGATGACCAGCGATGTTCAGCGCTGGGTGAGTTCATGTGACACATGTAAGTGTAGTAAGTCGGTAAACACAACTTCTCGACCGCCGATGGGCCAACAGAGACCAACTGAACGACCGTTCCAGCGACTATTCATAGATTTTCTTGGACCCTATCCACGCTCAAGAGATGGTAATATGCATATATTTATTGTTCTAGACCATTTTAGTAAATATGTATTTCTTAAGGCAATTAGAAAAGCGATATCATCTGAGGTAGTTAAGTTTTTGGAGGAAAATGTTTTTCATGTATTTGGTGTTCCCGAATACATTCATTCCCATAACGGAAAACAATTTATATCGGAAATGTTTACAAGTTTTTTGACTCACTATGGGGTAAAACAGATAAAAACGGCGATCTACTCTCCTCAAGCGAATGCTTCAGAAAGGGTTAATCAATCTGTTCTAGCAAAGATTCGATCCTATCTAGGAAGCGACCAAAAACTTTGGGACCGGCATGTGAGCAATGTAGCATTTTCATTACGTAGTGTTGTGCATGATGCAATTGCAGTAGAACCGTATTACGCGATTTTTGGAACTCCAATGATTCAAAACGGAAAATCATATGAATTACTTCGAAAATTAGGCGTAGTAAAAGAATCTAAAATCGAAATTTTAAATAAAGATGACAAACTAGAACTATTACGTGCAAAAATTTTTGAAAATTTGAAACTTGCACACCAAAAGGGTGAAAAAGTGTATAATACAAGAAGTAAAGACATAAAGTATTAACTAGGGCAAAAAGTTTATCGTCGTAACTTTAAACAAAGCAATAAAATTGACAATTGTAACGCGAAACTCGGTGCTAAATTCATAAAATCGATTATATTAAAAACTGTAGGAAATTCACTTTACGAAGTAGGAAATTTGAAAGGCGAGAAAGTTGGAGTTTACCACGCGAAAGATCTTCATGTTTAAAACAATAACAAATGACGCACTCAGATGATGTTGCTTACTGTGATATTAGATTTAGGTAAAGGTGCTTCAGTTTTATTTGTAGGTAATTTTTCAGCATAGTTATTTATTATGTTATTGATTTTCTTTATATAGTTTATTTATTTATATAGTTAATTTATTTACAATAGTAGTTATTTATTATATACAGTAAAACCCGCTTAAGAGAAACCCGCTTAAGAGAAAACCCCGCTTATCTGAAACACTTTTTTCATCCCCGAGTATTTGTCAACCAATAACCTTTATAACACTCCGCTTAAGAGAAACTCGCTTAAGTGAAAAACCCGGATACCTGAAACATATTTTCAGTTAAATTTAATATTTTTCATTGAAAAAAACTCTGTTAAGTGAAAAAAATTTAATACAACAGAACAAAAAATTAGCGGAACGCTTTTACTTCTTTTTAAAATTAGAAATGTTTAAGCGGAGGCATACCTACTAACAATGTGAAAAATTCAACAGAATTTCAAAAAAGTGTAACGCCGAGTAGAGAAAGAGGCTGAAACGTCAGGGGAATAGACAAACTTATTGCGTTCATGCTATGTTCTACTGGTCTGAGGAAACAGAATACGAAGAAGATGATAAAACGGACACCAAAAAAAGTAGAAGTGTTCGTAGGCAGGGATGGCCACTACATTTTTACATTTGCTACTTAGTTTATGCAGTTAAATGTAGTTAATGAAACAAATTGTAACAAATATAAATTCAAATATCAAATGATCTGTCAGCTGTAACTTTGAAGTTGAATTTTGAGTTAAAATGTTAAAATTTTTATTGAATTTTTATTATTTCTCTAAATTTACTATGTATGTATGTATATGAAAACGTAACAATTTGTAGTAAATAAGACGTGTAGTTTATTAAATTAACTACGCGAGTTATATATAACAAAGGCCTCATCAAATCACAACAAATCCAAGATAAAAATGCAGACGACAAAAACCTCACATTGCAAAAAACCCCAGATAAAAGCGCAGACGAAAAAAGCCTTACATTGCAACAAATCCCAGATAAAAATGCAGACGAAGATATAAACACACAAACAAAAGATGATATTATATTCAATCATCCATAGACCACCCAGATAGCAGACACACCATATCGTGGGAATAAGATAAGAACAGACCACTCAGATAGCAGACACGCCATCGAAAGAATAACATAAGAACCCTATATAAGTTAAGCGATCATATTGTATTAGTTCAGTAGTAATAGTAGTTTCAAATTATAACTCAGACGAATAAGTCGTCTTAAAATAAAGATTTTTTTAAAAAAAACTTAAAAATCAAATACAATAATTAAATTGGCGCAGTCGGTAGGATACAAATATATTTTTTGTATCCTTTAAGAACCATTACCCCGTTTTTACAAAGTGAAATTATCTTCGAAATTAGCTCTGCGAAAAAGAGAAAAAATTTTTTCGAAATAACGACTTAAAATAACGGTAACGCGATAGTTAAAAAAGTGAATACGATACAAAAATCGATCGGAAAACATTTAAAACTATTGCAACTGCAACTCAGTGAAAAAGTGAAGAAGTCCTTAGCGAAAATAAAGACTTCCAAAACTAATTCAGTGAATATAAAAAAAAAAAAAAAAAAAAAAAAACAAAATTTTTAAATCAGTTAGTAGCTCATGTTAATGAATATAACCATGCTACGAAGCTTCATAGAGGAGAACTGAATATAGAAAAAAAAAAAAAAAAAAAAAATGTATGACAATAAAAATAAATTAAAAAATATAATTGACTAAATGCTACCAGAAAATATTATAAATTTGCCGAAAGGAGCAGAAGCCCCACAAGGAAAAGAATTACACAGGGAGCAAAACAGGGAACAAAACTGGGTAGACGACGAGGCAACAGCCGATTTCGAGGAGCACTTCAGATCCATTCAACAAAAATTGAGGAGAAACCAACTAAACAAAAATCCATCATCCAGAGAAAATCAACAACTGTAGAACAGAAGAAACCAAGAATTATGTAAGAATATTTTAAGAATAAAATAACAATAAGAATTTTATAAGAATATTTAAAGAAAAAAAAAAATCTTAAGAGTAAGAAGAATATTTTGAGAATAAAATAACAATAAGAATTTTATAAGAATATTTAAAGAAAAAAAAAAATCTTAAGAGTAATATCTTTTTTTTATAAATTAAATTTCAAGAGTTAAATTGTAAACCAATTTCCACAAACATGAATCTAAATAATAATCAACCTGGGCAAGTAGACGAAACACCCAAGAAAAATTTAACGTTAGACCCGTTAAAGTACATCGAAAAGCTTCCTACATTCGATGGTCGTTCCGAAGATCTCTACACATTCTTAACGAACGTAGATGACATAATCCCCACATTACTAGAATATAATACACAATCTCAAAGAATGTGTATTAACATTCTAAAGTCAAAATTTATTGGCAAAGCTAAACGCTGTATTGAGATTCATGCTCATTTACAAAAATGGCAAGACATTAAACAAATGCTTATTAACAATTTCGGAGGATTTAAAAACTCCTTTCAAATATATGAAGATTTACGTCAAACCAGCTTTAAAGGTGACGTATTAACATTTTATAATAACATTCAAAAAACCTTGTGCGACTTAAATCAGAAAAGCGTACAAGAAAACAAATCACACGAGGTAGAGAATAATAACCTTACTGCCTTAAATATTTTTAAAGAAAAATTACCGACAAACATGAGGACAATCCTCTACGCCCTTAAACCAACAAGTTTACAACACGCTCTCTACGAACTCACACATGCAGGATTTGTCAATTCAAGTCCTTTTGAAGAAAAACCTCATAAATCTCAAAATAATCAACACACCCAACATAAAAATTTCGAACCAAAAATATATTACCCCCAACAACAACAACAACAAACACCTAGATCAAATTACCAAAATCACGGACAATTTAGGAACAACTTTGGTTATAACAATTTCAGACAGCAACAAACTTTTAAACCTCCATTCAACCACTTTAATAATAATAATCAAAATAACAATAATTTCAGACCCCAAAATAACTTTAATAATAGTAGAAACTATAATAACAATAATAATAATAATAATAATAATCAAAGACCACAACCTATGGATGTAGATCCAGGAAGTAGTCAACTTCGGCGAATAGCGCCTAGACAGATGAATTATTCAAGAAGAAATAATAGTACTGAATACTATAGCAACGAAAGGAATGATCCTGCGGGATTAGAAAAAATAAATAGCAACCAAGAACCTGACACAAATTTTCGGGTACAAGCCTCGGAAACAGATCAGGACTTCCCTATCTCAAGTTAGAAAAAAACGGGAAATGTATAAGAATGCTCATAGATACTGGAGCAACAAATAGTATTATAAATAAAAAAGATTCACCCCCAAAATATATTATCAAAAGAATTACCCCTTTACAAATTAATACAGTAGGAAATCCAGTCATCGTGACAGAAGAGGCAACATTTCCTAAAGACAAATTCGCACTACCAGTTAAAGAAGATTGCACATTCCAAATTATGAGCTTTAGCGAACATTATAACGGATTAATAGGAAATAATATCTTAATGACGAATAATTCTAAAATTGATTATAAAACAAAAACTCTCGAATTAAACAACACAAAAATTCCTATTTTTTTTGATGAAACCGATGAACAAGAATATGCTGTGGAAATTCATCACCTAAACGACTTAAAACCATACGACTCAATATTTGATGAATTTGAGGAAAAAAATACGAACCACATGAATACGGAAGAAAAAGATAATTTATTTAGAACCCTTAAAGACTATTCAGATGTTTTCTTTCATAAAGGAGATGATCTATCTTTCACTTCACACGTGAAACATAAACTTCCACTTAACGACACTTCTCCAATATTTACAAGGATATATAATCCTGAAGTACATAAAAACGAGGTTAATAGACAAGTTCAAGAACTTTTAGACCAAGGAATAATAAAACATTCTACTTCACCTTATAATGCCCCTATTTGGGTCGTTCCCAAAAAAGCGGACAAAATGGGAAACAAAGAATGGCGTATTGTAATTGATTATCGTAAATTAAATCAAGTTACCAAAGAGGATAAATTCCCTATTCCTCTGATCGAAGATATATTGGACAAAATGGGTAGAGCTAATTATTTCTCTACATTAGATTTAACGAAAGGATTCTATCAAATAGAAATTAATCCGGAAGATCGAGAAAAAACAGCATTTTCGACATTATCAGGTCATTATGAATGGATACGTATGCCTTTCGGGTTGAAAAATGCACCCGCTACGTTCCAACGCATGATGAACGAAGTATTAAGAGACTTCATAGGTAAAATTTGTTATGTATATCTCGATGATATCATAATCTTCAGTACTTCACTTCAAGAACACATTCTCCATTTAAAAATGATATTCGAAAGACTTCGTAAAGTTAATTTAAAAGTTTCGTTAAATAAATGCGATTTTCTGAAAAAAGAATCAGAATTTTTAGGACATATCATCACGCCAGAAGGCATAAAACCGAACCCATCAAAAATACAGACTATCAAAGATTTTCCTATACCCAAAACCGTAAAAGAGATACAGTCATTTCTCGGACTGACAGGGTATTACCGTAAATTCATTCAAGACTATGCAAAAATTATCAAACCAATGACCCTCTATTTGAAAAAAGATACTAAAATTGATCTAAATAATGAAAAATATATCGAAGCATTCGACAAACTAAAAGAAATAATGACAGATACCTTGATAAATAAACATCCAGATTTTAATAAAGAATTTCTATTAACAACAGACGCTAGCAATTTTGCTATTGGTGCTGTATTAAGCCAGTCTCATGGACCACTTTCTTTTGCTTCACGCACACTTAATAAACATGAATGCAACTACTCTACGATAGAGAAGGAGTTACTTGCAATTGTCTGGGCAACCAAACAATTTCGTCATTACCTTTACGGTAGGAAATTTAAAATACTAACGGACCATAGACCTCTCGTATGGCTCCATAATTTAAAAGAACCAAATTCGAAACTCCAACGATGGAAAATAAAATTGGAAGAATTCGATTTCAATATTGAATATATCCAAGGAAAAGAAAACAAAGTGGCAGATGCCTTATCAAGAATTAAAATAAGTGAAATAAATGCATTAAAAGAAGACTTAGTATCCACCCAACATTCAGTAGAATCTGATAGCACAGATTTAATTCCAATAACTGATAAACCCTTAAATATGTTCAAGAGACAAATCATAATAAAAAAGACAGACATTAATTCAGAAAAAATTACTTTCCCATACAAAGGAAAAAGACTTATTATTATCACGCGAAAAGAATTTACAGACAAAGACTTTGAATTCATAATTTCAGAATGCGACACAAACATTACAAATTCTATATTTTTCGATAACGATGATATAGCTTTAAAAAGATACGAGACAGAAGACGAACTCTTCTTAAAATTCCAGAACTATTGGAAAAAGCATCATAACGGACAAAAACTATTAAGAACAATGACAAATTTAATAAATTTATATCCCCCAAAAACGGAAGACGAAATAATTAAAATACACAAATCACATAACCACATAGGTATAGAAAAAACCTATCTAGAAATAATAAGAAAATACTATATGCCAAATCTGAGAGAATTAATTAATAAAATAATAAACAATTGCGAAATTTGCAACTTTAAAATTGAAAGAAACCCAATCAAACTCCCTTACGAAAAAACACCTACACCTAAAGGTCCACACATACACTACCATATGGATTTATATATCGTAAAGAAAAATAAAACCATTTTAACTTGTATAGACAAATTTTCAAAATTTGTAGCAGTAGAAAAAACAGAATCAAAAAACCAATTGGATGTTCTTAACGCAATGATCAAAATTTTTAGCTATATGACTAAACCAAAATTCTTAACTATAGACAACGATACAACATTCGGTTCTCCCACAATAACCAAATATCTCACAGACAACGAAGTAATTACTCACACCACTACTCCTTATCGCCATACCGGAAACTCAGATATCGAACGATTCCACAGTACTCTAAACGAGAACCTTAGACTTTTTGAAAGAGAAAAAAATAATTTAGTTGACAATTTAGCGCGATCGGTTGAAGTTTACAATCGGACGATTCACTTGACTACTTTAGAAAAACCAAATGATATACACTTCGGTAAAGTGAACCCGACAAAGGTTTATGAAAGGATAGAAAAAGTTAAAACTAGAAATACTCTTAAAATTAATAAAGGAAGAAATGATTGTGAAATAAATCCAGAATTTACAAATTGTAACCCCATTGGAATTGACAAATTAAAAACGAAACACATTAAAGTGAAAGTGATAAAAACAGACTTAAACAAAGTGACTATACAGCCTCGCATTAACAAACAAATACTACACAAAGACCAATTCAGGAAAAAGAAAAAATTTACTAAACCTATTAATATCCCTTTAAACTCTATTAATAATAAAAATGACAACCCAAGCCCTAATAGTGATACTGACTCTATGGCAGTCAATACTGGTTAAAACCCAAGACTTACAAGTGTATGAAATACATAAAGAATTTGTTTTAATCGAATCAACTCCAGTACATTTAATTGAAGATTACTGCAACATTTTACACATAATCAATTTAACTAAATACGAAGAAATAATAAACGAACTAAAATCCCAATATAAATCAATCCCTAATAAGACTTACAAACAACTTAGCGATCTTACAAAATTAGAAAATAAAATAAATAGATTAATCCCTCACAAGATCGTGAAAAGAGGAGTAATTAACTTTATAGGTTCAGGAATGAAGTTCCTCTACGGAACAATGGACAACGATGACCGCGAAGAAATCGAAAACAAATTAAAAGAATACGAAATAAATAATAAACAATTAATAAATAATAACAATGCTCAAGTAAAAATTAATGAACGATTTGACGGACAGTTTAAGAAATTGACAGAAATAGTTAATAAAGGTACGACCACAATAAATGCACTTAAAAACCGAAAAAATGATATAAACGACCTAAGAATAGAACTAGAATTTAAAGATCAAGTAAGAGAAGTAAGACATAATTTCGAACTCATTGAAGACGTAGTGCTTAGCGCACGCACGGGTGTTTTAACTCACGATATCCTCACGTTGGAAGAAATTCAGGAATACAATTTAACGTTTGAAACTTTGGAACATTTAAAAATGCATTTGGCTATATACGACGAAAATATATTAATAATAATTTCTATACCCCAATTTTCAAAAGAGTCTTATAATAAATATTACTTACAAGATTTTCCAATAAAAAACAAAACAATCAACTTATTAACTAACGAAATTTATAGACTAAGGAATAATCTATACTACCCAAGTGTAGAAACAAAAAATTTAACTAAAATAAATGATGAATGTATTAATGATATTATTTTGGAAAATGACCCGAATTCATGTAAAATTAAATTTTTAAACGAAACAATTGGTAAAGAATTAGGAGAATATTTAATCCTAAAAAATGTAAAACACATAAATCTAACCCAAAATTGTAATAAAAATAATTACAGCTTAGAAGGTAATTATCTTATAAAATTCAAAGAATGTAAAATATATTTAGACAATAAGTCTTTTAATAGGAGAGAATACAAAGGAGACTTAATAGTCCCTACACTAAATTTTAACTATGAAAATGATAAAGATATTGAAATTATAGATTATAAACCAATTGAAAATATTAAAATTTTAAAATATATAGAAGTATCTCCTCAACAATTAACATTTAGTATTACGACTCTAATAATTGTAACTACAATAATAATAGTATTATATATGTATTTAAAAAATAAGAACAAAAGATCAAATAATTCAATAGCGGTGAATCTACCATCGGTCGAATTCCACCAGATGGACGATTCAAGGAGGGGAGGAGTTATATATAACAAAGGCCTCATCAAATCACAACAAATCCAAGATAAAAATGCAGACGACAAAAACCTCACATTGCAAAAAACCCCAGATAAAAGCGCAGACGAAAAAAGCCTTACATTGCAACAAATCCCAGATAGAAATGCAGACGAAGATATAAACACACAAACAAAAGATGATATTATATTCAATCATCCATAGACCACCCAGATAGCAGACACACCATATCGTGGGAATAAGATAAGAACAGACCACTCAGATAGCAGACACGCCATCGAAAGAATAACATAAGAACCCTATATAAGTTAAGCGATCATATTGTATTAGTTCAGTAGTAATAGTAGTTTCAAATTATAACTCAGACGAATAAGTCGTCTTAAAATAAAGATTTTTTTAAAAAAAACTTAAAAATCAAATACAATAATTAAATTCGCGTAGTTAATGATGTAGAAAATGTAGTGTAGTTAATTCGGCCAACCCTGTTCGTAGGCTTTCCAGATTTGCATACGAAGAACAGAATATTTAAAAAAGAATATCGCTTGCTTTATTCTAGGTTTTAAAATACATAAATGCTTTTTTCATTTCTAATGTACCTCAACTATGCTGGAATGGCAAATCGGGTAAATTTTTATTTTTCACTCCACCAAATTTTCATCACGAAAATGACATTTGAATTTCTGGAATTTTTAAATCCGCTTAGGTGCAATTTTTTTTTCACTTATCCGGACTCCGCTTAAGTGAAATTTTTTTCACTTAAGCGGGGTTCGTTTAAGTGAAAAACCCGCTTAAGTGAAAGAAAGACTGTGACATTTTGCAGTTTCTCTTAAGCGGGTTTTACTGTAGTTTATTTTATAGTTTTCATATTTACATTAATGAGCTGTGATATTTTTTTTTTATTTTTATAGTATATTTAGTTTTCTTAGTTTTTATAATCTGTGATATATTTTTTTTTTAGTTTTATAGTCAAAGTACCTGATTTCATTTAAAAGTTAATTTAATTTAACGTTAATCTGGGATATTTTTTTGTATAGTTTATTTATTTATCTTAGTTTTTTTTTATGATCTGTGATATTTAGTTAATAAGCTGAAGTACTTGATTTTTTTAGATATTAAGATAAAGTAACTGATTTTAAACTGTGATATTAGCCTAGGTTAGTTAGTTAGTAACAGAACCTGATTTATTAGTTTTAGTAATTTTATTTAAAATTCAAAGCATCTGTGATAACTACAAGTTTGAGTAATTATAATATTAATTGTCATAGATAATACAAGAACCAAAGATTAGTTTTTACAATGCTCAAAGTAATACTGTCTGAGAAGAAAAAGTGTTGTTAGTAAAAAGGACTGGAGTTCCAAGGGGGAATGGGCAGGTGGAAAAAATCCACAGGATTATCGTTCCTATGCTGACTAAGTTGTGTATTGATAGCCCGAGTAGTTGGTATAAGCACGTGGACAAAGTTCAACAGACGCTGAACAATTCCGTTTCTCGGAGCACCAAGTTCGCTCCTTTCCGGATCTTAACAGGAATTGAAATACGAGTACCAGATTTGACCAGTTTGCGAGAACTATTAGATGAGGTTACGTTGGAGGAATTAGACGAAGAAAGAGACACCATTCGAAGTGAGGTACGTGAAAATATCTTGAAGATACAGCAAGAAAACAAAAGGACGATTTATCAATTGAACGAGTTAGTCGCCATCAAGCGCACTCAGTTTGGTACAGGATTAAAGTTGCGCCCAAGATTCTTTGGACCTTATAAAATAACCAAGAAGATGGAAAACGGACGGTATGAGGTCCAGAAAGTTGGTGTTCATGAAGGACCAAACAATACTATCACTGTCGCCGAATTCATGAAGAAATGGGACCGTCCATTCGGGGTCGAATGAGGCGTCAGGATGACCGAATGTGGGATTGAGCCAAACGACACAACCAATACATTACCCTAACGAACGAACAACGACCAATACCTACAAAATACAATATTCAAGAGAACGAGAACAGACGAGAACGTACAAATTAAAAGAAAGACGCGCCCCTCTCTATTATATTGTTTTTGCATTCATTTGTTCCATTCAGTTTTTTCATTTTGTATTTAACCTCCGCCGCATAAAGATCATTTTGCCTCAACGTCGCTTGCCGTATATCATTTTTATATTCGAGTTTTTTATTAAATAAACATAATTTATAAAATACATTTTGTTTTACATCGAGAAAGTAAGAAGTCGGAAAGGATTCAAGTGGGAATCCTACATACATATATGTGAATTTCGAATTTTTTTATGACTTTTTACAAAAAAATATAACTTAATAGTCCACTTAAGAAAATACTTTGAAAATGTTGGAAAGTACCCAACGAAACGTCGGGAACATTTAAAAAATGGATTAGTTTTAATCTCATAAAAATCTAACAGATCAACAGCTCTTCCATGCTATTTTCTAGAGATGGGGTCAGAAAAGTCGCAGAATTTTAAAAAAGGGTCAAAATAGCCACTATTTAAAAGGTTGTATCATAGTCGCATGGGGCAAAAAAGGGGTCAAAATGCGACTAAAGTCGCTTAGCGCCAACACTGATCATTACCGATCACGCAAGTCTGAAATGGCTTATGACGCAAAAAGATCTAGCGGGTCGTTTGGCTAGATGGAACCTCAAGCTACAGGGTTTCGACTTCGTGATCGAACATAGGAAGGGTGTCCAAAACGTAGTCCCTGATACTCTCTCAACAGTCCACATGGAGGAGATTTAGCGCCTGAGGTTGACTTTAGTTCACCATATTTTTCTTCGGAAGAGTATGTTGAGCTAAAGAAGATAATAGAACGAGACCAAGACAAACTACCAGATATTTGTATATCTGATGGATTTGTATACAAACGAACGGACATACGAACCGGTGACGCAATACAGGAAGACCGAGCATGGAAGCTTTGGGTGCCTGAGGGGTTGCGTGGGGGCCTTTTGAAACAGGCACATGACTCCCCAGCGTCTGGACACGGTGGTATAAATAAAACTCTATCAAAATTGAGACAAAAATATTTTTGGCCTGGGATGACCAGCGATGTTCAGCGCTGGGTGAGTTCATGTGACACATGTAAGTGTAGTAAGTCGGTAAACACAACTTCTCGACCGCCGATGGGCCAACAGAGACCAACTGAACGACCGTTCCAGCGACTATTCACAGATTTTCTTGGACCCTATCCACGCTCAAGAGATGGTAATATGCATATATTTATTGTTCTAGACCATTTTAGTAAATATGTATTTCTTCAGGCAATTAGAAAAGCGATATCATCTGAGGTAGTTAAGTTTTTGGAGGAAAATGTTTTTCATGTATTTGGTGTTCCCGAATACATTCATTCCGATAACGGAAAACAATTTATATCGGAAATGTTTACAAGTTTTTTGACTCACTATGGGGTAAAACAGATAAAAACGGCGATCTACTCTCCTCAAGCGAATGCTTCAGAAAGGGTTAATCAATCTGTTCTAGCAAAGATTCGATCCTATCTAGGAAGCGACCAAAAACATTGGGACCGGCATGTGAGCAATGTAGCATTTTCATTACGTAGTGTTGTGCATGATGCAATTGCAGTAGAACCGTATTACGCGATTTTTGGAACTCCAATGATTCAAAACGGAAAATCATATGAATTACTTCGAAAATTAGGCGTAGTAAAAGAATCTAAAATCGAAATTTTAAATAAAGATGACAAACTAGAACTAATACGTGCAAAAATTTTTGAAAATTTGAAACTTGCACACCAAAAGGGTGAAAAAGTGTATATATAAAGACATAAAGTATAAACTAGGGCAAAAGGTTTATCGTCGTAACTTTAAACAAAGCAATAAAATTGACAATTGTAACGCGAAACTCGGTGCTAAATTCATAAAATCGATTATATTAAAAACTGTAGGAAATTCACTTTACGAAGTAGGAAATTTGAAAGGCGAGAAAGTTGGAGTTTACCACGCGAAAGATCTTCATGTTTAAAACAATAACAAATGACGCACTCAGATGATGTTGCTTACTGTGATATTAGATTTAGGTAAAGGTGCTTCAGTTTTATTTGTAGGTAATTTTTCAGCATAGTTATTTATTATGTTATTGATTTTCTTTATATAGTTTATTTATTTATATAGTTAATTTATTTACAATAGTAGTTATTTATTATATACAGTAAAACCCGCTTAAGAGAAAAACCCGCTTATATGAAACACTTTTTTCATCCCTGAGTATTTGTCAACCAATAACCTTTATAACACTCCGCTTAAGAGAAACTCGCTTAAGTGAAAAACCCGGATACCTAAAACATATTTTCAGTTAAATTTAATATTTTTCATTGAAAAAAACTCTGTTAAGTGAAAAAAATTTAATACAACAGAACAAAAAATTAGCGGAACGCTTTTACTTCTTTTTAAAATTAGAAATGTTTAAGCGGAGGCATACCTACTAACAATGTGAAAAATTCAACAGAATTTCAAAAAAGTGTAACGCCGAGTAGAGAAAGAGGCTGAAACGTCAGGGGAATAGACAAACTTATTGCGTTCATGCTATGTTCTACTGGTCTGAGGAAACAGAATACGAAGAAGATGATAAAACGGACACCAAAAAAAGTAGAAGTGTTCGTAGGCAGGGATGGCCACTACATTTTTACATTTGCTACTTAGTTTATGCAGTTAAATGTAGTTAATGAAACAAATTGTAACAAATATAAATTCAAATATCAAATGATCTGTCAGCTGTAACTTTGAAGTTGAATTTTGAGTTAAAATGTTAAAATTTTTATTGAATTTTTATTATTTCTCTAAATTTACTATGTATGTATGTATATGAAAACGTAACAATTTGTAGTAAATAAGACGTGTAGTTTATTAAATTAACTACGCGTAGTTAATGATGTATAAAGTGTAGTGTAGTTAATTCGGCCAACCCTGTTCGTAGGCTTTCCAGATTTGCATACGAAGAACAGAATATTTAAAAAAGAATACCGCTTGCTTTATTCTAGGTTTTAAAATACATAAATGCTTTTTTCATTTCTAATGTACCTCAACTATGCTGGACTGGCAAATCGGGTAAATTTTTATTTTTCACTCCACCAAATTTTCATCACGAAAATGACATTTGAATTTCTGGAATTTTTAAATCCGCTTAGGTGCAATTTTTTTTCCACTTATCCGGACTCCGCTTAAGTGAAATTTTTTTCACTTAAGCGGGGTTCGTTTAAGTGAAAAACCCGCTTAGGTGAAAGAAAGACTGTGACATTTTGCAGTTTCTCTTAAGCGGGTTTTACTGTAGTTTATTTTATAGTTTTCATATTTACATTAATGAGCTGTGATATTTTTTTTTTATTTTTATAGTATATTTAGTTTTCTTAGTTTTTATAATCTGTGATATATTTTTTTTTTAGTTTTATAGTCAAAGTACCTGATTTCATTTAAAAGTTAATTTAATTTAACGTTAATCTGTGATATTTTTTTGTATAGTTTATTTATTTATCTTAGTTTTTTTTTATGATCTGTGATATTTAATTATTAAGCTGAAGTACTTGATTTTTTTAGATATTAAGATAAAGTAACTGATTTTAAACTGTGATATTAGCCTAGGTTAGTTAGTTAGTAACAGAACCTGATTTATTGGTTTTAGTAATTTTATTTAAAATTCAAAGCATCTGTGATAACTACAAGTTTGAGTAACTATAATATTAATTGTCATAGACAATACAAGAACCAAAGATAAGTTTTTACAATGCTCAAAGTAATACTGTCTGAGAAGAAAAAGTGTTGTTAGTAAAAAGGACTGGAGTTCCAAGGGGGAATGGGCAGATGGAAAAAATCCATAGGATTATCTTTCCTATGCTGACTAAGTTGTGTATTGATAGCCCGAGTATTTGGTATAAGCACGTGGACAAAGTTCAACAGACGCTGAACAATTCCGTTTCTCGGAGCACCAAGTTCGCTCCTTTCCGGATCTTAACAGGAATTGAAATACGAGTACCAGATTTGACCAGTTTGCGAGAACTATTAGATGAGGTTACGTTGGAGGAATTAGACGAAGAAAGAGACACCATTCGAAGTGAGGTACGTGAAAATATCTTGAAGATACAGCAAGAAAACAAAAGGACCTTCGATCGAGCAAGAGTTCCAGATCCGATTTATCAATTGAACGAGTTAGTCGCCATCAAGCGCACTCAGTTTGGTACAGGATTAAAGTTGCGCCCAAGATTCTTTGGACCTTATAAAATAACCAAGAAGATGGAAAACGGACGGTATGAGGTCCAGAAAGTTGGTGTTCATGAAGGACCAAACAATACTATCACTGTCGCCGAATTGATGAAGAAATGGGACCGTCCATTCGGGATCGAATGAGGCGTCAGGATGACCGAATGTGGGATTGAGCCAAACGACACAACCAATACATTACCCTAACGAACGAACAACGACCAATACCTACAAAATACAATATTCAAGAGAACGAGAACAGACGAGAACGTACAAATTAAAAGAAAGACGCGCCCCTCTCTATTATATTGTTTTTGCATTCATTTGTTCCATTCAGTTTTTTCATTTTGTATTTAACCTCCTCCGCATAGAGATCATTTTGCCTCAACGTCGCTTGCCGTATATCATTTTTATATTCGAGTTTTTTATTAAATAAACATAATTTATAAAATACATTTTGTTTTACATCGAGAAAGTAAGAAGTCGGAAAGGATTCAAGTGGGAATCCTACATACATATATGTAAATTTCGAATTTTTTTTATGACTTTTTACAAAAAAATATAACTTAATAGTCCACTTAAGAAAATACTTTGAAAATGTTGGAAAGTACCCAACGAAACATCGGGAACATTTAAAAAATGGATTAGTTTTAATCTCATAAAAATCTAACAGATCAACAGCTCTTCCATGCTATTTTCTAGAGATGGGGTCAGAAAAGTCGCAGAATTTTAAAAAAGGGTCAAAATAGCCACTATTTAAAAGGTTGTATCATAGTCGCAGGGGGCAAAAAAGGGGTCAAAATGCGACTAAAGTCGCTTAGCGGCAACACTGATTATTACCGATCACGCAAGTCTGAAATGGCTTATGACGCAAAAAGATCTAGCGGGTCGTTTGGCTAGATGGAACCTCAAGCTACAGGGTTTCGACTTCGTGATCGAACATAGGAAGGGTGTCCAAAACGTAGTCCCTGATACTCTCTCAACAGTCTACATGGAGGAGATTTAGCGCCTGAGGTTGACTTTAGTTCACCATATTTTTCTTCGGAAGAGTATGTTGAGCTAAAGAAGATAATAGAACGAGACCAAGACAAACTACCAGATATTTGTATATCTGATGGATTTGTATACAAACGAACGGACATACGAACAGGACACGGTGGTATAAATAAAACTCTATCAAAATTGAGACAAAAATATTTTTGGCCTGGGATGACCAGCGATGTTCAGCGCTGGGTGAGTTCATGTGACACATGTAAGTGTAGTAAGTCGGTAAACACAACTTCTCGACCGCCGATGGGCCAACCAGCGACTATTCATAGATTTTCTTGGACCCTATCCACGCACAAGAGATGGTAATATGCATATATTTATTGTTCTAGACCATTTTAGTAAATATGTATTTCTTAAGGCAATTAGAAAAGCGATATCATCTGAGGTAGTTAAGTTTTTGGAGGAAAATGTTTTTCATGTATTTGGTGTTCCCGAATACATTCATTCCGATAACGGAAAACAATTTATATCGGAAATGTTTACAAGTTTTTTGACTCACTATGGGGTAAAACAGATAAAAACGGCGATCTACTCTCCTCAAGCGAATGCTTCAGAAAGGGTTAATCAATCTGTTCTAGCAAAGATTCGATCCTATCTAGGAAGCGACCAAAAACATTGGGACCGGCATGTGAGCAATGTAGCATTTTCATTACGTAGTGTTGTGCATGATGCAATTGCAGTAGAACCGTATTACGCGATTTTTGGAACTCCAATGATTCAAAACGGAAAATCATATGAATTACTTCGAAAATTAGGCGTAGTAAAAGAATCTAAAATCGAAATTTTAAATAAAGATGACAAACTAGAACTAATACGTGCAAAAATTTTTGAAAATTTGAAACTTGCACACCAAAAGGGTGAAAAAGTGTATAATACAAGAAGTAAATACATAAAGTATAAACTAGGGCAAAAAGTTTACCGTCGTAACTTTAAACAAAGCAATAAAATTGACAATTATAACGCGAAACTCGGTGCTAAATTCATAAAATCGATTATATTAAAAACTGTAGGAAATTCACTTTACGAAGTAGGAAATTTGAAAGGCGAGAAAGTTGGAGTTTACCACGCGAAAGATCTTCATGTTTAAAACAATAACAAATGACGCACTCAGATGATGTTGCTTACTGTGATATTAGATTTAGGTAAAGGTGCTTCAGTTTTATTTGTAGGTAATTTTTCAGCATAGTTATTTATTATGTTATTGATTTTCTTTATATAGTTTATTTATTTATATAGTTAATTTATTTACAATAGTAGTTATTTATTATATAGTTTATTTTATAGTTTTCATATTTACATTAATGAGCTGTGATATTTTTTTTTTTATTTTTATAGTATATTTAGTTTTCTTAGTTTTTATAATCTGTGATATATTTTTTTTTTAGTTTTATAGTCAAAGTACCTGATTTCATTTAAAAGTTAATTTAATTTAACGTTAATCTGGGATATTTTTTTGTATAGTTTATTTATTTATCTTAGTTTTTTTTTATGATCTGTGATATTTAGTTATTAAGCTGAAGTACCTGATTTTTTTAGATATTAAGATAAAGTAACTGATTTTAAACTGTGATATTAGCCTAGGTTAGTTAGTTAGTAACAGAACCTGATTTATTAGTTTTAGTAATTTTATTTAAAATTCAAAGCATCTGTGATAACTACAATTTTGAGTAACTATAATATTAATTGTCATAGACAATACAAGAACCAAAGATTAGTTTTTACAATGCTCAAAGTAATACTGTCTAAGAAGAAAAAGTGTTGTTAGTGAAAAGGACTGGAGTTCCAAGGGGGAATGGGCAGGTGGAAAAAATCCACAGGATTATCGTTCCTATGCTGACTAAGTTGTGTATTGATAGCCCGAGTAGTTGGTATAAGCACGTGGACAAAGTTCAACAGACGCTGAACAATTCCGTTTCTCGGAGCACCAAGTTCGCTCCTTTCCGGATCTTAACAGGAATTGAAATACGAGTACCAGATTTGACCAGTTTGCGAGAACTATTAGATGAGGTTACGTTGGAGGAATTAGACGAAGAAAGAGACACCATTCGAAGTGAGGTACGTGAAAATATCTTGAAGATACAGCAAGAAAACAAAAGGACCTTCGATCGAGCAAGAGTTCCAGATCCGATTTATCAATTGAACGAGTTAGTCGCCATCAAGCGCACTCAGTTTGGTACAGGATTAAAGTTGCGCCCAAGATTCTTTGGACCTTATAAAATAACCAAGAAGATGGAAAACGGACGGTATGAGGTCCAGAAAGTTGGTGTTCATGAAGGACCAAACAATACTATCACTGTCGCCGAATTCATGAAGAAATGGGACCGTCCATTCGGGGTCGAATGAGGCGTCAGGATGACCGAATGTGGGATTGAGCCAAACGACACAACCAATACATTACCCTAACGAACGAACAACGACCAATACCTACAAAATACAATATTCAAGAGAACGAGAACAGACGAGAACGTACAAATTAAAAGAAAGACGCGCCCCTCTCTATTATATTGTTTTTGCATTCATTTGTTCCATTCAGTTTTTTCATTTTGTATTTAACCTCCGCCGCATAAAGATCATTTTGCCTCAACGTCGCTTGCCGTATATCATTTTTATATTCGAGTTTTTTATTAAATAAACATAATTTATAAAATACATTTTGTTTTACATCGAGAAAGTAAGAAGTCGGAAAGGATTCAAGTGGGAATCCTACATACATATATGTAAATTTCGAATTTTTTTATGACTTTTTACAAAAAAATATAACTTAATAGTCCACTTAAGAAAATACTTTGAAAATGTTGGAAAGTACCCAACGAAACATCGGGAACATTTAAAAAATGGATTAGTTTTAATCTCATAAAAATCTAACAGATCAACAGCTCTTCCATGCTATTTTCTAGAGATGGGGTCAGAAAAGTCGCAGAATTTTAAAAAAGGGTCAAAATAGCCACTATTTAAAAGGTTGTATCATAGTCGCATGGGGCAAAAAAGGGGTCAAAATGCGACTAAAGTCGCTTAGCGGCAACACTGATCATTACCGATCACGCAAGTCTGAAATGGCTTATGACGCAAAAAGATCTAGCGGGTTGTTTGGCTAGATGGAACCTCAAGCTACAGGGTTTCGACTTCGTGATCGAACATAGGAAGGGTGTCCAAAACGTAGTCCCTGATACTCTCTCAACAGTCCACATGGAGGAGATTTAGCGCCTGAGGTTGACTTTAGTTCACCATATTTTTCTTCGGAAGAGTATGTTGAGCTAAAGAAGATAATAGAACGAGACCAAGACAAACTACCAGATATTTGTATATCTGATGGATTTGTATACAAACGAACGGACATACGAACCGGTGACGTAATACAGGAAGACCGAGCATGGAAGCTTTGGGTGCCTGAGGGGTTGCGTGGGGGCCTTTTGAAACAGGCACATGACTCCCCCCCGTCAGGACACGGTGGTATAAATAAAACTCTATCAAAATTGAGACAAAAATATTTTTGGCCTGGGATGACCAGCGATGTTCAGCGCTGGGTGAGTTCATGTGACACATGTAAGTGTAGTAAGTCGGTAAACACAACTTCTCGACCGCCGATGGGCCAACCAGCGACTATTCATAGATTTTCTTGGACCCTATCCACGCACAAGAGATGGTAATATGCATATATTTATTGTTCTAGACCATTTTAGTAAATATGTATTTCTTAAGGCAATTAGAAAAGCGATATCATCTGAGGTAGTTAAGTTTTTGGAGGAAAATGTTTTTCATGTATTTGGTGTTCCCGAATACATTCATTCCGATAACGGAAAACAATTTATATCGGAAATGTTTACAAGTTTTTTGACTCACTATGGGGTAAAACAGATAAAAACGGCGATCTACTCTCCTCAAGCGAATGCTTCAGAAAGGGTTAATCAATCTGTTCTAGCAAAGATTCGATCCTATCTAGGAAGCGACCAAAAACATTGGGACCGGCATGTGAGCAATGTAGCATTTTCATTACGTAGTGTTGTGCATGATGCAATTGCAGTAGAACCGTATTACGCGATTTTTGGAACTCCAATGATTCAAAACGGAAAATCATATGAATTACTTCGAAAATTAGGCGTAGTAAAAGAATCTAAAATCGAAATTTTAAATAAAGATGACAAACTAGAACTAATACGTGCAAAAATTTTTGAAAATTTGAAACTTGCACACCAAAAGGGTGAAAAAGTGTATAATACAAGAAGTAAATACATAAAGTATAAACTAGGGCAAAAAGTTTACCGTCGTAACTTTAAACAAAGCAATAAAATTGACAATTATAACGCGAAACTCGGTGCTAAATTCATAAAATCGATTATATTAAAAACTGTAGGAAATTCACTTTACGAAGTAGGAAATTTGAAAGGCGAGAAAGTTGGAGTTTACCACGCGAAAGATCTTCATGTTTAAAACAATAACAAATGACGCACTCAGATGATGTTGCTTACTGTGATATTAGATTTAGGTAAAGGTGCTTCAGTTTTATTTGTAGGTAATTTTTCAGCATAGTTATTTATTATGTTATTGATTTTCTTTATATAGTTTATTTATTTATATAGTTAATTTATTTACAATAGTAGTTATTTATTATATAGTTTATTTTATAGTTTTCATATTTACATTAATGAGCTGTGATATTTTTTTTTTTATTTTTATAGTATATTTAGTTTTCTTAGTTTTTATAATCTGTGATATATTTTTTTTTAGTTTTATAGTCAAAGTACCTGATTTCATTTAAAAGTTAATTTAATTTAACGTTAATCTGTGATATTTTTTTGTATAGTTTATTTATTTATCTTAGTTTTTTTTTATGATCTGTGATATTTAGTTATTAAGCTGAAGTACCTGATTTTTTTAGATATTAAGATAAAGTAACTGATTTTAAACTGTGATATTAGCCTAGGTTAGTTAGTTAGTAACAGAACCTGATTTATTAGTTTTAGTAATTTTATTTAAAATTCAAAGCATCTGTGATAACTACAAGTTTGAGTAACTAAAATATTAATTGTCATAGACAATACAAGAACCAAAGATTAGTTTTTACAATGCTCAAAGTAATACTGTCTAAGAAGAAAAAGTGTTGTTAGTAAAAAGGACTGGAGTTCCAAGGGGGAATGGGCAAGTGGAAAAAATCCACAGGATTATCGTTCCTATGCTGACTAAGTTGTGTATTGATAGCCCGAGTAGTTGGTATAAGCACGTGGACAAAGTTCAACAGACGCTGAACAATTCCGTTTCTTGGAGCACCAAGTTCGCTCCTTTCCGGATCTTAACAGGAATTGAAATACGAGTACCAGATTTGACCAGTTTGCGAGAACTATTAGATGAGGTTACGTTGGAGGAATTAGACGAAGAAAGAGACACCATTCGAAGTGAGGTACGTGAAAATATCTTGAAGATACAGCAAGAAAACAAAAGGACCTTCGATCAAGCAAGAGTTCCAGATCCGATTTATCAATTGAACGAGTTAGTCGCCATCAAGCGCACTCAGTTTGGTACAGGATTAAAGTTGCGCCCAAGATTCTTTGGACCTTATAAAATAACCAAGAAGATGGAAAACGGACGGTATGAGGTCCAGAAAGTTGGTGTTCATGAAGGACCAAACAATACTATCACTGTCGCCGAATTCATGAAGAAATGGGACCGTCCATTCGGGGTCGAATGAGGCGTCAGGATGACCGAATGTGGGATTGAGCCAAACGACACAACCAATACATTACCCTAACGAACGAACAACGACCAATACCTACAAAATACAATATTCAAGAGAACGAGAACAGACGAGAACGTACAAATTAAAAGAAAGACGCGCCCCTCTCTATTATATTGTTTTTGCATTCATTTGTTCCATTCAGTTTTTTCATTTTGTATTTAACCTCCGCCGCATAAAGATCATTTTGCCTCAACGTCGCTTGCCGTATATCATTTTTATATTCGAGTTTTTTATTAAATAAACATAATTTATAAAATACATTTTGTTTTACATCGAGAAAGTAAGAAGTCGGAAAGGATTCAAGTGGGAATCCTACATACATATATGTAAATTTCGAATTTTTTTATGACTTTTTACAAAAAAATATAACTTAATAGTCCACTTAAGAAAATACTTTGAAAATGTTGGAAAGTACCCAACGAAACATCGGGAACATTTAAAAAATGGATTAGTTTTAATCTCATAAAAATCTAACAGATCAACAGCTCTTCCATGCTATTTTCTAGAGATGGGGTCAGAAAAGTCGCAGAATTTTAAAAAAGGGTCAAAATAGCCACTATTTAAAAGGTTGTATCATAGTCGCATGGGGCAAAAAAGGGGTCAAAATGCGACTAAAGTCGCTTAGCGGCAACACTGATCATTACCGATCACGCAAGTCTGAAATGGCTTACGACGCAAAAAGATCTAGCGGGTCGTTTGGCTAGATGCAACCTCAAGCTACAGGGTTTCGACTTCGTGATCGAACATAGGAAGGGTGTCCAAAACGTAGTCCCTGATACTCTCTCAACAGTGGGGGCCTTTTGAAACAGGCACATGACTCCCCAGCGTCAGGACACGGTGGTATAAATAAAACTCTATCAAAATTGAGACAAAAATATTTTTGGCCTGGGATGACCAGCGATGTTCAGCGCTGGGTGAGTTCATGTGACACATGTAAGTGTAGTAAGTCGGTAAACACAACTTCTCGACCGCCGATGGGCCAACAGAGACCAACTGAACGACCGTTCCAGCGACTATTCATAGATTTTCTTGGACCCTATCCACGCTCAAGAGATGGTAATATGCATATATTTATTGTTCTAGACCATTTTAGTAAATATGTATTTCTTAAGGCAATTAGAAAAGCGATATCATCTGAGGTAGTTAAGATTTTGGAGGAAAATGTTTTTCATGTATTTGGTGTTCCCGAATACATTCATTCCGATAACGGAAAACAATTTATATCGGAAATGTTTACAAGTTTTTTGACTCACTATGGGGTAAAACAGATAAAAACGACGATCTACTCTCCTCAAGCGAATGCTTCAGAAAGGGTTAATCAATCTGTTCTAGCAAAGATTCGATCCTATCTAGGAAGCGACCAAAAACATTGGGACCGGCATGTGAGCAATGTAGCATTTTCATTACGTAGTGTTGTGCATGATGCAATTGCAGTAGAACCGTATTACGCGATTTTTGGAACTCCAATGATTCAAAACGGAAAATCATATGAATTACTTCGAAAATTAGGCGTAGTAAAAGAATCTAAAATCGAAATTTTAAATAAAGATGACAAACTAGAACTATTACGTGCAAAAATTTTTGAAAATTTGAAACTTGCACACCAAAAGGGTGAAAAAGTGTATAATACAAGAAGTAAAGACATAAAGTATAAACTAGGGCAAAAAGTTTATCGTCGTAACTTTAAACAAAGCAATAAAATTGACAATTGTAACGCGAAACTCGGTGCTAAATTCATAAAATCGATTATATTAAAAACTGTAGGAAATTCACTTTACGAAGTAGGAAATTTGAAAGGCGAGAAAGTTGGAGTTTACCACGCGAAAGATCTTCATGTTTAAAACAATAACAAATGACGCACTCAGATGATGTTGCTTACTGTGATATTAGATTTAGGTAAAGGTGCTTCAGTTTTATTTGTAGGTAATTTTTCAGCATAGTTATTTATGTTATTGATTTTCTTTATATAGTTTATTTATTTATATAGTTAATTTATTTACAATAGTAGTTATTTATTATATACAGTAAAACCCGCTTAAGAGAAACCCGCTTAAGAGAAAAACCCGCTTATCTGAAACACTTTTTTCATCCCCGAGTATTTGTCAACCAATAACCTTTATAACACTCCGCTTAAGAGAAACTCGCTTAAGTGAAAAACCCGGATACCTGAAACATATTTTCAGTTAAATTTAATATTTTTCATTGAAAAAAACTCTGTTAAGTGAAAAAAATTTAATACAACAGAACAAAAAATTTGCGGAAAGCTTTTACTTCTTTTTAAAATTAGAAATGTTTAAGCGGAGGCATACCTACTAACAATGTGAAAAATTCAACAGAATTTCAAAAAAGTGTAACGCCGAGTAGAGAAAGAGGCTGAAACGTCAGGGGAATAGACAAAATTATTGCGTTCATGCTATGTTCTACTGGTCTGAGGAAACAGAATACGAAGAAGATGATAAAACGGACACCAAAAAAAGTAGAAGTGTTCGTAGGCAGGGATGGCCACTACATTTTTACATTTGCTACTTAGTTTATGCAGTTAAATGTAGTTAATGAAACAAATTGTAACAAATATAAATTCAAATATCAAATGATCTATCAGCTGTAACTTTAAAGTTGAATTTTGAGTTAAAATGTTAAAATTTTTATTGAATTTTTATTATTTCTCTAAATTTACTATGTAGGTATGTATATGAAAACGTAACAATTTGTAGTAAATAAGACGTGTAGTTTATTAAATTAACTACGCGTAGTTAATGATGTATAAAGTGTAGTGTAGTTAATTCGGCCAACCCTGTTCGTAGGCTTTCCAGATTTGCATACGAAGAACAGAATATTTAAAAAAGAATACCGCTTGCTTTATTCTAGGTTTTAAAATACATAAATGCTTTTTTCATTTCTAATGTACCTCAACTATGCTGGACTGGCAAATCGGGTAAATTTTTATTTTTCACTCCACCAAATTTTCATCACGAAAATGACATTTGAATTTCTGGAATTTTTAAATCCGCTTAGGTGCAATTTTTTTTTCACTTATCCGGACTCCGCTTAAGTGAAATTTTTTTCACTTAAGCGGGGTTCGTTTAAGTGAAAAACCCGCTTAGGTGAAAGAAAGACTGTGACATTTTGCAGTTTCTCTTAAGCGGGTTTTACTGTAGTTTATTTTATAGTTTTCATATTTACATTAATGAGCTGTGATATTTTTTTTTTATTTTTATAGTATATTTAGTTTTCTTAGTTTTTATAATCTGTGATATATTTTTTTTTTAGTTTTATAGTCAAAGTACCTGATTTCATTTAAAAGTTAATTTAATTTAACGTTAATCTGTGATATTTTTTTGTATAGTTTATTTATTTATCTTAGTTTTTTTTTATGATCTGTGATATTTAGTTATTAAGCTGAAGTACTTGATTTTTTTAGATATTAAGATAAAGTAACTGATTTTAAACTGTGATATTAGCCTAGGTTAGTTAGTTAGTAACAGAACCTGATTTATTAGTTTTAGTAATTTTATTTAAAATTCAAAGCATCTGTGATAACTACAAGTTTGAGTAACTATAATATTAATTGTCATAGACAATACAAGAACCAAAGATTAGTTTTTACAATGCTCAAAGTAATACTGTCTAAGAAGAAAAAGTGTTGTTAGTAAAAAGGACTGGAGTTCCAAGGGGGAATGGGCAGGTGGAAAAAATCCATAGGATTATCGTTCCTATGCTGACTAAGTTGTGTATTGATAGCCCGAGTAGTTGGTATAAGCACGTGGACAAAGTTCAACAGACGCTGAACAATTCCGTTTCTCGGAGCAAGAAGTTCGCTCCTTTCCGGATCTTAACAGGAATTGAAATACGAGTACCAGATTTGACCAGTTTGCGAGAACTATTAGATGAGGTTACGTTGGAGGAATTAGACGAAGAAAGAGACACCATTCGAAGTGAGGTACGTGAAAATATCTTGAAGATACAGCAAGAAAACAAAAGGACCTTCGATCGAGCAAGAAATCCAGATCCGATTTATCAATTGAACGAGTTAGTCGCCATCAAGCGCACTCAGTTTGGTACAGGATTAAAGTTGCGCCCAAGATTCTTTGGACCTTATAAAATAACCAAGAAGATAGAAAACGGACGGTATGAGGTCCAGAAAGTTGGTGTTCATGAAGGACCAAACAATACTATCACTGTCGCCGAATTCATGAAGAAATGGGACCGTCCATTCGGGGTCGAATGAGGCGTCAGGATGACCGAATGTGGGATTGAGCCAAACGACACAACCAATACATTACCCTAACGAACGAACAACGACCAATACCTACAAAATACAATATTCAAGAGAACGAGAACAGACGAGAACGTACAAATTAAAAGAAAGACGCGCCCCTCTCTATTATATTGTTTTTGCATTCATTTGTTCCATTCAGTTTTTTCATTTTGTATTTAACCTCCGCCGCATAAAGATCATTTTGCCTCAACGTCGCTTGCCGTATATCATTTTTATATTCGAGTTTTTTATTAAATAAACATAATTTATAAAATACATTTTGTTTTACATCGAGAAAGTAAGAAGTCGGAAAGGATTCAAGTGGGAATCCTACATACATATATGTGAATTTCGAATTTTTTTATGACTTTTTACAAAAAAATATAACTTAATAGTCCACTTAAAATGTCCAAAAAAATATAACTTAATAGTCCACTTAAGAAAATACTTTGAAAATGTTGGAAAGTACCCAACGAAACGTCGGGAACATTTAAAAAATGGATTAGTTTTAATCTCATAAAAATCTAACAGATCAACAGCTCTTCCATGCTATTTTCTAGAGATGGGGTCAGAAAAGTCGCAGAATTTTAAAAAAGGGTCAAAATAGCCACTATTTAAAAGGTTGTATCATAGTCGCATGGGGCAAAAAAGGGGTCAAAATGCGACTAAAGTCGCTTAGCGGCAACACTGATCATTACCGATCACGCAAGTCTGAAATGGCTTATGACGCAAAAAGATCTAGCGGGTCGTTTGGCTAGATGGAACCTCAAGCTACAGGGTTTCGACTTCGTGATCGAACATAGGAAGGGTGTCCAAAACGTAGTCCCTGATACTCTCTCAACAGTCCACATGGAGGAGATTTAGCGCCTGAGGTTGACTTTAGTTCACCATATTTTTCTTCGGAAGAGTATGTTGAGCTAAAGAAGATAATAGAACGAGACCAAGACAAACTACCAGATATTTGTATATCTGATGGATTTGTATACAAACGAACGGACATACGAACCGGTGACGCAATACAGGAAGACCGAGCATGGAAGCTTTGGGTGCCTGAGGGGTTGCGTGGGGGCCTTTTGAAACAGGCACATGACTCCCCAGCGTCAGGACACGGTGGTATAAATAAAACTCTATCAAAATTGAGACAAAAATATTTTTGGCCTGGGATGACCAGCGATGTTCAGCGCTGGGTGAGTTCATGTGACACATGTAAGTGTACACTGAGCCAAAAAACATTGTAAAATCAAAAAAAAACAGCTTGAATCAAAGTAAAATCAATATGTTTTTTGCCTAATGTAGGAAATTTTTGAATCAATGCACTTCCACTTTGAAAACAGTGAAATTTTAAATATATTCGATTCAATTCATTTTCCACTTTAAATCAAAGCGAAATCAATATGTTTTTTGCCCAATGTAGTTTTTGTTTAAATCAATATATTTCCACTTTAAAAACATAGAACCATATTACTACTCGATTCAAATCAGTTTCAACTTTATATCAAAGAGAATTCAATATGTTGTTTGCTTAATGTAGAAAACATAGAATCATATAACATATTCGATTCAAATCAGTTTCAACTTTAAATCAAAGTGAAATCAATATGTTTTTTGCCTAATGTAGTTTTAGTTTAAATCAATACGACTCCATTTTAAAAACATTGAGTCTCAAGCATATTTGATTCAAATCCGTTTCAATTTTAAATCAAAGTGAAATCAATGTCAAATGTCATGCAACTTGAATAAAATTTATCTTATAATCATATTAAATTCAATTGAATTCACCTTTGAAATAAAATATTAGCTAACTACATTTTAATACGTTTCGCATTTACTTTTATTATATTGCAACCTTATTTTAAGCGTGTTTGAAATTTAAATTAAATATGAAACCTAATTAAATGAAATACGACTACACTTTAAATTAAATATGAAACCTAATTAAATGAAATACGAATACACTTTAAATTGAATATGAAACCTATTGAAATGTAATACGACTACACTTTAAATTAAATATGAAACCTAATTAAATGAAATACGACTACACTTTAAATTAAATATGAAACCTAATTAAATGAAATACGAATACACTTTAAATTAAATATGAAACCTAATTAAATGAAATACGAATACACTTTAAATTAAATATGAAACCTAATTAAATGAAATACGAATACACTTTAAATTAAATATGAAACCCAATTAAATGAAATACGAATACACTTTAAATTAAATATGAAACCTAATTAAATGAAATACGAATACACTTTAAATTAAATATGAAACCTAATTAAATGAAATACGAATACACTTTAAATTAAATATGAAACATAATTAAATGAAATACGAATACACTTTGAATTAAATATGAAACCTAATTAAATGAAATACGAAAACACTTTAAATTAAATATGAAACCTAATTAAATGAAATACGAATACACTTTAAATTAAATATGAAACCTAATTAAATGAAATACGAATACACTTTAAATTAAATATGAAACCTAATTAAATGAAATACGAATACACTTTAAATTAAATATGAAACCTAATTAAATGAAATACGAATACACTTTAAATTAAATATGAAACCTAATTAAATGAAATACGAATACACTTTAAATTAAATATGAAACCCAATTAAATGAAATACGTATACACTTTAAATTAAATATGAAACCTAATTAAATGAAATACGAATACACTTTAAATTAAATATGAAACCTAATTAAAAGAAATACGACTATACTTTAAATTAAATATGAGACCTAATTAAATTAAATACGACTACACTTTAAATTAAATATGTAGCCCAATTAAATGAAATACGGATTCACTTTAATTTAAATATGAATTCGAATTAAATGAAATACGACTTCACCTTAAATTAAATATGAAGCCGAATTAAATGAAATACGGCCACACTTTAAATTAAATATGAAGCCGAATCAAATTTAATACGGCTACACTTTAAATTAAATATGAAGCCGAATTAAATGAAAAACGACTACACTTTAAATTAAGTGTGAAGCCACATTAAATGAATTAAGGCCATATTGTAGTTTGAATCCTGAAAAAATAAATATTATTAAATAGAATTTACTTTAATATATGCATAATAACAAAAAAATTTCTCCAAATTGAATGCAGATGAAATGCCACGCATCTATAAATAAAAACAAAGTACATTTAATTAAGTTTTCTGAAGTGCTTTTACCATATTGCGTATTAATTTCAATGCAATTATTATAAAATTAAATTAATTTTGATGAAATGTAAAAATATATTTATTTAAAGTACGATTTTAATTCAATTAAATGCATTTGTTTTTAGTTTAGCTGATAAGATTACCTGATTGCAGTTTTCATTTCGAGAATGTCAGTAATAAACTTTTGCTGAAAAATAAAGAAGAAAAAGCAACCTTTGCTGAAAATGAAATAAAGAAAAACAACCTTCGCTGAAAAATTAAAGAAAAACACCCTTTGTTAAAATTTTTGCGAAATAAAAACACAAAACACGATTTTCTGGAAAAGAAACGATTTTTATTTTATTGTTAGATTCGTATTAAACTTTTTCTTTTACAATGCTTACATTGGAATTTATTTCTGATCTTTCTGATATAACGTTTTCTGATATAACGTTTTTTACAATTAATCTTACACATAATATTTTGTTCTGATAAAAGTTTTTTCATCTTAATGAAAGTACAGCGGAAAGATTTTGTAAGTTGATTACTCTTACAAATATTTATTTCTTACAAAAGTTTTTCCATTATTTATTTGATATAAGTGAAGTGGAGGGCTTGTAAAAAACTTAATATTTTTTAAAAGTAAGGTACTAATTTTTTCTCCAACTTCATATGCTTGAAAGTGTTTGTTAAACATTTTTATTTTTATTTCATAGCAAAGAATTAACAAATTAAAATTATCAGAAATCAAATCAATTATTTTAAACAGTTTAAAGGAAGAATCATCAACAGCTAAGTAATAATTAGTTTTGTACAGTATACCCTCATACGTCACACAATTTGAAAATCTTATATCTTCTAAAATTATATCAGACGTAATTAGTTCTGAATAATATTCCTTACTTAACAAATCTTGGCTTTTCAAACTACTTTCGTCAAAGGCAGGCCTAATTCCTTCCTTATGTTTAGTTAGAAAATAAGAAAATTGTAGTGATGCCTTAATGGCAAGTGAATGGGGCGCATTCAATCTAGATGTAATGTTATTCAGGTAAGCTTTACCTTCCTTATGTTTGGCTTCAAACCGCATTACCCACACATATTTTAAAGGCCCGCACTTTTTAATTGCTGTAGGATAATGTACCAAAAAGTGGTGTTTAGGTTTCAGGGTTGCACCATATAAACTAACATATTGTGAATGATGTTCAGTAATCAACTTTTTTAGTTTTATTAATTGACTCTCGCTAAATTGAGTTTGAAATAAGAAATCAAAAATTTGGACAAGCTTTGTCAATAATGCCCAGTGTTTGTTTTTTGAATCAATCAAATCCCCTACCATAAGAGGTAAAAAATGGAGAAAGCATAAGACTTCACTAGCTGTCATTTTTAAATTACAGGTTTTTAATCTTTTCATATCAATTGGAGAAGAAAGATTTCCTATTTCGGTTTCTCCGTAGTGAAAAAGTTGCTTTCTGCTATTCAAAATCTCTAGAGAAATTGCTTTATCTTCAATTAAACCCATTAAAATGTTACATACATCATAAACTACAACGCCTTCAAGGATGTCATGCATTAAATCGAAATAAAAATTTTGACTAACGTGAAAACTGCCTAAATTATTAAAAATACAATTGCTCTTGACTCCCGTTTCTAAAAAGTTATTTTCTAGAAGATCATTTTCATAATTTTCTTTTGTTCGCAAGTTCAGCAAATTTTCTGTGTTATCGGCTTTCATTTCAGAACGGGTCCTCGTACAAGCACTACAGTATCGTTTTGCTGTAAAGGACTGAACAAATCCGAAAAGGCTATTAAGTCCTAAATTGTCCCCTACAATTAATCCTAAAACAAAATGCACACAGAATTTCCCTTCATTTGTTTGTATTTCTATTCCATTTTCTAAATGCTGTAACTCTTCAATCAAGTGATGGAAAGCTATTTCGTTACCACACTTTTTTAAATAACTTGATGAAATAAAAGCAGCATGGAATAAGAAATCTAATTTGGATTGTAAATATTGAGGAAGTGTTGGAAATGTATAATAGCAGGCACAGATCGAAGACGTATGGCTACCAAGGGGGTTATTTATTTGAAAATCGTCAAAATATAAAGTATACGGTATTATTATATTTGATTGAAACATCTGTCTTTTTTGTTTAAAGACTTCTCCATTGATAAAATTTTTAAGTTCATGTTGATTTAAATATGATGCTTGATTTTCTAATGTTAATTTCAAAACACCTGGTATTTCAAAGAGCGATTTAAACTGAAACTGAAGTGACATCATATAAATATTAATTGATTTAGCTTCCAAAGAAGGAATTCCCTTAACTACTTTTTCAGATATTTTATTTTCTATAACAAATGATTTTGGAGCCTCAAATATTTTCTGTGCCATTAATATTTTAAACATTTTATGTTCCGTTTTCATTTCTTTATAAGGATCACCGCAGAAGGATAGCAAAGTGTCAAATTCTTTAATAATTTCGTCAGGAATTTTACCTGAAGTAATCAATTTAATTGAATTAGTTATAGTAGATAAGAAACTTGAAATCATTTTTTGAATTTCAAGGACCTCTTTCCGAGGCATGAAGGTCCTTGCATAAAGTTTCAATGATAAGGTTAAAGCCTTACTTCTTAAATCATCAATTATATCGTCAATGGCATAGCTCTTACGAATTTCAATGGTTTCACTCGACTGACTTGAGAATATTTCTAAATCACTAGAAGGATAAGTAGTAACATTAGGATTTGATAGAGGCTGATCTGTTAATATTTGTGGGATTTTATGCAAATTTTCTAAATGCCGTCGAAAATTTCTATAACTACAAAATTTTTGATGACAATAATTTTGTTTACATTGGACGCTGCCATTTTTAATTAAATGATCATATTTAAAGTGACGTTTGAGGGCATCTGAACTTGGATAATTTTTTAAACACTTAAAGCAAATGTACATGTTTTATTGTTTTTAATAAATCGATGTAGTTTTTAGTAATAAAAATTATGACAGTTATGTTACAATGGTTACAAATCAAATTGGCTTTCAATACTGAAACAATATTATTGCATTAACAATCCAAGGATATAAAGGAACAAATTTCAATAGTTTTGAAAAAAAAACTTGAAATAATTAAGAATATTTAAAAATTGTATTATCATCACAGTTTTAAAGTTAAGAGATAGAAGTAAAGAAATTACATAAAAGTTTTGAAAACTAATCAATTTAATGCTATAAAGGATAGAACTCTTAAACGTTGAAAATACGACCAAAGCATTATTTTTGTTAGTAGCTTGCGCGCTTATCTTAAAAACTTAAGACAGGTGGAACTACCGAATTATGCGAAAACAAAATGCTGTTTTTTTTGAAGAGTATCTACTAAAGGCTATAAAGAAAAGGATTTCAAATGTTTTGAAAGAAAAAATATCTGTTTTAAACGATATTGTTGCATAATCAATATGTTCGAATTGAAATATAAACTATAATATGTATGTCATTGAATGAAATACATTCAAAGATTTTGAAACATAAGGTATCAATTAAATGTAAAAAAAAAGAAGTTAAACATTATTTTTTAGTACTTAAGAACTAAAGCAATGGAGTTACACTCCTGGGTTTAAAGTCAAACTTGTTTTCAATATTGAAAAAATATTTTTGAATGAACAACCAACATTTTTTGGAAAGGGAAAAAACTTGAAAAAATTTGAAACCCAAGTCAAGGGTCAAACTTATACAATGTTTTGTGTAAATGAATATAAAATGAATCATGTTTGTATACATCCTGACCAATGCAAATAATAAATGTCTGAATTGTTAAACCTATGCTATAATATTTGTTTACTAGTTCACCGATCTTTTCATCATAGTATTCAATGGAAGTGATTCTCAAAATAAAAATCTATCAGATGGAGTGAATTTTCGTTTGTGCTTCCGCTTTTATCTTTGAATTAACACAGAAGGAAGGACTGAATTTTATTAAAAAAGGAATGTTGTATCAACAACGAACAGGTTGACAAGCTTAAGGATATGTATAAGGAAATAACTTCTAAAAAGATATTATTTTCAAAAAATTCCAAGTGGCATCTACTAAAGTCTTCCCTTAAAACTTGCAAAGGTCAGACAAAGTTAAAATTTGAAACAAAAGTTATTAATTGTTGTGAAGGATGTAAAGGAATTAATTTAATATTTTTGAAAAAAAGCTTTACATTTTTAAAATTATTATTATGTGAACAACCAACAGGCTGACAAGCTGATGGATATAAATAAACACATTTTAAACGTTTAGTTTTAGTGTTCACTTTAGATTCTTAGTAAGTTCAGTTGTAATTTTAAAATGTATTAATATAAACACTTTGAAGAGAAAAATGAAAATCTTGATTTGAAAGTGAACGCTTTGATTTAGAACAGAAATATTTTCAATCTCTGAACATATTGATTATTGATACATACATATAAACAGAAAAAATTCACCAAGAGAACTATGCAAAGAAATCCATTCACTTTTAATTGTTTACTTTAAAATTCAAAGTATTTATGATAAACTTTAAACTGTTAAATTAGAAGAACTGAATTATGTAGTTTAGCCAGAGGAAAATATTTGGTATACAAATTTTTGTTTTACACTGTAAGTAGGTAGTAGTAGTAGGAGGATATAATAAACTGTTTAGATTGAGAAGATTGAGTCCGGACTGGCAAGTCTCATCTCATTGAAACAACAACCAACGAGCTGACAAGCTGAAGGATGTAAGGGAACGCATTTGAAACGTTTTGAAAAGGCTGATAATTTTAAGGATGATATAAAGGAAATAACTTCAAAAGTTTTTAAACACCAGTAAAGTTTAATAGAGCTATAACGTTATTAGAATTATGCTTGCTTTTTTCATATATAATCAAACTTGCTTTCAATGTTGAAAAAATGTTTTTGGATGAACAACCACATGGCTAACAAGTTAACGTGTATTTTAGGGAAATGACTTAGAAAGTTTTAAAACACAAGTCAATGGATTCTATAAAATCGTCAAACACAAAAAAATATTTTGTTTAAATAAAATAATTTAAATCGAATCAAAATTGTAATCATCTTGACGAACACAAACAATAAATGTCTGAATTGTTAAACCTATGTTATAATATTTGTTTACCAATTCATCGATCTTTTCATCAATGGAAGTGACTCTCAAAATAAAAATCTCCTGGGCATCATCAATAGCAACCTTTCGGTTTTTGCTTCCACTTTTATCTTTGAATCGACAGGAGGAAGGACCGAATTTTATAAAAAAAAGGATTATTGAATGAACAACCAACAGGTTGCCAAGCTTAAGGATATAAGAGTAATAACTTTTAAATAGATAATATTTTTGCAACACTTCCAAGTGGTATCTACTAAAGCCTTCTTTGTCTTTGGACGAAAAATTATAAAGCTTGCAAAGATCAAGCAAGCCTAAAATTCGAAACATAAGTACATAATACATTTTTGTGAAGGATATAAAGGAATTATTTAAAAAGTTCTGAAACATCAGTTTAAAATTTTTAAAATTATTATTATGTAAAAACTAACAAGCTGACAAGCTGAAGGATACAAAGGAAGACATTTGAAACGAAAGTTATCAACTTTATTTAAGAATATAAAGGATATTACTTCAAAAGTTAACAATTGTATTGATGAACAACAGAAGGCCGTCATTCTTAAAGATCATATAAAGGAAATGTGGAAAAGTTTTCAAACACCATTAATATTTTGGGCCCACTTAAAAAGCTTAACAGAGCTATTAAGTTATTGGAATTGAGTTCATGATTGCTTTCAATATTAAAAAAAATATTTTTGCATAAAAAACCAATTACTGCTGAAAAGCTAAAGGATATGAAGAAAAGGATTCCAAATGTTTTGAAAGAGAAATTATCTGTTTTATTTAAAAATTATTTTTACATAGTCAATATGTACGAACTACAAGATAAAGGATATGTCACGGAATAAAATATACATACTTATACCCCTATTAAAATTGTCAAATAACAATTGATACTTGATAAATCTTGAAAATCGTTGATTATTGACAACCGTAATAGGGGTGTTTAACTAAAGGATACATATATACAGGAAAGAAAATGAAAGGTTTTGAAATAGAAGTTAAACATTATTTTTGAGTACTTAAAAAAATTAAGTAATGATGTTACACTGCTGGATTTAAAGTCAAACTTGCTTTCAATGTTGAAAAAATATTTTTGGATGAACAACCAACATGGCTGACAAGCTAACGGATATTCTAGGGATAGGACTTGGAAAGTTTTAAAACACAAGTCAAGGGCTTCTATAAAATTATGAAACTTATACAATGTTTTGTCTAAATAAATATAAAATGAATCAAGATTGTTATCATCTTGACCAACACAAATAATAAATGGTTGAATTGTTAAACCTATGTTATAATATTTGTTTACCAGTTCGCTGATCTTTTCTTCGTAGTATTCAATAGAAGTGATTCTCAAAATAAAACTCTCCTGGGCATCAGCAATGGTGACTTTCCGTTTGTTGCTTCCACTTTTGTCTTTGAATCTTGAGACAGGAGGAAGGACTGAGTTAAGTAGGCTTGCCAGAATATAATCTTCTGAATCTATAAGAAAATAGAGAAGTTGATTAGTTTTTTTTCGTGTAAAGCTTTGCAGAAAAAAATAAAACTTAAATGGTAAATTGCTTGCGAAATTCTAAAACATTGCTTCCTTTACCATTTGTTGAATAAAGTTCATATGTGAATAGTTATTTACAATAAAATGTAATTGGTCACATATTGTTTTTTTTTTTTTAAGTAAGTTGCTTTAGGGGTTTGCTAGATAGAAATACGCATTATTATGTAAGATCTTAGTGAAAGAAAAATCGGAAAGGAAAAAATGTTTCACAATTTCTATTATTATTAATTAAAATTAATTGATTTATGTCTTTAGTTTTACATAAATTTAAAAAAATAAATACGAACCTTTTTTTTTTCCAGTCGATTTTGAATGAGAATTAATTAAAAGCAATTGCTTTTTGCAATTTGGGTTGTGAATGTTTATTTCGTAGTACCTTTTAACAAATATTTTGAATTGTTCCCATTTGCTCAGTAAAAGATGCTGTTTTCCAGGGTACATTAGTTCAAAATCAATTTTAATCTAAGAATGAAAATTAAACGATATTAAAAAATCTTTTAATTTTTATTAAACTTTTAGAATGACATTAAAATTGGTGACAAAATATATGCTAAAATAATTTTATGAACAGCTTTCATAAAAATATTACCAGTTCTGGAGCCCTCGAGTCTGCAAATTTTGGCCAAGATTTAAAAAAATCTGAATGGTTATATGCCGTTATTAGCTCTCGTTGACGAAGTGAAAACGTTTTTTTCCACTTATCACAAACTGAATTCCAGTCGGAGCTATCTCGACTCAAGGTAGTTTTTAAAGCTATGGTTATGGAATCATCCACTTCATCCAACAACGGTGAATTAGGGCGATCTAAATATCTTATACCTTCTTCCAACGTTTTCCTCGACCTCTTTGACCTTGAATTTACAAATCTATAGTATAATTTGCCACCAGGATTTTTTTTTTCCTTTTCGAGGAATGAAATAGTAGTCCTAGAATAGGAACAAAGAACCTTGTTAAGTTAAATTGGAGGACAAAAATAAAAAAAACTCATTAACTCATCATTTACTAGAATCATTTGTTTAATTTGTAGCTATCAAAATGAACTTAGTTTTAAATGATAAATTCACTTATTGAAAGAAATGGTTTCAGGGGAAAAGAAACTTAACATTTTTCGGGTTTGTACAAGGCAGCCAACTAGTAGCATTAAATATATTTTGAACTTCGAGTTACCTGCCTGTCAGTGTAATATTTTTTTATATTGATATTTGTTGTTAAAATATCATATTTTTAAATATTTCTACTTTAAGTATACAAAATAAGACATTTTTGGATAGTTTTGGTATGTAAGCTACTAACAATTTGAACATTCGATCGGAAACCAATTTCCTTCATATAACATGACTCATTCAGCCGTTCTTCAAATTTTGTTCGCCGTTTTTTGATTTGTATTTATTTTTTAGAAGTTTAAAAATATTTGTACCTAATATTTTTAATATTTTTGTCATTTCATTTTATTTTTTCATCTTTCTGTTCAATGTTACAAAAGTTTACAAAATTATAAAACTTTTACGAAAACTAAAAGATACTCATGTCGATTATTGAATCCGCAATACTGGATCCGCAGTGATTCTCAGTATAGTTTTCTCTTTTCTTTTCATGATAGATGGGCAAGGAGAAAAAAGAACACTGCACTGCGAATTACTGCGGATCCAATACTGTGGATAATATTGTGGATTCCATAATCGACATGATTAATAACCCCGTTTGAAAATTAAGAACGCTTTAGAGCAGAATAATATTTGAAAGCGTATGTACATTTTTGAAAATATTTTGCCAGCTTTTGTAACTGTTTAAACCAGTTTAATAAAATAACGATAATATTCTATTATTGTATCTCTATGCACGTTTTCTAAAAGATTGTAGGTTGCGTAGTATTCTACCAAAGACTTCCCTTTGGACGAAGAATTTAAAAGTTGCAAGAGGTTCTAAACTCCATACCATATTAAAAACGCAAACATGTTAAAACAATAAATTATACTCACAATTTGACAACTCCTTGATTTAAGGCTTGAACTTGGAGTTTCGGCCCGCGAATCACTTTGCTTTTGCCAATTTTCAATTTTTGTAGTTAGCGATATGGTTTCGTCATCGATTCCCTGCTAAAACATTTTTATAAAAGTCGTTATATGGTTTTTATTATGATTTTTAATTTTTTTCTATGGTCTTTGATGCAAAAAAAAGTTCTCTAATTTGCATATTACACACAAACATATTTATAGTGGATTTAAATGTACATGTCTTCATCTGAAAACTTAAACAAAAGTATAGCAAGGACAAATTCTTGGCGAACACAATTGAATGTGTCAAAGAATAGCATTATGAAGATACAGTCAAAGTGAAACGCCAAAAAATCTTAAGCGGGTTTTTCATTTAAGCGAACCTCGGGTTACTAAAATAAGTCTTTTTCCCGAAGAAAAAATATTGAAAATTTTTCTAAGTCTTTTTCCCGAACAAAAAATATTGAAAATTTTTCTAAGTCTTTTTCCCGAACAAAAAATATTGAAAATTTTTCTAAGTCTTTTTCCCGAACAAAAAATATTGAAAATTTTTCTAAGTCTTTTTCCCGAACAAAAAATATTGAAAATTTTTCTAAGTCTTTTTCCCGAACAAAAAATATTGAAAATTTTTCTAAGTCTTTTTCCCGAACAAAAAATATTGAAAATTTTTCGAAGTTTTTTTCCCGAACAAAAAATATTGAAAATTTTTCTAAGTCTTTTTCCCGAAGAAAAAATATATGTAGTTTTGAAGTCTTTAAACGCAAGTCTTGAAAAGTTTAATGAAAGAAAAAAAAAGGTTTTGTCTTATCTGAATAATTAATAGTTACCGAATCTGAAAAACATTTCTCAAAATATTATCTGAAAACAAAAACTTTAAATGCAAATCATTATTGAAATTATAAATACATATGTAGAAATATTTTTTGAATCATTTGTTAATCAAATTTTTCTCATTTTTTTGTATTTTAGTGATTTTCTGTTGAAATATATGCACAGATATGGAAATCTGTATAGGTAGTGTATGTAATTTATAACAATATTTTTCTTTTCGTACAAATGCATAGTATTTTGTGTTCAGATACTGGAAATAGTTGGAAAAAGTCTTCAAGAAACGAATCTTTTGAACTCGGATGCGATAAATAAATTTAAACAAGAACAATAATGAATAAATGGTCTGATTTAAAGCCTATAATCATTGCTTTTTGTTTGGTTTCTCCAATTTTTTTTCACCCAACCAAGTTTTTTTTCGTTTACTACTCTCTCAATCTCTGTATTCAATAAATGTAAATTTAAATTAAATTAAATTAAAATCCTTTAACTCGATTGAAGGTATAAATGTAAATCCACTATACGTTGAAATATAAAGTTTTATTTAGCCAATGCTTGCTCACCTGCTGCTTTCTCCAAAAGAAAAGCTTTTCGCGGAATTCAGCACGCAAACCAATATCTTTTATGACATCATTAATGTCATGTCTTGATAAGTACTTTAATGATCTAAAAGTGACGTGTTTTTCTAAATTAAACAAAAAAACAAAGTTATTGTTCAATAAAACTATATTTAAGATAAAACGGAAAGGCTGATAGCAAAAAATGAGCTAGTTTTTGGTATCAGCCATCATGTCTTATCATAACACGTCTTTCTTAACTAACGAAAGACGCGTTTTGACAAGATTTCTGTTAATTTGTTTCCAAAGACGATTGTTAACGTAGAGAGGAAAGCAATTCTGATCGGTTTTACAAATGTATTTATTTCAAACTTGGCTCATATCTCTCGTTTGAGCCTCAATATATTTTTCAGATCAAAACCTACTCTAAGGTTTTTAAGTTTTTAGACATGATAAAAGGCCACTGCAACAACGAAGTTTAAAATTTGTTTGCTTTCAACGATATTAGATTAATGTCTTTGTCAAAATAAATTTTTTTAATTTTACTGTCTGCTCAAAGTATTGGAATTTATAAATTTTTTCTCTTCGGGTTTTCAACCTTCAGATTCTTTTCACAGTCATCTTTTTAGGTATTAGTTATTAGACAAAAAATATAAATAAAGACTTATACAGTTTATAGGTACACATATGAAAATGTCATTAAAACATATATTTTATATTTTGTCCGTTTTCATAAAACGGATTAAATGTTTTTGTGTAATGCGATATTTTAATGATATGAAATATTTTCGATATTGTTGTCTTTATAATAACTTCGACCTCAGTTATTTAGGACTCAAGTCAAATGTATATAGTTTCCAAATAAAATGACAAAAGAGAATAGCTTAAATTTTTTATAAAATGAATAAATTTATTTTGTCAGCAAGAGAAACCAAGAATTGACACTACAGTAAAAATAAAATGCCGAAATACAAACTTGGTACCACGATTGGGTTTTTTTTATGTAGAACTTGACTTAAAACGTCTAAAAATTGATTTAAAATTGCAAACATCAAATTTCTTAAATTTGTATTAAATTATCCCACGCCTCTTTCCCCCCCAGATACCGCACGCGCTGGGGTCCAACTTCACCGAGTTCGACGGCAAGTCGAATCGGAACTTATTCAAACTAAGTTTTGGATGTTATTAAAATAAAATCAGTTATTTTGTTATGATGATGGTAACATAACCAAATAAATAGCTTTTATGGACGATATGTGTATCATAGCAAGTCAAGAGATAAGGTCAGCTTTATAGAAGCAGTTAAAAAATATATACATATATACAAATTGTAAATTTTAAATTAAAAAATCATATATTAAAAGAGAGAAAAAAAAAACAATTAAATAAGAAGGAAATTTTATGAAAAGAAGTTTCTGTAGATTTATATTCTTAATACCAATGGAAATAAAACGAAATTGAAATTAAAATTGTTGAAAAATTGCAAACATCAAAATCCTTAAATTTGTATTAAATTATCCCACGCCTCTTTCCCCCCCAGATACCGCACGCGCTGGGGTCCAACTTCACCGAGTTCGACGGCAAGTCGAATCGGAACTTATTCAAATTAAGTTTTTGATGTTATTAAAATAAAATCAGTTATTTTGTTATGATGATGGTAACATAACCAAATAAATAGCTTTTATGGACGATATGTGTTTCATAGCAAGTCAAGAAATAAGGTCAGCTTAATGTTACAAGAAGTTAAAAATATGTATATAAAAATTGTAAATTTGAAATTAAAAAATCATATATTCAAAAAAGAAAAAAAAAAACAATAATAAAAAGTAAATGTTATCAAAAGAAGTTTCTGTAGAGTTGTATTCTTAATACCAATGGAAATAAAACGAATCTTGAATCAAATCCAAAAACAAAATTTAAATTACAGTGACTTAAGTTCTTACTCACTAGCGTTTAAATGTATGAAATTTTCAATGTTTAGGAGTTCTTCGGTACAAAATTTAATTTATTTAAAACTATTATTAAAAGAAATTCACTAAAATATATTTAAATTTTCTGGCAGAAATTACTAAAAAATATTGTCAAAATACCTTCCTCCAAAGTTGCAAAAAAGAATTTAAATCTAATAGAAACTTATTAACATATGTCATAAAAACTTTTAAAAACAAAATTAAAATAATTAATTAATCAATAAGCAGTGTCAAATGAAGCACCACAACTACTTTTTTTTAAATTTTTAGCACACAAAAGGAAAAATTAATCGGCCTAGTTTATGAATCAATCAAAGTGAAATTTTGATAGCGAAATTATTTTTTTTATCGTAAAAACCAATATCAATTGAAATGCAGTTCTTTTGCAGACAAAGAAGAACCAAATTTGTTTCGAAATGAACATATTCCAAAAATTAGAATTTATTTTGTTGTGCATAATTACTTTTCATTTCACTTTGCATGGATATACCTAACAACAAAGATCATTTTTAAAAAGGAACTTGAATTAAAATATAACTGCAAAAATTTTGCAAAGATTTCCAGATCGAAAGCTTTAAAAAAGTTTGTTAAATTATATGAATCAGCGTCATCAGACATAGAAAATATAATGTCCATCACTACAATATCCCGAATTGATTTGAGTGATGTGGTCTAGTAATATCGTTTCAATATTTTCTATTGAATTCTTCTTTCAAAATAATATAATGCCCAAGTTCTCAATTTAGTCAATTTAAAGAACTTTTTATTAAATATATTACATTTTATTTTGTTAGCTACCCTACTATTTCTCTAGGCTTAAATCTTACGTTTGAAAAATCTAAATAGACTTTTCAGATTAAAAGCCTCGAGTTAATGTATTCCTATTTTTCAAATGCAAATAAATAACCAATTGGCAGTGCAAAATAGGGTGCTTTTGCACCTTCTTTTTTTAAATTTTTTTTACACACTAGGGAAAATGGTTAGGCTTAGTTTTTACATTAATTGAAAGTGAAATTTTGATTCAAAAAAAAATAACTTACTTTTTTATTGAATCAATTTAGTTTTTTTCAGCAGCAAGAAAATTCATGACGCGTGAGAAAGCCAACAATGAGAAAGCCAACAACCTACTTTTTTTAAAAAAACTTTCGACACGCAAGGAAAATCAATGAACTTAGTTAATGCCTCAATGGAAAGTGAAATTTTGATAGAAAATCTATTTTTTTATCGTAGAAACGAAAATTCAATGAAATGCAATTATTTGCAGACAAAGTAATTATGTAACGAATATATGTTAGACCGAAATTATATAGTTGTTCAAAATTTTTTTTCATTTCACTTTGCCTTGATATAACAACTAAGATCATTTTTTAAGTAAAACACCTACACAAATTTTTGCAAAGACATTTCAGATCGAAACCTTTAAAAATTTTATCAAATAGAATGAATCAGCTTCATCAGGCGTAGAAAATATAATTTCTATAATTTTTCCATCACTATCCAGGATTTTAGTGTTTTGTCTAGTTATATCGTTTCAACATTTTCTATTGGACTCTTTTTTCCAGCATCACACAATGCCATAGTTTTTATTACTCAATCCTAAATACTTTTTCAAAAGAAAGTAACTCACTTTTTATTAAATTTATTTAATTTTGTTTTTTTCAGCAGCAAGAAAAGTCAGCCACGACGCGACAATGAGAATCAGGCGTAGAAAATATAATTTCTATAATTTTTCCATCACCATCCAGGATTTTAGTGTTTTGTCTAGTAATATCGTTTCAACATTTTCTATTGAAATATTTTTTACCCAATCTGAAATACTTTTTCAATCAAAAATAACACGCATTTTAAATAAGTTCATTGAATTTTTTTTCGATAGCTACCCTACTATTTCTCTCAGCTTAAATCTTACGTTTGAAAAATCTAGATAGACTTTTCAGATAAAAAGCCTGGAGTAAATGTATTCCTATTTTTCAAATGCAAATAAATAACCAATTGGCAGTGCAAAATGGGGTGCTTTTGCACTTTCTTTTTTCAAATTTTTTTACACACTAGGTAAAATTGTTAGGCTTAGTTTTTGCATCTAGTGAAAGTGAAATTTTGATTCAGAAGAAAATAATTTACTTTTTTATTAAATTTACTTAGTTTTTTTTCAGCAGCAACAAAATTCACGCTGCGACATTGACAATGAGAAAGCCAACAACCTACTTTAAAAAAAAAAACTTTCGACACGCAAGGAAAATCAATGAACTTAGTTTATGCATCAATGGAAAGTGAAATTTTGATAGAAAATCTATTTTTTTATCGTAGAAACGAAAATTCAATGAAATGCAATTATTTGCAGACAAAGTAATTATGTAACGAATATATGTTAGACCGAAATTATATAGTTGTTCAAAATTTTTTTTCATTTCACTTTGCCTTGATATAACAACTAAGATTATTTTTGAAGTAAAACACCTATACAAATTTTTGCAAAGACATTTCAGATCGAAACCTTTAAAAATTTTATCAAATAGAATGAATCAGCTTCATCAGGCGTAGAAAATATAATTTCTATAACTTTTCCATCACTATCCAGGATTTTAGTGTTTTGTCTAGTTATATCGTTTCAACATTTTCTATTGGACTCTTTTTTCCAGCATCACACAATGCCATAGTTTTTATTACTCAATCCTAAATACTTTTTCAAAAGAAAGTAACTCACTTTTTATTAAATTTATTTAATTTTGTTTTTTTCAGCAGCAAGAAAAGTCAGCCACGACGCGACAATGAGAATCAGGCGTAGAAAATATAATTTCTATAATTTTTCCATCACCATCCAGGATTTTAGTGTTTTGTCTAGTAATATCGTTTCAACATTTTCTATTGAAATATTTTTTACCCAATCTGAAATACTTTTTCAATCAAAAATAACACGCATTTTAAATAAGTTCATTGAATTTTTTTTTCGATAGCTACCCTACTATTTCTCTCAGCTTAAATCTTACGTTTGAAAAATCTGGATAGACTTTTCAGATAAAAAGCCTCGAGTAAATTAATTCCTTTTTTCAAATACAAATGAAATAATTTATTGGCAGTGTGAAATGGGGTGCTTTTGCACCTTCTTTTTTTCAATATTGGTTTGCACTTTAGGTAAAATTGTTAGGCTTAGTTTATGCATCAATTCAAAGTGAAATTTTGATTCAAAAGATAATAACTTACTTTTTTATTAAATTCATTTAATTTTTGTAGCAGCGAGAAAAACCACGACATGACAAAGACAATGAGAAAGCCAACAACCTATTTTTTAATAAACTTTTCATACAGAAAGGAAATTGATGAACCTAGTTTTTGTATCAATTGAAAGTGAAATTTTTTATAAAAAAACTATTTTTTATCGTAAAAAGCATTATCAAATGCAATGCAATTCCTTTGCAGACAAGGGAATTATAGAACGAATATATGTAAGACGGAATTTATTTAGTTATGCACAATTTTTTTTCATTTCACTTTGCATTGATAATACACCTGAGATAATTTTTTAAGTAGAATTTTATTTAAAACATACCTTGAAAAATGTTGTAAAGACTTTCCAGATCGAATTCTTTTAATATTTTTTCCAAATGGTATGAATCAGCTTCATCAGATGTAGAAAAAATAATTTCTATAATTTTTCCATCACTGTCCAGGATTTGGGTGGTGTGGTCAAGTAATATCGTTTCAATATATTCTATTGGACTCTTTTTTCCAGCATCACATAATGCCATAGTTTTTATTACTCAATCTTAAATACTTTTTCAAAAGAAAGTAACTCACTTTTTATTAAATTTATTTAATTTTTTTCAGCAGCAAGAAAATTCACGACGCGACAATGAGGAAGCCAACAAAGAAAATGAAATACCTTCTACCGCAACACAAAGAACTTAGGCATAATGATCACGCACATAAGAATGTGTATCAAGTATATAAGGGGGACAATATGGCTTTTGTGTAGGTATTCGCAAAACAATACATGTAGATTATAGGATAGCCATACTCACTCGGGTAGTTATAACTAACATGAGGGAGAAAGAAGCAGACGCTAACAATGCAAATGAAATTCAGATCGAGACAGATATCCATTAACAGTTGTTTTAGGAGAAATGATGTCGTAGCTTATTTGAAGTAAGTAGCGTTGCCACCTTGATTTAAAGTGTTTCGTATATTATTCAAAGTAGAATTTTGATTTTCGACATTGATTCAAAGTGAAAACGTATTTGATCTTTTATTAAAAGCGAAGCTAACTTAAATCAAAGTGGAAATGAACTAAATGGCATTACACCATGCAAAGTGGACACCAACAGTGTTGTCACTTTACAAAATTCAAGGAATTGAAAAAGAAAATGCAATACTATTTCCAAATTTATAAATGCGAGATTCAACAAAACAAAAATTCGCCTGGAAATGCTTCAGGTCAGTTTGCTTAGCAAGAATATCGTAAAACAACGAAATATTTATTTTTTTAAGTAACTCGGTATTTCATGACATTGAAAAATTATTTTTTAATGCATGTTTGATAAAAATTCTTTAACTAGTTGATGTCAAATGCAATGTTGGTTTTTGTGAAACTTAAAGTTAATTTGTTTATGAATTTATTATGCATTATTATTTGAAAATATGATATATAGTGAACTTTTAAAATTCCACACAGACTCTAGGTTTTCTAATCGAATTGATAGATAGATTATGAAATGCAATATGCAACTGAAGTTGTTTTTTTTTAAATTATCAACGTGCAATATTTGTACCTGTAGGTTAATACTTATAAATTCACTCGTTTGATTATATTTTATTAAATTGATAAATGTATAGAAATGGCTTTTTAATTGCAAAACGGCAATAATTCAAAAACACTTACAATTGCTAGGATAGTTTGACAACATTGGGATCATTAATTGAAGACAGAGATTTACAATATTCAGAAAATAGACGTACATTCGTACTGTTCTAAGTTTTTTGTTTCAAAAATAATTTCTAAAATCTTTGCATTTTGTACATGAATTAAATTTTCAGACGATATAAGACAGTAGCATTTTTTGCAACAAAGAAGCAAAATGTTACTTTAGTAGCAACTTCAACCATGTATTGTGTATCAATACAAAGCAAAATTATATGATATGTATTATGTATTTGGGTATTCTCATTGAGCGCGGATGAATATGCATACACATACACACTCGGGTAGGTATAACTAAAAAGAGTGAGGGAGAACGAAACAGACGCTACAATGGAAATGAAATTCAGATCTTATTTGAATTAAGTAGCGTTGCCACCTTGATTTAAAGTGGTTCGTATTGTATTCAAAGTAGAATTTTGATTTTCGACATTGATTCAAAGTGAAAACGTATTTGATCTTTTATTAAAAGCGAAGCTACCTTAAATCAAAGTGGAAATGTAATTAATTCAAATGATATTTCCGATTTGGCGCTTAAAATGAAAACTAAATGGCGTTACACCATGCAAAGTGAACACCAACAGTGTTGTCACTTTACAAAATTCAAGGAATTGAAAAAGAAAATGCAATACTATTTCCAAATTTATAAATGCGAGATTCAACAAAACAAAAATTCGCATGGAAATGCTTCAGGTCAGTTTGCTTAGCAAGAATATCGTAAAACAACGAAATATTTATTTTTTTAAGTAACTCGGTATTTCATGACATTGAAAAATTATTTTTTAATGCATGTTTGATAAAAATTCTTTAACTAGTTGATGTCAAATGCAATGTTGGTTTTTGTGAAAACTTAAAGTTAATTTGTTTATGAATTTATTATGCATTATTATTTGAAAATATGATATATAGTGAACTTTTAAAATTCCACACAGACTCTAGGTTTTCTAATCGAATTGATAGATAGATTATGAAATGCAATATGCAACTGAAGTTGTTTTTTTTTAAATTATCAACGTGCAATATTTGTACCTGTAGGTTAATACTTATAAATTCACTCGTTTGATTATATTTTATTAAATTGATAAATGTATAGAAATGGCTTTTTAATTGCAAAACGGCAATAATTCAAAAACACTTACAATTGCTAGGATAGTTTGACAACATTGGGATCATTAATTGAAGACAGAGATTTACAATATTCAGAAAATAGACGTACATTCGTACTGTTCTAAGTTTTTTTGTTTCAAAAATAATTTCTAAAATCTTTGCATTTTGTACATGAATTAAATTTTCAGACGATATAAGACAGTAGCATTTTTTGCAACAAAGAAGCAAAATGTTACTTTAGTAGCAACTTCAACCATGTATTGTGTATCAATACAAAGCAAAATTATATGATATGTATTATGTATTTGGGTATTCTCATTGAGCGCGGATGAATATGCATACACATACACACTCGGGTAGGTATAACTAAAAAGAGTCAGGGAGAACGAAACAGACGCTACAATGGAAATGAAATTCAGATCTTATTTGAATTAAGTAGCGTTGCCACCTTGATTTAAAGTGGTTCGTATTGTATTCAAAGTAGAATTTTGATTTTCGACATTGATTCAAAGTGAAAACGTATTTGATCTTTTATTAAAAGCGAAGCTACCTTAAATCAAAGTGGAAATGTAATTAATTCAAATGATATTTCCGATTTGGCGCTTAAAATGAAAACTAAATGGCGTTACACCATGCAAAGTGGACACCAACAGTGTTGTCACTTTACAAAATTCAAGGAATTGAAAAAGAAAATGCAATACTATTTCCAAATTTATAAATGCGAGATTCAACAAAACAAAAATTCGCATGGAAATGCTTCAGGTCAGTTTGCTTAGCAAGAATATCGTAAAACAACGAAATATTTATTTTTTTAAGTAACTCGGTATTTCATGACATTGAAAAATTATTTTTTAATGCATGTTTGATAAAAATTCTTTAACTAGTTGATGTCAAATGCAATGTTGGTTTTTGTGAAAACTTAAAGTTAATTTGTTTATGAATTTATTATGCATTATTATTTGAAAATATGATATATAGTGAACTTTTAAAATTCCACACAGACTCTAGGTTTTCTAATCGAATTGATAGATAGCTTATGAAATGCAATATGCAACTGAAGTTGTTTTTTTTTAAATTATCAACGTGCAATATTTGTACCTGTAGGTTAATACTTATAAATTCACTCGTTTGATTATATTTTATTAAATTGATAAATGTATAGAAATGGCTTTTTAATTGCAAAACGGCAATAATTCAAAAACACTTACAATTGCTAGGATAGTTTGACAACATTGGGATCATTAATTGAAGACAGAGATTTACAATATTCAGAAAATAGACGTACATTCGTACTGTTCTAAGTTTTTTGTTTCAAAAATAATTTCTAAAATCTTTGCATTTTGTACATGAATTAAATTTTCAGACGATATAAGACAGTAGCATTTTTTGCAACAAAGAAGCAAAATGTTACTTTAGTAGCAACTTCAACCATGTATTGTGTATCAATACAAAGCAAAATTATATGATATGTATTATGTATTTGGGTATTCTCATTGAGCGCGGATGAATATATGCATACACATACACACTCGGGTAGGTATAACTAAAAAGAGTCAGGGAGAACGAAACAGACGCTACAATGGAAATGAAATTCAGATCTTATTTGAATTAAGTAGCGTTGCCACCTTGATTTAAAGTGGTTCGTATTGTATTCAAAGTAGAATTTTGATTTTCGACATTGATTCAAAGTGAAAACGTATTTGATCTTTTATTAAAAGCGAAGCTACCTTAAATCAAAGTGGAAATGTAATTAATTCAAATGATATTTCCGATTTGGCGCTTAAAATGAAAACTTAATGGCGTTACACCATGCAAAGTGGACACCAACAGTGTTGTCACTTTACAAAATTCAAGGAATTGAAAAAGAAAATGCAATACTATTTCCAAATTTATAAATGCGAGATTCAACAAAACAAAAATTCGCCTGGAAATGCTTCAGGTCAGTTTCCTTAGCAAGAATATCGTAAAACAACGAAATATTTATTTTTTTAAGTAACTCGGTATTTCATGACATTGAAAAATTATTTTTTAATGCATGTTTGATAAAAATTCTTTAACTAGTTGATTTCAAATGCAATGTTGGTTTTTGTGAAAACTTAAAGTTAATTTGTTTATGAATTTATTATGCATTATTATTTGAAAATATGATATATAGTGAACTTTTAAAATTCCACACAGACTCTAGGTTTTCTAATCGAATTGATAGATAGATTATGAAATGCAATATGCAACTGAAGTTGTTTTTTTTTAAATTATCAACGTGCAATATTTGTACCTGTAGGTTAATACTTATAAATTCACTCGTTTGATTATATTTTATTAAATTGATAAATGTATAGAAATGGCTTTTTAATTGCAAAACGGCAATAATTCAAAAACACTTACAATTGCTAGGATAGTTTGACAACATTGGGATCATTAATTGAAGACAGAGATTTACAATATTCTATTAGAAAATAGACGTACATTCGTACTGTTCTAAGTTTTTTGTTTCAAAAATAATTTCTAAAATCTTTGCATTTTGTACATGAATTAAATTTTCAGACGATATAAGACAGTAGCATTTTTTGCAACAAAGAAGCAAAATGTTACTTTAGTAGCAACTTCAACCATGTATTGTGTATCAATACAAAGCAAAATTATATGATATGTATTATGTATTTGGGTATTCTCATTGGGAACACACAAAAGACACCTTAAAAAACGTATATATATATATATTATATATAATTACATTTATTTCAAGAGTAATGATTTCTGTGCATATTTGAATTAAGTAGGGCTGCCACCTTGAATTAGATAAGAAAAAAGGGATTACCTAAATAGTATTACGATTCTGGAATAGTTTGAAGATGAAATTTTTAACAGAGTTGCAAAGCAATTAAACCAATAAATTACATGGGTAGTTGATTTTATAGTTTAGTATTCAAACTTTTATTCAAGTTAAGCTTATAAAAGTATTTCGTCTTTAAATATTATGATTTTTCTCATTTGTTTGGTATAATGATGTATGTTAATGCAAGGATTACCGATTTGATTCAAACGCTACAAAGCATTTGTTTTGACGAAGTTGGAACTATGATTTTTATAGGCTCACTTTTGAATGACAAAGTGAAATTGTCTACTTTAACTCAAAGTGGTTTTGTATTTAAAACTACGATGTTTTACTTTATATTTTGTACGCCTATAATTACAGGGAAAACTAGTTTAAAATAAAAGTGTCTATCACTTGATTCAAAAGAGAGAAAGCAACTGATTTGACGAAGTTTCAACTTTGATTTTAATAGGCTCACCTTTGAATGACAAAGTGAAATTGTCAACCTTAAATCAAAGTGGTTTTGTATTTAAAACTACGATGTTTTACTTTATATTTTGTACGCCTATAATTACAGGGAAAACTAGTTTAAAATAAAAGTGTCTATCACATGATTCAAAAGGGAGAAAGCAAATTGATTTGATGAAGTTTCAACTTTGATTTTAATAGGCTCACCTTTGAATGACAAAGTGAAATTGTCAACCTTAAATCAAAGTGGTTTTGTATTTAAAACTACGATGTTTTACTTTATATTTTGTACGCCTATAATTACAGGGAAAACTAGTTTAAAATAAAAGTGTCTATCACATGATTCAAAAGGGAGAAAGCAAATTGATTTGATGAAGTTTCAACTTTGATTTTAATAGGCTCACCTTTGAATGACAAAGTGAAATTGTCAACCTTAAATTAGGGTGTCCATAATTTAAATGAAAAAAAAGAGAACATTTCCAATATGCAAACATAACCAAAAAAAAAACATGAACCAAAAACGATTAAAATAACGACTTGTTCACAAAATATGTTTTTAATTTATTAAGAGAATTAGTTTCAGGTATAGAAGACAGAAGAGTTTGAATTTAAAACAGTTTCGAAAACATTAATCAATTGGCGTGTTCAGAAAAATGAGATCTCAGAGATTTTTCTCACTCAAAAAGTGAGCAAGCGAATCCAAGATTTTTTTTCCTCAGAGTTTTGACAGCAAAGCTGAGAAATTTTGCTGAGGAATCCTGTTCAGGTAACTGAGATTGCTGAGATCTCCGAGATCTCATTTTCCTGACCATGCCTATTAATTCAAAAACAATAGTCACGCTGTTCTGATTTCCATTCCGAATCAAATCCGTTAACAGAATATAAAAAAAAATATGATGTGTAGAAATTCACACAAATGCACAGAGTTTCAAACTAAAGGAACGCACCTTTTTAGCTGAAACAACATTTTTGAAATTTTGCCAATTCCAAATCGGATATAAAAATTCCAAACGTCAAGAATTTTCAATCCGATCGAAAATCAAAGCACACTCAATCCGCAAGTATTGAAAGCGAGAATTATTTCAAAACACCTATGTTCTTATTTATAAACGTTGTCTAACATTAGACAACTGCCTAACTTTGGAAAATGTATTCAAAAACCTTGTTTATTGTTGTCGTATAGCTGCCTAACTTAGACGCAAGAGTAGATTGTCCAAACCGAGAATAATGTGATATTTATTTTAATTAAATAAAGAATATTTCCACCAATTTGAAAATAGTTAGACAGTGTCTAAGTAGACACAAATCTAATAAGTACGACTGCTAGAGTTTGAAAACGATAGAATTTTATGACCGATGGGAATTCAGAACAGGGTGAATGTTATGATTCTTAATCTGAAGTTTCATATTTTTGAAAATTTCTTATTTGTGATGGGTATTTATTTTCATTTAAAAATATATTGTAAAACTTTTGAAAGTTTTAATCCTTCAAACTGTAAGCCACTATTAAAATTGACTTAACAGTTCCCAGTTCCCACTTTTAAACTGTTATTTTCTTCTAAAAAGTATGCTCCACGTTCAAATATTTCCGAGGAAAACAGAAAAAAAACAAACATTTTTTAAAAACTTCATACATAATTATATTAGGTATGTTCCTTTGGCCTGCATCATCTACTGTTAAGTACTTCTGGCTCCGTAGTCAAATAAGTTTAAAGCACTTCAATAATGTAGATACGAATTGTATCCACGCAAAAAAGCAGCACTATCAGTAAAAAGAAATTACATATATAGTAAATTACTGTTGTTGGTGTTTCTCTAATCAAAAATAATATACAAATACAAACAACAAAAATTACATTTATATTGAGGTTAGATTTGTTGGCAAAATTAAATTACTCCATTCATCATCTACTAGTAAATACCAAGAAGAAACTTTGCAGGGCCCAATGGAACAGACCTAAAAATAATAATAAATTGGGAAAGAAATTCAGAATTATTTGAAGAACAAAAAAAATTAACCCTTTTTTATCAGACACTGTTTTCCGAAAGTCTTCATTTTTTAGTTCCACATTCTCTAACATTTTTCAAAATCAAATATTCGCAACATCATCAAATCATTTAATGAAAATTGAAGTGTCCATTTTTCTATGTACTTAATATATTTTTTGTAACAATTAATACATTTTATTTCAAGCATTGTACTTCACTTTCAACCCGCTTTTATTTAAATTGTTAAGGATTGATTTAGGGCTGAGTGGAATACATTTTTTTTGAGAGAATCTAAAATTGTTGAAACTTCCAAGTTCCAATGGTGAATTGTTTTCAAAGTTGAGAATCACATAAAATTTGAAATACAATTAATTTTGAAGTTCATTTGTGGAAAACCTATTTTGTATTTCGAAAAAGAGACTAAAAAGAGGACGTGCAAAAAAAAGATAACAAAAAAAGAATTTTATGAAAAAAGAGAGTGTAAAAAAGATCGGAATGGAAAAAGAGAACATGTTCTCTATAAAAGAGATGTTCTGGAAACCCTACCTTAAATCAAAGTGGTTTTGTATTTAAAACTACGATGTTTTACTTTATATTTTGTACGCCTATAATTACAGGGAAAACTAGTTTAAAATAAAAGTGTCTATCACATGATTCAAAAGGGAGAAAGCAAATTGATTTGATGAAGTTTCAACTTTGATTTTAATAGGCTCACCTTTGAATGACAAAGTGAAATTGTCAACCTTAAATCAAAGTGGTTTTGTATTTAAAACTACGATGTTTTACTTTATATTTTGTACGCCTATAATTACAGGGAAAACTAGTTTAAAATAAAAGTGTCTATCACATGATTCAAAAGGGAGAAAGCAAATTGATTTGATGAAGTTTCAACTTTGATTTTAATAGGCTCACCTTTGAATGACAAAGTGAAATTGTCAACCTTAAATCAAAGTGGTTTTGTATTTAAAACTACGATGTTTTACTTTATATTTTGTACGCCTATAATTACAGGGAAAACTAGTTTAAAATAAAAGTGTCTATCACATGATTCAAAAGGGAGAAAGCAAATTGATTTGATGAAGTTTCAACTTTGATTTTAATAGGCTCACCTTTGAATGACAAAGTGAAATTTTCAACCTTAAATCAAAGTGGTTTTGTATTTAAAACTACGATGTTTTACTTTATATTTTGTACGCCTATAATTACAGGGAAAACTAGTTTAAAATAAAAGTGTCTATCACATGATTCAAAAGGGAGAAAGCAAATTGATTTGATGAAGTTTCAACTTTGATTTTAATAGGCTCACCTTTGAATGACAAAGTGAAATTGTCAACCTTAAATCAAAGTGGTTTTGTATTTAAAACTACGATGTTTTACTTTATATTTTGTATGCCTATAATTACAGGGAAAACTAGTTTAAAATAAAAGTGTCTATCACATGATTCAAAAGGGAGAAAGCAAATTGATTTGATGAAGTTTCAACTTTGATTTTAATAGGCTCACCTTTGAATGACAAAGTGAAATTGTCAACCTTAAATCAAAGTGGTTTTGTATTTAAAACTACGATGTTTTACTTTATATTTTGTACGCCTATAATTACAGGGAAAACTAGTTTAAAATAAAAGTGTCTATCACATGATTCAAAAGGGAGAAAGCAAATTGATTTGATGAAGTTTCAACTTTGATTTTAATAGGCTCACTTTTGAATGACAAAGTGAAATTGTCAACCTTAAACCAAAGTGGTTTTGTATTTAAAACTACGATGTTTTACTTTATATTTCGTACGCCTATAATTACAGGGAAAACTAGTTTAAAATAAAAGTGTCTATCACATGATTCAAAAGGGAGAAAGCAAATTGATTTGATGAAGTTTCAACTTTGATTTTAATAGGCTCACCTTTGAATGACAAAGTGAAATTGTCAACCTTAAATCAAAGTGGTTTTGTATTTAAAACTACGATGTTTTACTTTATATTTTGTACGCCTATAATTACAGGGAAAACTAGTTTAAAATAAAAGTGTCTATCACATGATTCAAAAGGGAGAAAGCAAATTGATTTGATGAAGTTTCAACTTTGATTTTAATAGGCTCACCTTTGAATGACAAAGTGAAATTGTCAACCTTAAATCAAAGTGGTTTTGTATTTAAAACTACGATGTTTTACTTTATATTTTGTACGCCTATAATTACAGGGAAAACTAGTTTAAAATAAAAGTGTCTATCACATGATTCAAAAGGGAGAAAGCAAATTGATTTGATGAAGTTTCAACTTTGATTTTAATAGGCTCACCTTTGAATGACAAAGTGAAATTGTCAACCTTAAATCAAAGTGGTTTTGTATTTAAAACTACGATGTTTTACTTTATATTTCGTACGCCTATAATTACAGGGAAAACTAGTTTAAAATAAAAGTGCTCATCACTTGATTCTAAAGGGAGAAAGCATTCGATTTAACGAAGTTTTAACTTTGGTTTTAATAGGACTTACCTTTGAATGACAAAGTCAAATTTTCTATTTTAAATGAAAGTGGTTTCGTATTTAAAATTACGATGTTTTACCTTATTTTTTGTATGCGTATAATTGCAAGGAAAAGTAGTTTAAAATAAAAATGCTCATCACTTGATTCTAAAGGGAGAAAGCATTCGATTTAACGAAGTTTTAACTTTGGTTTTAATAGGACTCACCTTTGAATGACAAAGTAAAATTTTCTATTTTAAATGAAAGTGGTTTCGTATTTAAAATTACGATGTTTTACCTTATTTTTTGTATGCGTATAATTGCAAGGAAAAGTAGTTTAAAATAAAAATGCTCATCACTTGATTCTAAAGGGAGAAAGCATTCGATTTAACGAAGTTTTAACTTTGGTTTTAATAGGACTCACCTTTGAATGACAAAGTAAAATTTTCTATTTTAAATGAAAGTGGTTTCGTATTTAAAATTACGATGTTTTACCTTATTTTTTGTATGCGTATAATTACAAGGAAAAGTAGTTTAAGTTAAAAGTTTTCATCACTTACTTCAAATAGGACAAAGCATTTGATATGATGAAGTTTCAACTTTGATTTTAATAGGACTCACCTTTAAATGAAAAAGTAAAATTTTCTATTTTAAATCAAAGTGGTTTCGTATTTAAAGTTACTAAGATCTACTTTATTTTTTGTATGCATATAGTTACAAAGAAAAGTAGTTTAAATTAAAAGTGCTGATCACTTGCTTCAAATGGGAAAAAGCATTTGATAAGACGAAGTTTCAACTTTGATTTTAAAAGGGCTCACCTTTGAATGGCAAAGTAAAATTTTCTATTTTAAATCAAAGTGGTTTCGTAATTAAAGTGAAGTTGTTTTTCAGTTGATTTTGTTTCAAATCGGTAGAAACATTGATTTAAAGGCATTTCAGTTTAATTCAAATGCGTTTTATAGTAAAAATCTTCGTTAAATGATTTTCATATTTAAATCAGAGTGGTTTTAGTTTAAATTAAATACTTTTTTTCAAAGTGACCTACAACGTTGATTTAAGTACGCCACAGCGTAAATTTACAATGCGATTTTTCCCTGAGTGTAGTAAGTCGGTAAACACAACTTCTCGACCGCCGATGGGCCAACAGAGACCAACTGAACGACCGTTCCAGCGACTATTCATAGATTTTCTTGGACCCTATCCACGCTCAAGAGATGGTAATATGCATATATTTATTGTTCTAGACCATTTTAGTAAATATGTATTTCTTAAAACAATTAGAAAAGCGATATCATCTGAGGTAGTTAAGTTTTTGGAGGAAAATGTTTTGCATGTATTTGGTGTTCCCGAATACATTCATTCCGATAACGGAAAACAATTTATATCGGAAATGTTTACAAGTTTTTTGACTCACTATGGGGTAAAACAGATAAAAACGGCGATCTACTCTCCTCAAGCGAATGCTTCAGAAAGGGTTAATCAATCTGTTCTAGCAAAGATTCGATCCTATCTAGGAAGCGACCAAAAACATTGGGACCGGCATGTGAGCAATGTAGCATTTTCATTACGTAGTGTTGTGCATGATGCAATTGCAGTAGAACCGTATTACGCGATTTTTGGAACTCCAATGATTCAAAACGGAAAATCATATGAATTACTTCGAAAATTAGGCGTAGTAAACGAATCTAAAATCGAAATTTTAAATAAAGATGACAAACTAGAACTAATACGTGCAAAAATTTTTGAAAATTTGAAACTTGCACACCAAAAGGGTGAAAAAGTGTATAATACAAGAAGTAAAGACATAAAGTATAAATTAGGGCAAAAAGTTTATCGTCGTAACTTTAAACAAAGCAATAAAATTGACAATTATAACGCGAAACTCGGTGCTAAATTCATAAAATCGATTATATTAAAAACTGTAGGAAATTCACTTTACGAAGTAGGAAATTTGAAAGGCGAGAAAGTTGGAGTTTACCACGCGAAAGATCTTCATGTTTAAAACAATAACAAATGACGCACTCAGATGATGTTGCTTACTGTGATATTAGATTTAGGTAAAGGTGCTTCAGTTTTATTTGTAGGTAATTTTTCAGCATAGTTATTTATTATGTTATTGATTTTCTTTATATAGTTAATTTATTTACAATAGTAGTTATTTATTATATACAGTAAAACCCGCTTAAGAGAAACCCGCTTAAGAGAAAAACCCGCTTATATGAAACACTTTTTTCATCCCCGAGTATTTGTCAACCAATAACCTTTATAACACTCCGCTTAAGAGAAACTCGCTTAAGTGAAAAACCCGGATACCTAAAACATATTTTCAGTTAAATTTAATATTTTTCATTGAAAAAAACTCTGTTAAGTGAAAAAAATTTAATACAACAGAACAAAAAATTTGCGGAACGCTTTTACTTCTTTTTAAAATTAGAAATGTTTAAGCGGAGGCATACCTACTAACAATGTGAAAAATTCAACAGAATTTCAAAAAAGTGTAACGCCGAGTAGAGAAAGAGGCTGAAACGTCAGGGGAATAGACAAACTTATTGCGTTCATGCTATGTTCTACTGGTCTGAGGAAACAGAATACGAAGAAGATGATAAAACGGACACCAAAAAAAGTAGAAGTGTTCGTAGGCAGGGATGGCCACTACATTTTTACATTTGCTACTTAGTTTATGCAGTTAAATGTAGTTAATGAAACAAATTGTAACAAATATAAATTCAAATATCAAATGATCTGTCAGCTGTAACTTTGAAGTTGAATTTTGAGTTAAAATGTTAAAATTTTTATTGAATTTTTATTATTTCTCTAAATTTACTATGTATGTATGTATATGAAAACGTAACAATTTGTAGTAAATAAGACGTGTAGTTTATTAAATTAACTACGCGTAGTTAATGATGTAGAAAATGTAGTGTAGTTAATTCGGCCAACCCTGTTCGTAGGCTTTCCAGATTTGCATACGAAGAACAGAATATTTAAAAAAGAATACCGCTTGCTTTATTCTAGGTTTTAAAATACATAAATGCTTTTTTCATTTCTAATGTACCTCAACTATGCTGGAATGGCAAATCGGGTAAATTTTTATTTTTCACTCCACCAAATTTTCATCACGAAAATGACATTTGAATTTCTGGAATTTTTAAATCCGCTTAGGTGCAATTTTTTTTTCACTTATCCGGACTCCGCTTAAGTGAAATTTTTTTCACTTAAGCGGGGTTCGTTTAAGTGAAAAACCCGCTTAGGTGAAAGAAAGACTGTTTTACTGTAGTTTATTTTATAGTTTTCATATTTACATTAATGAGCTGTGATATTTTCTTTTTATTTTTATAGTATATTTAGTTTTCTTAGTTTTTATAATCTGTGATATATTTTTTTTTTAGTTTTATAGTCAAAGTACCTGATTTCATTTAAAAGTTAATTTAATTTAACGTTAATCTGGGATATTTTTTTGTATAGTTTATTTATTTATCTTAGTTTTTTTTTATGATCTGTGATATTTAGTTATTAAGCTGAAGTACTTGATTTTTTTAGATAATAAGATAAAGTAACTGATTTTAAACTGTGATATTAGCCTAGGTTAGTTAGTTAGTAACAGAACCTGATTTATTGGTTTTAGTAATTTTATTTAAAATTCAAAGCATCTGTGATAACTACAAGTTTGAGTAACTATAATATTAATTGTCATAGACAATACAAGAACCAAAGATTAGTTTTTACAATGCTCAAAGTAATACTGTCTGAGAAGAAAAAGTGTTGTTAGTAAAAAGGACTGGAGTTCCAAGGGGGAATGGGCAGGTGGAAAAAATCCACAGGATTATCGTTCCTATGCTGACTAAGTTGTGTATTGATAGCCCGAGTAGTTGGTATAAGCACGTGGACAAAGTTCAACAGACGCTGAACAATTCCGTTTCTCGGAGCACCAAGTTCGCTCCTTTCCGGATCTTAACAGGAATTGAAATACGAGTACCAGATTTGACCAGTTTGCGAGAACTATTAGATGAGGTTACGTTGGAGGAATTAGACGAAGAAAGAGACACCATTCGAAGTGAGGTACGTGAAAATATCTTGAAGATACAGCAAGAAAACAAAAGGACCTTCGATCGAGCAAGAGTTCCAGATCCGATTTATCAATTGAACGAGTTAGTCGCCATCAAGCGCACTCAGTTTGGTACGAATTAAAGTTGCGCCCAAGATTCTTTGGACCTTATAAAACAACCAAGAAGATGGAAAACGGACGGTATGAGGTCCAGAAAGTTGGTGTTAGGACCAAACAATACTATCACTGTCGCCGAATTCATGAAGAAATGGGACCGTCCATTCGGGGTCGAATGAGGCGTCAGGATGACCGAATGTGGGATTGAGCCAAACGACACAACCAATACATTACCCTAACGAACGAACAACGACCAATACCTACAAAATACAATATTCAAGAGAACGAGAACAGACGAGAACGTACAAATTAAAAGAAAGACGCGCCCCTCTCTATTATATTGTTTTTGCATTCATTTGTTCCATTCAGTTTTTTCATTTTGTATTTAACCTCCGCCGCATAAAGATCATTTTGCCTCAACGTCGCTTGCCGTATATCATTTTTATATTCGAGTTTTTTATTAAATAAACATAATTTATAAAATACATTTTGTTTTACATCGAGAAAGTAAGAAGTCGGAAAGGATTCAAGTGGGAATCCTACATACATATATGTGAATTTCGAATTTTTTTATGACTTTTTACAAAAAAATATAACTTAATAGTCCACTTAAGAAAATACTTTGAAAATGTTGGAAAGTACCCAACGAAACATCGGGAACATTTAAAAAATGGATTAGTTTTAATCTCATAAAAATCTAACAGATCAACAGCTCTTCCATGCTATTTTCTAGAGATGGGGTCAGAAAAGTCGCAGAATTTTAAAAAAGGGTCAAAATAGCCACTATTTAAAAGGTTGTATCATAGTCGCATGGGGCAAAAAAGGGGTCAAAATGCGACTAAAGTCGCTTAGCGGCAACACTGATCTTTACCGATCACGCAAGTCTGAAATGGCTTATGACGCAAAAAGATCTAGCGGGTCGTTTGGCTAGATGGAACCTCAAGCTACAGGGTTTCGACTTCGTGATCGAACATAGGAAGGGTGTCCAAAACGTAGTCCCTGATACTCTCTCAACAGTCCACATGGAGGAGATTTAGCGCCTGAGGTTGACTTTAGTTCACCATATTTTTCTTCGGAAGAGTATGTTGAGCTAAAGAAGATAATAGAACGAGACCAAGACAAACTACCAGATATTTGTATATCTGATGGATTTGTATACAAACGAACGGACATACGAACCGGTGACGCAATACAGGAAGACCGAGCATGGAAGCTTTGGGTGCCTGAGGGGTTGCGTGGGGGCCTTTTGAAACAGGCACATGACTCCCCAGCGTCAGGACACGGTGGTATAAATAAAACTCTATCAAAATTGAGACAAAAATATTTTTGGCCTGGGATGACCAGCGATGTTCAGCGCTGGGTGAGTTCATGTGACACATGTAAGTGTAGTAAGTCGGTAAACACAACTTCTCGACCGCCGATGGGCCAACAGAGACCAACTGAACGACCGTTCCAGCGACTATTCATAGATTTTCTTGGACCCTATCCACGCTCAAGAGATGGTAATATGCATATATTTATTGTTCTAGACCATTTTAGTAAATATGTATTTCTTAAGGCAATTAGAAAAGCGATATCATCTGAGGTAGTTAAGTTTTTGGAGGAAAATGTTTTTCATGTTCCCGAATACATTCATTCCGATAACGGAAAACAATTTATATCGGAAATGTTTACAAGTTTTTTGACTCACTATGGGGTAAAACAGATAAAAACGGCGATCTACTCTCCTCAAGCGAATGCTTCAGAAAGGGTTAATCAATCTGTTCTAGCAAAGATTCGATCCTATCTAGGAAGCGACCAAAAACATTGGGACCGGCATGTGAGCAATGTAGCATTTTCATTACGTAGTGTTGTGCATGATGCAATTGCAGTAGAACCGTATTACGCGATTTTTGGAACTCCAATGATTCAAAACGGAAAATCATATGAATTACTTCGAAAATTAGGCGTAGTAATCGAAATTTTAAATAAAGATGACAAACTAGAACTAATACGTGCAAAAATTTTTGAAAATTTGAAACTTGCACACCAAAAGGGTGAAAAAGTGTATAATACAAGAAGTAAAGACATAAAGTATAAACTAGGGCAAAAGGTTTATCGTCGTAACTTTAAACAAAGCAATAAAATTGACAATTGTAACGCGAAACTCGGTGCTAAATTCATAAAATCGATTATATTAAAAACTGTAGGAAATTCACTTTACGAAGTAGGAAATTTGAAAGGCGAGAAAGTTGGAGTTTACCACGCGAAAGATCTTCATGTTTAAAACAATAACAAATGACGCACTCAGATGATGTTGCTTACTGTGATATTAGATTTAGGTAAAGGTGCTTCAGTTTTATTTGTAGGTAATTTTTCAGCATAGTTATTTATTATGTTATTGATTTTCTTTATATAGTTTATTTATTTATATAGTTAATTTATTTACAATAGTAGTTATTTATTATATACAGTAAAACCCGCTTAAGAGAAACCCGCTTAAGAGAAAAACCCGCTTATATGAAACACTTTTTTCATCCCCGAGTATTTGTCAACCAATAACCATTATAACACTCCGCTTAAGAGAAACTCGCTTAAGTGAAAAACCCGGATACCTAAAACATATTTTCAGTTAAATTTAATATTTTTCATTGAAAAAAACTCTGTTAAGTGAAAAAAATTTAATACAACAGAACAAAAAATTTGCGGAACGCTTTTACTTCTTTTTAAAATTAGAAATGTTTAAGCGGAGGCATACCTACTAACAATGTGAAAAATTCAACAGAATTTCAAAAAAGTGTAACGCCGAGTAGAGAAAGAGGCTGAAACGTCAGGGGAATAGACAAACTTATTGCGTTCATGCTATGTTCTACTGGTCTGAGGAAACAGAATACGAAGAAGATGATAAAACGGACACCAAAAAAAGTAGAAGTGTTCGTAGGCAGGGATGGCCACTACATTTTTACATTTGCTACTTAGTTTATGCAGTTAAATGTAGTTAATGAAACAAATTGTAACAAATATAAATTCAAATATCAAATGATCTGTCAGCTGTAACTTTGAAGTTGAATTTTGAGTTAAAATGTTAAAATTTTTATTGAATTTTTATTATTTCTCTAAATTTACTATGTATGTATGTATATGAAAACGTAACAATTTGTAGTAAATAAGACGTGTAGTTTATTAAATTAACTACGCGTAGTTAATGATGTAGAAAATGTAGTGTAGTTAATTCGGCCAACCCTGTTCGTAGGCTTTCCAGATTTGCATACGAAGAACAGAATATTTAAAAAAGAATACCGCTTGCTTTATTCTAGGTTTTAAAATACATAAATGCTTTTTTCATTTCTAATGTACCTCAACTATGCTGGAATGGCAAATCGGGTAAATTTTTATTTTTCACTCCACCAAACTTTCATCACGAAAATGACATTTGAATTTCTGGAATTTTTAAATCCGCTTAGGTGCAATTTTTTTTCACTTATCCAGACTCCGCTTAAGTGAAATTTTTTTCACTTAAGCGGGGTTCGTTTAAGTGAAAAACCCGCTTAGGTGAAAGAAAGACTGTGACATTTTGCAGTTTCTCTTAAGCGGGTTTTACTGTAGTTTATTTTATAGTTTTCATATTTACATTAATGAGCTGTGATATTTTTTTTTATTTTTATAGTATATTTAGTTTTCTTAGTTTTTATAATCTGTGATATATTTTTTTTTTAGTTTTATAGTCAAAGTACCTGATTTCATTTAAAAGTTAATTTAATTTATCGTTAATCTGTGATATTTTTTTGTATAGTTTATTTATTTATCTTAGTTTTTTTTTATGATCTGTGATATTTAGTTATTAAGCTGAAGTACTTGATTTTTTTAGATATTAAGATAAAGTAACTGATTTTAAACTGTGATATTAGCCTAGGTTAGTTAGTTAGTAACAGAACCTGATTTATTAGTTTTAGTAATTTTATTTAAAATTCAAAGCATCTGTGATAACTACAAGTTTGAGTAACTATAATATTAATTGTCATAGACAATACAAGAACCAAAGATTAGTTTTTACAATGCTCAAAGTAATACTGTCTGAGAAGAAAAAGTGTTGTTAGTAAAAAGGACTGGAGTTCCAAGGGGGAATGGGCAGGTGGAAAAAATCCACAGGATTATCGTTCCTATGCTGACTAAGTTGTGTATTGATAGCCCGAGTAGTTGGTATAAGCACGTGGACAAAGTTCAACAGACGCTGAACAATTCCGTTTCTCGGAGCACCAAGTTCGCTCCTTTCCGGATCTTAACAGGAATTGAAATACGAGTACCAGATTTGACCAGTTTGCGAGAACTATTAAATGAGGTTACGTTGGAGGAATTAGACGAAGAAAGAGACACCATTCGAAGTGAGGTACGTGAAAATATCTTGAAGATACAGCAAGAAAACAAAAGGACCTTCGATCGAGCAAGAGTTCCAGATCCGATTTATCAATTGAACGAGTTAGTCGCCATCAAGCGCACTCAGTTTGGTACAGGATTAAAGTTGCGCCCAAGATTCTTTGGACCTTATAAAATAACCAAGAAGATGGAAAACGGACGGTATGAGGTCCAGAAAGTTGGTGTTCATGAAGGACCAAACAATACTATCACTGTCGCCGAATTTATGAAGAAATGGGACCGTCCATTCGGGGTCGAATGAGGCGTCAGGATGACCGAATGTGGGATTGAGCCAAACGACACAACCAATACATTACCCTAACGAACGAACAACGACCAATACCTACAAAATACAATATTCAAGAGAACGAGAACAGACGAGAACGTACAAATTAAAAGAAAGACGCGCCCCTCTCTATTATATTGTTTTTGCATTCATTTGTTCCATTCAGTTTTTTCATTTTGTATTTAACCTCCGCCGCATAAAGATCATTTTGCCTCAACGTCGCTTGCCGTATATCATTTTTATATTCGAGTTTTTTATTAAATAAACATAATTTATAAAATACATTTTGTTTTACATCGAGAAAGTAAGAAGTCGGAAAGGATTCAAGTGGGAATCCTACATACATATATGTAAATTTCGAATTTTTTTATGACTTTTTACAAAAAAATATAACTTAATAGTCCACTTAAGAAAATACTTTGAAAATGTTGGAAAGTACCCAACGAAACGTCGGGAACATTTAAAAAATGGATTAGTTTTAATCTCATAAAAATCTAGCAGATCAACAGCTCTTCCATGCTATTTTCTAGAGATGGGGTCAGAAAAGTCGCAGAATTTTAAAAAAGGGTCAAAATAGCCACTATTTAAAAGGTTGTATCATAGTCGCATGGGGCAAAAAAGGGGTCAAAATGCGACTAAAGTCGCTTAGCGGCAACACTGATCATTACCGATCACGCAAGTCTGAAATGGCTTATGACGCAAAAAGATCTAGCGGGTCGTTTGGCTAGATGGAACCTCAAGCTACAGGGTTTCGACTTCGTGATCGAACATAGGAAGGGTGTCCAAAACGTAGTCCCTGATACTCTCTCAACAGTCCACATGGAGGAGATTTAGCGCCTGAGGTTGACTTTAGTTCACCATATTTTTCTTCGGAAGAGTATGTTGAGCTAAAGAAGATAATAGAACGAGACCAAGACAAACTACCAGATATTTGTATATCTGATGGATTTGTATACAAACGAACGGACATACGAACCGGTGACGCAATACAGGAAGACCGAGCATGGAAGCTTTGGGTGCCTGAGGGGTTGCGTGGGGGCCTTTTGAAACAGGCACATGACTCCCCAGCGTCAAGACACGGTGGTATAAATAAAACTCTATCAAAATTGAGACAAAAATATTTTTGGCCTGGGATGACCAGCGATGTTCAGCGCTGGGTGAGTTCATGTGACACATGTAAGTGTAGTAAGTCGGTAAACACAACTTCTCGACCGCCGATGGGCCAACAGAGACCAACTGAACGACCGTTTAAACGACTATTCATAGATTTTCTTGGACCCTATCCACGCTCAAGAGATGGTAATATGCATATATTTATTGTTCTAGACCATTTTAGTAAATATGTATTTCTTAAGGCAATTAGAAAAGCGATATCATCTGAGGTAGTTAAGTTTTTGGAGGAAAATGTTTTTCATGTATTTGGTGTTCCCGAATACATTCATTCCGATAACGGAAAACAATTTATATCGGAAATGTTTACAAGTTTTTGACTCACTATGGGGTAAAACAGATAAAAACGGCGATCTACTCTCCTCAAGCGAATGCTTCAGAAAGGGTTAATCAATCTGTTCTAGCAAAGATTCGATCCTATCAAGGAAGCGACCAAAAACATTGGGACCGGCATGTGAGCAATGTAGCATTTTCATTACGTAGTTTTGTGCATGATGCAATTGCAGTAGAACCGTATTACGCGATTTTTGGAACTCCAATGATTCAAAACGGAAAATCATATGAATTACTTCGAAAATTAGGCATAGTAAAAGAATCTAAAATCGAAATTTTAAATAAAGATGACAAACTAGAACTAATACGTGCAAAAATTTTTGAAAATTTGAAACTTGCACACCAAAAGGGTGAAAAAGTGTATAATACAAGACATAAAGACATAAAGTATAAACTAGGGCAAAAAGTTTATCGTCGTAACTTTAAACAAAGCAATAAAATTGACAATTGTAACGCGAAACTCGGTGCTAAATTCACAAAATCGATTATATTAAAAACTGTAGGAAATTCACTTTACGAAGTAGGAAATTTGAAAGGCGAGAAAGTTGGAGTTTACCACGCGAAAGATCTTCATGTTTAAAACAATAAAAATGACGCACTCAGATGATGTTGCTTACTGTGATATTAGATTTAGGTAAAGGTGCTTCAGTTTTATTTGTAGGTAATTTTTCAGCATAGTTATTTATTATGTTATTGATTTTCTTTATACAGTTTATTTATTTATATAGTTAATTTATTTACAATAGTAGTTATTTATTATATAGTTTATTTTATAGTTTTCATATTTACATTAATGAACTGTGATATTTTTTTTTTATTTTTATAGTATATTTAGTTTTCTTAGTTTTTATAATCTGTGATATATTTTTTTTTTAGTTTTATAGTCAAAGTACCTGATTTCATTTAAAAGTTAATTTAATTTAACGTTTTTTTTTTATTTTTTTGTATAGTTTATTTATTTATCTTAGTTTTTTTTTTATGATCTGTGATATTTAGTTATTAAGCTGAAGTACTTGATTTTTTTAGATATTAAGATAAAGTGATATTAGCCTAGGTTAGTTAGTTAGTAACAGAACCTGATTTATTAGTTTTAGTAATTTTATTTAAAATTCAAAGCATCTGTGATAACTACAAGTTTGAGTAACTATAATATTAATTGTCATAGACAATACAAGAACCAAAGATTAGTTTTTACAATGCTCAAAGTAATACTGTTTAAGAAGAAAAAGTGTTGTTAGTAAAAAGGACTGGAGTTCCAAGGGGGAATGGGCAGGTGGAAAAAATCCACAGGATTATCGTTCCTATGCTGACTAAGTTGTATATTGATAGCCCGAGTAGTTGGTATAAGCACGTGGACAAAGTTCAACAGACGCTGAACAATTCCGTTTCTCGGAGCACCAAGTTCGCTCTTTTCCGGATCTTAACAGGAATTGAAATACGAGTACCAGATTTGACCAGTTTGCGAGAACTATTAGATGAGGTTACGTTGGAGGAATTAGACGAAGAAAGAGACACCATTCGAAGTGAGGTACGTGAAAATATCTTGAAGATACAGCAAGAAAACAAAAGGACCTTCGATCGAGCAAGAGTTCCAGATCCGATTTATCAATTGAACGAGTTAGTCGCCATCAAGCGCACTCAGTTTGGTACAGGATTAAAGTTGCGCCCAAGATTCTTTGGACCTTATAAAATAACCAAGAAGATGGAAAACGGACGGTATGAGGTCCAGAAAGTTGGTGTTCATGAAGGACCAAACAATACTATCACTGTCGCCGAATTTATGAAGAAATGGGACCGTCCATTCGGGGTCGAATGAGGCGTCAGGATGACCGAATGTGGGATTGAGCCAAACGACACAACCAATACATTACCCTAACGAACGAACAACGACCAATACCTACAAAATACAATATTCAAGAGAACGAGAACAGACGAGAACGTACAAATTAAAAGAAAGACGCGCCCCTCTCTATTATATTGTTTTTGCATTCATTTGTTCCATTCAGTTTTTTCATTTTGTATTTAACCTCCGCCGCATAAAGATTATTTTGCCTCAACGTCGCTTGCCGTATATTATTTTTATATTCGAGTTTTTTATTAAATAAACATAATTTATAAAATACATTTTGTTTTACATCGAGAAAGTAAGAAGTCGGAAAGGATTCAAGTGGGAATCCTACATACATATATGTAAATTTCGAATTTTTTTATGACTTTTTACAAAAAAATATAACTTAATAGTCCACTTAAGAAAATACTTTGAAAATGTTGGAAAGTACCCAACGAAACGTCGGGAACATTTAAAAAATGGATTAGTTTTAATCTCATAAAAATCTAACAGATCAACAGCTCTTCCATGCTATTTTCTAGAGATGGGGTCAGAAAAGTCGCAGAATTTTAAAAAAGGGTCAAAATAGCCACTATTTAAAAGGTTGTATCATAGTCGCATGGGGCAAAAAAGGGGTCAAAATGCGACTAAAGTCGCTTAGCGGCAACACTGATCATTACCGATCACGCAAGTCTGAAATGGCTTATGACGCAAAAAGATCTAGCGGGTCGTTTGGCTAGATGGAACCTCAAGCTACAGGGTTTCGACTTCGTGATCGAACATAGGAAGGGTGTCCAAAACGTAGTCCCTGATACTCTCTCAACAGTCCACATGGAGGAGATTTAGCGCCTGAGGTTGACTTTAGTTCACCATATTTTTCTTCGGAAGAGTATGTTGAGCTAAAGAAGATAATAGAACGAGACCAAGACAAACTACCAGATATTTGTATATCTGATGGATTTGTATACAAACGAACGGACATACGAACCGGTGACGCAATACAGGAAGACCGAGCATGGAAGCTTTGGGTGCCTGAGGGGTTGCGTGGGGGCCTTTTGAAACAGGCACATGACTCCCCAGCGTCAGGACACGGTGGTATAAATAAAACTCTATCAAAATTGAGACAAAAATATTTTTGGCCTGGGATGACCAGCGAAGTTCAGCGCTGGGTGAGTTCATGTGACACATGTAAGTGTAGTAAGTCGGTAAACACAACTTCTCGACCGCCGATGGGCCAACAGAGACCAACTGAACGACCGTTCCAGCGACTATTCATAGATTTTCTTGGACCCTATCCACGCTCAAGAGATGGTAATATGCATATATTTATTGTTCTAGACCATTTTAGTAAATATGTATTTCTTAAGGCAATTAGAAAAGCGATATCATCTGAGGTAGTTAAGTTTTTGGAGGAAAATGTTTTTCATGTATTTGGTGTTCCCGAATACATTCATTCCGATAACGGAAAACAATTTATATCGGAAATGTTTACAAGTTTTTTGACTCACTATGGGGTAAAACAGATAAAAACGGCGATCTACTCTCCTCAAGCGAATGCTTCAGAAAGGGTTAATCAATCTGTTCTAGCAAAGATTCGATCCTATCTAGGAAGCGACCAAAAACATTGGGACCGGCATGTGAGCAATGTAGCATTTTCATTACGTAGTGTTGTGCATGATGCAATTGCAGTAGAACCGTATTACGCGATTTTTGGAACTCAAGTGATTCAAAATGGAAAATCATATGAATTACTTCGAAAATTAGGCGTAGTAAAAGAATCTAAAATCGAAATTTTAATTAAAGATGACAAACTAGAACTAATTCGTGCAAAAATTTTTGAAAATTTGAAACTTGCACACCAAAAGGGTGAAAAAGTGTATAATACAAGAAGTAAAGACATAAAGTATAAACTAGGGCAAAAAGTTTATCGTCGTAACTTTAAACAAAGCAATAAAATTGACAATTATAACGCGAAACTCGGTGCTAAATTCATAAAATCGATTATATTAAAAACTGTAGGAAATTCACTTTACGAAGTAGGAAATTTGAAAGGCGAGAAAGTTGGAGTTTACCACGCGAAAGATCTTCATGTTTAAAACAATAACAAATGACGCACTCAGATGATGTTGCTTACTGTGATATTAGATTTAGGTAAAGGTGCTTCAGTTTTATTTGTAGGTAATTTTTCAGCATAGTTATTTATTATGTTATTGATTTTCTTTATACAGTTTATTTATTTATATAGTTAATTTATTTACAATAGTAGTTATTTATTATATAGTTTATTTTATAGTTTTCATATTTACATTAATGAACTGTGATATTTTTTTTTTATTTTTATAGTATATTTAGTTTTCTTAGTTTTTATAATCTGTGATATATTTTTTTTTTAGTTTTATAGTCAAAGTACCTGATTTCATTTAAAAGTTAATTTAATTTAACGTTAATCTGTGATATTTTTTTGTATAGTTTATTTATTTATCTTAGTTTTTTTTATGATCTGTGATATTTAGTTATTAAGCTGAAGTACCTGATTTTTTTAGATATTAAGATAAAGTAACTGATTTTAAACTGTGATATTAGCCTAGGTTAGTTAGTTAGTAACAGAACCTGATTTATTAGTTTTAGTAATTTTATTTAAAATTCAAAGCATCTGTGATAACTACAAGTTTGAGTAACTATAATATTAATTGTCATAGACAATACAAGAACCAAAGATTAGTTCTTACAATGCTCAAAGTAATACTGTCTAAGAAGAAAAAGTGTTGTTAGTAAAAAGGACTGGAGTTCCAAGGGGGAATGGGCAGGTGGAAAAAATCCACAGGATTATCGTTCCTATGCTGACTAAGTTGTATATTGATAGCCCGAGTAGTTGGTATAAGCACGTGGACAAAGTTCAACAGACGCTGAACAATTCCGTTTCTCGGAGCACCAAGTTCGCTCCTTTCCGGATCTTAACAGGAATTGAAATACGAGTACCAGATTTGACCAGTTTGCGAGAACTATTAGATGAGGTTACGTTGGAGGAATTAGACGAAGAAAGAGACACCATTCGAAGTGAGGTACGTGAAAATATCTTGAAGATACAGCAAGAAAACAAAAGGACCTTCGATCGAGCAAGAGTTCCAGATCCGATTTATCAATTGAACGAGTTAGTCGCCATCAAGCGCACTCAGTTTGGTACAGGATTAAAGTTGCGCCCAAGATTCTTTGGACCTTATAAAATAACCAAGAAGATGGAAAACGGACGGTATGAGGTCCAGAAAGTTGGTGTTCATGAAGGACCAAACAATACTATCACTGTCGCCGAATTCATGAAGAAATGGGACCGTCCATTCGGGGTCGAATGAGGCGTCAGGATGACCGAATGTGGGATTGAGCCAAACGACACAACCAATACATTACCCTAACGAACGAACAACGACCAATACCTACAAAATACAATATTCAAGAGAACGAGAACAGACGAGAACGTACAAATTAAAAGAAAGACGCGCCCCTCTCTATTATATTGTTTTTGCATTCATTTGTTCCATTCAGTTTTTTCATTTTGTATTTAACCTCCGCCGCATAGAGATCATTTTGCCTCAACGTCGCTTGCCGTATATCATTTTTATATTCGAGTTTTTTATTAAATAAACATAATTTATAAAATACATTTTGTTTTACATCGAGAAAGTAAGAAGTCGGAAAGGATTCAAGTGGGAATCCTACATACATATATGTAAATTTCGAATTTTTTTATGACTTTTTACAAAAAAATATAACTTAAAATACTTTGGAAATGTTGGAAAGTACCCAACGAAACGTCGGGAACATTTAAAAAATGGATTAGTTTTACTAATCTAACAGATCAACAGCTCTTCCATGCTATTTTCTAGAGATGGGGTCAGAAAAGTCGCAGAATTTTAAAAAAGGGTCAAAATAGCCACTATTTAAAAGGTTGTATCATAGTCGCATGAGGCAAAAAAGGGGTCAAAATCCGACTAAAGTCGCTTAGCGGCAACACTGATCATTACCGATCACGCAAGTCTGAAATGGCTTATGACGCAAAAAGATCTAGCGGGTCGTTTGGCTAGATGGAACCTCAAGCTACAGGGTTTCGACTTCGTGATCGAACATAGGAAGGGTGTCCAAAACGTAGTCCCTGATACTCTCTCAACAGTCCACATGGAGGAGATTTAGCGCCTGAGGTTGACTTTAGTTCACCATATTTTTCTTCGGAAGAGTATGTTGAGCTAAAGAAGATAATAGAACGAGACCAAGACAAACTACCAGATATTTGTATATCTGATGGATTTGTATACAAACGAACGGACATACGAACCGGTGACGCAATACAGGAAGACCGAGCATGGAAGCTTTGGGTGCCTGAGGGGTTGCGTGGGGGCCTTTTGAAACAGGCACATGACTCCCCAGCGTCAGGACACGGTGGTATAAATAAAACTCTATCAAAATTGAGACAAAAATATTTTTGGCCTGGGATGACCAGCGATGTTCAGCGCTGGGTGAGTTCATGTGACACATGTAAGTGTAGTAAGTCGGTAAACACAACTTCTCGACCGCCGATGGGCCAACAGAGACCAACTGAACGACCGTTCCAGCGACTATTCATAGATTTTCTTGGACCCTATCCACGCTCAAGAGATGGTAATATGCATATATTTATTGTTCTAGACCATTTTAGTAAATATGTATTTCTTAAGGCAATTAGAAAAGCGATATCATCTGAGGTAGTTAAGTTTTTGGAGGAAAATGTTTTTCATGTATTTGGTGTTCCCGAATACATTCATTCCGATAACGGAAAACAATTTATATTGGAAATGTTTACAAGTTTTTTGACTCACTATGGGATAAAACAGATAAAAACGGCGATCTACTCTCCTCAAGCGAATGCTTCAGAAAGGGTTAATCAATCTGTTCTAGCAAAGATTCGATCAAAAGAAGCGACCAAAAACATTGGGACCGGTATGTGAGCAATGTAGCATTTTCATTACGTAGTGTTGTGCATGATGCAATTGCAGTAGAACCCTATTACGCGATTTTTGGAACTCCAATGATTCAAAATGGAAAATCATATGAATTACTTCGAAAATTAGGCGTAGAAAAAGAATCTAAAATCGAAATTTTAAATAAAGATGACAAACTAGAACTAATACGTGCAAAAATTTTTGAAAATTTGAAACTTGCACACCAAAAGGGTGAAAAAGTGTATAATACAAGAAGTAAAGACATAAAGTATAAACTAGGGCAAAAAGTTTATCGTCGTAACTTTAAACAAAGCAATAAAATTGACAATTGTAACGCGAAACTCGGTGCTAAATTCATAAAATCGATTATATTAAAAACTGTAGGAAATTCACTTTACGAAGTAGGAAATTTGAAAGGCGAGAAAGTTGGAGTTTACCACGCGAAAGATCTTCATGTTTAAAACAATAACAAATGACGCACTCAGATGATGTTGCTTACTGTGATATTAGATTTAGGTAAAGGTGCTTCAGTTTTATTTGTAGGTAATTTTTCAGCATAGTTATTTATTATGTTATTGATTTTCTTTATATAGTTTATTTATTTATATAGTTAATTTATTTACAATAGTAGTTATTTATTATATACAGTAAAACCCGCTTAAGAGAAACCCGCTTAAGAGAAAAACCCGCTTATATGAAACACTTTTTTCATCCCCGAGTATTTGTCAACCAATAACCTTTATAACACTCCGCTTAAGAGAAACTCGCTTAAGTGAAAAACCCGGATACCTAAAACATATTTTCAGTTAAATTTAATATTTTTCATTGAAAAAAACTCTGTTAAGTGAAAAAAATTTAATACAACAGAACAAAAAATTTGCGGAACGCTTTTACTTCTTTTTAAAATTAGAAATGTTTAAGCGGAGGCATACCTACTAACAATGTGAAAAATTCAACAGAATTTCAAAAAAGTGTAACGCCGAGTAGAGAAAGAGGCTGAAACGTCAGGGGAATAGACAAACTTATTGCGTTCATGCTATGTTCTACTGGTCTGAGGAAACAGAATACGAAGAAGATGATAAAACGGACACCAAAAAAAGTAGAAGTGTTCGTAGGCAGGGATGGCCACTACATTTTTACATTTGCTACTTAGTTTATGCAGTTAAATGTAGTTAATGAAACAAATTGTAACAAATATAAATTCAAATATCAAATGATCTGTCAGCTGTAACTTTGAAGTTGAATTTTGAGTTAAAATGTTAAAATTTTTATTGAATTTTTATTATTTCTCTAAATTTACTATGTATGTATGTATATGAAAACGTAACAATTTGTAGTAAATAAGACGTGTAGTTTATTAAATTAACTACGCGTAGTTAATGATGTAGAAAATGTAGTGTAGTTAATTCGGCCAACCCTGTTCGTAGGCTTTCCAGATTTGCATACGAAGAACAGAATATTTAAAAAAGAATACCGCTTGCTTTATTCTAGGTTTTAAAATACATAAATGCTTTTTTCATTTCTAATGTACCTCAACTATGCTGGAATGGCAAATCGGGTAAATTTTTATTTTTCACTCCACCAAACTTTCATCACGAAAATGACATTTGAATTTCTGGAATTTTTAAATCCGCTTAGGTGCAATTTTTTTTCACTTATCCAGACTCCGCTTAAGTGAAATTTTTTTCACTTAAGCGGGGTTCGTTTAAGTGAAAAACCCGCTTAGGTGAAAGAAAGACTGTGACATTTTGCAGTTTCTCTTAAGCGGGTTTTACTGTAGTTTATTTTATAGTTTTCATATTTACATTAATGAGCTGTGATATTTTTTTTTATTTTTATAGTATATTTAGTTTTCTTAGTTTTTATAATCTGTGATATATTTTTTTTTTAGTTTTATAGTCAAAGTACCTGATTTCATTTAAAAGTTAATTTAATTTATCGTTAATCTGTGATATTTTTTTGTATAGTTTATTTATTTATCTTAGTTTTTTTTTATGATCTGTGATATTTAGTTATTAAGCTGAAGTACTTGATTTTTTTAGATATTAAGATAAAGTAACTGATTTTAAACTGTGATATTAGCCTAGGTTAGTTAGTTAGTAACAGAACCTGATTTATTGGTTTTAGTAATTTTATTTAAAATTCAAAGCATCTGTGATAACTACAAGTTTGAGTAACTATAATATTAATTGTCATAGACAATACAAGAACCAAAGATTAGTTTTTACAATGCTCAAAGTAATACTGTCTGAGAAGAAAAAGTGTTGTTAGTAAAAAGGACTGGAGTTCCAAGGGGGAATGGGCAGGTGGAAAAAATCCACAGGATTATCGTTCCTATGCTGACTAAGTTGTGTATTGATAGCCCGAGTAGTTGGTATAAGCACGTGGACAAAGTTCAACAGACGCTGAACAATTCCGTTTCTCGGAGCACCAAGTTCGCTCCTTTCCGGATCTTAACAGGAATTGAAATACGAGTACCAGATTTGACCAGTTTGCGAGAACTATTAGATGAGGTTACGTTGGAGGAATTAGACGAAGAAAGAGACACCATTCGAAGTGAGGTACGTGAAAATATCTTGAAGATACAGCAAGAAAACAAAAGGACCTTCGATCGAGCAAGAGTTCCAGATCCGATTTATCAATTGAACGAGTTAGTCGCCATCAAGCGCACTCAGTTTGGTACAGGATTAAAGTTGCGCCCAAGATTCTTTGGGCCTTATAAAATAACCAAGAAGATGGAAAACGGACGGTATGAGGTCCAGAAAGTTGGTGTTCATGAAGGACCAAACAATACTATCACTGTCGCCGAATTGATGAAGAAATGGGACCGTCCATTCGGGATCGAATGAGGCGTCAGGATGACCGAATGTGGGATTGAGCCAAACGACACAACCAATACATTACCCTAACGAACGAACAACGACCAATACCTACAAAATACAATATTCAAGAGAACGAGAACAGACGAGAACGTACAAATTAAAAGAAAGACGCGCCCCTCTCTATTATATTGTTTTTGCATTCATTTGTTCCATTCAGTTTTTTCATTTTGTATTTAACCTCCGCCGCATAGAGATCATTTTGCCTCAACGTCGCTTGCCGTATATCATTTTTATATTCGAGTTTTTTATTAAATAAACATAATTTATAAAATACATTTTGTTTTACATCGAGAAAGTAAGAAGTCGGAAAGGATTCAAGTGGGAATCCTACATACATATATGTAAATTTCGAATTTTTTTATGACTTTTTACAAAAAAATATAACTTAATAGTCCACTTAAGAAAATACTTTGAAAATGTTGGAAAGTACCCAACGAAACATCGGGAACATTTAAAAAATGGATTAGTTTTAATCTCATAAAAATCTAACAGATCAACAGCTCTTCCATGCTATTTTCTAGAGATGGGGTCAGAAAAGTCGCAGAATTTTAAAAAAGGGTCAAAATAGCCACTATTTAAAAGGTTGTATCATAGTCGCATGGGGCAAAAAAGGGGTCAAAATGCGACTAAAGTCGCTTAGCGGCAACACTGATCATTACCGATCACGCAAGTCTGAAATGGCTTATGACGCAAAAAGATCTAGCGGGTCGTTTGGCTAGATGGAACCTCAAGCTACAGGGTTTCGACTTCGTGATCGAACATAGGAAGGGTGTCCAAAACGTAGTCCCTGATACTCTCTCAACAGTCCACATGGAGGAGATTTAGCGCCTGAGGTTGACTTTAGTTCACCATATTTTTCTTCGGAAGAGTATGTTGAGCTAAAGAAGATAATAGAACGAGACCAAGACAAACTACCAGATATTTGTATATCTGATGGATTTGTATACAAACGAACGGACATACGAACCGGTGACGCAATACAGGAAGACCGAGCATGGAAGCTTTGGGTGCCTGAGGGGTTGCGTGGGGGCCTTTTGAAACAGGCACATGACTCCCCAGCGTCAGGACACGGTGGTATAAATAAAACTCTATAAAAATTGAGAAAAAAATATTTTTGGCCTGGGATGACCAGCGATGTTCAGCGCTGGGTGAGTTCATGTGACACATGTAAGTGTAGTAAACACAACTTCTCGACCGCCGATGGGCCAACAGAGACCAACTGAACGACCGTTCCAGCGACTATTCATAGATTTTCTTGGACCCTATCCACGCTCAAGAGATGGTAATATGCATATATTTATTGTTCTAGACCATTTTAGTAAATATGTATTTCTTAAGGCAATTAGAAAAGCGATATCATCTGAGGTAGTTAAGTTTTTGGAGGAAAATGTTTTTCATGTATTTGGTGTTCCCGAATACATTCATTCCGATAACGGAAAACAATTTATATCGGAAATGTTTACAAGTTTTTTGACTCACTATGGGGTAAAACAGATAAAAACGGCGATCTACTCTCCTCAAGCGAATGCTTCAGAAAGGGTTAATCAATCTGTTCTAGCAAAGATTCGATCCTATCTAGGAAGCGACCAAAAACATTGGGACCGGCATGTGAGCAATGTAGCATTTTCATTACGTAGTGTTGTGCATGATGCAATTGCAGTAGAACCGTATTACGCGATTTTTGGAACTCCAATGATTCAAAACGGAAAATCATATGAATTACTTCGAAAATTAGGCGTAGTAAAAGAATCTAAAATCGAAATTTTAAATAAAGATGACAAACTAGAACTAATACGTGCAAAAATTTTTGAAAATTTGAAACTTGCACACCAAAAGGGTGAAAAAGTGTATAATACAAGAAGTAAAGACATAAAGTATAAACTAGGGCAAAAGGTTTATCGTCGTAACTTTAAACAAAGCAATAAAATTGACAATTGTAACGCGAAACTCGGTGCTAAATTCATAAAATCGATTATATTAAAAACTGTAGGAAATTCACTTTACGAAGTAGGAAATTTGAAAGGCGAGAAAGTTGGAGTTTACCACGCGAAAGATCTTCATGTTTAAAACAATAACAAATGACGCACTCAGATGATGTTGCTTACTGTGATATTAGATTTAGGTAAAGGTGCTTCAGTTTTATTTGTAGGTAATTTTTCAGCATAGTTATTTATTATGTTATTGATTTTCTTTATATAGTTTATTTATTTATATAGTTAATTTATTTACAATAGTAGTTATTTATTATATACAGTAAAACCCGCTTAAGAGAAACCCGCTTAAGAGAAAAACCCGCTTATATGAAACACTTTTTTCATCCCCGAGTATTTGTCAACCAATAACCATTATAACACTCCGCTTAAGAGAAACTCGCTTAAGTGAAAAACCCGGATACCTAAAACATATTTTCAGTTAAATTTAATATTTTTCATTGAAAAAAACTCTGTTAAGTGAAAAAAATTTAATACAACAGAACAAAAAATTTGCGGAACGCTTTTACTTCTTTTTAAAATTAGAAATGTTTAAGCGGAGGCATACCTACTAACAATGTGAAAAATTCAACAGAATTTCAAAAAAGTGTAACGCCGAGTAGAGAAAGAGGCTGAAACGTCAGGGGAATAGACAAACTTATTGCGTTCATGCTATGTTCTACTGGTCTGAGGAAACAGAATACGAAGAAGATGATAAAACGGACACCAAAAAAAGTAGAAGTGTTCGTAGGCAGGGATGGCCACTACATTTTTACATTTGCTACTTAGTTTATGCAGTTAAATGTAGTTAATGAAACAAATTGTAACAAATATAAATTCAAATATCAAATGATCTGTCAGCTGTAACTTTGAAGTTGAATTTTGAGTTAAAATGTTAAAATTTTTATTGAATTTTTATTATTTCTCTAAATTTACTATGTATGTATGTATATGAAAACGTAACAATTTGTAGTAAATAAGACGTGTAGTTTATTAAATTAACTACGCGTAGTTAATGATGTAGAAAATGTAGTGTAGTTAATTCGGCCAACCCTGTTCGTAGGCTTTCCAGATTTGCATACGAAGAACAGAATATTTAAAAAAGAATACCGCTTGCTTTATTCTAGGTTTTAAAACACATAAATGCTTTTTTCATTTCTAATGTACCTCAACTATGCTGGAATGGCAAATCGGGTAAATTTTTATTTTTCACTCCACCAAACTTTCATCACGAAAATGACATTTGAATTTCTGGAATTTTTAAATCCGCTTAGGTGCAATTTTTTTTCACTTATCCAGACTCCGCTTAAGTGAAATTTTTTTCACTTAAGCGGGGTTCGTTTAAGTGAAAAACCCGCTTAGGTGAAAGAAAGACTGTGACATTTTGCAGTTTCTCTTAAGCGGGTTTTACTGTAGTTTATTTTATAGTTTTCATATTTACATTAATGAGCTGTGATATTTTTTTTTATTTTTATAGTATATTTAGTTTTCTTAGTTTTTATAATCTGTGATATATTTTTTTTTTAGTTTTATAGTCAAAGTACCTGATTTCATTTAAAAGTTAATTTAATTTATCGTTAATCTGTGATATTTTTTTGTATAGTTTATTTATTTATCTTAGTTTTTTTTTATGATCTGTGATATTTAGTTATTAAGCTGAAGTACTTGATTTTTTTAGATATTAAGATAAAGTAACTGATTTTAAACTGTGATATTAGCCTAGGTTAGTTAGTTAGTAACAGAACCTGATTTATTAGTTTTAGTAATTTTATTTAAAATTCAAAGCATCTGTGATAACTACAAGTTTGAGTAACTATAATATTAATTGTCATAGATAATACAAGAACCAAAGTTTAACTTTATCTTTAACTTTAACTTTAACTTTAACTTTAACTTTAACTTTAACTTTAACTTTAACTTTAACTTTAACTTTAACTTTAACTTTAACTTTAACTTTAACTTTAACTTTAACTTTAACTTTAACTTTAACTTTAACTTTAACTTTAACTTTAACTTTAACTTTAACTTTAACTTTAACTTTAACTTTAACTTTAACTTTAACTTTAACTTTAACTTTAACTTTAACTTTAACTTTAACTTTAACTTTAACTTTAACTTTAACTTTAACTTTAACTTTAACTTTAACTTTAACTTTAACTTTAACTTTAACTTTAACTTTAACTTTAACTTTAACTTTAACTTTAACTTTAACTTTAACTTTAACTTTAACTTTAACTTTAACTTTAACTTTAACTTTAACTTTAACTTTAACTTTAACTTTAACTTTAACTTTAACTTTAACTTTAACTTTAACTTTAACTTTAACTTTAACTTTAACTTTAACTTTAACTTTAACTTTAACTTTAACTTTAACTTTAACTTTAACTTTAACTTTAACTTTAACTTTAACTTTAACTTTAACTTTAACTTTAACTTTAACTTTAACTTTAACTTTAACTTTAACTTTAACTTTAACTTTAACTTTAACTTTAACTTTAACTTTAACTTTAACTTTAACTTTAACTTTAACTTTAACTTTAACTTTAACTTTAACTTTAACTTTAACTTTAACTTTAACTTTAACTTTAACTTTAACTTTAACTTTAACTTTAACTTTAACTTTAACTTTAACTTTAACTTTAACTTTAACTTTAACTTTAACTTTAACTTTAACTTTAACTTTAACTTTAACTTTAACTTTAACTTTAACTTTAACTTTAACTTTAACTTTAACTTTAACTTTATCTTTAACTTTAACTTTAACTTTAACTTTAACTTTAACATTAACTTTAACTTTAACTTTAACTTTAACTTTAACTTTAACTTTAACTTTAACTTTAACTTTAACTTTAACTTTAACTTTAACTTTAACTTTAACTTTAACTTTAACTTTAACTTTAACTTTAACTTTAACTTTAACTTTAACTTTAACTTTAACTTTAACTTTAACTTTAACTTTAACTTTAACTTTAACTTTAACTTTAACTTTAACTTTAACTTTAACTTTAACTTTAACTTTAACTTTAACTTTAACTTTAACTTTAACTTTAACTTTAACTTTAACTTTAACTTTAACTTTAACTTTAACTTTAACTTTAACTTTAACTTTAACTTTAACTTTAACTTTAACTTTAACTTTAACTTTAACTTTAACTTTAACTTTAACTTTAACTTTAACTTTAACTTTAACTTTAACTTTAACTTTAACTTTAACTTTAACTTTAACTTTAACTTTAACTTTAACTTTAACTTTAACTTTAACTTTAACTTTAACTTTAACTTTAACTTTAACTTTAACTTTAACTTTATCTTGTCACGCGAAATCCCTCTCCTCTCTCTACCTCCCTTATTTTTTTTATTTATGTTGTGCAGGTTTCTCTTTGTTTACTCTTTTCTTTTTCCACTCAATTTTTTTTCTCACATTCTTTTTTTGCAAAATTAATTGTGAAAGAAAAATGGAACATTTTGAGTATAACGCTGCAGGCAGGTATGGCCGAACTAACGCTTTTTGGAATAAACTACATTTTTTACATTTTCTAAGAACTCACATTTATCAAAACGTTAGTGTGTAATGTATAAACTTTTTGTTAATAAGATGAAATAGAAATTAGGTACGGGTAGCGGTAGCCCTATTTAGTACTATCGGTTTATATGTATGTTAGTATTAATTCTTAAATTTTTGCGAAGCAAGGCGAGCACGGGTCTATCTTTAATCTTTAACATTATATAAAGACGAAACGATAATTTAGTTTGTCACGCGAAATCTCAGAAACTATTTACCTGATTAACTTGAATTTTTTTTACAATATTCTTAAGGCTTAGAAGATTGTAAATAGCAAGGTTTTGTTCATCCAAATTGTTTTATTATTACGAAAATTAAATTTTTTAAATTTTTGTATACAAATTTTAAGCCCTAAATCTTTTCTAAATTATGCATACAACCTGAGAAATAAATATAAACAAATGTCTAAGTCATTAACTTTTCTTTTTTTTTTTAAGTCCAGAAATTTAATTCAATCGCATTCACGAGGTCGCTGCTTTGTTTCATTTTCATATCATTTACACCCTCTTGCATTTTCTCTACCTCCCTTATTTTTTTATTTATGTTGTGCAGGTTTCTCTTTGTTTACTCTTTTCTTTTTCCACTAAATTTTTTTTCTCACATTCTATTTTTGCAAAATGAATTGTGAAAGAAAAATGGAAGATTTTGAGTATAACGCTGCAGGCAGGGATGGCCGAACTAACGCTTTTTGGAATAAACTACATTTTTTAAGAACTCACATTTATCAAAACGTTAGTGTATAATGTAAAAACTTTTTGTTAATAAGATGAAATAGAAATTAGGTACGGGTAGCGCTAGCCCTATCTAGTACTATCGGTATATATGTATGTTAGTATTATTTCTTAAAATTTTGCGAAGCAAGGCGAGCACGGGTCTATCTTTAATCTTTAATTAATTAATTAATTATTAATTAATTAATCTCATTATATAAAGACGAAACGATAATTTAGTTTGTCACGCGAAATCTCAGAAACTATTTACCTGATTAACTTGAATTTTTTTTACAATATTCTTAATGCTTAGAAGATTGTAAATAGCAAGTTTTTGTTTATCTTATTTGTTTGTTTATTACGAAAATTAATTTTTTTAATTTTTGGTCAACTTTTTTCTTGATATTGACCCACATATTCACTTATAAATACCAAACTAATTGATATTTAAAAAAAAAAAAAATATTTCCAAAAGTCAATTTTTGTATGCAAATTTTAAGCCCTAAATCTTTTCTTAATTATGCATACAACCTGAGAAATAAATATAAACAAATGTCTAAGTCATTAACTTTTTCTTTTTTTTTAATCCAGAAATTTATTTCAATCGCATTCACGAGGTCGCTGCTTTGTTTCATTTCATATCATTTCCACCCTCTTGCATTTTCTCTACCTCCCTTTTTTTTTTATTTTTGTTGTGCAGGTTTCTCTTCGTTTACTCTTTTCTTTTTCCACTCAATTTTTTGTCTCACATTCTTTTTTTGCAAAATGAATTGTGAAAGAAAAATGGAACATTTTGAGTATAACGCTGCAGGCAGGGATGGCCGAACTAACGCTTTTTGGAATAAACTACATTTTTTACATTTTTTAAGAACTCACATTTATCAAAACGTTAGTGTATAATGTATAAACTTTTTGTTAATAAGATGAAATAAAAATTAGGTACGGGTAGCGGTAGCCCTATTTAGTACTATCGGTATATATGTATGTTAGTATTAATTCTTAAATTTTTGCGAAGCAAGGCGAGCACGGGTCTATCTTCAATCTTTATCTTTAATCTTTAACATTATATAAAGACGAAAGGATAATTTAGTTTGTCACGCGAAATCTCAGAAACTATTTACCTGATTAACTTGAATTTTTTTTTACAATATTCTTAATGCTTAGAAGATTGTAAATAGCAAGTTTTGGTTTATCTTATTTGTTTGTTTATTACGAAAATTAATTTTTTAAATTTTTGGTCAACTTTTTTCTTGATATTGACCCACATATTCACTTATAAATACCAAACTAATTGATATTTAAAAAAAAAAAAAATATTTCCAAAAGTCAATTTTTGTATGCAAATTTTAAGCCCTAAATCTTTTCTTAATTATGCATACAACCTGAGAAATAAATATAAACAAATGTCTAAGTCATTAACTTTTTCTTTTTTTTTAATCCAGAAATTTATTTCAATCGCATTCACGAGGTCGCTGCTTTGTTTCATTTCATATCATTTCCACCCTCTTGCATTTTCTCTACCTCCCTTTTTTTTTTATTTTTGTTGTGCAGGTTTCTCTTCGTTTACTCTTTTCTTTTTCCACTCAATTTTTTGTCTCACATTCTTTTTTTGCAAAATGAATTGTGAAAGAAAAATGGAACATTTTGAGTATAACGCTGCAGGCAGGGATGGCCGAACTAACGCTTTTTGGAATAAACTACATTTTTTACATTTTTTAAGAACTCACATTTATCAAAACGTTAGTGTATAATGTATAAACTTTTTGTTAATAAGATGAAATAGAAATTAGGTACGGGTAGCGGTAGCCCTATTTAGTACTATCGGTATATATGTATGTTAGTATTAATTCTTAAATTTTTGCGAAGCAAGGCGAGCACGGGTCTATCTTCAATCTTTAATCTTTAACATTATATAAAGACGAAAGGATAATTTAGTTTGTCACGCGAAATCTCAGAAACTATTTACCTGATTAACTTGAATTGTTTTTTAAAATTTTCTTAATGCTTCGAAGATTGTAAATAGCAAATTTTTGTTTATCTAAATTGTTTGTTTATTACGAAAATTAAATTTTTTAAATTTTTGGTCAGCTTTTTTCTTGATATTGACCCACATATCTTTGTCACGCGAAATCTCAGAAACTATTTACCTGATTAACTTGAATTTTTGTTTACAATTTTCTTAATGCTTCGAAGATTGTAAATAGCAAATTGTTGTTTATCTAAATTGTTTGTTTATTACGAAAATTAAGTTTTTTAAATTTTTGGTCAGCTTTTTTCTTGATATTGACCCACATATCTTTAACATTACATAAAGACGAAACGATAATTTAGTTTGTCACGCGAAATCTCAGAAACTATTTACCTGATTAACTTGAATTTTTGTTTGCAATATTTTTAATGCTTAGAAGATTGTAAATAGCAAGTTTTTGTTTATCTAATTTGTTTGTTTATTACGAAAATTAAATTTTTTAAATTTTTGGTCAACTTTTTTCTTGATATTGACCCACATATTCACTTATAAATACCAAACTAATTGATACTTAAAAAAAACAAAAATTATTTCCAAAAGTCAATTTTTGTATGCAAATTTTAAGCCCTAAATCTTTTCTTAACTATTCATACAACCTGATAAATAAATATAAACAAATGTCTTAGTCATTAACTTTTTCTTTTTTTTTTAAATCCAGAAATTTAATTCAATCGCATTCACGAGGTAGCTTCTTTGTTTCATTTCATATCATTTCCACCCTCTTGCATTTTCTCTACCTCCCTTATTTTTTTTATTTATGTTGTGCAGGTTTCTCTTTGTTTACTCTTTTCTTTTTCCACTCAATTTTTTTTCTAACATTTTTTTTTGCAAAATGAATTGTGAAAGAAACATGGAACATTTTGAGTATAACGCTGCAGGCAGGGATGGTCGAACTAACGCTTTTTGGAATAAACTACATTTTTTTACATTTTTTAAGAACTCACATTTGATTTGATATTGCAGATTTTTAACGTGTTTTTTCATGAAATAAATAAAAGATATTATTTTAAATAACTTAAAAACACTTATTTTATTTATTGATTTACTTAAATGCATTTCGGAAGCTATGTTTCCATCTTCAGTAAGTTTTATATAAATAATAATAAAAAAAAAAATTTTGTTGATATATTAAATACAAATAACTCATTACAAACAAAAACAAACCACACAAACAAATTTATAGTGAATTTAAGATCTATTATAAAATTTTTTGAAAATTGGATCTTTTATTGGTCCATCGTCACTATTCATTAAATTATTTCTATTTTTGAAAATGTAAAGAGATTCAAAAGCATCTAATTCATAATGATTATTTACATTGCGAATTAATTTCAAATTTTATAAGCTAAAATTATGGTTATTCTCCAGCATGTGTTGTGCTACACTCGACTTTTCAGGTTCATTGTATTTTACATGTGCAAAATGTTCTTTGAACCTTTTCATGATTGGTCTTCTTGTCTGTCCTAGATATTCCTTCCTACAATCGCTGCATCCAATAGTATAAATTCCTGATTGTTGATTTTTCTCAATTTTATCTTTTGATCCACTAATCACATTTTTGAGTTTTATCTCACTACACTGACTCATTTTGATGTTTTGCCTACTAAAAATTGGTCTTAATTTTGATGTAATTTCTGGATAAAAATTGAATTTTGACCATTTCTTTTGTTCATCGTTTTCATTTCTGATTAAATCTAAAGTTGTATAATTTCTTAAGTTTTGTTTTCTTCTATGTGCAATCGTGAGATCATCTATTAATTGTTCTGTATATCCGTTTATCTTAGCTATTTCTTTGATCTTTCGTATTTCAATGTATTCTCTTTCTTTCGTCATCGGGATGTTTAAAGCTCTAAAAATCATTGAGTGGAAAACTGATATTTTGTGTTCAAATGGATGAAAAGAGTCCGATGTTATATATCTTAGAGTATTTGAAGGTTTTCAATAAATGTCAAACTCGAAAGTTTCACCTTTTCTAATTATAGTTAAATCTAAATAATTTAACCTTCCGTTTATTTCTTCTTCGTAAGTAAATTTGATTGTTGGATATTCTGTTCTATTTAGTAAGTTTATTAGACTTCGAAGTTCTTGTTTTTTAACTATGGCCCACACATCATCTATGTATCTCAACCAAATTCTTGGAAAACTTCTTTCATTTTTCATTTTAGTTTCTAAATGTGACATGAATAAATTTGTCAAAATGGACTTAAATGTGAACCCATACTGCAACCAAACTTTTGTCGATAGAATTTGTGATTGAGCTGAAACCAATTTTCATTCATACATAATTTTGTAAGGTTGGTTAATTCATTAATTTCTTCTTGTCTTAAAGAATTTGTTTCTAACCATTCTTTAAGAAGTTTTAAAGTTCATTAATTTCTTCTTGTCTTAAAGAATTTGTTTCTAACCATTCTTTAAGAAGTTTCAAAGTTTCATCAAACATGCGTTGCATTGGTCGTTTTCCTAGTACCATTTTTTCTGTTTTTAGTTTGTTTTGTTTTATTTTGTTTTTGCCTTATATGCCATTTCATTTCATAGATTCCGAAAAGGAAATATAGAATTAATGGCGGAAATACAAGAATTATAATTCATAAATATTGAAAGTGTGGATTTGTTTTGCCAATATTCGAATGTTTTCACACTCGAATCTGTAACACAAATTCCATACTGTTTACACACGATACTTACCATCATTATATGTTAAAACATTCATCGTTATCTGAGGAAGAAATTGAAATAATAAAATCATTATTATAATAATTAATTATTGGTAATTTTTATAAAAAAATACTTACCAATATCAATATTCTTCCTCGGGCGGCGGCAGTCCATGTTTGTTTTGACATTTCTCAATTTTTTTTTGTATATCGCATTTTGTGTCGCATCGAGTCGTATTCTTCTACGCAGGTAATGATGGCTTTGTCTCTTTCCTCCCAAAGGTAAAGGGGTAGAAAAATGGCCGCTAGCACATGCGCAGAAAGAATTTCGTGCAGTTTTGTTTATTCATAGAATGAATTCTAATAAACTTTTAGTGTTTAAGTAGGTAGGGACATTTTTGATAGTAGGGATATTTTAGTAGGAAAGATAGTTTATTTTAGTGAATCGATAGACAATTTGATAGGGTTGATTAATTAAGATATACATATATATTAGAATCATGGTAGAATTAGCTTAGATAGAAACGGGTGATTTTTTAGCTGGTTTGGTTTTGGCAACACTGGTTTTGACAGCTGACGTGTGTTTAGTACCTTGTGTCACTGTCAAACAGCTTCAGTTTGGTTTGCAATTTAACCATGGATCGTCTTACAAATGAACAACGCTTGCAAATTATTGAATTTTACTATCAAAATTCGTGCTCGGTTCGAAATGTTCATCGCGCGCTGCTTCCATTTTATGGTCGGCTCATTTTTGGTTGAATGGGTACGTAAATAAGCACAATTTCCGCATTTGGAGTGAAGATCAGCCAGAAGCATTGCAACAGCTACCAATGCATCCCGAAAAAGCCACTGTTTGGTGCGGTTTATGGGCCGGCGGCATTATTGGGCCATATTTCTTCAAAGATGATGCGAATCGCAGCGTTACTGTCAATGGTGAACGCTACCGAGCGATGATAACAAACTTTTTTTTGCCCGAAATGGAAGTTCTTGACTTGCATGATATGTGGTTTCAACAAGACGGTGCCACATGCCACACAGCACGCGAAACAATGGCGCAATTGCGAGGCGAGTTTGGTGAACAGTTAATTTCACGTTTCGGGCCGGTCAATTGGCCGCCTAGATCGTGCGATTTGACACCATTAGACTATTTTTTGTGGGGGTATGTCAAGGCTAATGTCTATAGGGACAAGCCCGCTTCGATTGACGCACTGGAAGCCAACATCCATGCATTCATTCGTGAGATACCGACCGATATGTGTGAAAGAGTATGCCAAAATTGGACTCAGCGGATGGGCTACCTGAGACGCAGCCGCGGTCAACATTTGCATGAAATTATCTTTAAACATTAAATTGCAAGGTTCAAACTATCGATTCAAATAAATATTTCATTCATTTTTTCGAATTGTTTGTGTTTTTTTTTTTTTTAAAGTTCTAAACCTCTTAAAAAATCACCCGTTATTATTAAGAGAGAATAAAGACTGAGACAGACATATTGGAGTATAGGAACGGTGGATGTGCGTGTGTGAGATTTCTTGGACATGAATAAGGGGGGAAATTATAGTTGGAAATAGTTATCTCACTAAGATATAGTGGTAACTATTTACTTAGGTAATAGGAGAAGGACTAGGAACTAGTCTTAGTGATTTTATGGTCATTATTTCGTTCGAAAACTCAAAGCAAAGAAGTGTTCGATGTCTTTTAACGGTCATTTTTTTTTTTGATTTATAATTTAAAAGTTAAATTTCAAAATACAAATTTAAAAAGTTTAATGATTTAAACTTACTTAAGTAAGATGTTCTTTTAATAATAGAAAGAAGTGAAATTTAATACAAAACAAAAAATAAGAAAAAAAAAGAAAGAAAATTAAACACTGTGAAAATAAAAGTAAATCTATATATATATACATATATATATATATATAAATTCAAGTGAATCTGAATCAGAGAAAGAAAAATCCAAAGAAGTTTGGTAAAAAGGTGATACGAATTTAGCAGAGGTACGTGACCAATGTGTGTAACGGAACCTGGTGTTTTGAAAAGGTTTCAAAAAAGAACATATAAACTTTTCTCCCAATACAGGAGATGCTATGACCCTCAGTCTCAAATAGCAGTAGCACATCGAAAATATATCCTTCTCAAACAACTTTTTACAACCTTCCCTTCTTATACCACCATTACTACCTAAGGCTTACAGGACCCTTAGGCCGATCCTGGCAGCAGAAGAGAAGGGTGTCATGGCCACGAAGACTTGGCATGCTTGCTTTTATACCTTGGCTTAGCTCGTCGGATGGTTGGGTTCTTGTCATCGTGACCAAAACTCTTGTTACGCTGTTCATGCCGAAAAAAAAATTGTTGTTATGTAAAATATAGGTTCAAAAAATTAAGCCTGAATGTAGTCCTTAAAACAAATAATAAAATTGCACAAGAATAAGGATAGAATAATCTTTGAGAGAGATTTTGGCATGATGTTTCTTCCCCACCTGAGGTATAACCCACCCACGCATCACCCTGCAATGCGTCCTTGGCTACTACGACCTCGATTTTAATGCAGTAACCCCCTAAACAAAAAAAAAATTAATAAAACTTACATCTTACATTTTAGGAAAATATGTATGTCACACCCACCTTCATATTTTTAATTTAGATCATTACAAATCTGAACCTGGAACTCAAAAAACAAATAAAATAAATCAGAACTAAACTTCCCATTTTTTTTTCTTTTCACGTATACTTTCCCCTTAAAAAAAAGAAATTCGACTTCGATTTGTTTATAAAATAAATTTTTTTTTTTACTCAGTGAACATCCTAACAAAAAAAAATGAAATAACTTATAAATAACTCAAAAAAAAATTAAGACAAACTAACTAAATTATATAATATATATATATATATATATATATATATATATATATATATTATATATAAACAATATATTTAAACAAAATAAAGAGAAATGACTATTTAAGTCTTTTTCTGCAATTAAAATTTTAAGTTTGTTTTTAAGTCTCAAAATAAAAAAAAATAAACGTTTCCTGAACTTTCGTCTATAATTGCAAACCTAATAAGATATAATTCAATACCAACAATTCAGTTATAGATTGCCAATAATAAACAAAAAAAACAATTAATGCACTTAGCAGCAAAGCTTGACAAAATTTAAAGTATGAATTATTACGTAAGAAAGTTTCAGTCAGTAGGAAAATTCTTTTATTTTGTTTTTTTTTTCCATTTTTTGTTGCGTTCTAATGTTTCTGTCTATTTATCATTCCTTTATTTATTTTTACTTTATACTGTAATTTATACGTCTAAGCCTTGAGTTAATTTATTCCTTTTAAATTATATATTTATTTTATATGTATAATAAGAAATTTAAATCAATTTTTATGTTCCTTTTCTCTAATCAAATAACCCGTGTTTTTTTGTTTGTTTCATATTTTTTTGTTTTCTGTATATAATTCACCCCTTTTTTTTTTACATAGCTATCAAAATTGTATATGCAACGAGAGCATTTGTAGGGTTTTATTTTTGTGAAAGCTGACATTAACAAACTATCAGTTATTTTTTTTTTCTTTTTGAATTGGAAGTGGTTTATGGGTTTTAATAATGATTATAATATAATTTCAACAAAATAGGAAATTAAAAAAAAAAATAAACTTACCAGATAGAAAAAAAATAAATCCGTTTGAGGTGGTGCACCGCTCCAATGGATGTTGTAGCTATAGGAGTATTTGTTGTGTGTATTATAAAAATTATTATTCACTCATATTAACACTTTTCAAATTCACATTTACTTTTTTTTATGAAGTTTAGCCTTTTATGGCTAAGGAAAAAAAACTTTCATAGGGGTACATTTTTTTTTTTTTTTTTAACTTTTAGATTGATTATTCGAGAGAATGAAAAAAAAAACTATCAAGTTACGTCAATTTAACAAAAAAATTAACTTTTAACTGGTGTATAGGTATATTTAAATAAAAATTATAAATAAAAAAAAACTAATAATAAACTAAATTTTAATAAATTTTTTGTTTGTTTGATGAATGCGGGTGGCGAGAAAGATGATGGAGATGATTATGGAGATGCAATCAGCTGGAGTATAGATGGTGGTACAGTCGTCAATAATTCGGCATGAGGTGTTGCTTGTACAGTGTCGCATGGAATGGCTCGAGAATAAGATGGCTTACAGGGTGGTCGCAGATACTTGCTTGTAAATATTTCACATCGACATGTGGGGTCGCAAGAGATGGCTTAAACATAAATTTCGCACTAGTCGGTCGCAATTAGTTGCTCATATATGTTATTTTTGATATGAGGGGTCACATTAAATCGCTCAAACTTTTTAGATCCACTAAGGTGGAAGTGGTATGGAGGTTGTTAGCGCGTGGCCCCTTTTTCTATTGGTAGACCAATATATATGTAGGTACTGAGTTTTTTTTTTTTTTTTAATTTTTTTAATGTAAAATTTTTGTTTTTACACAAGATGATTTTTCGTTCACAATTTTCGGCTTTCGAAAAGCACACTTAGGGACAAAATCTTTTGCGCGTGCTCTTTTAACAATTTTTTTTTTGTTTTCGTTTAACGTTTTCAAAACTTTTTCTCTTATACGTTATTTCATTTTAAGCTCGTTTTACGCTTAAGTTTTAAACTTAAAAAAAATTATGATAAAAATGGATTTTAAATCAAAAGAAGAACTTTTCCGACCGCAATTACTAGCCAAGCACCGCACACGAAATTAAATGATACAATTAATGATACAAAGAGAAACAAAAAAGCTAAATTATATACATACAGAAGAAATTAAAAAAAAAAAAAAAAAAAAAATAAGTGACAAAATGATTTCTCTTTTATTTAAATGATTCTTAATAGATAAATATCATAAACGATTTTAAATTTTACAAAACAAATAATTTTACTATCTCTAAATATGGGATAAACAATTGAAAACAGTAACTATATTCGTTTGCACATTGATCAATTTTACAATATTTTTTACTTAATTAACAACAAAATATAAAATATTTCTTTAACAGAGCCAAAAAAGATTCTCAAGTCTATTAGAATTTTAAAAATAGGTATTTTTATGTAACGCGTCTTTAATCAGTTAAATTAAGAACAAAATTTACCTTAGGTTACTTTTATGAACAAGTCGATTGTCAATAAGGACTGCAGTACCTCGATCCTGTTGGACTATTTTTTCAACAAAAAGCTTCCTAAACTTGTTCCCTATTCGCTTATTTGTCCGCACATAAACTTTTTCACCAGGCTCATATGATCTTATTTGACGGTTTTTATTATGGAATTTTAAATCCTTTTCTTGTTTTTGAACAATTTTGTTTCATATTTCATTTTGTAATTCTGATGAGGTTGAATGTAATATATCTATTGGTTTGTGGTTTGTTATTGAATGAATGGTTCTATTATATTTTACTGTTGGTAATAAAATAAGTTCTTTTGTATCGGTTATGTCTTGCTCTAATTTAGTACATCTGGCTATTTCTGATAATGTGCTGTGAAATCTTTCAACCTGTCCATTAGATGGATGAACTGTGGAAAGGAGGAATGGTATAAATTTCTATTTTAAAATAATCTCTGAGTAAAGTTTTTATAGTTTGTGAATTAAACGATTTTTCGTTATCACATACTACTGTTTTTGTACCTGTGAAAAAATTGAGAATTTGAATTAACGAATCTTTAATATCAACTATAGACCTAGATCGATACATGTAAGAAAGTGCAAATTATCTGTTGAATAAATATCAATATGTAAAATTTCACCAACACAAGAAGGTATGGGAGTTTTCCCAATGTCAACCCTAGGGGGGTGTCGTTGGTATTTTGCTTCGTTACATATTTTGCAATTAGTAATTATTTCTTTTAAATTTTTTCGAATGTCAGGGAAAAAATAGTCTCGGAGCACTTGTTGTGTATTCTCGCGAAGGGATCGATGAGCTCGATTATGTTCTACAGCGAGAATTTCCTGTTGGTCATTTGAATTATAGATATCTATCACAAATTTTTCCGTGTGAAAAAATTTGGTAGATGGAAAGGCTGTAATTATATCATTTTGAATTGAGGCTAAAACATTTAGTTCGCAATGAATTCCATTAATAACGTTACGATTTATAACTTCATTAAATATTTTTAATAAATAATTTCTAACACAAAATGATATTTCATGTCTGGATTTCTTTTGAAAAATTATTTTCCTAACTATTTTATTCTCTTGGCCTTCAGTTACGATTAGGCTTACCATCCGTCAGGATTTCGCCTGACGCGTCAGGCTTTTAATGTCCAATCAGGCTTTGGCCAGGTTTCGTCCTTTGTCAGGCTTTTTTATAATTATCGCACAAAATATAATCGTTAGAAGAAAAACGTTTACTGAATGCTTTTAAATCGAAATGCTTGTAAATTGCAGTGAAAACTTATGACTCAAAACATTAATTTTTTTCATTTAGTTGTCCCTTTTTAGAAAGAGACAAAGAGTTGTGCAATAGGGTGATTCAAAAAACACCTTTCTAGAATTTCAATCGGGACCGGGCGAAATTATGAAATCTCTGAAATTTTCATGCTTTTAGCACCAAAACGCCAAAAGTTGCAGCTTTTAATATTTGAGAAAAATTCAAAAAAAAATTTCAAGCTAAATTATTGAAAAAGCTCTGGTAGCGACCGCTCTATGAATGTTTTATTTTAATTTTTTTATAAAAATGAAGTTTCAAAAAGGAAAAAAATGTTTTTTTATCTGTCAGGCTTTTTTCTTAAAAATCAGGCTTTTCTTTCTTTACTGTCAGGCTTTGCTGATTTTAGAGCTGGTAACCCTAGTTACGATAAGCTGGTTCCTAAAGCAGTTTATAGGATTTGTTACAGTTCGAATAGTTTTTGTCAGATTCTTCACTATAGGCAGTTATCAATTCTGTTTCATTTGAGTGCTCTATCGCATTAATATATTGTCTGGATAAGGCATCCGCAACATGATTTTCCTTTCCTGGCTTATAGTGGAATGTCGGCGAAAATTCTTCCACAAAAGCTTTCCACCTTTTCATTTTTGTGTTGGGATTCTTTTCAGATATGGCAAAGGTAAGAGGCTGGTGGTCTGTGAAAATATTAAGCTGCCTGACACCGTACAAATAATTTTCCCAAAGCCCAAACTATGGCGAGAAGCTCTCGCTCGTTTGTCGCATAGCCCTCTTCGGTTTCAGTCAATGTTCTGGAAATCATGGTAATTGGCCTTCCACTTTGCGACAAAACTGCCCCTAAAGCATACGACGATGCATCAGTGGTCAAGTCAAATGGCTTTGTGAAGTCAGGATAAAGCAGCAGAACATCCTCTGAAGCCAGAATGTTTTTAATTCGATTAAAAGCCTGAATGGCTTCTTCATCAAATTCAATAGAAATATTCTTTGACTGTTTGGCACTAACATTACCATTTTCCCCTCTCAAAAATTTTGTTAACGGCTTCGTAATTTTGGCATAATCCCGAACAAATCTTCGATAATACCCTGATAATCCTAAAAAAGAACGTAAGCTACGCAAAGTGTTTGGAGTTTCATATTCAATAATGCACTTGACTTTATCTGGACAGATCTTGATACCCTGCTCTGAAGCTGTAAAGCCCAAAAATTCAACTTCCTGCCTGAAAAATGTTGACTTTTCTGGAGAAACACGCATATTGGCCTCAAAGAGCTTGGATAAAATCCTGTCTACGTCTTGAAGGTGCTGTTGCTTTGATTTTGAGAATACAATCACATCGTCAATGTAAACATGGCAACACTTTCCAATTTCATCCCTCAGCACATCGTCAATGGCCCGCTGGAAAATGCTTGGCGCGTTCTTAAGGTCAAACGGAAGCCTGCAGAATTCAAATTTCCCATTATTTATGGAAAAGGCAGTTTTCTCTCTGTCACGTTCAGAGAGTTTGATCTGGTGAAACCCAGACTTTAAATCCAATGTAGAAAAAAATAAAGACTGGCCTAAATTTGCAAGAATAACCGTCGTATCCGGAATCGGATATTTGTCACTGGTTGTTTTTGCATTTAACTTCCTAAAATCAACGACAAGGCGCATTTTCCGACTTCCATCCTCATTGAAGCCCTTCTTATCAACAACCCAAATTGGGTTATTGTAAGGTGACCGAGATGGCCTTATGATTCCGGCATTAAGAAGATCAGAAACTTCTTTGTTGACAAACTGCGCCGTTGCCATTGGATAGGGATAAGCCCTGGAGTAGACTGGCTCATTGTCAGTTGTTCTGATGGTGGCAACAACTTTTGTGTTGAACGGCAAAGACTCATTAGAATCTGCAAATACTTTTTGTCGATTTGATATAATATCGTCAAATTGTTTGCGGACATCCGTCGGTACAAAATCATTGTCAATAGAAATATGATTAACGTTTCTACAGAATAAATATAAAAGTTTCTCCTCTCGACCATCATAGTTAATAACACCTATTTCTAAATCAAGATGTGCACCTATTTCACGCAAAAAGTCGCATCCAATGATGCCATCAAACCTATCGAGGCGGGGGAGAATAAAAAAAGTTGTGTTTTTATTGAATAAACGCATTACGCATTTAAAACTAATCTCGTCTGAGCCATGCAAAGATTTAACTGTAAAATAATTTTCTACTGGCTTGACTCCTTCAGATAACTCATGTTTTTGATATAATTTTTGGCGGCACCTGTATCTATTAAAAATCTTACTTGCTTCCCTCCTAATGTTCTGCTTATGTACGGTAGGAGGGACCTATCCCTAAAAAATTTACTTCATCTATGTCTTCAAGGTCATCATAATCATCTCTCTCATAATTGCATGAAAGTGTTTCACTGTCAAAATAGGTGTCATCTTTGTAATGCGGCCCATAAGGAACCGTTTCTAGTTGTGTTGGCTGATTCTGAACTAAATTATTTACTCTCTGTATTTTTGAAATCGGTTGCTGTATTGAATCGTTATTTTTTACAATAGGTTTATTACGGGAATATATGTCTGAAGGTCCTGGTCTTTTTAATTGTGGTCTATTGCTTGCATAATTATTGTTAAATCCATTATTTAACGGTTTTTGAGATGACTTAACTTGGTTTTGAGTTGGAGATCTGTAGCGTGAGGTTGAAGGATCTATTTCCATTGGCTGTACTTTGGAATTTTCCTCTAACTCACGTTTGAAGTGAGTGGAATTGAATGAATCATGTTTATAGCTTTGTTGAATCGAAGCTTTATTTGGTCGTTCAGTGTAGCTAGAAAAAGAGTTTGCGAACATATAACGAGTATGATTTGCCTCTAATTCCCGTGCAAGCGCTAATGCAGTGGGCATATCTACAGGCCTTGAAGAGAATAGAATGTCGCACATTGGTTTTCGCAACCGGGAAATGAATGTCCTAAGAGCATCCTGCCTATACTTTTCATTTAGAGACACGATTAAATCGTTGCTACCTTCATGCGTCATCTTAGTTTTATTGATAATTAACGTAAGTTTCTTTTCGACTGCGTCATAAAATTCAACTATAGACGATGGTCCCTGCTTCAAGGTTGACATTTCCTGTTCGATAAGATAAATTGGCCTCTTATCAGCATAAGTAAAATCTAAGCGGCTTATTATTGCCTTGAAATTAAGAACTGTATTAAAAGATGATAATACTGAATCGGCACGTCCTACAATTTTATTTCTAATCATAGCTATTGCCTGGTAATACTTAGAACTCCCTTCATATCCCTCAAAAATCTTATGTGCGGCAAATGCAGCTTGGCGCCACGAGACATAATTAAGCTGATCACCATGAAACTCTGAAAGAGATTTTACAACATCTAATGTTTCTTCGCATTTAACTTGGCGATTAATTGTAACCTCATTATATTCTACTGCCCTTGATGGTGTTTCCAAAGAAGAAAGTCTATTCGTAAGTTCACTGATTCGAGACTCAAAAGATTGTTGCGTTTGTTCGACTGCGGCCTGAACGGCAACTCTTAATATTGCACGAAATTGGGTTTCATCCATTTTTATAAATTTATAATTTTGAGCCCTTTACAGTGTTGAAAAAAGTTATATATAAAAAAAATAAATATTTTCTTTGTGATAATATAAAGTTATTTAATAAAGTGTAATTTATAGAAAATAATATAATATCTCTACCCACTACAAAAAACAAATAATATTTTTTTAATTTTAATATTGCGTAAATAATTTTATAAATATATTAATTATCTTGTAATATTTGGATTTTATTTGAGACAATAGCACTCCACTCAAAAAAATGTTTGTATCGTTCTTTATATTTTAATTTAAGTCTTTCGTTATGTATGGATAACTTGTTTTGTTTAAATCTGTTGATTTGTTACTTTTTTTTTTAGTTTTTCAATATGTTTAGCTTCTTTTTTTACAAGCTATCAGTACTTTTGGTTTATGTTTATGAATTTGGAGGAAAAGCACTCCAATTAAACATTCTATATTGTTTTTAATATTTTTATATATTTTGATCTGTTTAAATATTTTGTTTGATATTAATTTACTTAATAGGTGTAGGTATTATAAGTCAGGGATTCGTTTTTTAAACACTCCCGTTATTTGTTATAAGTATAATTGTTTTTTGACACACAATTTTTGGTGGGATCTTATAATTAAGCAACCGCTTTTCTTTAATACTTTTTTGATATAGTACGGTTCTATTTAACCAGAAGAAAAAACGCGCTGCGATACGTTGGGCGCCAGTAAATATATATAAGACACTATTAAGTTTTTTTATTAAATGAACTTTATTAAGTTCTAATAGAAGTGACCACTATAATACATTAGTACAAAATCGATGACTGGAGCTGCCCGTTGATTATGCTGTCCAGCACTGACTTGCTTCGCTGCACACAGCTTCTCACGAACTGCTTTCTTTTTTAGGAATTACCGATAAGCCAGCATATCTCTTTCCCATCGTAAACGGTAACTTGTTTTCACTTTTGGTACATTTAGATTATCGGTAGATAATCAAGATGTTCAACGGTATGTTGTTTACCAAATTGTGAGTTTCTGTGAAATTATTTTTTGTGGGAATTTCACATCAGAGGTACAGGGTGTTAACTTACATAGAACTCGATTTTGTAAAGTTAAGTGGTTTTTTTTGTGAAATTTTTTTTTGTAAGTTTATTTTTATAATTTTTTTTTGAATCGTACGAAAAGTTTTGAAGTGATTTTAATTATCAGTAAAAGAAAACGTGAACTTCGAAAGTCAAAGATACTCCAAATAGAGTATTCTATACGCAACCTGTTTCTCCAACGTGCTGCCGGCAGAACTTCGAGGGACAAGGAAAAACGTGACTACCAAATTTTTTGATTGAGAGATAAAAGAATCTCAAAAGTGAGATTAACATTAAATCTTCTTTTCTGATTCAAAATTATATTTTATTTAGTTTTAAGATTTGTGAATTCGAAATTGAATTATATATAAGAAAAAGGAACGAGTTGGAGAACTCGATTTTTTTGTTTGTTTTTAAATTTTTTTTTGAGTCATTTAAATGAATAAAATTGTATTTTGAACTAAAAAAGTAAACTAAAATGGTGTGCTAATTTTCATAGCTAATGGTGTGTGAAGGCTTGGTAAAGCCATCCTGATGTAGATTCGGTTCTAGGACGTGACAGACGAACTTTTCTCTACGGACTAACTGGTCGGTTCATTTAAGGGGCTATTTCCACAAACAACGGCCATGGAAATAGCGAAGGAAGTATCTCCAAGATACTTGGGTGGGTGGCCAAACCTTCGTCACTAACAACAGGCGAGCGTTTTGGAATTCAGTGTGGGGGTATCTGGGAGAGATAAAGAGGAGGTACTTTAGATAAAAGTTTTTAGGATTTTTTTTTAATAGGTTAGGGATCATTTTTTTATACTTACTTTTTTTATTATTTTATATATTTTTTAGTAATTTTTTTTTAGTTATTTTCTTTTTAGGTGAAGGTTTTTTTTATTATTTTTTTTAGGTGCAGGGTTTTTTTTTATTTTTTTTATTAGTTTCTTAGGACATTTTTTTTTTTATTAATTTTTTTTCATTTATGAATACTTTTTAAACTTTACTTCGAAGTGCCAAATCTGTGTTTCTCTTATATATCGCCAGAGTCCTCGGATCTGTGTCATGTTAACCTTAGGCACGATACAAATTAATGTGTAGTCGAGCAGGAGGTGTACTAGGAAGTGGCAAGAACCACTCCACGCGACGAGCTGAGCCGTGCAACCACAAGCGTGCCGCAGCCTCTTCCCCATGGAAACCTGTCACCTAACACTACTTGATGTCATTTTTTTAAATAAATTTTACCCAAATTATAAAATCATTACTTAAAAAAGTTCCAAAATCGTGTTCGTACCTTCATTAAAAAAAAACTCAATTCATTGCCAAAATTCCCATTTCGTTCATAATCTTCCAGCACGAAATACGAATAGAACAATGTCAATATACAACAAATATCCTATCTAAATATATCGCATATTATGTACCTACACATTGTCCCTACACTTCTCCCATACACATATCTGAGTTTGAACTTTGAGCAAAATTTGCTTGGATTCGTTCGCAGCTAATTTGAACCACGGTTGCAAAAGTCGATACAATTGTACTTTTTTGATACATTCGACTTGGCTAAAGTACACAAATACACTTTTATAAAAGTCGATACAATTTTTCTATTTTGTGTTAATTCATTACAATACAGTTAAAATGAGTAATACGAATAATTGATTTATTTTAACATTTTTTTTTTTTATTACAAGAATTCGACTAAGTCAAAAACTTTTATTTTTAAAAAAACAATGCAAAATTTGTTATATGTTATTGTTTCTGTGCAATAGTCCTGTTTCGATGTCACCTGGAAGACACTTTGTATTGTTGTTAAAACGGCCTAATTTAATGACAGTAAAAAATCTGCTGATACAATGTTTTTTCCTGAAAAATTCTTAAAATCAACTTACGCCATACTATACCTTTTATTGTTTAAGCCGGAACCACACCTATCTCATGTGGTGTGCTGTAATGTGGAGCGGTGTGTCGTTGGATGCGCACACTTGTGTGTAGTGATGTTGAAAAAGAAAAGTACAGATATATATGTCATGACATAACTGTTGTTTTGGTTTTTGTTTATAATATAAGTGTTCTCTTTCTTACAAATAGTAACCTCCACATCGTGGTTTGACGCAATCGAAACAGAAGCACACCACTCCACAACACAACACGCTTCCCAAATGTGGTTCTAAGCATATGAAACACATTGGAGCGATAGCGACACACCACTCCACAACACACCACACGAGATAGGTGTGGTTCCGGCTTTACTATGTTTCCCGTGGAGCTATGTCAATCGTGATTGATTCGGTCTTCATGACCCGTTCACCAAATAGAACGATTGATTGCAAGCACAGTAAACCGAAACAATCAATCCCAATATCAATCGTTTCAGTTTCAATCTCCATCAAATCACACAAAGAAAGAAAGACACATAAAACATAAAAGCAAACACAATGGCCCATATTCATAGTCATTTTTAGACCCCAGTTTATCTTAGCCTAGAGTTTATCCAATGTAAATTAGATAGGATAAACCGAGTATTTTTTTAGAAACAACTTAAACAGTGACTATGAATATGCCCCAATGAATAAAACAAAAACTCACCACTACAGCAACACACAATTTGTTCTCAGTTTAATTCTCATGTCATACACAATGATGCATGCATCTGTGTTTCTTTCTCTTTTATTATTTTGTGTTTGCTCTCTGTGCCTTCTATGACCATGAGAAATGTTCAGTGCCTGTCTTGTATATATCAATTGATTGAGAATGACCTGAAAGAACGAAACATGTATCGTTCATTTGAACGATAGGATTGAATTGGGATCCAATCACGCATGGCACGGTCACAATCACAAAGACCGAGTCAATCTGATTGACGAAGTGAACGATTCGATCTTTGTGCATAAAAAAGTGCGTTATATATCGATAAAAAAAAATCAATTTAAGGTAATTGTGGGTACAATTAGACAAAAAAAAACTTTTACCAAAAGTTTTGAGGGTGTGACTGTACATTTGAGGACTATTATTCAGATAGATTGCGCTTTATATGTACATATGTAGGTATAAAATTGAGTTACATTTTTAATAAGTTTAAATAGTTTTTTCTTGAATATACATAGGTACGGAGTAAAATCTACGACTGTAACTTTTTTCAGTCTAAATTGACCAGTTACGTCACTTTGAACAAAATGATTGGAATAAGGATTGATTGAAAAGATCGAATCTTTGAACCAATCAATCATTGATTGATTCGATCTTTTAAAATGAACGATTGGCACAGCTCTAGACTTTCCCGAATGTCAAATTCGTTTAGATTCAAACACGCAAAGAAATAAACAAAAAGATTTACTTAAACAGTGCTTTTCAAAATGCAAATACCGTTTCATACGTCATTTGCATCAAAAATTGCAATATAATCATAAACGCATACTGAAAAGTCAGCTGTTAGTCAAAAAACTAGATTTTTATATGCAAAGTCGTTTTTTTTTCTATGACGCAATTTGCTAAAGTCATATGTTCGATAATATCAATTGCGTTTTATTGTCAATTTATAGCTAGCGAAGCAATGCAAGAACCAATAAAACGCTTTAGCCACTTTTATGTACACTGTTTATTTCTGTGGCTGTGTTTGCAAAGTATTCTTGTTTCCATGTTTGCACTATGTATAATTGTATGTGTTGATTATCGACCGATTCGTAATAGACGATAAATGCGAATTCAAGAAAATTGATAAAACTGATTTTAAGCTAGTAGGAAGATTGGGTATTTGTCGAGAGCAGTATAAGCGCCAAAAATGACGATCATTTTACGATCAAATTGACGTTGATTTGACTTTTTTAAAAACGAAATAAATTTGTATGAGAAATCTTTGAGATTTTAAGAAGTATAAGTGTAAATCTACTTAATAGCCAAACCACAACCACGCGTCAGGTCGCTCTGACTTTGACATATTGAATAGAAACAATGGGCTCTTATGAAGCAATCTGAAATGTTACCTCACGTTTCGCGTTTACTTTAGATCGTAAATATCGTTAGCCGGAGCGCAACGCCCGAATAGATCTATTTTCTATTCTGGTCGCGCTTTGACAGCTCAACAAACAACAATCAATTTTTTTTATTTGCTATTCCATTTCTTTCGGATGTGAAAGTTTTTATTAAAATAAAAATACAAAAATATGTTATTTCAGTAAAACCATTGGAATATTTGTATGTGAGTGACTAAAATAAGTGTTAAATGCAACAATTGCTGTATTAAAAATTAAATTATTCCTATGTACGTGTGGTTTATTAAATTGTGGTTCAAGATCCAGATTCAATTGAATATTATGGATTCTTGGAAATAAATTTGAATGATTTTATTATTCTAAAAGATACACACATCTATGTAGATAAGGTTTAATTAATTGGATAGAATAAAAACATAACAAATAAATCATGTTTAAAGTGAAATCTGTTTGTGTTTTATTCATTTCACTTTAAAATAAAAAAAAAATGTTTTGCTGCTCAACAGCTGTTTTGGAAGTACCCTTGTTTGGTTGGACTTGTTTGATTTAGGCAATTTTTGTCTGGTTCCGGAGAGTGAATTTTCTCTGGTTTTCGTACCTGTAATGCCGACTTCTCACTTGTCTGATTTTGTGTGTTAGGAAAAACAACACAAGATCCGACTTTTACAGGTAGATGACTGTTTTAATTTGCAAACGAGTAGATACAAATAAAACAAACAAATGGAAAAAAGAGAGAGGTAACAAAGTTGTCACTGGGATCGTTGTTTTATCTCTTCGTATTACAGTTTTGAGTGAATTGTTCACAGGCAGAGGCATTTTATTCCGTTTTGTGAATTTTTCAATAGGAAAAGAAAGAAAAAAAATTAAATGTGTGTAGGTACTTGTTCTGGGACTTTTACCTTACTACAATACATACATTTTTCGATATTTTTCTTTAATAATGAAATTTGTTGGAAATGTCAAACAAAATCTAGTTTATGTGTTGTGTGAACGGATTTCATGATCTTGTTGCCGAAATCCGAGATTTTGTGAAAACCATATAATGGTGAATTTACATTCATCTTCATGCGAGTACTGCAAAATAAGAATGTAATATTAAAATTTACATTTGTTGAATAGAGAGAAAGGACCAACATGTTCATCTTTGAAAATTGAAACATCTCGTATGAGTTTTGTTCCATTTTTCAACGTTTCTTGACCAATTTAATCGATGCAAGAGTTACGAATTGTATAGGCACTGGATTGATCTGGGAAAATAAAATACAACTAGTAATAATAATAATAGAAATAATAATTAAATATTTTTCACATCCCGATTGCAAATATAAAGTCATTCTTCGAATTACTTGTCAAAGTTCAATATGCTTGAATTTTTTTTGTTTTTGTAAACTAGCATTGTGTCAATGTGGTAAGACGGTTGTTTCATATTTCATTGAAATCAAAAAGAAAACATCGACATTAGTACCTAATTGAAACCATAAAAACAGGGACATTTTTGGTTCCCTATTATCTGCGAAAAATTTGTGCAGTGTTATTTTAAGGAAACAGAACTTTTATTCTCTCATATCTCAACGCCCGATGGTTTGAAGCTACATTACGTTTTGCAAATTCCTAAGGTCGCGCTTTATGACAGATGATATCGTAAAATATCGTAAAGTTGGTTAAAAGCCTGTCAAAAGCCCGAGCGCCCGAAGCGTGGTTGTGGTTTGGCCATAAGTCTCGGTTTAATGGTGAATATAAATTAAGGGTATTCACGCAACGTCGGAAAAGCATCGTAAACGTCTTAAATGTCTTAAAGTTTACGACGTCGTAAACGAACTGTCAAAATTTGTATGTGAAATCTTTTCAAACAAATCTTAAACTTTAAGACATAAATTTGTGTGTTAAACGAAGATAGTAAATATCGTAAACATGGTAAACTCTTGTAACCTTAGAAGAATAAATAGAGGAACGGGCATTTCGAGGAAAAATGAGGTTTTTTTTCAAAGGAGTGTTACACAAACACAAATGCATTCACACATGCACTTATATGTTGATCACAACAATAGACATGCTTACCATCATTTTTGCCAAATAACTTAAAAATTAATAGATAATTGAAAGCAATTTGTTCATACAATTGTATAAATATACTTTTTGGCTTACTTTGGGCATTTTTAAATTGCGGATGACAAATTTTACGAATGCTAAAATTAAATTAAATATTTTAAGCTGTTTGACGTTTAACAAACAGCTGAGTTGTTTACAATATCGTTTACCACATTTACGAAAAATGTTTTTCGGTGCGTTCATGAAACGTGTGTCGGAAACTTTACGATTTTACGACATCGTAAAGTTTAAGACGTTGCATGAATACCCTTATTGTAAACGTAAATCTAATATGCTTATTTTTGGTATCTTGGTATTCTTCAAACAACATTTATTTGTTGAACAAAAATCAAGAAGTACAATTCGATACACTTTTTTTTAAACTTTTGATACATTGCTGAAATATGATTTTTCATCCCTGATTTGAACAAATCGGCTGATACGATAAGAGCTATACTTTATTGTTTGTGTGTATACTTTCAGTGGATACATTTCGTTTCCAAATCATGTGAACGAGTTGATGTTGAAAGTCAAAAGAGAGAGACGTTATTGCTGCTAGTGGTGTTTGTTTTGATTTAAATTGAGTGCATGAAAGTGTTGCACGAGTCGGAAACTGGGAAACAGAGTGAGAAATTCACTCAAATTAGCAGATAAGTAATATAATTTTGTGGGTTGTTAGGATAACGAGAAAATTTTAATATTTGTATAGGAAAGTTAGGCGTTCATGAACGAAATGGACAATATGAAGCCTCTCCACTGGTAGAACATAAGGAATTTCATGAAAACTGCACAAAACGAAAAAAGAAAGTAAAGAAATTGCATGAGTTAGACGAAGTTCTCGAAATCAGATTTAAAAAAAAAATGTCTTTAGTTAGAGGGAGAAAAAAATATATGGCTAAGTTTGATGAGACTGACAAGTTTAGTTACCAATACTAGTGCATATATCAAGTAGGCTCTAAATTTCCGGTTTCCAATTTCACAACTTTTTAACTTTAAAACTGAGATTTTACTACACCTATTTTTGTTAAATTCAAATTAGATTTTTAAACTCAAAATAATAATTTTCTGGTCAAAATTGAGCATGATGGAGTCCAAAACAGAAGATAGTACCGCCATTAAATGCAGTGGTATGGGTGGATTCAGGGAGGCAGCTTGATCGGATAAAAACCCCTCTCAAGCTAAAAACGCTCTCTTTGCATGGTTATCTTTTTGACGAAGGCGGTTGGGTTAAAAAACTTCTGTGGCGAAATACAGGAACAAGAAGTATTCTGTACACGACCTCGAACATTTCTAAAAAAAAAAATTGTATCGCGAATACAAATCCCAGAAATTCGTTTTAAAACGCCTATAAAATAAATTCTCGTTTTAAAGAACAAAAAAAAAGGAAAAAGAAAAAGTATAAACATAAGGTACCTCGATCGTTGCAAATAAAATTTATAAAACCGAAAATAAAAAAAACATACGCCCGTCAATAAAGAATAAAAACGCTAACTAACGCTAACGCTAACTCCCACAAAGATAGCCTCGTGTATTTACATACAAATCAAATCACAAAAAAATAAAAACAAAAAAAACATACATTCCGGCTTTCACAATTACAAAATATTTAACACCAGAACAAAAAAAAAATCCCATGTTAAAAGTGATTTTTCACTTTATAAGAATAAAAAGTGCTACCACTAAACGTGTGCTGAAGGGAAATTGAACTTCAAGTGCCATCAAATACACGCGGGAAGCTTTTTGGCTGCAAAACCCCCAAGACATCCCAAAAGGGATACAATAAGATCTACCCCAGAATTCTCCACTCGAAAAAAATCTTCAGGAAGACCGATGATTTATAGCTTAATATAATTATCATTCATCATATTATCTTGCGTTAACTTTGCAATATTAATGTTACCTAATTATAAAAAGAAGGGTGTAAGTTATTAGTTTTAGTTTGTTACCTGTTGTTTTTTTGTTTGTACCCATTCTAGAAAAGAAAGAATTTCCTAATATTTGATTAAATATGAATAATTGTATATAATAATTGCATTTACAAAAAAAAATCTATCTTCAATAAACAAAAAAATAAAAATAAAAGAAATATGAAATTAATAAAATATAAAAGAAAAAAGGCATAACATAAATTTAAAGATTTCGTGAGATTTATATTTTATTGGTGTGGTGAAAAAGAAATTGAGAGAAATCAGTAATTGAAAAAAAAGAAGCGATTAAAAATTTACCCGATTTGCCATTCCAGCATAGTTGAAGTACATTCGAAATGAAAAAAGCATTTATGTATTTTAAAACTTTGAATAAATTCTTTAAATTTGCTCTTCTTCACATACAAATCTGGAAAGCCTACGAACAGGGTTGGCCGAATTAACTACACTACATTTTCTACATCATTAACTACGCGTAGTTAATTTAATAAACCACACGTCTTATTTTCTACAAATTGTTACATACATACCAAGTAAATTTAGAGAAATAATAAAATTTCAATAAAAAATTGAACATTTTAACTCAAAATTCAAGCTTCAAAGTTACAACTGACAGATCATTTGATATTTGAAACTAAGTATGCTACAATTTGTTTCATTAACTACATTTAACTACGTTTAACTACATACATAAACTACGTAGCAAAAGTGAAAAATGTAGTGACCATCCCTGCCTATGAACACTTCTCCTTTTTTTGTCGTTTTATCTTCTTCTTCGTATTCTGTTTCCTCAGACCAGTAAGAAAATAGCATGAACGCAATAATTTTGTCTATTCCCCTGACGTTTCGCCCTCTTTCTCTACTCGGCGTTACACTTTTTTGAAATTCTGTTGATTTTTTCACATTGTTAGTAGGTAGGTTTGCCTCCACTTAAACATTTCTAATGTGAAATTTTAAGATTGGCAGAAGAGTGGTTCTTCGCATTGAGTGTGTTAATTTTTTTTTTTATTTGTTATTTATTTATCTCTCAAAGCAGACAAATCACGCGGTGCAGACATCGAAGAGGAATTTCGCCAGTTTCAATAATTTGGGGTAAGTTTAAAAAAAATTAATAAATAAATAAATAAATAAAAATAAGTTAAGACATTCCTCATTGGGAAAAGAACCGATAAATATAAATTAAAAAAAAAAAAAAAATTATGTAAATAACGAAACAAAACAAATGAATGCATGCACTTAAAATTTGGAAGTCATAAAATTTCAAATTAGTATTGCAAGGTGCGAAGTAACAATAGTTTTGCTGAAATTTTGCATGGTTATATTGAATTTTAAGAGAGTTTTCTCTGAGATTTCGATTGTTTGTCTTAAATAAAACGTTTTTTTTTTAGGGAATTGTTATATAATGTATATTTTTATTTTATTTGGTTGATTAATTACATTTTTCATAGATACCTTTTCTTTAATTTTTTTTGTTCTTTTCTTTTTATATAATTTAGTTTTAGTTTGTATATTGCCTCAGTGGTAAAATTATAGAATTTGCTTAGATTCTTAAACTATAATTTAAGTGATGCTTTTATTGTTCATACACATGCATAAATATAAAAATTCAAACTTTATAGATTTTGATGTTACAAAAAAATAATGGGATCAAACATTATGCTTTCTGATTAAGACATTTACAGGTGGAAGTGAAGAAGTCAAGTCAGAAGAAGTGGATTCGCGTTTCGTGCGTGGTCTATTAGGGTGGGTCATAATAGAGAGCAATGGCATCTTGCTCTCATCTCTCGTTTCGGCCATTTAGGGTTATTTTGGAAAAGAATTATTCAGAACATTTCGGGCTAGGTACAACACCTAGGTACAACATCTCACTAGAGGCATGGATAAATGTAACACGTCGCACTAGCAAGATCCCTCCCAGTCCGACGAGCTAGGACGAGCGAAGATAGCATGCCTATGCTAGGAGGATCTACGACACCTTTTCATCATGGCTGCCTGGACTGATTGTTAGGATTCCTGTAGCTTGAATCATAAGGGTAGCAGACAGGGTAAAAGGATTATTTAGGGCCACTTTGATATATTTACTTTAATTTAGATCTTGGTGTTACGTGCGTGGCAAAGGTGGTAGGGTGACAAATTACTCCTGTGCATCGGGAGTGCTTTATCATTGAAAACCTTTAAATAGTTCGTTACAAGCTGCATGGATGAAGAGGAGGAGAAAACAATTCCTCACCTTCTATGTACTTGTCCTGCTCTAACACTGAGACGTAGACTCTACTTGGGAGAGTTATAGTTGCAGATTGCAACTATAAATTATGAATAGGTAATACATTTTGGGTTTAATTATAAACAATAATAACTTCACTGATTTTCTTTTAAGAATAATAGATTGGTCATCATCTTCTGAGGACGCCAAAGAGTATTCCGCGTCCATAGGTTCCCATTCTCGGAATATGATGACATTGATTTCAAAATGAGATTCCGGCTTCAAAACAAGGTGTGGAGCAACTGTTAAGTTTGTTTGAATCCCATTTGGAACCGAAAACCAACCGAAATAGGCCCGTGAGCGCATTAAATCAAATTCTCGTCACCTTGAGATTTTATGCAACAGGAGATTTCCAAATCTGCCTAGGAGATATGTTTAACATATTAAAACCAACCGTGTACCGCATTGTTCGCAAAGTTATACACCATTCTCAACTCATTTTATTGCTCTTCCCACTGATCGCAACGATATAACTAGATGCAGCACGAATTCCACTCCTTAGATAGATTCCCCAAAGTTCTAGCAGCGAGGAGGCTGAAGTCTACAGAAACTGTGAAGGATGGTTTTCGATCAACACACAGTGCGTTTGTGACAGCAGATTAAATTTTTTGATATTGTGGCACGATGGCCTGGAAGTGCGCATGATGCAAACATATTTGATGATTCCCTTCTTCGTGCTAGATTCGTATCCAAATTGAAATTTTTTACTTGGTGATGGTTTACAAATTATGTATTAACCCCAGTACTTAACCCCAATACTCCACCTCAGATTGCCTACAACAAATCCCAAATCAAAACAAGGAATATCATAGAAAGAGCATTTGGCGTTTGGAAAAGGCGATTTCCTTGTCTTTCCATTGGTCTTTGTTGCAACAGCTGTTTTGCATAATATTACCATAGGGAAGAAGAGCCACCAAATGACCCAGCAGTTTTGACGCCAACTAATTCAAATTTCGAATTGCAAGCTCCACCAGAAAACATTACTGATGCAACACGGAACCAACTGATAGATTCATTTTTTTACAGATAACAAACTTATCACTACTTAACTTTACTTTACCTAAACAAAAAACAGCTACCTATCTGTTAAAACTCAGTTTCAAAACAACCGATGGTTGAATAATTCAAAATTTCAAAGTAAAAATCTAAATTAAATACCTAACTATGTATATTGCTATTAAAATATTGACATTCAAGTGAATTAATTAAAAATCATCAACAGAAGTTAAAGTTCGATTTTTTGAACATCAAAATATTAAAAATTCTCTATTTGTTCTCTATTATCTACATTTCTTCTAACTAATTTATCGATAAAAAATAACAGTTTTTACCTACTTATTACTTATCAATTTAGCTAAGTTGAGCTCCTGCTCGGTCCACGGTTCTCCGCAATTATCAAGTTATTTTTTTGAAGAAAGTCAACTATGTACGCTTGGAACTGTCCCAAAAAGAAGTAAGATTCTCGAAAATTAGCACTGATAAAAACAAAATTCCTACCCACAATCAAGAATCCACCTACCTATACATACATAGATATTGAGTGATCAAGAACTTAGGAAAACTATTGTTGGGATTGGGTGAACTTTTCCTGTTTAGGAACTTCCTGTTAGGAACTTCACATCAGAATAAGGTTTGCTTTCCGTAGATTCCATTTGAGGAAAGTCTGAGTTGGAATCATAAGAGTTGTCTTCTGGAATGAATTGTATGCCCCCCATTGCAGCAATTTTTTCTTCGAGACAAGTGAGTGTCGAGGTTGATAGACCACCTCCAGTTTTGTACATTTCAAGCTGTTAAAAATTAAAATTGCATCAAATGACTTGTATTTTTAATCTATTATGTTAAAATACTTTATGAGTTGACGTTTTCTTCTTTGTTTTGTTTTATTTGAGGGATTCGTATATGCAATTGTGGCGTTATATATTCTAGCAATCCTTTCCCACGCACTATTTTTTTCTGCCACAATGAGATTCCATCGGTCGCTTTTCAATTATGCTCTTGAAATTTGTCACAACATCAATAACCATGTTTTTTTCTTGGTCAGTGAAATGTTTACCTCTTTCTCTTTTGTTTGTTTTATTAGCAATCATTTGGAGTCGTTATTAAAAATAAAATATTCTGAAAAATTCTTTCGGCCGGCCAATTGCTTTGGGTTTCGGAAGAAAAGTTTGATGTTTACCCTTCTATTTTTATTTTTCACATTTTGTATGTATGAATAATGTTGTTTCACTTTTTCTTGTTTAAAGCATATGTGAGACGAGCAGAACCTATCTTTTGTATAGGTACAGGGATGTGAGCAAATTCAATTTTAACTAAAATATCCCAAAAATTTCCCTTTTCTACATTGGTGAAACTGAAAAAATTTAATGGTCTGATATAATTTAAAAGCAGTTTAGATAAAAGCGATTATAGTGAATGTTTATGAAATTGGCCATTAATCCTGAAGTTCGGACAATCAGAACAAAAGTTATCAATATCATTTGAATTTTTTTTTGATAAAATAACGGGTAATCTCCCACTAGTCGGTGGTGGTCGGCAAATCAGGTAATTTCGATGCAATTAATTGATTAAATTAAAATCAGAATAAAAACATAAATGACAAAAAATAGCCAAGTTTTTCTATATAAAAATCTGTATGTACCCATACTCTGTTCAATTTGAATATGCGGTACAGGCCTTATGGCAGAGCTTTTTCAAATACACTGGTGCCTGCTGATGTGTGCATGGCACTCAACTAAAGAACTTGCCACTGAAATAAAAAACGAGCCCCTGAGTTATATTGAAATTGTTTTTGTAATATTCCATAAACCCACGTTCATCCCACCACGACCTATTTTTTCTCCTTCATTCGTTCATGGAAATTATAATACCTTTTCTTGGGTTTTTTTTTGGAGCTTTCAGAATTGAAGCTTTATGTTTAACGAAATAAGCTGTTGTCGCTGCGGGTTTTTTTCTTAAATTATTATTTTTTTGAAAAATTGGTTAAAATGCAGCTATACAATTGGTCTGTTAAGTAATGTGAAATTTCTAGCGAATTTGCACAAAATTTTGCAATTTGCTGTCAAAACCCATAGAAAAAAACTCAGTTTTTGGGAAAATTTGTTGAAACAAAAGTTACCAAATAGGTACCCTAATAGTACTATTTTTTTAAATGAAGGATTACTGTTTGAGAAAGTTTTTGATGGAGTTCGGATCATTATTTAATTTCAATTTCGATTTTTAAGTGCCAGCCAAATCGTTTGTGTGTTTATGAAAATTAAAATAAAAAAAGAGGATTTCCTGAATAAATAGTGCAGTGTAATAAACTTTTACACACATTTAATTTTGGGGAACTCTTTAAGAAACGCGCCTACTATCTTACCTCTTGGTGGTGTGGAAGAAGGTAGATTTAATCAAAGAATATAAAGTTACCAAGAAGACGCATCTCATACAAATTCTTGTACTGAAAATTTTTATATGGCGGGTTCCAATATCGCGACCCACTCTCAGAGCTTTTGCTTTTTTATGGGCTTTTCAATAATTCTCTCAGCGCTTTTACAATGAGATACAACACACAGTGACACAGCCCACTGATGGAAAAAGCCTTACTATTGTACTGAATTCAGTACAATTTGATTTTCTCAGTACGTAAGTACATCTTTGCCATTTTCAGTACAATTTTGAATTGTTTGTACAAAATTGATAATTTTCTCTTATCTTTATTAAAAAAATCTATGTGCGATGCGAACATACCAATTACCCAATATCAAAACCAATCCCCACTTGGGCTGAAGGCGCTCATTTGCTTTTAAATACTGAACTAAATATTTAAGAGTACATATTTATAGCTTCCAATTTTTAAGTTCAAGTGACCTCAACTCCAAAAGTTGCGTTTCGCCCAGGTGCGACAGTTGGGCTCATCATATATTCAATCGCTCCACTTAAACAGAAGTAATTTTCTAATTATCTTCATCTACGTTATTATTTTGCTTCCAACAATGAAATTAATTTTTAAACAATTTTGTAGAAATTTTATAGGAAGAGAATCTCTTGATGAAAAGCCTTTATTGGCTTTTGCAAAATCACCTACTGCAGTTATGGAGATATATTGCGTCAGCGAATGTGAAATCTTATACACTTTTAAAAATTTCAGTGAAAAATCATGCTAAAATGTTTTACATAACATTTCTGCTAAGATATCAGAAGAATATTGGATTTCGATGACGTTTTCTTAAACGCACTTCAAAATTTCTCACAAAGCGCAGTATTGTATGGTCAAGTTAACTCCATCGTTCAATTTGTTTTAAAGTATTTTCCTAATGAACACAAAAATATTGAAGCTATAAGCAACGAATAAAGAGCTCTAGCTGAATGCGAATATATTAAGAAACTGAGAAATGTATCTGTATCGGAATTTTGGGCAAAATTTGGTTTTTGAAAAATGAATGCTGATAGAAACCAAAAACTTTTAGAAGTAAAACTTTTAGTGCCTGTTTACATAGGCATTTTACTGAAAGGCGCAACCAGTGAGACAGATAGATTTATGTGTGCGTAGAAACGAGAAAGGTAAATTCTATCCCAAAATCCTTCTCGTTTCTACGCACATAAAATCTACCTGTCTCACTGGATGCGCCCTTCATTAAATTGCCTATGTAAACAGGCACTTAGAGTAAAAAAAAAGAGAGTGTGCGTACTTATGTACACACGCTAGAAGTAAAACTTCTTTCACGACAACAGGGCAAGTATTTGCAAAATCGTGACGCTGAATTTTGAAATTCGTGACGGGAATTTGTATGTCGGTTTGACATGTCACTGACAGCTCCATAGAAAAATTTTTTACCCCCATGCCGCAAAAGAAGTTTTACTTCAAAAATGTTAATTACATAACTTACTATTATTTTCTTATCTAAGGCACCAGTTATACGTTATAATCATTGAAAATACTATTTTTAATTTTCAGATGTTTAGGAAGCAAAATCAGTGATTATTTTAATGGCAAAATAAACCTGACAGTTTAATAATGATTCAGGATTTTAAAAACCTCAAAACTAAAAATTTAAATATTCAATGATAAGATTCAATGAAACCTACAACTGGCTCCTTATTGCAGTGATACGGGATCCGTCCGTTATTTATTTAGCTATAATAATGAAGTTCCTTTACTATGTTACATTAATATTTATAACAAATGAATTTTTTCTTGTTCTTGTTAATAAATCAATTTTATTTTTGAATTTGTGTGTTTGCTAGTTTTTAGCCGTTTAAATGAGCGCAATACTATTTGTTCTTTTTCAGTACTATTTTGTTTCAGCGTTCAGTACAATCGAAAAAAGTCGATTTCCATCACTGACACAGCCTGCTTTTTTGTCTTTATTACCTATACATACCCATCTCTATATATACTCATGCAGGATACAGGAAAAAGAAAACGAGACGAGCCAACAAATTTTATTCGCTTCGTTGATGCGCACGTAGCTACATATGTATGGTGTTATTTCTTTCGTGTAAACGAAAAGATTTTTATAATGAATACGAAAAATAATATGAGATCGGGTATGAAATGTTGTATTGCGGGATGCAATATTTCAAGAAGGCTGAATCCAGAAGCGAAAATGTTTAAATTTCCGCTTCTAGATTCACCTATGGGTCAAATTTGGAGAGAAAAATGCGGAGTTACTGAAAATAATTTCAACAAAAAATTATTTATTTGTGACCGCCACTTTTTTTCTGAGGACATTGGGAACAAAAATTAAAGAACGGTGCCCTGCCTATAATGAATTTAAACGTTCCTGTTGACCAGGAGTTTGATATAGCACCTCCTTATTATTTTAGTTTAAAAGAATTGCCTAGAAGAAGGAATTCTTCCGATAGTAATATGTCTTTAGAATTTGTTTGCACAAATCGCGAAAAACATAATAAATTAACTGCGTTTTACAGGAAAAAAAAAATACTTTTCTTGGAAAACAAAATAGAAAATTAAGGCAAAAACTTAAAGAAACTCTGAATGAGAGTAAAAAAATTGAAAAAAAAATTAATAAAAACTCAAATAAAATAAGTACAATTAAAACTTATATTAACTCTTTGAATATAAGTGAACAATCTAAAATATTTTGCAAGTTATTAATAATGAACCGACCAAAAGAATATAGCGAAGAAGTCAAATGGCTTGCACAAAATATTTTTTATGTTTCTCAATCTACGTATTAATTTTTGAGAAATAAGTTGAATTTAAATATGCCTCATATATCCACCACCTCGACGCCAGCGGGCAAAGTATCGATTTTCATAAAAATAAAAATGCTAACATTTCATTTATGTAAATAAAAAAAATTGCACACCCTCCCCTTTTTTTTAAAAAATATAAACAAATTGCACTTTGTATGCAACATTGAAATGGTCATATCTCGGTTACCAAGTCGAATTTCGAAATGCACAGGGGCTTAAATAATTGCACATTTCGAATTCTAATTTGCACACAAAAAATTTTAATTGAAACACCTCTCATTAATTTATAAATCAATAATTAAAATTTTCAAGAGAAAAGCTATATAATTAATAAAAATAATACTTATTCAATATAAAAAATTATCCAGAAAAATTTAAATGTCTTGGTGGTGCGATGGAAGTGTTGTCGGCCGGTACACGAAAGATATCAGGTTCAATACTCGTGAGGGAAACACTTTTTTTTTTTTTAAACATACTTTACACAATTTCACTTTATTAAAATGGTAATATTTCGTCCACCAAAGACAATTTTGAACTGTTCAAAATTTTAAAAAATATTTCAGATCAAAATTCAATTTGTACACCAAAAATTTCAATTTGCACACCTCTAGTTAAATAATAAATCAATGATTAAGAAATCGCTAAAAACACGAAAAACTGAATTTTCATGTCTGACTAAAATCTTCAAATATCGACAACCAAAGACAATTTTGAACTGTTCGAAATTCTAAAAAATATTTCAGATCAAAATGCAATTTGCACACCAAAAATTTCAATTTGCACACCTCTGGTTAAAAAATAAATCAATGATTAAGAAATCGCTAAAAACACGAAAAACTGAATTTTCATGTCTGACTAAAATCTTCAAATTTCGACAACCAAAGACAATTTTGAACTGTTCGAAATTCTAAAAAATATTTCAGATCAAAATGCAATTTGCACACCCAAAATTTCAATTTGCACACCTCTGGTTAAAAAATAAATCAATGATTAAGAAATCGCTAAAAACACGAAAAACTGAATTTTCATGTCTGACTAAAATCTCCAAATTTCGACAACCAAAGACAATTTTGAACTGTTCGAAATTCTAAAATATATTTCAGATCAAAATGCAATTTGCACACCATAAAATTTCAATTTGCACACCTCTGGTTAAAAAATAAATCAATGATTAAGAAATCGCTAAAAACACGAAAAACTGAATTTTCATGTCTGACTAAAATCTCCAAATTTCGACAACCAAAGACAATTTTGAACTGTTCGAAATTCTAAAATATATTTCAGATCAAAATGCAATTTGCACACCCAAAATTTCAATTTGCACACCTCTGGTTAAAAAATAAATCAATGATTAAGAAATCGCTAAAAACACGAAAAACTGAATTTTCATGTCTGACTAAAATCTCCAAATTTCGACAACCAAAGACAATTTTGAACTGTTCGAAATTCTAAAAAATATTTCAGATCAAAATGCAATTTGCACACCCAAAATTTCAATTTGCACACCTCTGGTTAAAAAATAAATCAATGATTAAGAAATCGCTAAAAACACGAAAAACTGAATTTTCATGTCTGACTAAAATCTCCAAATTTCGACAACCAAAGACAATTTTGAACTGTTCGAAATTCTAAAAAATATTTCAGATCAAAATGCAATTTGCACACCCAAAATTTCAATTTGCACACCTCTGGTTAAAAAATAAATCAATGATTAAGAAATCCATAAAAACACGAAAAACTGAATTTTCATGTCTGACTAAAATCTTCAAATTTCGACAACCAAAGACAATTTTGAACTGTTCGAAATTTTAAAAAATATTTCAGATCAAAATGCAATTTGCACACCCAAAATTTCAATTTGCACACCTCTGGTTAAAAAATAAATCAATGATTAAGAAATCCATAAAAACACGAAAAACTGAATTTTCATGTCTGACTAAAATCTTCAAATTTCGACAACCAAAAAGAATTTTGAACTGTTCGAAATTCTAAAATATATTTCAGATCAAAATGCAATTTGCACACCAAAAATTTCAATTTGCACACCTCTGGTTAAAAAATAAATCGCGATTTCTTAATCATTGATTTATTTTTTAACCAGAGGTGTGCAAATTGAAATTTTGGGTGTGCAAATTGCATTTTGATCTGAAATATTTTTTAGAATTTCGAACAGTTCAAAATTGTCTTTGGTTGTCGAAATTTGGAGATTTTAGTCAGACATGAAAATTCAGTTTTTCGTGTTTTTAGCGATTTCTTAATCATTGATTTATTTTTTAACCAGAGGTGGGCAAATTGAAATTTTGGGTGTGCAAATTGCATTTTGATCTGAAATATTTTTTAAAATTTCGAACAGTTCAAAATTGTCTTTGGTTGTCGAAATTTGAAGATTTTAGTCAGACATGAAAATTCAGTTTTTCGTGTTTTTAGCGATTTCTTAATCATTGATTTATTTTTTAACCAGAGGTGTGCAAATTGAAATTTTGGGTGTGCAAATTGCATTTTGATCTGAAATATTTTTTAGAATTTCGAAGGGTCTTCTAATAGGAAAGCATATAACCTCTTAGGAGTTTCGGATGTGGAGCCATACTTTTTAATTAATAACAGAAAAATCATTTGCTTATATAACTTTCCACATCTCAATAAATCTCTCCGTAACTGTTTACTAAAGTCAGATCTTAATACCCCTGATGGCTTGGTGAGTTTTGAAATTGTGAAAGAGCCTTGGCAGTTAGAACAAAATAGCAAAACAAGAATGTGCCCAAAATTAACAAGTCAACATGTGTTTCCCACTGATTTCGATAAAATGAGAGTAAAATGTGCTACAAAAATTTTCAGCAGAACTGTTAAAGCTGCAATTCATACAATCGTAGATACTTGTGGATTCAATAGTTGCCCAAAAGAAGTTACACTTTCCACACAAATTTTTTTTGGAAAAATTCATCAGCTTTTTGATTGCATGAACAGTGGTTCTTTGAATTCTGACAATTTTTATAGATCAGCTATTCAAAAAAATAATTGTTCGCACGAGTTCCTTAAATCTTTCAAAAGTTATATTGCTCACGTATCGTTAGTTAACCAATCTAAAACAGTTTATTTTTTGAAAGGCATTGAACAAAATATAAACGGAGTACTACAACTTGCAGAAGATTTATTTAAAGATGATTCTGATGGAGTATTCTTCATACTGACTAAGCGGTGAAATCAAGATCCACTTGAAAATTTGTTTTCAGCTATCAGGCAAAAGGGGGGAAACAATCAAAACCCTTCCTTATATGAATTTAATGTTATAATTGCAAAAGTTATGGCAACTCATATAATGCAATGCTTAACAATAATGAATTTGATGAAAATTTATCTGCGTCCATCTTAACTGCTCAAAATGAGCAACAATTGTACAAGGAAATACCTGAGCTCGATGTTCTTCAACAATATCCTAATTTTTTCGTTGGTGTTAATTTTGAAAATAATGATTTTGAAATGAATATTGATTTAGTCTCGATGAGGTATTTCATAGGCTACGTTGCTTTTCAACTAAAATAAATTGCGAAACATGCAATGCCAGAATTAAGAAAAGTGATGAAGTAATCAGCTCTCCTTCAGAACTTTTCTTATTTCACAAAAATTACAGCCGCAACTCGGATTTTGGCAACCTTAATGCGCCATCAGATGAATTCTTCGAAATAAGTAAGAAGCATATTTTAGTATTTGATTCAATATTTTCGGTTATTCCTGATATTAAAAATATTAAAGAAAAAATAATTGAAAAGTGCAAAAACGCCACATATGACTGGTTCTCCAGCGACTCATGCCTAGACCACAAATTGAAATTGGTTGATTTTTTGATCTTAGTTCTTTTAAGAAAAAAATGTTCCTGGGCAATTGACGAAATAAAGTTGAAGAGCAAGAAAAAAAATAAAATTTTACTCAATTAGCCCAAAAAAGCAGTGGATCTTGATTTAATATCTTCAAATATATTTTATGTAAGTTGTACCGCCCGTTTATATGGTTTGTTCAAATGCCTTTTAAAAAATACAGTTTTTAATTGGTGCAATAAGGATACTTGAGCAATATATGTTTTTGAACGATTTTAAGAATTCATGCACACAATTTTTTTTCTATAAAAATTGTGGGAATTCAGAGATTCACATTCATACAATCAAAAAGCTGAGCAATTTTACCAACAAAATTTCTGTAGAAAGTGCAGCTTCTTTTGCGACATGAAGTCCAAGACAAAATTGAATATAGTAGTAACTATTAAAGATAAAACAAAAAAACAAAAAAATAAAACAAAAAAAAAAAAATTCAAAAAAAATAAATAAGAAAAAACAAAAAAAAAAAAAACCAAATCCCATCACGACCACGTCGTTGGCTTTGGGTAACGCAAAGTTTGGGAAAAAAGATATTGATTTCCGTTATTTTCTTCATTGAAATCACTATTTCGTTGGTTTAATTCTTCATTGTTGACGGAATTTAAACTTAACGTTTACTATGAAGATCCAACCATTAGAACTGAAGATATGAGCCGGTTAGCTAATCAAACGCACTTTTTTCCCAAGATTTTTTTAAATGAATATTTTGTTTGTTTATTTTTCAAAAAATATTCAATAGAAAAATTTGATTTCAAAAGAATATTAAAAATATATTCTTGACTTTTTTTTAGTATTGAATCAAAACAAAATGAGACGTTAATAAACATATCACTTGGTGTTGACCAATAGTGTCAAAAATATTATTCATTAAATCATAAAACATAGAAAGTGTAACGTGGATATTAAATTTTCTTGGCTTTCAAATTCGGCTGAATGCGTTAAATAAAATCGGCTTCGGCTACTTTCATTTTCGTTCGAATTCTTTTGGTTATATTTCGTGTATTAATTTGATTTCATTGCCGACCGTCACCGAATTTGAAAGCCACGAAGAAAACCAAATCAAGTAAGATAAATTTAATTTGTATGACCTTTTAATTAATTTTTAAATACTTTTTGTAGAAAATTAACGTCTTAACTGAAGATCGTTCTGTTTTTATTTTTACCTATACAGAAAGTTCGGCAGGCGCGTCGACAAATTTTATTTTTTGATTTGCCTTGCAGCTAGCAAAACCTGCCGTCATTTGCCACAGAAAATACGCCATTTTTCTTTTAGACGAGACTTAGTGCATAATTGACCATCGTTGCCGCCTTCATCCACATGAAGAAATATATTCGCTGCCGCACTGAAATAGCCAGCCGAAGCAATATCTACTATTTTAAAGATTGTTTATGTATGCCGTCAAAAATATATTGAAACATTTGAGAATTCCGTATATTTTATATATCTTCGGAAAGTTATAGAAAAATCTTTTTTCATGTCAGAAGATTCGTCTAAAAAGAGGACCATACGAGGAATATTTACACTTCCCACTATTTTCGAATCAATTGAAATTTTATCCAACGAAGAATTTTCAGGAGAGGAAGGTGAAGTGAATATGGCTGAGGTCAAGCCCGAAGCTGTTGAAATGCAAAAGCAGTTGCAAGAATTAGTTTCGCAGGTGGCCGCACTTACAACTTCTTTTACTACGGAGAGACAAGAACGTCAGCGATTGGAAATATTGGTCAACCAGTATAAGCAAAATGAAAAACATGTCGTAGCAACTGAAACAGCTTCGAAAATCAGCAATGCTAGTACAACCGTCGACTCGTCTTCACACTTCGATACTACAACAAAAGTTACCTTCAGTAATTGTGCCGTCACACCTGCTATTACGCTCACAACACCTAGTGCCAATAGATACACTTCATCCATAAATAATTTACCAGCATCTGCTTTTCAATCACCCGCAGGCCTTTTTGGTGGAGCTGTTATGCCCAATTCACATTCAAGTTTTTGTTGCCGTCTACTTGCCTGCCTCAGATACAGACTATCAACACTTCACCAACAAACAATGCAGTGGGTACTACAATATTTCGATCAACATCAACTATTCCTTCATTTTTGCAACCCATCAACGCTCTGCCACCTTTCAGCCAACCGTGGTACCAGTCGCAGTCACCAGTTACACATTTTTCAGGCCATACCAACCATACGAATGACTTTCATGGTTCTGGTGCTTACAAAAAATTACATGACCTGCCAGAATTTACAGGAAGACCTGAAGAGTGGCCTATGTTTTGTGTAGCTCTTTTGGAATCTACGAATCTTTTTAGGTATAGCAAGCTTGACAACTTGTTCCGGTTGCAAAAATGTATCAAAGGCCAGGCAAGAGAAGTCATCGAGTCACTTCTTATACATCCCAACAATGTCGATGATGTTATGGTGGCCCTTGAATCTCAATTCGATCGTCCAGAAACTCTAATCCAGAGTCAATTGAAAAAAGTTCGAGATGTCGCAATGATTCCAGAAAATAAGATGGAGCTTTTGAAGCCCTTTGCAACAAAGGTACGAAATCTTGCAGTCTTTTTTGAAGCAAGTGGACTGCACCAGCATATGGCCGACCCAACTCTCATGGAAGAATTGGTGAATAAATTACCAATGAGCAAGAGGATGGAATGGGTTCAAGTTAGTGTTGACATCCAACCATTTGCGAATCTAAAACACTTAAGCGAATGGTTAAATAGAGTAGCAAGAATTGTGTGCCTAGCGACAACATCCTCATTACCTACACCACCTCAAGGAAAACCTGAATCCAGGAAAAAGTCAGCAAGCATTTTATATATAAAGGAAAGTTCCATTACTCAAAACAATTGCCGTTGCTGCGACGGTAGTAAACATCCCTTAGTTGAATGCTCTAGATTTAAGGATTTAGATCCTGAAGCGAAATGGGATTTCGTCAAAAGAAACATGCTTTGTTTTAGCTGCCTTAAGTATGGCCACGGAATAAGGATGTGCAGACGAAAGCAAGCTTGTAAAATTGGGAGATGTACCAAACACCATCATAGATTTCTTCATGAAGAAGAGTCCGCGCCATCTGAATCGCCAGAAAACAATGACGCAACAAATGTAGTGTCCCAAAAGCGAGTACTGAATTGCAATGATGTGAATGAGGGCAAAATATTGTTTCGAGTTTTACCTGTTCGAGTATTCAATGGTGATGAAATGGTGCGAACGTTTGCATTGCTAGATGAAGGATCATCGGTAACTATAATGAGCTCTAGCTTGGCAAAGCGTTTAAAGATTAAAGGAACTGTTCAAGACCTTAATTTGCGTTGGTTTGGAAGAGAATCTACGTCAAGTAAAACTACAGTTGATGATGTTCATATAAGTGCTGATCACGAAGATTCTAAACGTTTTGCTATGAATGGTGTCTACACAGTCGATGGCTTATGTCTTCCCATTCAGACATTCGATGCCGTGGAGTCTCTTGATGAGATTGAGCATTTTCGAACGATTCCTCTAGTTAAACTTAAAAATGCGATGCCAGAAATTCTCATTGGACTCGATAATTCCCACCTTGGAGCACCTATTTGCACGGTTAACTCAGTAAACCAAAGTTTGATAGCAATGCAAACGAGACTCGGATGGGTAGTTTATGGCCGCACTACTTCAGACAAAAACAAAGCTGGCGCGGTGTCACTCTATTGTAACCAGATTCAGGGAAAAGATCTTCGATTGGAGCAAGTCGTAGAAAATTACATAAGCAACGAAAGTTTTGGTGTAGAAAAGCCAACAAAAAACTATTTATGTGATGAAGACCAAAGAGCACTACACATCCTAGAGAGTATGACGGTGAGAATCCATAATAGATTCCAAACTGGACTGCTCTGGCGAGACGATTCTGCTGTTTTACCTGACAGTTACATATTAGCAAAGAAAAGATTTCAAAGCCTAGAAACTAAAATGCAGAAAGAACCTGAGTTTGGGGAAATATACAAGGCAATTGTCGCAAGTTACATAAAAAAAGGGTACGCCAGGAAGCTTTCTTCTGAAGAGGCTAGAATAAGAACACCAAGGACTTGGTATCTACCTCACTTTGGAGTTAATAACCCTAATAAGCCAGGAAAGCTCCGCTTAGTTTTTGATGCTGCCGCAGAGGTTGATGGATATTCCCTAAATCATTTTTTGTTGAAGGGCCCAGATGACTACAGGCCTTTATTAGAAGTCCTTTTAAACTTTCGAATGAGATCTGTTGCTGTTATTGGGGATATAAAAGAAATGTTCCACCAAGTACTGATTAATCCTGAAGACCAAAATTCGCAGCGATTTCTTTGGCGAGAAGATAAAGATGGACCGCTTGAAGTCTACGTGATGAAGGTGATGACCTTTGGAGCTAAATGCTCGCCATGTATTGCCAATTTCATAAAAAATCATAACGCTGCAACTTTCAAACGTGAGTACCCAAGAGCAGTGGAGTCCATAATAAGACACCATTATGTAGACGATTACGTAGATAGCTTTGATACGATCGAAGAAGCCTCTAACGTTACGAAAGCTGTAGTAAAAATCCATAAGAAAGGTGGGTTCGAATTACGTAATTTTATGTCAAATTCCCCAGAGGTTCTTAGGTGCGTTGATGAACTTGATCCAGCGGAAACAATAAACCCGAAACGAAGTCTTGACATAAGCATAGGTGACGCATTACTGTCTGCCGAAAAAGTCCTAGGAATGTATTGGGACAGTTCAGAAGATGTATTCATGTTTCAACTGAATTTTCCTCGTATTAATGGGGAAATCATCAACGGTAAAAGACGTCCAACTAAAAGGGAATTTCTTGGAATAACGATGTCGATTTTTGATCCCTTTGGAATGCTTGCCAATTTTACTCTTTATTTGAAACTAAGGTCTTTATGGTGTCATGGAATTGAATGGGATGCAGAGATTCCCGACGAGCTGTTCACGAAATGGAAACTGTGGAAACAAGAGTTGCCAAAGCTGACTGAAATGAAGGTTACACAGTGTCATAGTCGTCATCTTTCCACCTCCTGCGTGACGGAGTTTCACACATTTGTGGATGCCAGCGAGGAAGCTTACAGTGCCGTCACATATATTCGAGTTGAATTCGGGGGAAGTACTTGTATTTCATTTGTTTGTGGGAAAACGAGAGGAAACCCTAAGAAGCTATTGTCTATGCCTCGGCTCGAATTGTCTGCTGCTGTTCTGGGTGTAAGACTTTCTCAGTCAATTGTAAGCTGTTATAAGTTGCCTTTTGCCAGGGTAATATTTTGGACAGACTCCAAGACCGTTCTTCACTGGATTCGAACTGATCCTCGACGACATAAAGAGTTTGTGGCCTTTCGCATAGCAGAGATTCTTGAGGGTTCCAAAGTAAATCAATGGCGATGGGTTCCGTCTAAACAAAACGCAGCTGATGACGCCACAAGAGCCAAATATCCTCCACAATTTCGAGTGGATAGTAACTGGATAAGGGGCCCTCCCTTTTTGAATCAAACCAATTCTGAATGGCCGAAAATGCCGGATGATTTTACTGATCACGATTGTACTGAGGAGCTTCGAAAAAATTTCGTTTTACATGCAGATAATATGAACAAAGAAATTTTCTTTGATCCTGAAAGATTTTCATCATTTGTAAGATTAAAAAGGTCCATTGCGTGGGCTATACGTTTCATCAACGTCTACATTCTTCTAAGGTCAGAGGAGCGAGGAGAGTTGACAGCACTTGAAGTAGACTTTGCAGAACGAGTGATCTGTAGAGAGGTTCAAAGGTTTAAGTTTTGTGATGAAGTTTCTACGCTACAAAAAGGACTGCCAGTTAAAAAAGGTAGCAAAATTATCAAACTATCACCTTATCTAGATGATTTTGGCCTTCTGTATGGTCGTATTGATGCCGCCCATACCATACCAATTTATACGAGACGTCCTATTATACTGCCAAAAGATCACTCAGTTACGTATTTGCTCATCGAACAAATTCACCGTCGATATGCTCATCAAAATGACGATGTTGTAGTCAACGAAATACGACAGAAGTTTTGGGTGATTGGTCTTCGCAACGCTGTGAAGAAGGTTAGAAACGATTGCTTGTTGTGCCGAATCCGAAGCGCGTTACCTGCTCCACCAATAATGGGCCAGTTGCCGGAAGACCGCCTTACTCCTTCAGTCAGACCGTTTACGTATACTGGGATGGACTACTTCGGACCCGTCAGCGTCACTATAGGACGTAAAAAAAAAAAAACGGTGGGTTGCTTTGTTTACGTGCCTCACCATCAGGGCCATACATCTGGAAGTTGCTGCTGATCTATCTACAGATGCTTGCATTTTGTGTATACGCAATTTTTGCAACCGACGAGGGGTCCCTTTACGAATAAGAAGCGATAACGGTACGAATTTCATTGGGGCGAAAAAGGAATTAGCATCGAACATCATTTTCGACGTTGAAACATTAAAAGCTGAGTTGTCTACGAGAGGTATAGAATGGGTTTTCAACTGCCCAGCCAACCCTCATGCCGGCGGTTGCTGGGAGCGTCTCGTGCAATCAGTCAAGCGGGTGTTGTCTCGCACGCTCTCCGAAATATCTCCTAGGATTGAAACTTTACAAAGCGCTCTAATAGAAGCAGAAAATATAGTCAACAGCAGACCGCTAACTCATTTGCCGGTTTCAACTAAAGAAGAGGAGCCGCTTACACCCAATAATTTCATCCTGGGTGCTCCCAACTCAACCCAATCGCCAGGCGTAATCGACTCAAGGGCGCTTTGTCTTCGAAAGCAGTGGAAAATAAGCCAGCAAATAAAGGATCGTTTTTGGAGACGGTGGATCCGGGAATACCTCCCTGTCCTAACGAGAAGATGCAAATGGTTTCAAGAGGTTCCTCCACTCGTTGTCGGACAGCTAGTCCTTGTTTGTGATGCTGATGTACCAAGATCACAATGGATTCGAGGAAGAGTCACAAGAGTTTTTCCAGGCCCAGATGGACAGGTCCGGACAGCAGAAGTAAAAACTGCAAAGGGGCTTTACCGAAGACCAGCCGTGAAGATCGCAGTACTAGACATTGGTGAGACTTCTGATTAAAATCTGTACGCCTCACGGAGGGTGGGATGTCAAAAATATTATTCATTAAATCATAAAACATAGAAAGTGTAACGTTGATATTAAATTTTCTTGGCTTTCAAATTCGGCTGAATGCGTTAAATAAAATCGGCTTCGGCTACTTTCATTTTCGTTCGAATTCTTTTGGTTATATTTCGTGTATTAATTTGATTTCATTGCCGACCGTCACCGAATTTGAAAGCCACGAAGAAAACCAAATCAAGTAAGATAAATTTAATTTGTATGACCTTTTAATTAATTTTTAAATACTTTTTGTAGAAAATTAACGTCTTAACTGAAGATCGTTCTGTTTTTATTGGTACCTATACAGAAAGTTCGGCAGGCGCGTCGACAAATAGTGTTGACGGGTTTTAATATATACCTAATTGTTTTTGGTTTTGCATGTGTGTTTTCACTTGCGAATATATGTACAATGTTCATAGGTACTATATGGCAAAGCTATGGATTCGTACAAAAATCTAACTCGAGACGTTTTTCTAATTTGAATTAGGTACCTACATACAATCGGAGTAGTTTTGCTGAGGCCCGAAATAAAATACTAGTGCCTCTTCCACTTTCAATCAAAAAAATATTTTTCTTTTTCAACGTATGTAGATACCTATGCATTAAAGACTCAAAAAAAACTGCCTGGCTCCGACTTGTCTCGTTTTTGTTCCCCTTTTTTCGATCGTCATCCTCGCTCATGAATCCTTTTTGATTATGAATTTAACTCTTCAAATACCCATTTTTATAATAATACTACGAGTGCGTGAAGTTAGCCCCCCTTTTTTGGAATTTGCTATTTTTGAAAGTTGTTCCAGGTTGTTCCCGATTTGTTTCGCATTGTTGTTTTTTTTGAAAAATATTCAAAAATGGGGGTTTTAGAGCCAAAAAACCGTTTTTTACCTAGCCCCCCCTTTTTTTCGAAAATCAAATTTTTAAAAGTTGTTCCAGATTGTTCTAGTTGTTCTGAACATTGTTCCAAGTTTTTGGAACCCTTTGTTCAAAATTTCAAAAGTTATGGGCAAAATTCGAAAATTTTTCGAAATTTAAGAATTTTGAAATTTTTTTCGGGTTTCAAAAAGTGTTTTAAACATTGTTCCAAAAACTCAAAATTGTAGGACGTGTATTTTTAAAGATAAAACCTTCCGAACATTTTTTCAAAAATCCAAAAAAAAGGCTCTAATATTTTATTTTTTGATGTGTAAACATCTATACTGGCGGTAGGGTGAAAATAAAACGTAACGTAACATTGTAATCGTGATCGTGGTCGTGATCGTGATTCTGAGCTTTACGAAAATTGAGTGCGTTCAACAACATGTACGTTCAGTAACTAAACGTTGAAAATTTATATACGAAATCGAAAGGTCGAGTTCAGTTCGGGTTGAAATTTGGTTGGCTGCTTAGAGGATATATTAAGCCCCTATTACACGATGATTCTTTGCGTCTGACTCTATTCGAACATAATGAGTGCGAAAGAGAAAAAAGTTAAGATGCAAGACCAGTTGCCCTGTGAGTCGTGGGCCAAGTTTTACGAGACTCTTTTTAACGCTTCTTTAGCATTAGGCTACGCGCAAACCAACACGATGGCCGTGGCGATCACGATAAAAATGTGGATGCCTCATATAAAAATCAAAGCACACTTCAATCGTGTAGATGTGTGCCTTTTCTTTGATTTATGTGTATGGCATCCACAATTTTATCGTGATCGCCACCGCTATCGCGTTTGTTTGCAGCTACCTTTATCCGTATTTTCTATTCTTTGCATTACTTTTTTTCAATTATATGACTGCTTTGAGACCAGGGGCCTATTTCACGGAACATACATCACATACATTGTATGAATGTATGTACCTTAAAGTAGACGCCAAAGATGGCTCAGTGTAAATTTTGAATTTTTTGAAAAACTTTGCGTCAACTTAGAAAACGCATAATTTAAAAAAAAAATAAAATTTACGCCCACTCATCTCGTAGTCGTGATTCTTATCTTGTAGCCGTGGTCGTGATTTTGATTCTGAGCCAGAGATTAGTCTGCTATTACACGATGCATCTAGACGCATGCGACTTTTCGAACTACGTAAGTGCAAAAGAGAAAAAACATCGAAAAGATGAGACGGAAAAAAAGTGACCGGTGTCGCGTGAGTAAAATTTTCGATGCAACTATTTGAAGTTTCTCTTTTCTCTTGTCCGTTTTTTACTATTCTGCTTCATATGGTTTTGTTGTTCAAACAGTAAATTTCGATGCAACGCACTGTTATTGATAGCCTTATAGGCTTTCCAGAAATGAGAAATTCATCTTCAAAAACAACATAAATAAAATAAATTATTGCTTTTCTTGACTGATATTCATTTAAAGGCACACAAACCTTTCTTTCTTCAATGTATCAAATAATGAAAACAAAAATAAAAACAGAAAAAGTTTTTTTTTTGCTTGAGCACAGCCCAACACGAAAATGAAAAATAAAGAGAACTGTCAAATTAGATTCATGACTTTGGTTTCAACGTGTAATAGCGCTTGAAACAGCGGACGAAATAACAAAGAAGAATTCGTAGAAGGCGCATGCAATTAGATTCATCGTGTAATAGCAGACTTATGAATTATCCATAATCTCTGTTCTGAGCTTCACGAAAATTGAGTGCGTTCAACGCTATGTACGCTCAGTAACTAAACGCTGAGTTTTTATATACGAAATCAAAAAGTCGAGTTCAGTTTGGGTTGAAATGTGGTTGGTTGCTTAGACCATATAGTACATGGACTGCGCTTTCATTATGGCTGCAGGGTTTTAACATAGAAGGCCGCCTTTTTTGTCAAATTAGACGAAATAAGGTCATTGACTAGAAAATATTTTTAAATATAATTTTAATGATTGGCTAAGAGACCAATGCTGTTTGTGGGTGTGAGTGATCGCAAAAATTCACTGGTATGTTTAGATAGATCTTAACTTTTTATAAGCGTGGTTGGGGCCTTTGTCGGTAAACTAAAAAATGCATTTTCCATGCATCATTACCGATTTTCAAATTTGTTTATGAAAAGTTAAGATCTATATAAAAATATGTACCAGTAGATTTTTGCTATCATCCACACCCAAAATTTGATGTAGGCTCTCGGTCTATGAGGCATTCGGACGAATGTTGATGTTTACACATCTTAACCGTGAGTCCCGGCACTCACACTTTTTTTTTTAATGCATTGACTTTTGAAACCTTATGATAAATGCATGTATTGAAAAAAAGTTCTGACCTTACATTCTTACTATCAGCTTAAAAACTATAACTTCGTGTAAAATGCATTTTATTGACATTTTTCATACTAAAAATCAATTTTAAGAAACGAAAGTCTGGAACAATTTAGAAGAGCCCTAGAACAACATGGAACTAATTTTTGAATTTTGGATTTCTAAAAAGGGGGGCCAGAGCAAGGATAATAAGATATTTTCATTTAAAGTGTTTTTTGGGCTTAAAATCTTCAGTTTTCAATATTTTTTGATGATTCTTTGGAACAATTGGATTTAGGGGATTCTGCACTTGGAACAAGTTGTAGATTTTGGATTTTTGGAAAAAGGGGCAGGGGTGTTTTTGAAAAGTTAAAAAAATCGGAGATGTTTTTTTAAAGTTAGTTTTTAGGCTGATAGTAAGAATGTAAGGTCAGAACTTTTTTTCAATACATGCATTTATCATAAGGTTTCAAAAGTCAATGCATTAAAAAAAAATTAAATATTAGAGAGCCTTTTTTTGAATTTTTGAAAAAATGTCCGGAAGGTTTTATTTTTAAAAATACACGTCCTACAATTTTGAGTTTTTGGAACAATGTTTAAAACACTTTTTGAAACCCGAAAAAAAATTAAAAATTAAGAATTTCGAAAAAAGGGGGGCTAGTATTTTTTCGAATTTTGCCCATAACTTTTGAAATTTTGAACATAGGGGTCCAAAAACTTGGAAAAATGTTCAGAACAACTAGAACAATCTGGAACAACTTTTAAAAATTTGTTTTTCGAAAAAAGGGGGGCTAGGTCAAAAACGGTTTTTTGGCTCCAAAACCCCCATTTTTGAATATTTTTCAAAAAAAACTTGGAACAATGCGGAACAAATCGGGAACAACCTGGAGCAAAAATAGAAAATTCCAAAAAAGGGGGGCTAACTTCACGCACTCTAATACTTCACCTTGTTCCAAATGCAGGTACATATACTACCAAAATTACTACAAAGGAAGGCTGTTCTTGTGATAGTATTGCAAACTCAAAGTGCAAAAGGGGTAGGATCGTGTGTTCGGTAGGTGACAGCTGAGAATAAGAATATTGAATAGCATGGTATGTGAGTTAATTGGCAAGATTGTATGCGTAAGAGCTTTTCTCTCAAATATTTTTTTATTTAAGTGTTTTTATTATTCTTTAGAAAAGAGTTTTCAGAATTAGATTTTATTTTCAGATGCAGATAATACTTCTTGGTAACTTTATATTCTTTGATTTAATTTAATTTTAATTTTGCTAAAATTTTTAAAATTTAGCTTACAATCTACATGTTTATGTTCATAAAATCTAAATAAACAGTTGGTAACCCTAATGACATTTATGAGAGAATTATGCCGATGTATAACGATCACTACGGCAACCCTGTGAGAGATAACTTTGAGTCCTTTCAATATTACCCTACTTAAAATATTTGATAAACCTTCATAAAGTTGGAACTTGGCATACTTTTAGATCTCACTAATTTTCAAGGCTGAGTTGTTAGGTACATACAGATTTACATATAGAAGTACTTGGCTATTTTTTGACATTTAGGTTTTTATTCTGATGTCACTCCTTTTTGCAAAGATATTTATTTGTTGCCAGGTCAAAACCTCGTAAGATACCTACTTATATCATTCTACAACGATCAGAAGTGCTTTATGTACATAATTGATTAAAATGCTGTGAATGTGGGCGGATACCACTCGCCCCCTCAATAAGTATTTATTTTTTTCTTTTGTGTGCACTTCAAGCTCTACTGCTCTACAAAATTTTAAGATTCGAAAGTAATCAGAAGTGCTCCATTAATTGATCAAAATTCAGAGAATGTAGGCGGATGCCACGCCCCCTGAATGGAAAACCTCAAGTATTATACTTTTTTCTTTGTATGCATTTTAAGACCTATTGCTCTGTTAAATTTCATCATTCTGAAGCAATCGCAAGTGCTCCATTTAATTGACCGCATTTTTGAGAAAGAACCGCGGATACCACGCCGCTTGAATAGAAAACCTAACTGGCTGAACACAATGGCGCAAAATATTAAACGATTTAGTAAAATGTTGAAGCCAATTTAGTAATTTACTAAGTTAAAAAGAAGATTTTGGTAATTTTAAACGATTTTAGCAATTTACTAACTCTTAACATTTTACTAAAGTTAAAATCAGAAAATGGCTACTTTAAATTTTAGTAACTTGCTAAATCCATATGAAATCTGTCATTGTCCTCGAAAATGATTTCTTGGCAATTTTATTTGAAAGATTTAAATTGTATTTTTTTTCGTGTGCTAATTCTTTTCAAAGTAAATAAAAAAAAAATGTTTTCGGAAGATGAAGATTTCGATATGTTCGAAGACTCAGCTTTGTGCAGAAAAGTGCGATGTCTTAAGTCCCGAGCAAATCCCTTTGAAGAGCTGGACGATGGAGAATTTTACTCCAGGTATAGATTCTAATCTTTAATAAGTTGTACCTACAATTGAATCTGCAACAATAACTCAATTTTCACGTAGGGATGGGTAAAGCACATAAACTGCTAAAGCCCTGACTGTGGCTGCTCGTACTGTGTTTTCTTCATTGCATCCTTTAATAAGGAACAGCAACAACACAAAATAAAATAACAATTTTTTAATTTCACTTTATTGAAACTTTTCTTTTACAATAATAAAATAACACACTTATAGTTGTATTGTTGTCACAAATAAAAACAAAAAAAATACCAAAATAAATTGTAGGTTGTCACTTTAACTTCTGACATTTGGCCAGTTTATATTTCAGAGATCTCCGCTTGTTCACAAATATAAACACGATTCCTCACAAAAATTCCTCACTTTTGCCGTCAAAAAGTGAGACTGAAATTTTATGGATTCTTTTCTCGATTGCTCAAATGACTTTTGACTTTAAGTTTTGACATTTCAAATCCGAAAATTTTGTAGTTGTTAGCACGTGCAAAGTTTAAAAGTCTTTTTGTGAAATTAAATTATTTGAATCGCAGAGGTAAGTTTTGATAAATTTTTAAGCAAAATTTCAAGTTTATTTGATTTCTTCACCATTAGTGAATATTTTCTAAAGTTTTTCTTCCATTTCCTTTTCATAATTTAGGAAATCCAAGCCAAAAGTTGCAGAAGAAGCACGTGAACGAAAAGGAGCATATCTTTGCTAAATTCAAGCCAAAAGTATAAGCAGAAGAAATTAATCGAGTACTATAGGTAAGATTTGTTAAATAATATCTTAAATATTTATTTATAAATCCAAAGTAGATGTGTGTCGCACTTCATAAACTAAGCTCCTTACCTCACAGTAAGATAAAAGTGTACAAATTCGGTTTCCTTTGCATTGACCTCGTGGGTTTGATCAAGTGCTGCCTGTCATCAAGAGACGAAACCAACGTGAGGTCTTGGTCTCGTAAACAAATCAGTAGTTTTGGTTGCTTCAAATTACGCATGGTGTCATCGTTGATCGAAGAAAAACAATGCAGTTACTTCACACTCTCGATGACCATTCGTTCGTTGAACGTTCCATTCGTTTTTATGAAACCGAAGAGATTAAAAATCTTGTCGTGTCTGGAGCTGATGGTATTTTTCGAGCGGTTTTATTGCAAATATGCTACGTGTAAAATCTGAGGAAGAATGTATTGCCTTGGGATTCTTTGCTGCTAGGAAAGTCCTGCAATTTGATGGTGCAGTTCCCAAGCAGTATTTTGACAAGAAAGTTATTTTAGGTTCTTCCAAATGGTAGGAAATTTAGTTTACTACATACTTAGATTACAAAAACAAAAGCTTTATTTTTCTATAAATAAAAAAAATCTTTTCCAAACGCATTTATTTCAGAAATATGTCACTAATTCAAGAAACATTTGTTATGGATGGTGTTGAATACACAATATCAGACACCCCAGATCGGATCGCGGCATATGTTGCTGGTAAGTTATTTGTTATAACTATCACCGAATCCGTTCATAATCACAATTTGTATGAGACACTACTATGGATTCTGAGATGGTTTATTTCAGGAATCGTAAGAAATTGCAGATTACAATAGATTTCGTGATGGGATTGATTATTAAAGATCTATTCTAGATCACGTCTCTGCAAGAAAGATGCACTCTTTTGAAATAAGGCTAGTGCTGATATGTTTTAATTTGAAGATCTAAGATTATGAGAGATCTTTTATATTGAAAACAGTGGCATTACTAAAACCTGAATAAAGCAGATTACTATCAATACATCCTATTAATTATTTAATGGTTTCAGATCCCAATTCTGTACGGCAGATAATACATGCCCACAATGAAGAAACCCAGTTGATAATTGATCCCAATGCGGGAGAGAAAGTTCAAGACTCTGCTGAGGATGAGTTGGCATGGAACAAAGAAAAATAAAAGTTTTTTGTCGGCCTACTGATTGAAGAGGTCGATAAATTCAGGAGCCCTAAAATTAAAAAAAAACAATTTTGGGAAATGATAACAAAAAAGTTTATTCAAGAATTTAAACATGTGGGTGTGACTGGGGATCAGTTACAAAAAAAACTTGCCAACTTGAAACGAAGGTATTTTCTTATTTTCATTAAAGGGTCATTCCTAAGATAACTCTACAACATTGGCCATTCGGTTGTTTTTTTTTTAAATCTGTACCGGTAAAATTGTATATTTGATTGGAATTGTAAGTTGGGAAGTATGTAAATACATACATACAACATTTGTTATAGCATTTATAATTTCAGAACTAATTTGTCTTCATATGATGCGAACTTTATTTTGAAAGTATGAAATCAATAAAAAAAGTTTTTATATCAAAAGAAAAATATACATAATTTAAATAATTTCATACCAGAAGAACATTTTTGTTATGATACTCAATCTCGAGATGTGGTTAAAATGCGGTCTAAAAGAGCACAACACTTATAACCCCCTCATATATTTTGAATCCTCAGAGAAGACCCACTTACCAATTTCAATCATAAAATTTTTCCAGTATGAATAAGACATATTTTTTATCTGCCGAATGGCATAGCACATTGAAAAAACAAAACCTTAGTGGAAAGTCATACTAAACTATCTGTTTGTATGCATTCAAAGAAACACGAATAATCAACTAGGTATATTGAAAAAGGAACAATAGGTCAACAGTTAGCAGTTCGTTTATTTTGTAAGTTACACTTTAAAATTCACCCACTTGCTCTACCTTAAATGTATTTTAGGATACGTAAGGTACTTATACACTAAATATTTCACATTATGTTTCACATTATTATTATTATATATTAATTTATTTATCTTTATTGCCAGCTCTATGTTTTTTTTATCCTACATATATAATATATATACAACCTTTTTAAACCATTTTCAGGTATGTAGATATTATCAAAAATAGTGAAACTAGTGGTGCCGGCGCAATAAAATCTTGGCACTTGTATGACATGATGGCTGATTTTTATAAAGATGATGGGACTATTTCCACCAAATACAAAAAAGTGTCTTCGATGGAATTTACCCATCAAACAATAGGTAAGAAAATGGTCGGCTATTAAGAACGAATCAAGTTAGAACATAAAATCCTTTTATAGATTCATCACCGCTAAAATCAATTTATTATTTACATTTGCAATTGGTACGCAAAGATATTTACCGAAGATATTGCAACTCTTTGTTCTGATGTTGGCCACTTTATATATATTTGAATAAGATTCACCAGAGCCGCTAAAATGGTTTTGAAAACTTTATGGCCAGTTGCTAAAGGGAATCCAAATTTAGATGATCCCAACCTAAAATTTTCATTGTGTGCCAACATGTAAATTGTATAAAGCACTTTTCTCTCCAGTGAGGAAAGAGAAGGCAATACTGACTCCAACTTTTTGACGAGAATCTATATGTTAATGCAAATTATAGAAATAAAATAAAGGAGCTTAATAAAAAAAGAAAACCTTAAGACTCTTGCGCCTCATCCTAAAATGAAGACTAAATTCATCTTTGGTGAAATTTAAAACGGTGGTAGAGTGGAAGTTCTCCACATGTTCCTTGAACAACCTCGAATCTACGTCTTCTTCATCCAGAAGTAATTCTCTCATGAGAAGTTCTAAAAAAAAATTAATGGTTACTCCTAAAACTATCAATATAACAGCCCTATTCTGGCAAACCTCACTGATACCTCACAAGTCACAATAACCTCACAAGGAAAGGTGAACTCGATTTTGTGAGGTTTTCGTATTCTGGTAGCACCCTCACAAAAACTATCGAAATTGTGATCTCCATTTGAGAACCTCAAAAGAAATCAACCTCACAAGGGCTTGTGACTTGTGAGTTGTGAGCCCTCACAACGCCAGAATAGCCCTTTAAATGTTAGATTCGCGTGAACTTTGGAAACTTTTCCTGTAGTTTTTAAAACAAAGTTTTAAAACAAAGTAACCTTAGTACATAGAAATAACTTAGTACATAGAGAAACACACATATAGGGGGAAATATCTGCAACTTTTCAGATAGGTACATTGGGTTGTTTTTGCATTAGCTGTTTTGCCATAAGGTTTAACAACAACACAAACATATCCGGAAAGCTTTGGATAGTCCCACCAACGCGAGCATTTACTAATATCGCCCTTCTATATAAGCCCGTTGTGTTCAAATTGAAACCAAACTGTTTAGTTGCAGGTGTGCGCCTGGCCTAAAGGTTCTCAAAAAACCAACGTGAAACATTCGGAACGACCGAGGACGAAACTTTTTCCCTGGTGAGTTTCAACGTGGTTTAAAACATAATAGTAACTTTGAGGCGCCTCAAAAAAAATTGAGTCTAGTCCGGTTTTAATGTGTCCACGGTGCCTTTTTGTTTTGATGTACCTACTCCATAAGTTGATTTTGTCTTTGCTGGAATAGGGCGAAATCATTTGTTTTTGTTTTTTTTTGAACTTAAAGCAATTTCATTAAAAATTTCCATTTTAGTTAATAAGTTTTATTCTATTTTTTGAATTTTATTGAGATATCAAAAAACACGAATATTTTTCAAACACAATTGAAGTAGGAAATTTTAATTTTCTTAACGCCAGAGTTCAGACGATTTTTTTTGACACTTCTTTAAGCAAACTTGTTTATATTTCATTCTCCTGCTCTGTCAAAGTGACGGAGCAAAATTACTGAGCGCTCTGAAATATAAACTGGCCAATTGCAAATTATTAGGTCCGTTCCCTCGGTTTAGGTTTGTTTGCTTTGTTTTTCTTTCCGAACTGCCATTGTTTGGACGTGTTCAGCTGCGCCGTTTTTAATAAAAGGGAATTAGTATTTTACTAGTTAGTAAAACGAAAAAAAAGGATTAAAATTTTGGAACAGCTAGTAAATTACAAAATTTTTTAGCAAATTGCTAACTAGTAATATGCTAAGCCCTTAACAATAGGTTGTTTAAAATTTTGCGCCATTGCCTTGCTGCAACTACTTTAAAAAATATCGTACGTCGTTCTTTTTATCTGCCCACAATGAGCTGTACAGCTTTTTATATATTTTAAAGGAAAAAAAACAACCAAGAGTTTATTATTCATTTTTTTTATTTCCAATATTGTTCTTTTAATTAATATTTTTTTTCGCGATACAAATGAGCACTAAAAACTACAATATTTTTTTCCGGCTCTTTTTTTCTTCATATAAATTGAAATGTCAGAAGTGCTGCACGTGAAAAAGTTGAAAGTTGTTGAACCTTTGCAGCACCGTCTGCAGCACCGACTGCAGTTGCGTTGCGTTGTGTTCGTAACATTGAATTTGTGTGTATTCAATATTTTGACAGCTATTCAGTTGCAGCTTCCAGTTGCAGCTCCGTATCCATTGTGTTCAGCCAGTAAAACATAATTTTTTTTCTTTTTATGAGCTTTAAGCCCTACTGCTTTACCAAATTTCATCATTCTGCAGCAATCGGAAGTGCTCGCTGTAATTGATAATAATTCTTAGAAATTGGGCGGATGCCACGCCCCCTGAATGGAAAACCTCAATTATTGTATTTTTTTTCTTTGTATGCATTTTAAGCCCCACAGATCTATTAAATTTCATCTTTCTACAGGAATCATAAGTACTCCATATAATTGATACCAATTCTGGGAAAATGGGTAGATACCACGCCCCTCTAATGGAAAACCTAAAATTTTATATTTTTTCTTTTGTATGCACTTCAAGCCCTACTGCTCTAGAAAATTTCATCATTCATATAGCAATTGCAAGTGCTCCATTCAATTGATCGGAATTCTGAGAAAGTAGGCGGAAACACGCCCCCTGAAGAAATACCTCAAATATTATATTTTTGCCTTGCATGCACTTCAAACCCTACCAATTTTATCATTCTACAGCAATCGATAGTGCTTCATTTAATTTGTCGCATTTCTGAGAAAGTAGGCAGATACCACGCCCCCTGAATCGAAATGCTCAGATATTCGATTTTATTATTCTACAGCAATCGATAGTGCTTCATTTAATTTGTCGCATTTCTGAGAAAGTAGGCAGATACCACGCCCTTGAATCGAAATGCTCAGATATTCGATTTTTTCCTTTCACCACAAGACCTATCGCTGTGCGAAATTAGAAGATTCTCCAGTGTCGGGAAGTGCTCCATAACTTTAATGATCTGTCAGTGAGTGAGTTAGTGAGTCAGTTACGGTTTTCGCAATTTTTGAAGTCCTATATCTCGGGAACCACTTATGCTATGGGGTTGAAATTTGGTGACGCACCTGTGCTTGGCTAGCTTGAAATATTGAAATTGAAATATTCCAAATTTGAATATTGACTTTATTGGTACTGAAGTTAGAGGGGGGTCGAAAATCGCCTGAGTTTGTTCCTGTAAAAAGGGTGTAGTGCCAGAACTTGGCTGGGCACTACTGTGCCCTTTGATTAAAATTGTGATCGTTCTATAGTGCGTAGATTAACAAATGAGGTATCAAAATAATTGTTATTATATTGCCATAGGGACTAAAGAAAAACCAAATTCATGCGTACATGATGAGTAATAAGCTGCTATGTAAAACTACTTTTGTAATGCCGTTATCTCATCTTAACGGTATAAAAAAAATCAATTAAATTAAATTCACATTTAAATCAATAGATTCTATAACCTGTGAAAATTTCAACCTTCTATGACCATTAATTAAAAAGATATTTATGGAAATGTTTATAGTTGAATAATTTTTCTGAACGGTACTTAAAAAATCCAATTTTTACCAAAAATATGTAAATCCATAAGGCGGGATGAAATAATGTCCACGGACATAACGTCCATGTACATTAATTCCGTATAAACGGTCATAAAGTCCATGAACATTATTTCGAGAAATAAGGTCCAATGTCAAACAGTCTTTAGGTCCAGGGAAATAAGACATAATGTTCGTTTGAAGAATGATGTTCTATTGAAGAATAACAAAATGGTCATTTGGAAATTATTTACCTTGACAGCATATTTATAGTTAATTTGAGAAGGACAAAATGTCCAAATGGACAATATGTGATTCAAAGAAAACCAAACATGCATAATGACCAAACTGCAAAAATGAATTACATATTTCAGAATGGACATTATATCCCTTTGTTTTTGTTTCAAACTGACACTATTTCCATCCTTTGTAACATGTTCAATCAGAAAAAATAAATCGAAAAGAAGTTCTCCTACGCCGCGCCGTGTTCGTTTCACTAACTTTTTGAAAGCTGATAAGCAATTCTCCACAAATGACAGAAGGGAATTAATATTTGCTCGATGGTACCTTTTTCGTTGTGCCTGCTTGTGGATACAAGCAGCTTTTGATTATATACATTCAGTATCAAGATCATGTAAAGTATATTTTGCAATAAAAGTTGAATTTGTTAATCATGATTTGAATTACGACATACATATATTATGTATAGTATAATCTCGGAAAGATGAACAGATATAAGACAGGCCCCGTTCATCTTTTCGAATTGTTCATCTTTTGAAGTATCGACATTTTGTTTAAAAGGAGGTATAGCCATACATACAAACATTAAATACGTCAAAATAACAATTCATTTTATATAAAAACAATCAAGAAACATAACAAAAATAAAAAAGTTCATTAGAAAGGGCATAAAAAAAGACTTCTTTATATGATTTTTTTTTTTAACTGCTCTATGGTAGACTGTCGCCTGACAGAAAGTTGTCTTATAATTGCCTTCTCTCGAAAATTTCTCAAATTTAAAAGTGTAGAAACATCGGCACCACATTGCTCTGCAAATTTCAAGCAGGGGTTTATGGCTGAAGTTGCCTGTGCTGGTTTGATTAAATCGACAACCTCAACTACACTTTCTTCTGAGGAAGCAAGTTCGTCTTCAGCATCAGAAGGTAGTTGGACCATATCTTCATTCCATTCTCTTAAATCCTCAAACGTACATTGAACCTTTAGATAAAATTTGAATTTGGGGGAATGAAATTTTTGAAACATCTATGGTTTTTTGCCTTTCCAATGGCCAGGAGTTTTAACTTGTGTTCACCAGTGCAATTCGTGGATACCAAAAATGTAAAACGGTCCTTAGCCATTTTTCTTCCGGGAGCAGATCTTTCGCCAGAGTGCACAAATGTTTTGTTTGGAATCATTCGCCAAAAAAGACCACTTTCATCTGCATTATAAACTTGGTATCGAGTGATAGTCTTTTTCAATTTCTCTTTAAAGGGCAAGACAGCATGTTTATTTGAGCTAAGTTTTTCTCCACTGATTGCTAAGAGCCTTACTCCATATCTAGCCTTAAAGTTATTAATCCATTGAATGAATCCGTTGAATGAATTTGTCTCCTTGAAAATATCGTACTTCTTATCCTTGGTTTTCATCATTATCCCTGAGACTGGAACACGGCGGTCACGTAGTTTCAGGGACCATCTATACAACGCAGCTTCCATTTTCGGCATTTCCGATTTATGCAATATCTTGCGTTTCTCTGCTCCAGAAATCGATGTTTTATACACTCGGGAATTGATTTCCTTACCTTTTTTTTTATTCCTACAATCGTCAATATAGCTATTCCGTATTTTTTTGCTAAGATAAAAAGTTCCAGTTTTCAAATCTTCAAGCAATGCACATTTTTGTTTAAGATTTAAAAACTTAATTCTACCCTTAACTGGAGGCATCTTACCTGAACAAAATTCACATCACACTGAAAAATTTACAAAGCAAGTTAAAACACGCTCGAGAGTACCGTTACCAAAATAAAAAATGTAACTTATATATACCGACGGACAAAGACAAAGAAACAGACAAAAATGGAATTGGAAATACATAAAGTGTTCATCTTTTCGAGTACCCGAATTTCAACGCGTTCATCTTTTGGAACACTTCAATGCTGAAAAAAAATCGTTCATCTTTCCGAACTGTTCATCTTATAGAACCGTTCATGTTTCCGAGATTCTACTGTATATACAAATTATGCACCTACATATTTTATAGAAAATTTTGTGACGCTTGGTCAACGCGGCGGCATGGCGAGGGGAGGGGGAGGCGCGGCGTGAAAGGTGCGGCGAGGTTCGACGTGACGAGGACGGCGCGGCGCGTTCGTCACCGCTCCGCATTCCTCCCCGCACCGCGCTCATCCGTTCGTCGCGTCATACCGCGCTTATCAGCTTTCAAATAGTTGGTGAAACGAACACGGTGTAGGAGAACTTGTTTTCAATTTATTTTTTCTGATTGAACATATTGTTACAGAGGATGGACATAGTCATAATGTCAGTTTGAAACAAAAACGAAGGGACATAATGTCTATTCCAAAATATGTAATTCATTTTTGCAGTTTGGACATTATGCATGTTTGCCGTTTGGTTTTCTTTGAATCACATATTGTCCATTTGGACATTTTGTCCTTTTCAAATTAACTATAAATATGCTGTCAAGGTAAATAATTTACAAATGGCAATTTTGTCATTCTTTAATAGAACATCATTCTTCAAACGAACATTATGTCTTATTTCAACGGACATAATGTCCAAACGGACGGTATGTCTTTTTCAAACGGAGATAATGTCTATTTTCATTTTGATCTGGTCATAATATCCCTGGACCTAATGACTGTTTGAGATTGGAACTTATTTCTCGAAATAATGTTCATGGACTTTATGACCATTTGTGCGGAGTTAATGTACGTGGACGTTATGTCCGCGGTCATTATTCCCATCTCGGTGGGATGACATAACGTCCGCGGGATGACATAACTTCCGCGGACATAAAGTCCATGGACGTTAATTCCAGACAAACGGACATAAGGTCTATGGACATTATATCTTCCTCATAATGTCCATGGACTTAATTTCTTTTTAAAAAGAAGATAATTGCGACTTTATGACTTTTTTTAACAGACATAATGTTCATGGAAGTTATGCCGTTTTAAACAAGTCATTATGTCCATGGACTGTACGTATATTTTGGACAGACAAAAAGTCCATGGACTTAATGTCCTTTTTCACTACTTAAATCATGGATGGGCATTATGTCCGTTGAAAAAGACATATTATCCATTCCATTCCATGTTCCAAGAGAAATTTTTGACGACTAGTGCATGGAAAATAAACTTGCTACGCACAAAAGATAATACTGTTAAAAAAAGTCATAAGGTCCATGGATATAAAGTCCGTGGAAATAATGTCGTATGATCTTCTTTTTAAACAGAAATTAAGTCCATATTTATATTTATATTATTATTATTATCTTTATTAGTTACAGATTAACTTGTCATCAAAATAATCACTAATTTCGCTTTCTATGCCTCAAAACCAAAAATGTTAAAACGATGAATATCTTAGATCTCTTAAATTGGTTTGTGTAGACGGAAATTCGGAATCCAAAGGGAAAAGCGCTGTTTGTTATTAGGTGTCACTTCTATTTTATTCAATGGTTAAAGGTTGTTAATAATATTCAGCACGTTTTCTTTAATTGCAACTAAAAATTACTTTTCGTCAAGTGCAGTGGAATAGTTTGCGTATAAAGATAAGGTGGTCATTAATGTCTAGAAGGAAACAAAAACTGAAAAATAAATTAATAGTTTTCGCCCTTAAGGTTTTTCCCATACACACTTGCACTCAATCAACTTAATTTAATGTGAAGTTATTTTTATTGCTACTGTTTTGCTAGTTCATTCCGATGCAGCATATTACCCAAACGGAAGTGTCAAAAGCCCTAGGCCTTATGAGCGAACGAGTTTATTCTTCTTCAATATAGTTTTTTTGTATACTTTTGTAATTGTTTTGCTAAAGAATTGTAGAGCAGTGCTTTGATTAAAGACTTCAGTTGCCATTTGTTTTCGATTTATCATTTGAGATCATTAGAGAACTGAAGAGTTTTGGTCTCGGTCATTAAAAGATGATAATGAACTTTTTTATTCAAGTGAGGACTGTTTTTTATTGAATCGCTTGCCTTTTTAATCTTTAGAGATCTTAGAGCAAATGGAAATTCTTACACTAATTACATGTCAATTTCTTTGTACCTATGTTTTTTGCATAAATATGCAAAAAAATTAAGTTCTTGTTCTCAGGCGCAAGTTGTACCATACACATACATATTATTGTATTCATTATTGAACGATTTAATTTTAGATATTCAGACTGTCTCTGGGAAACGATCAATTTTTATATCTACCGTCAAAACTAATACTTTTATTAAAACTAACAGTTCAAAGTTTAAGGCGATCTGGTAGGCATTTATCAGAGATTTTAACCTTTTTCTTACCTTCAATTCTATCCGATTTTAATGCAAACTAAAGATAATGAAGTGATGATGGTGGAGAAAGTCTTGGAAAATGAGGTGTGTTTAGCGATTTGTTGAGAGCAAACTATGAAGGCAAATGGCTGACAACTAACATCATCCATTTGCAAGACATCAACTTGGAAAGAGAAACATTTAAGTGAAATGTTATTGAGAGGAATATACTAGCAAAGATTCGTTTGCACACATACAAAAACTGTGGAGTTTTCTGTCATGGAAGTGCTTCCGTGTCGTTGTTTCTGCACCGTTTTTGACCAGGGATTCATAATTTTATCACACTTATTTTTTAAAAAAATCAAAAATGATTTTTAAGATAAAAAGTTTAAATTTTGGGTTAAAAATATGGTCAGGAACAACATCTTCCGGAATCATTTCCAACGCCATATTAATAAAGGTTGCCGACAGGCTATAAAAGGCGTGATTGCGAAATCTTTTCCCTCTTTCGGTGTAAAATATTTTGTGCGGGTGGAATCACGAGGAGTTAGTCTATCGGGCCATTTCAATTTAAATACTTATAAAATTATAGTAGGTAGTACAAATTAAAAAAAAAGACAAAAGGTTGAAAGAATTTGTACGTTGCAAAATTAGAAATAAAAAAATAAGTAATAACGAAGAACCTACTAAGACGAAGCGATTACAAACTTAAACAATTTTGCATGCATCCTTAAAATAAAGTGAAAAAAAAGTTAAATTATCAAAAAGTCATTAATTTATACTTACATCACCTACGTATAATACGTGATTTAAAAAAGTTAAAAAGTGTCATACTAAAAGACCCCTACAAAAATCCGAAAAAAAATTATTGAAAACCCATAGTTCCTCACAAAACCCGAATAAAAAATAACCAAAAAAATCAATTCTCCCCATAAAATTCTCACAAAACCATCTACACCAGGTTTCGCCACCATCCGTGGCAAAATTCACTAAGAAGCACCCCGCAGCATCCATTAACTATACCACGCCATCTAACCTCAGTTCCGCTATCACGGCATCTTCACCAATGCTTCGTCATTTCTTACATCATGACTACACCCCCGCACCAAGTTTACCTGCTTCATCACTATCAAATACTAATACAGTAAAACCCGCTTAAGAGAAACCCGCTTAAGAGAAAAACCCGCTTATCTGAAATACTTTTTTCATCCCCGAGTATTTGTCGACCAATTACCTTTATAACACTCCGCTTAAGCGAAACTCGCTTAAGTGAAAAACCCGGATACCTGAAACATATTTTCAGTTAGATTTAATATTTTTCATTGAAAAAAACTGTTTTAAGTGAAAAAAAAATTTAATAGAACAGAACAAAATTTTTCTGAACGCTTTTACTTCTTTTTTATTTTTCACCTCCACCAAATTTTCATCACGAAAATGACATTTGAATTTCTGATATGTCAGAACCCTTTTTGGAATTTTTAAATCCGCTTGAGTGCAATTTTTTTGTCACTTATCCGGACTCCGCTTAAGTGAAATTTTTTTTTCACTTAAGCGGGGTTCGTTTAAGTGAAAAACCCGCTTAAGTGAAAGAAAGTCTATGACATTTTGCAGTTTCTCTTAAGCGGGTTTTACTGTATCGTTTTTTTTTATATAGTTATGTGGTACCTATTTCTATTTATTTGTTATTATTTAAAATGAAAACTACATTTGTTCAATTTTTAATCTTTTATTTTTAAATGTAAACGAAACCTTTTTAGACTTTACATAAAACACATAGAAAAAATGCCAAAAACGCCCACTGAACACTAATTTGAAAAGACGTTTCAAAAATATTTGTCGTAAAGTTAAAGTCCGTTTAAGTCGTGACAATTACTTCAATAACAAAATAAGAAATGCGAGCGGTAATCCTAGAGATGAATGGAAAGATATTAACAGCATTACAAATAGAAAACTGAAAAATCATTTCAGTCCGTCTTCTGTTTTAAATACCAACTCTAACGTTACAGATACTAGAGAAATAGCCAATTTGTTCAATAATCAAATTACTTCAGTTGGACGTAATTCTTTTGCTTCCGATCTTTTCTCTTGTGAATGTTGCTCAAGTTTTGGCCCTTATCTTAAAAGTTATAAACTCACTGAAAAATTCAAATTCTGCTGGTGTCGATAGAATTTCTAACATAACGCTGAAAAAACTCATGTTTTTAATATAATAGTTTTGTCGGGAGTTTTTCTGTTGATTTAAAATCTGCCATTGTAATACCGTTGTACAAAATTTACAGATTTCACTCATAGAGTAACTATGGGGACATTGAAAATGACTTCTGTTAGTTCGATAAAATAAAAACATGACTTATCTTGGTGATTTCTTATTTGTATCCTATAGTTGCACCAAAACTTCGAAAGCTGGTTAAGAAACCATTCTACAATACAATAGGTGTGTTTCTTTATTTTAAAATTCTGTGCATTTGTGTGAATTTCTACGTCATTTAATTTTTTTATATGAACTTTGACATACTTTGGTGTAGAGTCTCACAGAAATGGACAGAGTTTCAAAGTAAAGGAACTAAGTTAATATGTAGATATTTCTAATATCACATCCTAGTTGGCGGTTAAATTAATGCTGTTCAGTTCCGTTTATTTAATCAATTTGGCGGTTGATGTTGAAAAAAATAAAATATTTGCTCAAATTTGCTCAAATTAATTTACAAGTCTCTCACCTTTTTGAACTCTTTATATAGGCAAGTTATTTGATTTACTGTCAAAGTGAACACTTTTTAACGCGAAACCAAATTTATAAATGCTTTGATGTGTATACTGTATAGCTCAAACTCAATGCAAACCTGATTTACCTAATTGACTTTATTCTGTTATATTTTGAACTCATCTTTTAATAATTTAATAAACTCGAGTCGTGTTATTTCTTAAGACAGTAATAATAGTTTTGACAGTTAAGCCAGTTTTGCTTTATCTGAGTATATGAAAAGCCAAGCACCAATTAAGTTGACAGCTGAGTTGGCAACCAAATTGAAACGTGTATGAGCTGCTTTAAATGAAGCCTAACATTTTATTTGCTTTTGAGGTTAAACCCTTGAACATCTGAATATCAGAACTAAATTTATAAGTTTATTAAAGAACTTCAAGTATATTGGTACTTTTACTTATTTCAAATTCTTAATCTTTAAGATCCGATTTTTTAGTACAGAAGTAAAAAGGCAACCAGACCAACCTACTCAATCCTTTTATATAATTGTGCATACCTATGTATGTACTCTAGAAATATACGTATTATATATACCAATTTAAAAAAGTCTAAATAAATAAGGCAACAATATACCAAATCATGCTAAAACATAAATGCTCAATTAAGAAAGAGATTATATCATGATACAGTACAAATTTAAATAGTCAACAAATCCAAAACTAAATTCAAAGAAAAAAACAAAAAGGACTACTGCTATGCTATGGTTAGATTTGCCAATTTAAATTCGATGTAAATTCAATTTTGTAAAAACTTGTTTATAGTAATTAGAAGAAAAATTATTGGTGATGAAAAAAGTAACAATGGCTACACTCTTTTTAAGAATCAAAAAAAAACCTTATGCATTCAAATTTACAGTACTATTAATTCAATAGTATTACAGCATTGTTAGTGTTAGTTAGTAGATAATTAATAAGGTGATACCATAGTTTCTTTCTAATTTAATAGTATGATACTATTGAAATTATAAGACATATATGTAAATTCGGGGTGAACTGCATATGTGTGCGTGTTTCAGCTTGTACGCTCTCGGTTTGTGTGAGGTCCGGTATAATTTTGGTATTTTCTCAGTATTAATTGTATCGCCTTATTGTATCGGCCGCCTAGTTGAGTGTTGGTCGTTGTGTAAAAATAAAGCTTCAATTACTAATAAGTAATAACTATAAATTCTTTTGTCTCGTCGAGAAGTGGCTTTAAAATTTGATTGCAGTGGCAGTAAAAATAATTAAATTGGCTGAGGAATATTGGTAAGTACATAAGTTTAATAATATAATTGAAATGAATTAAGGCCCACCTTAACCAACGCGAAATATTTACAATGTTCAAGATTGATAGATCTTGGGATTCAACATGGCGACCGTCTCGCAACGTGTCGCGCCCATTTTTATTCGCTATGAAAAATTTTTTGAGACCTAGAAGATTCATTTGCGTTCTACTAATTTGCCTTGGTTTTGGTGAACCTTAACATTTAAAATTAAATGCTGTTTAGAATCTCGTTTTGTAAATAAATTATATATGTAGATATGTATAGTAAGAATGTGCTTTAAACTTAATTTTGTGTAACACCAAAAAAAAAAAAAAAAAACTACTTCGGTTTGCGCAATGCGCCTTGAAGAAATAAAAATTATTTTATTAGCATATATGTAGAGGCTTTCCAAGATTGCAAATTATGTTTTGTTTGTTAGTGAGGCTGAAACTGAAACTGTCGTAAAAGTATCTGAATTTTCAAATATTAAAGTGCTATTAAAAGAAGAAGTAGAACTTAGAAGCTTGATTTGCGAGAATTTTGATCTTGACGATGATGTATCTGGTTTCTTCAATAATATTTCATGGTATTTTCAATAATTTTTAATTAATTATTTTAAACAAAGCCTGCGGTGTTGATACAAAAACTATTAAACTATTGACAGAAAAATATATTGAAAATATTTTTCCAGTTTCACAGATTGGCAAGCGAGCTCATTTTTGAAACAAATTCAATAAATGGATGCAAAATGTAAATTTTTTATTTATCTTGTTATCTTAACTAATAATAAATATTTCACGTTATTAAGTGCAGTACAGCTTCTTTTGTTGCAAAAATTTTATGTCCCAAACTCGATCATTTTCAATTGACAGTCCGTCGTCGTCAACAGCATTTAGTGTCACAGGAAAACACGAAAACGTACAATTTACCGACCTTCTAGTCAATCTAAAAGGGGAAAAGCTATAAAAAAATTTTATGACGAAAATTCAACTCTACCAGATAGTACTAGAGAAATTTGGACATCTATAACTGTGGACAGTTACATGGCTAAAAATACCTAAATGAGGATGGAAGATATCACCAATAGCACAAATGCTATAATAGCAACTTTTCCTTCCGAATGCAAGGTATGTTGAAAATTTTTCAATTTATATACTAATGAAAGTGGAATAAGTCTATTAAAAAATTATTATTTTAAATATACAATTAATAACACCTTAATCTTATCTCTTCTTTTTGAAGAAAATGGAACCAAGACCATATCTCTTTATTATAAAAGGAAATTAGGTCTTTATTAACATGACTTTTTTTAAGTGTATGAATGTTCTTATCCTCCTTTCATAAGCAACCGCACATATTATATACATACATACAAAATTTTTTGCTCAATACTATGTTCTCACAAAATCAAATCTGAAACTTCAGTAAAAATCTCTTGAAATTTTTATTCACACTATCAAAACTAACAATAAGTTGTTCAGCTAAAATCATAATAACAACTTTTTTGCACTTCATCTCTACATTCTGAAAACATTCAAAGATTTTGTTTAGATTTAAGTCAAATCTCGCATTTTAAATCTCAAAATTGTATGGTAAAATTTTAAAATTTGGGTTTAAGACTCCGAATTGGAAGTTTTCTTTTGGTGGGAATATAGTATACTCATTTATATATTATTATATTCATTTTGTAAGTGCTTAACTTATAATCTTTTTATATGCATACTTATAGTTGTTTTATACTCCTTTTTTTAATTCAAAAGTTTTTATTTTTGATCACAGGAGTACTACGTTAAAAAAAGAGATCGTGGCCCCTGAACCCGCTTGGAAAGTTGCACGACAAGGCCGTTAACGGATGTTACAAATTAAGAAGATTAGATAAATCGTTTGCAGAGGGCAAGCAAGGTAAAAATAAACATTTTAAAATTTATAATTATAGAAAAAAGCTTTTAGGAGGGATTTATTATTATTAATATAGATATAACCGTTTGGCAGTTTCCGAAAGAATTTGAATTGATTTGCTCTTTTCTCGAAAATAATTTTTTTATATACAATGTGTTGAAAATTTTAGATAGTATTGTTACCAGACAAAAATTTGAAAACGGTGTGTTCATTTTATTTACTAGTATTAGTACAAGTAGTTAAAAAAAAATGGTTATTATTAACAGCCTCTTGTAGAAACATTTTTTTCAATTTTCAATAATCAGTTTGACCGATCTTAATTCTATTTTATTTTATTAAAGAGCTTCTGATAAGTTTAATGAGTTTTCATCTTTTAATCCAATTCATCTCGCTTTTGAATTGGTACAAAAAATACTATTTAATACTTATATTCCACTAACGAATTATTTTTTTCATATGCGAATCTTTTTAATTAAATAACTGCTTGCCTAGCTCGAATTGAAATAATTTTATTTTTAAATCTCGGAAAATGGTTTTCAAAATTAAGCTTTTAAATAATTAAAAAAGTTAAATTTTTAAGTTATAGTACGAGATAGAAAAATTATTATTATTATTAATTAATTATTAATATTTATTAAGAAATAACAGTAACACAATATTTTACTATTTTTTTCTTTTTAAAAACATTGGAATCTATTCTTTTTATATTTTAATTATTAGGTATATTTGAGTGAATAGTTTTTTTAACATTAATTTTAAAACTCGAAATTAAAAAGAACACAAAAATGTTATACGTACTGTTTTTTTTTTTAATGTATGTTATAAAAGACGATTTTGAAGAAAAAATATTGAAAATTTTTCTAAGTCTTTTTCCCAAAGAAAAAATATTGAAAATTTTTCTAAGTCTTTTTCTTAAAGAAAAAATATTGAAAATTTTTCTAAGTCCTTAAATTGTCAGTCTATTCCCGAAGAAAAAATATTGAAAATTTTTCTTAGTCCTAAAATTTTTCTAAGTCTTTTTCTCGAAGAAAAAATATTGAAAATTTTTCTGAGTCTTTTTCCCGAAGAAAAAATATTGAAAATTTTTGAAATCCTAAAATTTGTCTAAGTCTTTTTCCCGAAGAAAAAATATTGAACATTTTTCGAAGTCTTTTTCTTGAAGAAAAAATATTGAAAATATTTGTCTTTTTCCCGAAGAAAAAATATTGAAAATTTTTGAAATCCTAAAATTTTTCTAAGTCTTTTTCCCGAAGAAAATATATTGAAAATTTTTCGAAGTCTTTTTCTTGAAGAAAAAATATTATATTAAATAAAATTGTTCTGTCTTTTTCCCGAAGCAAAAATATTGAAAATTTTTGAAATCCTAAATTTTTTCTAAGTCTTTTTCCTGAAGAAAAAATATTGAAAATTTTTCGAAGTCTTTTTCTCGAAGAAAAAATATTGAAAATTTTTGAAATCCTAAAATTTTTCTAAGTCTTTTTCCTGAAGAAAAAATATTGAAAATTTTTCGGTCTTTTTCTCGAAGAAAAAATGTTGAACATTTTTCCAAGTCTTTTTCCCGAAGGAAAAATATTGAAAATTTTTTAAGTTCAAAAATTTTTCTTAGTCTCTTTCCCAAAGAAAAAATGTTGAACATTTTTCTAGTCATTTTTCCAGAAGAAGAAATATTAAAAATTTTTCTTAGTCCTAAAATTTTTCTAAGTCTTTTTCTCGAAGAAAAATTATTGAAAATTTTTCTAAGTTCATTCAGTAACAAAACAATAATGAATAAATGGCCTGATTTAAAGCCTTATCATTGTTTTTTGTTTAGTTTGTCTAATTTCTTTTTCACTTAACCGAGTTTTTTACTATAAACAATATAAAATTTCAAAATCAGGGTTTTTCACTTAGGTTTTAGTAAAGAGGAGTTATTTATGGGAAATTAGTTCAAAAGTGAAACTTGATCTATGGAGCAATTTAAAAGATTTAGTCAAATTATTAGAAACTTATTTCTGATATTTCTCAGAAACTAGAAGACATTTTAATATCTGGTTTTTAGTGCTTAACTAAAAATTGATTAGACCATTCAAATTTTTTCTAAGTTCATACTTCTTAAAAAACGTAAAATTTTCAAAATAATTTCTGATGAATTATGGGAACATAAACATAGGTTCAATAGGTTATATCAGAAACAAAAGTTGTTTGCGTAAAAATAACAAAAATTTGAGCTCTTAAAATTATGTACAGCTAATAAAGTTCGTATTTAAAGATCAAAACAAATATTTATTTTTCTGAAACAATCTAATATACAATATATTATGTATTTTTTTGTAGATTTTCGAGGCTCTCCTGAAATCACCAATAGTCACAGCAATAAACAAAAAGTGGAAGTCCAGCATAGTAGATTCTCAGTTCTCAACACTTCTTCATTGCCCTACCGTAAGTGTATATATGCCGAAAAGGTCCAAGAACTTAAAATCAGTTAAAAAAAAAAACAAATTCGTCTACAACTTATCTTAATAGTTGTGGGGTCAAGTCTTTCCAATTGAAGGGAAAATGTATAGATATATATTTCTTGAAAACTATTTCTATGTACGTCATTTAAAAATACAACCACCTCGGCTTTGTTAAATATTTTAAAATTAAAAAAAAAAAATTTAAGTAAAAGTAAGTTGCCGTTATTTTACTGTAAATTCCGATTGTATACATAAAAAACGTAACACGTAAAAAACGTAAATAAAATTTAATACCTTAAAATTCAAAATAATTCTTTCATTATCGAAACTTTATTTGGAAGTTGGTACATGTATTTTTCAGAAAACATCGATGGAATTTCTTGTTTGTTTATAAAGCGTAAGTAATATTTGCAAATATTTTTATAAATTTTTTTTAATTATGGTTCTCTTTCTTGCTGAGTTTGGAAACTTTTAATCCAAAAGGACCGTCTTATTAATCCAATGGGACATCCTTTTATTCACAATAAAAAAATATTATAAATATAATTATTTCATCCTATTGAAACAATAGTTTGGATACTATTATTTCAATAGGACCGTCTTATTAATCCAATGGGACATCCTTTTATTCACAATAAAAAAAACTATAAATTTAATTCTTTCATCCTATTAAAACAATAGTTTGGATACTTTTATTTCAATAGGACCGTCTTATTAATCCAATAGGACATCCTTTTATTCACAATAAAAAAATACTATTAATTTAATTCTTTCATCCTATTAAAACAATAGTTTGAATACTATTATTTCAATAGGACCGTCTTATTAATCCAATGGGACATCCTTTTATTCACAATTAAAAAAAACTATAAATTTAATTCTTTCATCCAATTAAAACAATAGTTTGGATACTATTATTTCAATAGGACTGTCTTCTTTATCCAATGTGGTATCCCATTATTAACATAAAAAAGAACTACAAATTTAATTGTTTCATCTTATAAAAACAATGGTAAACGAGTTTTATTTTATTACTTCCACACTATTAAATCAATTCTGACACAGAATTATTTCAAAGGGTCGATACCATAAAAGTGCAATGGTATGGCCTTTTTAAATGAATAGGAGATATTATTACTTTTCTATGGTACACATTATTGAATTTAAACGGTGAAATTATAAAATTAATGCGACCGGTACAGCATTGATTTAATAGGGACTACCTATAGTTAATAATAGGATAAAACACATTGACCAATTTCAATAGTAAAAAACTATTGAAAACACCGAGTGAGTAAATTACATTAAATCACTAAATTGATAATTTGTTTAAATTAAATATTTAAATTAATTTAATAATTTAACATAATTTTTTCTTTTTCCCTTCAAATTGATTTTTGTCTAATATATATTGAACTAAAAAAAAAAAATTTAACTTAAACGTAATTTAAATATTTTTTTTTGTACGATTTTATGATCTCTTTAAGATCAATGATATATATCTATGATTCATAGTTTCTCAGATATACATCCGTCATAATAATTTACAAAGCTTCTCTTAAAGTCAAACGCACTCAAACGCCGTGCAGACTGATCTCCCTCTTGCTACTCGATCATATCAATAATCATTATTGAAATTAACATTGAGTCCCTTTTTTTTATGAATGATCAGAATGTACAAGTGTTGAGTGAGGGTTTTTTTTTTCGTGTAATTTATTGAATTGTTGCTTGAAGTGTCTGAACGACCAGCCATGAAAAAAATAAGAATGTAATGTTTTTTTTTTTATTTTATTGAGAATGTTTATCGATCTTTTTTTTTTATATGAATAGATCTGTGAAATTTTTTTTATTGTTAATTACATAGAATAGGAAACAGAAATAAAATGAACTATTGTGAAACTGAAAATTTAAACGTGGATTATGTGTGAACTAAGGGGGGAAGATAAGAGATAGGGACGATGTAGGTACGGGGAATATGTGACATGAGGGAGTTTAGGGGCTGCACTTACACTCATTGCTGGCATGTGCAGTATGGTGGTAGCGTACATCGCTACAGGATACGGGTTGCCACATAGCTTTGCTAGCACGACAAAACATCGGTTGTGCTCCTTTCATTATTTTTGTTGTGTAGGATAAGACGATTCTTGATTTATTTATGTTTATGTGATGTCTTTAGATATTGGCACGAATAATTATTATTTTTGAGGGTATTGTTCAGCAATCCGACGAGCAAAGCCGTGCGTCGTCAAGCGTGCCACCTGCTGATTTCAAAGGGATATAAAATCTTACACCCAACCTTCACAGTCTGTAATTTAACCGAATTATTGTGTCAAGTACGAAATCTGTAAACTTGATTTGCGGCTAAACTAAAAGCTCTAGCAACTTCAAAAAAGCATATTCGTGATCTGGGAGTCACAACCTTTCAAACGAGGTATCGCCCGATGAGAAATTGATAAATACTTTTTTCCCATATAAAGATCGAACCCTAAAAAATTTGTTTGAATAGCAATATTTCGGCAACTGAAAATCATAAGTGGTTGGTTTTTTTCAAAATTGGATTTTATGTTTTCAAGATCTTTCGGAAACTAAAAACCAGAAAGTTCTAGAACGCGTGGTTATCGAGATATTGTCAGCCAAAGTGTAATTACTTCATTTCAAATTTATTAAGTTTGAAAATCAAAAAGGGTTCGGATAGTGAAATTTCCGTAACCAAGCCTTGCAAGAGGTTGCGGTTTTCACTGCTGAATAGGAAATAAATAGGCCTTATCGAAAAAAAAAATAAAATTTTGCACTAGCGGCAAAAACAGACCAACGCCCTCGGTGTTAATCGAAAAATTCTAAACGCACCTTAAAATAAGCCTATTCAAACGCGATTTTCAGATGAACCAAGCGTCCAAGCGAAATGAAAATGTAAAAACAGTAATCTGGAGAATTCCACCTTTCCATCAAGGTATCACACGGCCAAAACAAACAACTTTCAAAAAATCCGATTTGTGTCTGTAATTTAACCGAATTATTGTGTCCAGTATGAAATCTGTAAACTTGATTTGCGGCTAAACTAAAAGCTCTAGCAAATTCAAAAAAGCATATTCGTGATCTGGGAGTCACAACCTTTCAAACGAGGTATCGCATGATGAGAAATTGATAAATACTTTTTTCCCAAAAAAGTTGAAAATAAACAACTTTCAAAAAATCCGATTTGTGTCTGTAATTTAACCGAATTATTGTGTCCAGTATGAAATCTGTAAACTTGATTTGCGGCTAAACCAGAAGCTCTAGCAAATTCAAAAAAGCATATTCGTGATCTGGGAGTCACAACCTTTCAAAAGAGGTATCGCACGATGAGAAATATAATTTTTTTCCCATATAAAGATCGAACCCTAAAAAATTTGTTTGGATAGCAATATTTCGGCAATTGAAAATCGTAAGGGGTTGGGGTTTTCAAAATTGCGTCTTATATTTTCAAGATCTTTCGGAAACTAAAAACCAGAAGGTTCTAGAAGGCGTGGTTATCGAGATATTGTCAGCCAAAGTGTAATTACTTCATTTCTAATTTATTAAGTTTGAAAATCAAAAATGTGTTTGGATGGCGATATTTCCGTAACCAAGCCTCGGAGGAGGTTGCGGTTTCCACTGCTGAATAGGAAATAAATAGGCCTCATTGAAAAAAATAAAAACATTTGCACTTGAGATAAAGACAGACCGAGCCCTTGGTGTTTATCGAACAATTCTAAACGCACCTTAAAACAAGCCTTTTTTAGTCTTCAAACGCGACTTTTAGATGAATCAAGCATCCAAGCGAAATGAAAATGTAAAAACGGTAATCTGGAGAATTCCACCTTTCCATCAAGGTATCTCACGGCCAAAACAAACAGCTTTCAAAAAATCCGATTTGTGTCTGTAATTTAACCGAATTATTGTGTCAAGTACAAAATCGATTTGCGGCTAAACTAAAAGCTCTAGCAACTTCAAAAAAGCATATTCGTGATCTGGGAATCACAACCTTTCAAACGAGGTATCGCACGATGAGAAATTGAAAAATATTTGTTCCCATATAAAGATCGAACTCTAAAAAATTTGTTTGGATAGCAATATTTCGGCAATTGAAAATCGTAAGGGGCTGCGGTTTTCAAAATTGCGTCTTATATTTTCAAGATATTTCGGAAACTAAAAACCAGAAGGTTCTAGAAGGCGTGGTTATCGAGATATTGTCAGCCAAAGTGTAATTACTTCATTTCTAATTTATTAAGTTTGAAAATCAAAAATGTGTTTGGATGGCGATATTTCCGTAACCAAGTCTCGCAGGAGGTTGCAGTTTTCACTGGTGAATAGAAAATAAATAGGCCTTATCGAAAAAAAAATTTGCACTAGCGGCAAAAACAGACCAGAATCATGTGCGGAGGGTGTTCATTCCGTTCACACTGTGCGAAGGTACACGACCGTCCACGGGGAAGCGGTATGAGCAGCCAAAGTATTTGATTACTTTTCCTCTATACCAACAGCGGAAGCATATCACGATGTTTTTCAATTTGTATATAAGTTACCTATGTTTTATCCTTACTTTGTAATTAAAAAAAAAAAACTTTTTTATATTTTTACTGATCAACGATGTGATCACTTTATTTGCCAGAAAAGAACTCAAATTATTTTAAACAAATTTTTATGAAGAAACCTATCGAATTGCGACTGGCGACGATTCGCTGCGTTGCAGTTTGCACTTGCTGCCGTTGGTTGATGTTAATTCGCAGGAATTGCATTTCCGTTCACATAGAAGAAATTTGAACTGCTCGTGTTGTTGCTGGGTCGTCGACATACAATTTGTGCAGCGCGTGTTGTCGGGGTCGACAACTTATGTTGCGGTAACTCCTCCCTCCTTAAATTCGACTGTCCTCAGTCGACAAGTAGAATACTGGAATTTGACCTTGGTCCAGATGCTCTCGCCTTGGTTCCTCTTTATTCCTGATGACCATTTCCCTTTTTGGTGGAATCATCAATCTGATTATAATAGCCAACATGGTGAGTATTAGGTCGCATGAAAGACTATAATTGGCGATTTTATGCATCTTTACTTGGCCTTCAATTTCTTTTAAATGTTCTGTGTTGTTGATGTGAAGTTCTTTATAGGTTTTTGTTGAAGAACCTGCGTGTAGGATTGCCGGTAATGGTTTTGCTGTTGGGATTTCTCTGGAGTAGTATTCTTGCCCGTCTATGAAAATTGATATGTTGTGGTATTGGATGATAAACGACCCAGTCAGGTTAATGTATTTGTTCTCCACAAGGATGGAACCGTTGAACTGATTCAGCAATATTGTCCCAGGGCTTATCTCTTCTATTATGGGGATGTGTTGATTGTTGACTTCGTCACAATTCAATGGTTTACTCTGAATTAGGTTTTATGTACAATTATCGGAATTTAGGTTTACAATTTCATCTTTCTTACAAATAGTTATATCATTATATGAGTTACATTTATTTTTAATTCCATATATTTGGTTGTTACAACTTAATATGTTTTCATATTTTAATTTGATTACATTTTTCTTATATTTAATTGGTTTAATTAGAATTTTTTCACAAATATCTGTTCCCGTTATGGGAATCGTTATTATATAAAGTAAAGTTGACTTATCTGAGGCTATTTTAACATTTGAAAATTCTAAGGCCTCTTCTAAATTTATAAATGGAATATTATTACTTTGAAATTTCTCCTTAACAATTTTAATTTCTGTATTTGATAAGATAAAGGAGTTTACAATGTTACTTTTTGCCCAAAGTAAGGCGTATTCGATATTTATCAATTCTTCTTTTATAATTTCGATTTTGTACTAAATATCTAACATATATTCGTTTCTTAAAATTACATTGGTTAAACCATTTCCGTTAAATTGTTTGTAATATTATTTATTTTATTCATTCTGCACCGAAAAAAATAATTGGTATATATAACTAAAAATTTCGTATATTGTACGAAAATTTCGTGGTGCAAAAGAACAAATGTTTTTCGTAAATAGCACTAATAGACTTTTGTAGAATGTACAAATACTATTTAACGACGATAAAGAAATAAAAAAACATTAGTAAATATTACGAAACATTTGTATATTTGCGAAATATTCCAGAAAATCTTAGTAGGCTAACAAATTATTTTTTTTAATGTTTTGTGAAATGCATTCGTAAATAAACGAAAATTTCGTTCTTTTGTAAAATTCGCGAAAAAAAATTTAGAAGAAAGTACGAAACGATGTTGAATATTTTGTGCATTCTACGAAATTTTTGGAATTGAAATTTTTTGAAAATTTAGTATTTTTACAAAATTCGGAAAAAATTTAGTAGAATGCACGAAATGATTTTGAATATTTTGTGCATTCTAAGAAATTTTGGAATAGAAATCTTTTGATAGGACGAATGCATTCGTATATACCACGAAAAATTTTGTATCTTTGCGAGAGAAAATTGAGTAGAATGCACGAAATTTTACGAATGCATTCGTAAATACAACGAAAATTTTGTATTATTGCAAAATTCGGTAAAAAATTTAGTAGAATGCACGAAATATTTTTTGAATATTTTGTGGATTTTACGAAATTTTTGGAATTGAAATCTTTTGATAGGACGAATGCATTCGTAAATACAACGAAAATTTTGTATTTCTGCAAAATTCGAGAAAAAATTTAGTTAAATACACGAAATATTTTGAATATTTTGTGCATTCTACGAATTTTTTTTCCCGAATTTTGCAAAAATACAAAAATTTCGTAAATACAACTATTTTTTTTTTTTAAATAGCTTTTAACTTCCTTTAGTGATTCGTGCCACCGATATCACTTGAACTCATCAGCTGACTATATGTTAGGGCCTAAATAGGCAATTTTTACTAAGTTCAGTTCATCTTACATAGATCTCATGACGAATATCAAGTGTGAACTTTATCCAACAAAATTATAATTCTTAATCATTAAAGCGCGAAGTTTTTGCTTTTGCCCGTGGCCTTGCTTTGTTTATATACATACAAAGGTTTGGTTTTTTTGTATTTTTAGAAAAATTTTGAGAAAAAATTTAGTGGAATACACGAAATGTTTTTGAATATATTGTACATTTTACAAAATCCCTTTTCATATTGTACAGATTTATTCTTTAAATTTACAAATCCTTTGTAGTTTCACGAAATTATTTGTAAAGATCGTAAAGGCATAGATACAGGCAAAAGCATTCGCCTATTAACACATATACATATGTATATCGGCTAATATAAATATAACGATTGGTTCAATAATTTCACAAAAAATTTGTAGTTTCACGAAATATTTTGTAAGGACGATAGCTAGTTCATATCCAAAAGTATTTGCCTTATAATATGCAGATTGGGTATAGTACACAACGATTCCTTCGATAATTATACAAAATTTTGTAATTTTACAAAATAATTTGTTAAGACTACACTGTCTTTGATGTAATAAAAATCATCCGCCTACCTAGATGTGATAGAATGGAAGTAGCTATAGTTTCGATAAATTCCTGTAATTTTATGAAACCATTAGTAAAGCAAATAGATATAGCAAATAATTTATTTAGTATCGTATAGATTTAGTATATTGAACGAATTTGTTTGTACATTTAACTAAAAATTCTCAAAAAAGAGTTTACGAAAGTGCTTTCGTAGATTTTACAAAATGTTTGTAACACAGAATTTTTCGTATCTTATTTTTACTACGAAAGATTTGTTCTATTCACAAAATTTCGTGCATTGAACGAAAATAAGATTTACGAAAGTATTTTGTAGTGATTTTACGAAATATTTTTTTCGGTGTGTTAGTTAAAGCGTTATTTATTACGATTTGTTTTTCATTGTTATTTAGGAGTTTGTGTGTGTGGGATTTTAAGATTTGGAAGTCTTCATGGTCCGGAGTACCGGCTAACCATTTCCAAATGCTTCCAATAAAATTAAGGGATCTTGGTTTTCTTATTTTGGGTTTGAGGTTATTGAGAATTTCAAATATCTGGGAAATCTGGTGGGATATATGGGGGAGATTGGGGTCGGTATCGTTAATTTGCCGATCTATGTCAGCCTGTAGGGCGCTTAGGATTTTTTCGTTATAGATGTTCAGTTCTATAACGTGGATGATTTTGAGATTGCCGATTTGCAGTTTTGCGGTGCCCATTTTCGTTGCCACTATTTTTGCATTGGAATAATCCAATATCTGGATTTCAGCAAATCCTTTGCAAAGGAAAGATCTGAAAAATGTTAATTCCTAATATTTTTACCTCTGATTTTTGCGTCTATCGAAAGGATGTCCTTTTTATTGACAACAATCTAAATAATGGCTCCTCCAGTAACTCTTCACCAGGACGTGGTGTCCTTCTGGCAATAAAATCCAATCTTGACTCATCACTTTTTAATATACCTAATATCTTAAATCTTGACATCATCTGTGTAAAAGTTCAGATATCTAAACGCAACCTTTATATTTTATGCTGCTATATACCACCATCCCAGCCTACTAGTGAATATCAACTATTAGTAGATGCAGTTGATTACTTAATCGATGTCACCGATTCCGCAGATGATATAATCGTAGTTGGTGACTTCAACCTTCCCCGACTGGTATGGGAAGTTTCTGACGATGAGACCTATTATGTCTGCTCCAATGCAACCTCAGAAAAAGAAATTTTATTTGTCGATAGGCTTCTTTCTTCTAATCTTGCCCAAATTAGCGGTGTTAAGAATTATTTGGAAAGACAATTGGATTTGGTTTTTTCAACTGATGCACAGAATACTGTAGCGAATGCTTATAATCACCTTCTCTCTAAACTCGACAATCACCATCCACCTATTTCATTTACATTTGCTTTTGAAAGCAAAAAAATACTTCCTTACTCTCTCACATCGCAAGAATATAACTTTCGGAAAGCTGATTTCGATAAACTTAATGAGTGTATTGGAAAAATAAACTTCGACTTTATCTCGAAGGATTCGAATATTGATTATATCATTACCAACTTTTATGTTCACATACAAAACTGATTTTCACAATCCATACCACTCCAACCTCAAAAGAATTTCTCAACTTCTCCTTCGTGGTACAACAAAGACCTTCGCCATCTTCGTAATAAAAGAAATAAACTTTGGAAAAAATTTCTCACATCAAAGTCGGATCAAGATTTTTCCAATTATGTTGCCGCATTTAACAATTTCTCCAGCTTGTGTGAATCCCTGTATTCAAGCCATCTAATTCAAACCCAATCCGACCTCATCTCGAACCCAAGACACTTTTTCCAATTCATTAATTCCAAAAGAAAGTCCGACGGTTATCCCTCTATCTTGAAATATTCCAATGACTCATCCTCTGATCCTAAAACTATCTCCAACTATTTCGCGGATTTCTTTGGTCAGGCATTCGCTCCTGACAACAATGATGTAGATCTTGGTTTCTTTAGCTACATGAATGGCTGCACCCGAACCTCTTTTGATTCGATTTACATAAGCCAATCATCAGTGATTAACAAAATTCGTCTACTGAAAGATGATTTCTCATCGGGCCCTGACGGAATACCTCCTACCGTCCTTAAGAAGTGCATTTCAAAGCTTGCTCAACCACTTACTGGTATATTTTCACTATCAATTTCTTGTGGTATGTTTCCCAAACAATGGAAAGACTCCTTTATTATTCCTATCCATAAAAAAGGATCTAAGAGTGATGTCTCAAACTATAGGCCGATTGCAAAACTTTCATGTATTCCTAAATTATTCGAGAGTATAGTTCATGATAATTTACTCCTTCATTGCAATTTGCTCTTCTCCGAAAAACAACACGGCTTTATCAAAGGTAGATCAACAACATCAAATCTCACTGAATTTGTATCCAATACTATTTGTTCCATGGAATTAGGTTTCGAAATTGATGCAATTGCAACTGATTTTAGTAAAGCGTTTGATAAAATTTCGCATATTATAATAATTTTCAAATTAAAATCGTATGGATTTCCATCGCTATTTATCTCTTGGGTTCAGTCCTATTTAAAAGATCGTCTGTACACAATTTTGTTTAGGGGTAGCACTTCTCACCCTATCTGTTCAACATCAGGCGTCCCGCAAGGGAGCCACCTCGGTCCTCTCCTCTTCTTGTTAAGTATTAACGACGTTGATCTTATTTTAGAAGGATCAAACCTAGAGATTTATGCTGATGATATGCGTATTTCTAAACAGATATCATGCACGGAAGATGCTCAATTACTTCAAACGGACTTAAACAAATTCTTTACTTGGTGCCAACATAACTTTCTTGAGCTTAACGTTAGTAAATGCCAAGCCATAACTTATTCTCGAAAACATCCTCCTCTTCCTCAGCGTTATTATATCATAGATAACGTACAGGTCTCAGTGGTCACTTCCATTCGCGATCTAGGGGTTATTTGCGACAATCAGCTAAATTTCAGAGCTCATTATGACTCAATTATTAACAGAGCTAATTCAACCTTAGGATTCGTTAAGCGCTGGTCCAAAGAATTCTCAAATCCCTACGTCACAAAATCCCTATATACTACTTTTGTAAGGCCACTACTTGAATATGCATCTCCGGTCTGGTCACCTTACCACCACGTCCATATTCAACGTATTGAAAGCGTCCAACACAGATTTATCAGATTTGCTTTGCGGGACTTAGGATGGGACGACCCATTTCGACTTCCCCCCTACGAAAATCGACTCAAGCTGATAAATTTACAAACCCTAAGTAAACGTCGTGATAACGCTGACCTTATGTTTTTACATCAGTTGTTAACTAAAGGTATCGACTGCGTATCTTTCCTTCGCAAAATTAAACGTAACACAAATCATCGTCATCTCAGATCAAAACCACTCTTCTGGATACCCTTTCACCGAACAGAATACGGTAAAAATGAACCTTTAACAAGAATGTTAAGGAAAGCCAACAATTCAATTATATTTGATCTAAACTTTTCAAAAACCACTTTCAAGAATGCCCTCCAACAATAATCCCTCCAATTCCCGATATCTTTTCTATATACTTTCCTACATATTATCAGTATTTATAGGTATTTAACTTTAAGATTTTGATGTTTAGTTTTAAGTTATTTATTATACTATTAATGTGCTTGTATTAAGCTTAAATAAATAAATTAAACTGTCCTACCAAAAAAAACTTCGATTGGCCTTTTATTGGTAACGGTATGAATTGAATAATTGTATTCGTATACGGAGCAATCTAAGAGTTGGTCAAATGGCATTCGAGGTCGTTCGGCTTTTAAGCATCGCATTATCTCCGAAAGTGTTGAGTGGAACCTCTCTATTTGACCGTTTACTGAACTACTATAAGGGGGGGTGGTGAAAATTTCTATTCCTAGCTGGTCGCGCAGCATGAATGAAATTGTTGCCGAATTGAACGATTTTTCGTTGTCGAAAACTACTTTCTTCGGTACACCGAACGAAAATATGAGTTTTCTCATTGGATCTATGATATCAAATATTCCCTTTGAATTTATTATTTTAGTTTGGGCATATTTGCAAAACTTATCTATTGCATTGTAAGTATTAACTTTGAGTTAGTTGAATAAATGTCAAAGTGAACTATGTCGCCGGGAAATTGTGGAATTGGGGTTTCTTGAATCTTAGTTTTGTTTGGATGCCGTTCGTATTTTTGTTCTTTGCAAATTTTGCACTGCCTAATAATATCTGTAATACGGGCATTCATTTTTGGGAAATAAAATTTGGATAGGAGTTGAGCTTTGTTTTCTTTACAGTTTCTATGGGCTCTGTTGTGGTCTTTCAAAATCTCTTCGACTTGATCTGTTTGGTTTATAAGGTCAGTGACTGGGGTTTGTGTAAAGCGTACTTTGTATGTGGAGAAATGAATTGGGTATAGATCTCTTGAACTATGCCCATTACTGACTCGTTGGTACACAGTCCATTTATAACACTAGGATTCAGGTTTTTTTTTTGAATATTGAAATGAGTTGTTTTGATGAGTTACTCGGTTGTATAATGATATATCTGTGATAGGTTGGGAAGGGAATTTTGAATTCGTATTTTTCTTCTTCGCCTATCATTAGAAGGATTTGGTTCTTAAAGACGTTTATTGGGGTTTCTACACAAGGAATAAGGTTGTGGGATGAACTTAGGGCGCTGTGCTGTGAAGCGGTGAGTGAGTTTATTTGGGATTCATGAGGAATTCGAGAGAGTGCGCCCGCGACCACATTACTTTTGCCTGGTTTATATTATATTTCGTAGTCGTATTCTTCGAGGATCGCTTTCCAACGTTTCATCTTGGAGTTATTATTTTTATTACTCATGGCATATGTAAGGGGTTGATGATCGGTGTAAATTTTAACATGAGCTTTTCCGGACAGGTAATTTCTGAAGTTATTAAGTGCCCAAATGATGGCAAGCATCTCTTTCTCGTTGACAGCGAAATGCTCTTGAGAGCTCTAAAGCTCTAGAAATGAACATAACCGGTCTTTCACCTTGTGAAAGAACCGCACCTATTGCGTAGTCCGATGCATCCGTAGTAAGTTCGAAGCTTTTTTTTGAAATCGGGATAGGCAAGGAGTATATCTTTTGATATAAGAGTATTTTTTAATTTGTCAAAAGCTTCTATTGCTGCACTTGAGAGGTGGATTAGGACTTTACTTGATTTGTTTTTGGAGATACGACCTTCTTCTCCTCGTAACATTACGGTTAAGGGTTTTGCGAGTTTCGCATAATCTCTAACGAAACGTCTGTAATATCCAGACAGATCTAAGAACGATCTGAGTTCTTTCAAAGTTTTGGGTATAGGGAAATTGACGATGGCTTGAACCTTGTCGGGATTTGTTTTAAGACCGTTATTGGATACGATAAATCCTAAAAACTCGACTTCTTCTTTAAAGAAGTGGCATTTATCGATTTGTATCTTGATGTTTGCTTCACAGAGCGTTTGCAAAATGTTTTCTATGTGCACTGCGTGGTCATTCTCGTTTTCGCTAAAAATGATTATATCGTCGATATAAACATAACATATCTTTCCGATATGTTCGCGAAGAATATCATCCACTGCTCGCTGGAAGATCGATGGTGCGTTTTTCAGACCGAAAGGAAGCCTTGTAAACTCGTACTTTCCTCCATTTATGGAGAAAACGGTTTTCTCCATGTCTGATGGTTTGAGGGGAATTTGATGAAATCCGCTTTTTAAATCCAAAACTGAAAAAAATTTACTTTTACCTAGTTGGGTCAGTACCTCGTTAATTTCTGGAATCGGGTATTTATCTGAAATGGTTATTGAATTTAATTTCCTATAGTCTATTACGAGTCTGAATTGCTTTTCTCCCGAAGAATTAGGTTTCTTTGGGACAATCCATACGGGGGAATTGTATGGAGAACGTGAGGGTTTTATAATATTATTTTCGAGGAGCTCGTTAATTTGTTTTGCAACTTCATATCTGAGCGAGGCTGGGTACGGATAGAACTTCGAATACACAGGAGTATCCGTGGTAGTTCGAATTTCTGCTACGACTGTTGTTGAGTAGGTAAGTTTTTCATTTGGTTTTGATAGTAAGGATGGGAATTTCTGGACTATATTTCTTATAGACTCCATTTGAGAGGTCGTCATGTGACCGGTTTTTACATTTATTGCATTAACAGAGGAAGATTCTAATTGCCTGATTCTTACTTTTACTTTGTCCATAATTGTCATGAGGTTTAATTTTGTATAAATAACGGCGTTTAGTTCCTTGAGTGTGTCGTTTCCTAGAATGCCGTGAAACATTTTTAGAGTAGGTAGTAGGAAAAACTTTAATTTCTTATCGTTTTGACCAAAAAGGTTCAGAAAAGTATGATGTGTAACACGTACATCTCCAGAAATGGATTTTGCTAAAAAATGTTTTTCGTTTGGAATAGGTGATTTTGTTAAATTTGGTTGGATATAGTTTTTGCTTGATCCTGTATCGATGAGAAAATTGAAAATTTGCCCACTCTTCGCTCTGCAGGAGAAGTATGGCAGCGAAGAGGGCTTTAACCTAAAAAATTTATGTCGCTCAGTTCCATTTCATCGGTTTCTTCGTGATTTTGGGATAGAACGCACCGAGTTAAATCTGGGTCATGACTTATTTCTTCTAGGTTATTTGTGTCGTAAAATGCGAACGCGTCATTTGGCGAAATGTAGTTGGTTGGCTGCAATACGAAGTCAGGAGCAATCGTATCGGTAGGGTATTGACTGGTTGAAGGATCCGGGTTTTTAATGTCTATGTGAAAATTCCTTTGTACTTTGGGAGGAACTCGGTTTTGAAAGGAAGAATTTTGTGGTCTTTTTCCCGCATATTTGAAAGGTTGCGGTCGGTCCTGATAATTCACATTAGCAGATTGTATAGTTGATGTTTCCATCGGTTCGGGCTTGGGTTGCGGTTTAGGTGCATTGGGACGGGGTGGGATAGGATTATAATAGTTGTAATTCGGATTGGGACGTGGGGTGTTTAAGTAAGAGTTTTGTTGTGGTAAGTAAGCAATTTCGGGGTAAAAGTTCTGCCTTACCGGGGGTTGTCTAACTTGAGGTCTAATTGGTGGGATGTTTCTCTGCGGTTGCTGAGGTGTGGGATACTGCCATCTTTTGTTTTGAAAACTATGGACCTGATTTGCATGAGTTGCTCGGAATTTTTGGTTTTCGAGTTTTTGGCATATGGCCAATGCCTGCGGCAAGTCTGTTGGTTCACGAATGCCCAGTAATCTTGGTAAATCGCCGTTAAGGCAACGCACGAAAGTATCTAATGCTTTGTCTCTGTAAGTACGTGTGAGTACAGACAATGACTCTGGACCTAAGTCCATACATGATATTTTGTTGAGAATCAAGGACAAGTGGTTGTACACTGACTGGTAAAACAATTGGGTTGTTTCGTTCCCTTGCACTAAAGATGTCATCTGGTACTCAAGAGTACCGATGTCTCTTTGGTATGCATAATGCAATGCTAGACATTTGCAGATTGCTCGCCAGTCTAGAGGTGTGTTATAAGCCTCTAGTACAGTGTCGGCGTTTCCTGTTATTTTGTTTCTAATAACATTCAGGATGCTGTAATTTACTTAGGTGAGCCTGCTACGGGTTCGTATATAGTGAGAATACGTTCGACGCTCTTCCTCCAGGAGCTGAATTCTCCTTCTTTGCCTGAGAATTCTCTTAGACTTCGGACGATTTCGGGGGTTTTATCGCGATCGGATAAATTATTTCGAAATTCAGGATTTATGACTTGGTCTCTTACGATTTGTTCTGAATCTCCTCTAAGGACATTCCTTAGTATATTTGTAACGACGGCGGTAAGTTCCGCTGCGGTCACTATAGGTCGTTGATTAATTTGAGGCGGTTGGGGTATAGGTTGTTGGGGTAAAGGTTGTTGGACCAAGGGAGGACGAATAAGATTGTCTTGGTTTGCCATTTTATGATTTATTAAATAGTATTAAAATATAATTTAGATAGTATAAAAATATAGTTTAAAATTTTTTCTTAAATGTTTATATATACTTTTTTATTTGTGTTTAACGTTATCTAATTCTAATTCTTTTTTTTTTTTTTACTGTGTTTGTTTTAAAATTCACTTTGCTATAGGAATCTGTATTTATGGAAAGTTTTTCTAGTGATTTCTCTTAATGGTAATAACCTTATTGAAAACGTAGCCACTTAATATATAGAATAAATTTCTCACTTCGCTAAAATAGCGTATTTTGATTCTTTTTGTTTGAGAAAAAAAATTTTAGACTTCTTTCAAAGGTTTCAATTTCTAGTATGTTATTTAATTAATTTTTCTTTTTATAAATATAGAAATTAATTTCTTACGCCATAAATATTGGAATGATTAAAATCATTTTTTTTCCACTGATGTCCTGGGGCGGCTGGTAGCTTATGCTTCCTCCTTTTTGCTTTTTTTTTATGCAGCTACTGAGGGGCCTCTTTTCCTCCAGGGGAGTTTTGAATCAAATCTGGCACAGCACTTGTTTTGTCACTTTCACTTGGTTTGTCACTGCGTTTGGTTTTGTAACCTTCGCTTGTTTTGTCACTGCGTTTGGTTTTGTAACCTTCGCTTGGTTTGTAACTGCGTTTGGTTTTGTAACCTTCACAGTTCACTTGGTTTGTCACTACGTTTGGTTTTGTTACTTTTACTACGCGAGTGGTTCCAGTGCTTACTGCTCGGGCGCCAGTTATGTTTTTCCTTACTTTGTAATAAAAAAAAAACACTTTTTTATATTTTTACTGATCAACGATGTGATCACTTTATTTGCCAGAAAAGAACTCAAATTATTTAAACAAATTTTTATGAAGAAACCTATCGAATTGCGACTGGCGACGATTCGCTGCGTTGCAGTTTGCACTTGCTGCCGTTGGTTGATGTTAATTCGCAGGAATTGCATTTCCGTTCACATAGAAGAAATTTGAACTGCTCGTGTTGTTGCTGGGTCGTCGACACACAATTTGTGCAGCGCGTGTTGTCGGGGTCGACAACTTATGTTGCGGTAACTTATACCGATGTTATTCATTTCGCTCACTGTGCGAAGGTCCACGACCGTCCATGGGGTAGCGGTGTGAACAGCAAAAGTATTTGTTTCTTCTTTCCTCTTTTATATGTGTATATAGATGTCTATATATAACCACTTATGGTGGTTGGCTGTGCGAAGGTCCACGACCGTCCACAGAAAACCATTATAAGTGTATAAAATGCATTCATATACATACACGGCCTTTGATATTGTTTTGTTTTACAAAAATAGAGTTACCATACTTAACTTTTTTTATAAAATATAAAATTTGTGAAATAATTTTCTTAAAAAACCATACAAAAAAAATGTTAAATTTAAGTTTAATTTATTAAATAAAGTTTGTCACAGCTGATTATTCCTAAAATATAATAAGCTCTTTTACTTATATATACCTATATGGATACATGATTTCCTTTGTTGGGTTGCCCACTCAACGTGTACTGCGGTTCTCCGACAGCATATGCGTGGTAGAGAGTCTAACAAAGAGTATAATGATGAATTCCTTAGCAGAAATGACTAATCTACGCAACCATTTGCAAACGACCTAAATACCCCGAGCTACCTTCACTATACTGGCCCTCGGTGTTTATCGAAGAATTCTAAACGCACCTTAAAATAAGCCTTTTTCATTCTTCAAACGCGATTTTCAGATGAACCAAGCGTCCAACGATAATCTGGAGAATTCCACCTTTCCATCAAGGTATCACACGGCCAAAACAAACAGCTTTCAAAAATTCTGATTTGTGTCTGTAATTTAACCGAATTATTGTGTCAAGTACAAAATCTGAAAACTCGATTTGCGGCTAAACTAATAGGAAATAAATAGGCCTTATTGAAAAAAATAAAAATTTTGCACAAGCGATAAAACACACGGTGTTTATCGAACAATTCTAAACGCACCTTAAAATAAGCCTTTTTCAGTCTTCAAAAGCGATTTTCAGAAGAACCAAGCGTCCAAGCGAAATGAAAATGTAAAAACGGTAATCTGGAGAATTCCAATTTTCCATCAAGGTATCACGCGGCCAAAACAAACAACTTTCAAAAAATCCGATTTGTGTCTGTAATTTAACCGAATTATTGTGTCAAGTACGAAAGCTGTAAACTCGATTTGCGGCTAAACTAAAAGCTCCAGCAACTTCAAAAAAGCACATTGGTGATCTGGGAATCACAACCTTTCAAACGAGGTATCGCACGATGAAAAATTGAAAAATATTTTTTTCCCATATAAGGATCGAACTCTAAAAAATTTGTTTGGATAGCAATATTTCGGCAATTGAAAATCGTAAGGGGCTGCGGTTTTCAAAATTGCGTCTTATATTTTCAAGATCTTTCGGAAACTAAAAACCAGAAGTTTCTAGAAGGCGTGGTTATCGAGATATTGTCAGCCAAAGTGTAATTACTTCATTTCTAATTTATTAAGTTTGAAAATCAAAAATGTGTTTGGATGGCGATATTTCCGTAACCAAGCCTCGCAGGAGATTGCGGTTTTCACTGCTGAATAGGAAATAAATAGGCCTTATTGAAAAAAATAAAAACATTTGCACTAGCGGCAAAAACAGACCAACGCCCTCGGTGTTTATCGAACAATTCTAAACGCACCTTAAAACAAGCCTTTTTCAGTCTTCAAACGCGATTTTCAGATGAACCAAGCGTCCAAGCGAAATGAAAATGTAAAAACGGTGATCTGGAGAATTCCACCAAATAGCGCAACATGTATCAGATGTTGTATATATTTTTTGTTTCGGCAACATATGCTGGCTGTGAAACTGAGCAACATATGATGGCTGTGAAACTCAGTGGCATTGCACCATTTTGGTGCTGGCTGTGAAAATCAGCTGCGTTTGCAACATGTGCCAAAAAGTGCAACATGTATCCGTATGATGGCTGTGAAACTCAGTGGCAATGCATCATTTTGGTGCTGGGTGTGAAACTCAGGTGCATTTGCAACATGTACCAAGAAGTGCCATATGATGGTTGTGACACTCAGTAGCATTGCAACATTTCTGCACTGGCTGTGAAACTCAGCTGCAGTGCCAGCGTGTGGCAAAAAGTGTAACATGTGTCAGATGTTATAGATATTTCTTGTTTCAGCATTCGAATTTTGTCAGCATTGCAACATTATGGCACTGGCTGTGAAACTCAGCTGCATTTGCAGCATGTACCAAAAAGGTGCAAAATGTATCAGATGTTATATACATTTTTTGTTTCAGCAAACATTATGCTGGTTGTGAAACTCAATTGGATTTTTAGGAATTATATGGGTGTTGAGAAGAGATAGCTATATGGATTGTTTGTCTCGCCTTTGCATGCAGGCTATGAAACTCAGTTGGTTTTTTTAACTACATTTTTTTCATCATCATACGCAGGCCATGAAACTCAATTTGGTTTTTAGGCAATTTATGAGGGTTGAAAATACGCATAGGTGAAAGATATATATATTTTTTCTTTCAGCATCGCGCGCAGGTAGTGATAGCTATTTTTGTTTCAGCTCAGTGCAACATATGGGTGTTGACATTTTTTTCAGCATCATAGGCAGGCCGTGAAACTCAATCAGATTTTAAGCAATATTATGGGGGTAAGAATATGTAGCAACATTTTTGTTCGGCGGAACCATGAAACTCAGTGCAACACATTGGGGTTGTTCATTTTCAGCATCGTACGCACAGCTTTGAAAGTCAACATAAGTCAACATAAATGGGAATTTTTTACAGCATCATGAGTAGGCCGAGAAACTCACTGCAACATGAGCTACCAATTTTTATATAGATTTTTTTTCAGATTGATTTCAAAGTTTATTGTGGCTGTGAAACTCAGCTGCATTTGCATCATGTACCAAAAAAGTGCAAAATGTGTCAGATGTTATATACATTTTTTGTTTCAGCAAACATTATGCTGGTTGTGAAACTCAATTGGATTTTTATGAAATATATGGGTGTTGAGAAGAGATAGCTATATGAATTGTTTGTCTCGCCTTTACACGCAGGGTATGAAACTTAGTTGGGTTTTTTACCTACTTCGTTTGAGACATTGCCCAACCATAAAAATTATTTGCATCCTAATAAATTAAATTCGATGATTGCTTTTGAGAATCATATGATTCAATGAATTTGTTATTGGCTTTTGAATATCTGTGACTGCATTGAGTTAAGCCACCTCAGAAAATTTGAAAATGAATCTTCTACAACATCTAAATATGGTACGAGTTTTTTCAACTGTCCTTGGTCATCGAATTCCTGTAAAGAAGGACCAGATACCTGTGCATGTTGTTTGCTTGAAAATAAGTTGATGGGGATAAAAAAATTGATGCTTTTGTACGAAAGGTTAAAATAAAAAAGAAACAATATGGGGCATATTCATAGTCACTGTTTAAGTTGTTTCTAACAAAAATACTGGGTTTATCCTATCTAATTTACATTGAATAAACTCCAGGCTAAGATAAACCCTTTTCAAAAACGTGTTTAAACTTGGTTATTCGAACATTGTCACCAATTTTAAATCTTGGCTTTGGTGATTTTTTTATATGATTATATGAAGTCTCAAGTAATTCTTTCGCGTTATGTGTATTTACGCTAGCTGGACTTCTGCGTATCGTTCTATGGATGATATTATTATAGTCATACAGTAGCTTGTTTATGATCTGAGTCCATTTAAAGTCCCCATTGAAACTAAATTCTTTCCACATCTTTTCCTTCAGAGTTCAATTGAAACGTTCAACAATAGATGCTTTTAAGCTGCTAAACGATGAATAATGATTTATTTGACAACGAGACATCAGTTCTTTAAAGTTTTTGTTGAAAAACTCTTTTCCATCATCGGTTTGTATGTTTTTGGGTAAACGTCCAGATTCTTTATAAATACTGTTCGTAGCTTCTGCAACACTTTCAGATTTTTTTGTTTTTTAATGGTTTTGCCCAAGCGAACTTTAAAAAAAGTATCAACCAAAGTCAGCAAGTATTTATTTCCTTTATTTTCTCTGCTGTATGGTATCACTTCAACTAAATCAGCTTGCCATAGATCATCGAATCCTTTAATTATGACATGACGTCTTTTAAAATTTCTTCGAGCTGGTTAATGCAATTCATCGACAACATTTCTTCTACTCACATTTTTAACGAATGATTAAATCAGATTAGCATGTTGTATATTTATAAGTTTTTTTTCTATATTAGCTGCGTTTTATTTTCCCCCAGATCCAATCCAGATCAGATCATGTAAATAAAACAACCCAGGATCTCAGTGACAACTTGTTATATACCCAACTCTTTTTTCCTTTTGTTTTTTTTATTTGTATACAGCTGTTGTCTTTTTTCTTTACACCACTGACGACATTTACAAATTAAGGGTGTGTGTTCAAAACGGATTTGGAAATCCAAATCCAAAACAAAGTTGGATTTTGTGTTGTTTTTGTAATACATGTATTTTCGTAAGCAAATCCAATCTGGTTCGGATCTCGGGGAAAATAAAACACAGTTATTGAGTGTGTATTTTAGTTAAATAAGAGTATGAAATATTACGAACAGAAAAAAAATTGATCAGAACTCCTTTCCAATAAATAAAAACAAATACTTAAATTTCTTTTTTTTTATAGTTTTGTTATGCTCAGTAAATACCCTATTATAAAAAGATTTTTTTTTTAAATAAATACTCTTAGAATACTTTTGTTAATCTAATTAAGGTGGTTACGCGGGCCATGAAACTTAGTGCAACATATGGGGGTTGATAATAGCTACCAATATTTCGTTTTCAGCATCATACGCAGGCTTTGAAACTCAGTGTAACATAAATGCGGGGAATCTAGTCAGTTTAAGTGTGACCATCACCAACTTTTTGGGAGGCATAATTTCTTGTGTGTTCAAAGACGCTTTAATGAGTGAACAAGTGCTGGTCGTAGAAACATTGTTTCTGGCATTGCTTGTAGTTAGGTTATATTTTGAAAGCTTACCAAGTATGTAATTGAAAATTATAAAATTACTCATATCTTTTCTTTTAAATCGATCATTTTGTATTATTAAACGATAAGAAAAATTACTGGAATTTAATTTGAATTTTTTGCTATGAAGCTAATAATTTTATTTTGATTTTTGTATTACTTGCACTATTTTAATTAATATTATATTCTATTTTAGGTTTTACGTAAATCAGAATATCTTTTTGTACATGTTTAGTACAAATCCTGATATTGTTAGATCTATTTGCAATGTTATGTGTAATGCGTTTGATGGCCTGAATGTATGTCACATTAATGCTGGTAGTATTCCCTCTAAATATACTGTCCTCTTTCAGGTGTTGAGTAGTTCTAATATGGATGTTATAATGGTGTCGGAATCATGGTTAAATGAGGCTATTTCATCCCGTATGGTTGGTTTCCTGGGTTTTAAACTTTATCGTAATGATCGTGGTACTCGAGGGGGAGGGGTTTGCATGTACGTAAGAGATAAGATATCATCGAAGATTATTTATTCGTCAAATAATTCGTTTTTTGAATTCTTATGCATTGAACTTTCTAATGGTAATGAAAAATGTCTTTTGGTGGTGGTTTACTGCCCAACTTGTAATTTTAAAGAGGATAATTTAAAAGTATTTGAAGATACTCTGTTCCGCCTGAATTCAAAGTATGCTGATATCGTAATTGGAGGGGATTTTAATGTAAATCAACTTGTTAATAATTCAACAACGCGTCTCTTCCAATATGTTTGTGACAAACTGAGCAGTGAGCATGTCAGTCGTGAATAAACTATGGCCAACATGTTTTCAATCTGTGTTAAATCCATCACTTATTGACATGTTTCTGACAACCTCAAAGCATAAAGTTCTGTGTAATGACCAGATTAGATTGACTTCTGACTTTATTCATGATCTAATCTTTTGTTCGTTTCAGTTTGATGTTCAAAGTTTACGTGCTCCTAAAATATTTAGTTATCGCTCATTTCGTTCGCTGAACTGTGCAGATATACAAAATAATATTGGTATTAATTACAGGAATGATATATTATATACAATTGATGTAGACAGTAAAGTTTTACTAGCTAACTGGAGAGACTTTTTGACGCTTACATATGTTCCGATTGTCACTAAGCAGGTTAAGAGATGCAAAGTTTGTCCATGGTACAGTATTGATATTGAAGCACAAATCAAGGAAAGAGAGCGTTTTTTTTTTTATATATAAAAGAAATCCGTCGGAGTACAACAGACATCAATACATTTTTGCTCGAAATAAAGTTACTTCTCTTATACGCTCACGTAAAAAAAAATATTTTTTTCAAAAACTAGACATTTCTCTAGGTTCCAAAATACTTTGGAAAAATTTGAAAGACAATGGTGTTACTGCTAATAGGAATACGTCTTGTCCATTAAGCCCTCAGAAAATGAAGTCTTTCTTTGCTCCACCTCTGCTTAATTCAAGTTTGCCCCTAACTCTCCCTGAAATTGATGGTGACTTTTTTTCATTTAACTGTGTTGACGAAAGTGATGTATTAAATGCTTTAAGATCAATAAAATCTAATGCAACCGGTTCCGACAACATTTCACCGAAATTTATACGTTTAATTTTACCCATTGTTCTCCCACCCTTGAAGCACATTTTAAATACATGTATTTATACTAGTGTTTTTCCTGAATCATGGAAAAACGCAACAATCATACCTATTCCTAAAAGAAATAATTCTTTAGAACCTTCTGATTATAGGCCAATTAGTCTGCTGCCTTTTTTTGGTAAAGTTCTTGAACGGCTAATGTCTGATCAAATTCTTTACTATATTCAAACTAATAACAAGTTAGCTAAATGGCAGTCTGGTTTTCGCAATAAACACAGTTGCGAGTCCGCTGTTGTTAAAGTCACTTCAGATTTTCGTGCGGCTCTTGACAGACATCAGTTGGGAACTATGGTACTTTTAGATTTTTCAAAGGCTTTTGACTGTATTGATCATCAAATTTTGATTTCTAAACTATATAATAAATCTTAATTTTTCTAGAACTGTTCTAAAACATGCTATTTTTTTAATAGGCTTCAAAAGATTAAAACAGATCAAGGTATTTCAAGTCCGTATATTTTCAACTGTGGTGTTCCCCAAGGATCTGTTCTCGGTCCACTTGTTTTTTCGCTTTTTACAAGCGATCTTCCAGATGTGGTTCTTAGTTGCTTTATACACATGTATGCAGACGATGTTTTATTATATATTTTTCGGGAATTGGGTTTAATGGAAGATTGTGTGACTCGTATCAATGAAGATCTACTAAATATCCAAAACTGGGCTGACTCAAATAAACTAAAACTTAATCCATTGAAAACACTGAGTATGGCTTGTTCAAAAAATGAAGTTAATGTTATTGATCTTCCAAAAATTGTTTTGAATGAACAAGTTATCGAATATGTCGACAAAGTTAAGTATCTAGGTTTTCTGATTAACAAAAAATTGAGCTACTGTGATGCAATATCAGAATCTATAAGGCGAATTTACTTTGGTCTTCGTTCTTTAAGATCATCTTCTCATATTTTGGACCCTGCTTTGAAAAAACATTTAATAAAAAGTCTTGTTCTGCCCTTTTTTACTATGAGTGTAAACGAAAACTAAACGTTGCGTTTAATGACTGCTTGCGTTTCATCCATAATATCCCTAGATATGAAAGTGTATCAACTATTGATTCTTCGTTAGTCGGATTGAACCTAGAGAAATATTTAATGTTTCGTAATGCTATTTTTCTTCATAATATAATCCACGGAAGGTGTCCAGAGTATTTGAGAGAAACACTTCAATTTGCACAGTCTCAAAGAGGACTTCGTCTGATTCTGCCACGTTTTATGCATACCATTGCTGAACGATCGTTTTTTGTGAATACAGTTCGTAAGTGGAATGCTCTCCCATTCGAACTTCAAAGAATTTCATCACCAATGATATTTAGGAAGAAGATATTCAATTACTTTTTATATCAAAATTAAAATTTTAAAAATTGTTTGTTAACATATATATTTATATTTATTTTAAAATTTTTCTGATTTCACTTCATTTATTTACTTTTTATATTAGTTTTATATTATTGAAAATCAATTATATTATTTGTATATTATCAAAATCAATCATATTATTTTTATATTATTAAAAATTAATTATATTATTTTTATATTATTAAAATCTATTATATTATTTTTATATTATTAAAAATTCAATTATATTATTTTTATATTAATAAACATCTATGTATATTTATTTTAACACATTTACATGTTATTAGCACTGTTAACTTTAGACACTTGGTAAGCTTATTTTGATACAAATTAAAGATTGAATCTTACTGTATCTTGTAATTGAAATTAATATGCAAATACAATAAAAAATACAATACAATAAGGGGGTTGGAAGATCGGAATTCTATTTTTAGATTTAGAATTTTAGAAATGTATGATATTTACAAATCGTGCGTTGGGAAGAAGAGGGTATTACTATGATGACGATATTTACAACGCAGGTGAACCGAGTTTTATAAACAACCACGTTGTGTTATTTTTGTTTTCGTCACGTTCAAAACGGTTCAGATGTTATATACATTTTTTGTTTCAGCAAACATTATGCTGGTTGTGAAACCCAATTGGATTTTTAGGAAATATATGGGTGTTGAGAAGAGATAGCTATATGAATTGTTTGTCTAACCTTTACACACAGGCTATGCAACTGAATTGGTTTTTTTACCTACATTTTTTCATCACCATACGCAGGCTATGAAACTCAGTTGGGTTTTTAAACAACTTATGAGGGTTGGAAATATGCATAGACGAAAGCTATATACATTTTATGTTTCAGCATCACACGCAGGTTGTGATAGCTATATACAATTATGGTTTCAGCTCAGTGCAACATATGGGTGTTTACATTTTTTTCAGCATCATAGGCAGGCCGTGAAACTCAATGAGATTTTAAACAAAATTATGGGGTGAGAATAGGTAGCAACATATTTGTTTGAAACTCAGTGTAACATAAATGGCGATTTTTTACAACATCATACGCAGGCCGAGAAACTGACTGCAACATAAGGTAATAGGGGAAAGGGTTTTGTTTTTTTTTTTGGAATAAAAACACAGATTTTTTTGCATTTTAAAAATTTTATTTAAAAAAGTCATGTATATAATATGTATATTTATAAAATTATTCTACATCTACATAGTATCATTTTATAAAAATCCAAAATTTTCTTAATTTTAAATTTTAATGCAATATGAAAGCATGCACAAGTATCCGGTCCATCCTTGCATAGATTTGATAACCAGGGACAACTCAGGAAATGACATCCATCGGGTGATAGCAGACAATCGTTATTTTCGAAACTCCTTATAAACGAAATATTTTTTTTTACTTCGGAACAGTGTTTTTCTAATATGTGTTATGTTTTCGTTGGTTTTAAAAAAAGATAGAATGTTTTCAATTGCTGAATTTAAGAGAAACATGTTTTTAAATTGAAATGAGAATGTAAAATAAAAAATAAAGTATTTGAGTTTGTTTATTTATACAGATGAGAATCTTATCTCCTCCTTCATTTTTTTTTTAAATCTTCAAATAACCTGACTATATTAAAAATATGTGCATCAATGTAGTCCTTCATCTTTTTTTCTTTTTTTTTTCAACTTATCATCACATACATTAATAGTTTGTAAATAATTTTGATCAACATATCCTTTTGTTGCTGCTTGGTGTAGCACTTGGGGTGGTCTTAGATTATTTATATATTTGCCTTCAATGTCATATTCACCATTCGGTAATAATTTGAAACCGTTACCCTTGGAACCCTGTGGCCCGACAAGATATCGATCAGACTCAGAGCTTCTTCCAAACTTGTCACAACTCATCGTCTATTTTAACTGAATACTTTTTATTGATTAAGGTATTAATATATGATATTTGCTTTGCGAAGTTCTTCTATAATTGATATTATTTCATTATGATGATTATTATTACCGGCACTTTGAGATGCAGTTAAAAGTCGAAGTCGATCTACAAGCTCGTTTGGATTGTCCCAGTGAACATAATCAATATTTTTATCTTCTTTCTCAGTGCGATATGATTTTCCAATATTTTTTTTTAATATCATTAATAAGAGGTGCAATGATTTTTTTGTATTTGTTTCCCCTGTTGCCTCTGATTTGTGAACTGTTATCATAGTTTTTCATATGTACACTTGATTTTTCTGATATCTTTAAATATTGTTTTAAATCATCGCTCGTATAGTCTTCTTGTTTTGGATTCTTTTTGAAAATCAATTCATGTAATCCAAAAGTACTCTTAAATTTCACCATCAATAACAAAGTCGTTGTTTATATCGATTTGTTAGTCTGCTGCACCATTTTTTGTAGAATTGGTATTTTGATTGAAACGTGGACCGTATGTTTTATCGATATTTGAACTTGAAAATAACGTTTTTTTACTTATGGGTGTACTTTGTGATGTGTTAGTGGGCCCGAAGGAGCTAGTTTTATACAGTAACTCACTATCATCTAGAGTTTTAATTTCATCAACATCTTCCTCATAACTTTTTTCATTCGATTTTTTTACTGGTGAATCTGGGAGACTTGTTTCTTTAGTTTTTTAAATATCTTTTGCCATTTTCTTTAAAGGTTTTAGTATCGGTTTGGAAGTATCTTCAAACTCCGTCTCTCTCGTCAATTTTTCAGATTTAAGAAGGTCATATTTTCTTTTTAACGATTTCTTAGCTGTGATTAAATTTTTAAGTAACTTTTCATTGAAATCCATCATGAGGAATTATGCAATAAGGTGCCATGCATACACGACGAGGTGTCGTCAACAACTGATAATTAATCAAGCTACCATATGCCCACGATTAAATTCACCACACCACTCAGCAGCATTAAGCGTGGTGAATACTTATGTACAACAAATGCTTATCAAATAAATGACATAGCTAGCAACCACCAACTCATATAATATTGCTCTTTAGTGAATTATAACTCACATTTGGTTGCTCTGATGAGCTATATAAGAGGAGGTCATTCAGACGACCAGAGGACAGTTCATCGAAGGCATCAGTCGAGCCCACATCGGTGCAATAAGAACCCGAAACGAAGAACCGACCTTCATAGGTAAGAAAACAACCGACATTAATTAACAGACTTCCCCCCACCAGCGGTAAGGGGTCTCGAGATTAAAATAGAAGGTTGATAGCCAGATGCATCTGTTGATTGCCGGATTCGTCCGTTGATAGCCAGATTCGTCTGTTGATTGCCGGATTCGTCCGTTGATAGCCAGATTCGTCTGTTGATTGCCGGATTCGTCCGTTGATAGCCAGATTCGTCTGTTGATTGCCGGATACGTCCGTTGATAGCCAGATTCGTTTGTTGATTGCCGGATACGTCCGTTGATAGCCAGATTCGTCTGTTGATAGCCGGATTCGTCCGTTGACAGCCAGATTCGTCTGTTGATTGCCGGATTCGTCCGTGATAGCCAGATTCGTGTGTTGATAGCCGGATTCGTCCGTTGATAGCCAGATTCGTCTGTTGATTGCCGGATTCGTGCGTTGATAGCCAGATTCGTCTGTTGATTGCCGGATACGTCCGTTGATAGCCAGATTCATCTGTGGATTGCCGGATACGTCCGTTGATAGCCAGATTCGTCTGTTGATTGCCGGATTCGTCCGTTGATAGCCAGATTCGTCTGTTGATTGCCGGATACGTCCGTTGATAGCCAGATTCGTCTGTTGATTGCCGGATTTGTCCGTTGATAGCCAGATTCGTCTGTTGGTAGCCGGATTCGTCCGTTGATAGCCAGATTCGTCTGTTGATTGCCGGATTCGTCCGTTGATAGCCAGATTCATCTGTTGATTGCCGGATTCGTCCGTTGATAGCCAGATTCGGCTGTTGATTGCCGGATTTGTCCGTTGATAGCCAGATTCGTCTGTTGATAGCCGGATTCGTCCGTTGATAGCCGGATTCGTCCGTTGCTTTGCCGGGTTTGCCAGTTGTTTGCCGGATAAAGACGGTGTAAGCTTAACACAAGGGGGACTCCTGCAACAAAGTTTTTAAGACGCAAACTAGAAGGACAAGAAAACGCAAGGAAACACCAACAGAAGCTGAAATTTAAAGACATCCTGGAATTCAAAAGTTATAACGAAATTATAATTAAAATCATTGTTAGTTATGTTAAGTTAAATAAATAAAGGAAAAGACCTAAAATCTAAAGTTACGTACTTCTTTGGAAAGAACCCCGGTAACCCGGCGAGCTTAACCTCATCTATAAACAAAAAGTACATCACAAATTGGCACCCGAGCAGGGACCTTAAGGTCCATTCCAGACAAAATTCACCGAACCGAACCTGAAGATCGATAAGCCGATCTTAACCTGAAGATTGACAAGCCAATCTTAACCAAACCTGAAGGCCGATAAGCCGACATTAACCTGAAGATTGAAAATATCGATAAGCTGATCTTAACCTGAAGATTGACAAGCCAATCTTAACCAAACCTGAAGGTCGATAAGCCGACCTTAACTTGAAGATTGATAAGCCAATCTTAACCGAACCTGAAGGTCGATAAGCCGACCTTAACCTGAAGATTGATAAGCCAATCTTGACCGAACCGAAACCAAAAAAAAAACAAAAAGACCAAAATATCCGACACCGAAGAAGGTTTTGATATATTCGCCAGCATAGGAGCTATTTACCTACTCAACAAAAAGGAACTTATGGAACGCATGGAAAGCTTAGAGATTAACACAGAAGGCACGATGAGTGTACTCCGTTCCCGTTTTAGTACCTACATAAAGGAGGCACGGACTCGTAAATCCACTCAAAATCTCTGTGAGGAAATGGAAAAAATTGCCATAGAACGAGCATGTCTATTGGAAACTACCAACTGGCAGACAGAAAACCAGGTGAACACCTTAGGAGTAACCACTACTGAGAGTGATAAAATGCCTGAGCCAAAGGGTTGTACCAATTATTTTTATTCGGTAGCCAGCCTTCCAATCTAACACAATCCCACATACACGACCACTGCTCCTTCCACCATGACTACAATTCCACACCTTGGAACAACAAATCCGGCTACGTCCGAGTATGAAAGTTTAACAAAGCTACCTGAGTATAGACAATGGTATTATCCTCAGGGTGACAATCAAAACCATGTAACTACTCCAGCGGCAACCCCGGTAACCAGCCAGAACCAATTTTCCCGCACAAAAGAAACTCCGAACCAAGGCGGCAGTAAAACTTCACTAAGCCGTGAGGCCGAAGTAATGAACGTTGTGAGGAAATGGGGCGTAAAGTTTGACGGAACTGGTAATGCACTTGAATTTATAAAGCGCATTGAAGAGCTTACCGATTGTTATAAAATACTTCCCAATGACATGCTGCGTACCCTTCCTGAAATTTTTGGGGGAACCGCCCTAGAATGGTATCGCATTAACCGGGATGTATTTAAAGTCTGGCCAGATTTCTACAAATCTTTCTTAGACCATTACATCCCCGTCCGATTCATTAATAAACTGGAAGATGAAATCGCCAAGAAGCGACAAGGTCCGCGAGAAAAGGCAAAGGATTTCATAAGAGCAAGGCAATATTTAATCCACCAACACCCTACGTTAAAAATCAATGAACATGTTGACCGAATATATGACCAACTTAGGCCAGAGTACCACCTGTACATCCGGCGTAAAGATTTTAAAACCTTAGAGGAATGGACAGGGTTAGCAGAAGAATATGAGCGATATGATATTCAAAAAGAAAGTCAAAATCCGACCCCGGCTCCGGTTACCAGACCAGTGCAAAGAACCCTCCCGACGTTGCCCCGACAACCAAATAGCCAGACACCAGACCCGCCGCCAGAACAGTACGACCGAACGACCCACTGCTGGAATTGCAAACAGCGTGGGCACTCCAAGACAAATTGCCGCCGCCCATTCCGCATGTTCTGCTCCTTTTGTGGGGAAGACGGACGAATGACTAGAGATTGTCCTTGCCATACGCATAGAGATTCTATGATAAACGTTACCAAGCCTAACATACCGGCCAAAACGCATAAAGCCGCAACATCAAACATTCCGAAATCGAAAACCGAACCCGCTACACCTCTATTTTTTGCATCCGACAACCCAATAGAGGATAAGCCAGCCACCCAACTGCCGGAGATACAACAGCACACACCTAATTTAGAATTGTGGACAAACCCACGTTGCATTCTACCCATTAATCTGTTCGGACATACCTCTACTGCCCTGTTAGATACCGGTGCTACAAAGTCATTTGTGAATACTAAAGTACGAAGACTCCTAAGAAGGTTGAAAATCCCTCTTCAATACCAGCCTCATGCTGTACATTTGGCAAGCAGCACCCCGGTAGACAGTAAAGAACATTACGATGTCAATATATCTATGGCAAACCAACAGATTCAAGGGGAAGTGACATATCTAAAACGATTAACAAGTACGGTTGTACTCGGCATGGATTTGCTTAAGAAATTAAATTTCTCAATGTCTTTAGGAGGTAAAGAGCTTATGGCTCAACCTTTATCGAGTGATTCTTTACCTTTTCAAGAAAGTGACTTGTCCATCATAAATGACAAGCAGGAGGACTGGACGGAACGTCGAATCAAAAAGGTGCAAGACAATCCAGAAAAGTACACCGACTACAAGATTCAAGATAAATCTTTATATAGAAAGTTCGCAGCACACCCTCTATCCGACAGTAGCCATAATTGGAAGGTGTGCGTACCGTTAAAAGAACGAGATAAAGTTCTCAGAGAAAACCACAATACAGCCACAGCCGGTCATCTAGGAAAGGCGAAGACTACCGACAAGATAATGAAAGTATACTTTTGGCCAGGGATGTTTCGTGACATCTCCAAGTATGTAAAGAAGTGCGTCGCCTGCAACCAATACAAGGTACCTCAGATGAAACCTTGTGGACCGATGCACTCTAACCCGGCAGTAAAACCTATTGAGATACAAAGCAAGTACTATAACTCGAGGAGAAGACCATGGAAACCAAATATAGGTGACCACGTTTACCAAAGGGCAAGGGTGCTGTCTTCAACAATACACCACGTTACGGAGAAGTTATCCACCTGTTACGATGGCCCCTTTGAAGTGGTGAAATTTCTTTCTCCAGTTATAGTAATGTTGAGAGAGGTGAATTCAGTAAGAAGCAAAACCTCCAAAAAGGAGATGGTACGTTGCCATCTGCGCGATATAAAAGGAACCAACAAGGAAGGTCAAAACACCAGCACCGTTTTGCTATCATCAACCGACCGGTATACCTACCCAGAATTCAAGACGAGAAGGTTCTCTTCTCCAAAGAAGGAGGGGTTTGTAATGAAGCATTACAATTTAAACACTTCCCCCGCTAGACTACGCCCCGGTTGCTATGACTTTGGCAAAACCATAGCCAACCGACCATAACATATCAGCCCTAGTTCACAATAACCGCCTATACCAACCCACCTACGCACCAGTTTCCTTTATAACAAATTAAAAATACTTACCGGACCAGCTACATGCTCGCATAGCCATGCAAACACGACGAGGTGTCGTCAACAACTGATAATTAATCAAGCTACCATATGCCCACGATTAAATTCACCACACCACTCAGCAGCATTAAGCGTGGTGAATACTTATGTACAACAAATGCTTATCAAATAGATGACATAGCTAGCAACCACCAACTCATATAATATTGCTCTTTAGTGAATTATAACTCACATTTGGTTGCTCTGATGAGCTATATAAGAGGAGGTCATTCAGACGACCAGAGGACAGTTCATCGAAGGCATCAGTCGAGCCCACATCGGTGCAATAAGAACCCGAAACGAAGAACCGACCTTCATAGGTAAGAAAACAACCGACATTAATTAACAGACTTCCCCCCACCAGCGGTAAGGGGTCTCGAGATTAAAATAGAAGGTTGATAGCCAGATGCATCTGTTGATTGCCGGATTCGTCCGTTGATAGCCAGATTCGTCTGTTGATTGCCGGATTCGTCCGTTGATTGCCGGATTCGTCCGTTGATAGCCAGATTCGTCTGTTGATTGCCGGATTCGTCCGTTGATAGCCAGATTCGTCTGTTGATTGCCGGATACGTCCGTTGATAGCCAGATTCGTTTGTTGATTGCCGGATACGTCCGTTGATAGCCAGATTCGTCTGTTGATTGCCGGATTCGTCCGTTGACAGCCAGATTCATCTGTTGATTGCCGGATTCGTCCGTGATAGCCAGATTCGTGTGTTGGTAGCCGGATTCGTCCGTTGATAGCCAGATTCGTCTGTTGATTGCCGGATTCGTCCGTTGATAGCCAGATTCGTCTGTTGATTGCCGGATACGTCCGTTGATAGCCAGATTCATCTGTTGATTGCCGGATACGTCCGTTGATAGCCAGATTCGTCTGTTGATTGCCGGATTCGTCCGTTGATAGCCAGATTCGTCTGTTGATTGCCGGATACGTCCGTTGATAGCCAGATTCGTCTGTTGATTGCCGGATTTGTCCGTTGATAGCCAGATTCGTCTGTTGATAGCCGGATTCGTCCGTTGATAGCCAGATTCGTCTGTTGATAGCCGGATTCGTCCGTTGATAGCCAGATTCATCTGTTGATTGCCGGATTTGTCCGTTGATAGCCAGATTCGTCTGTTGATTTCCGGATACTTCCGTTGATAGCCAGATTCGTCTGTTGATAGCCGGATTCGTCCGTTGATAGCCGGATTCGTCCGTTGCTTTGCCGGGTTTGCCAGTTGTTTGCCGGATAAAGACGGTGTAAGCTTAACACAAGGGGGACTCCTGCAACAAAGTTTTTAAGACGCAAACTAGAAGGACAAGGACAAGAAAACGCAAGGAAACACCAACAGAAGCTGAAATTTAAAGACATCCTGGAATTCAAAAGTTATAACGAAATTATAATTAAAATCATTGTTAGTTATGTTAAGTTAAATAAATAAAGGCAAAGACCTAAAATCTAAAGTTACGTACTTCTTTGGAAAGAACCCCGGTAAGCCGGCGAGCTTAACCTCAGCTATAAACAAAAAGTACATCACAAAGGATGTTTTTAAACCGGTCTATTTAAAACCGCACAAAATCGGTCTGTTTTTTTTAAAACCGGTCTGTTATGTTTTAAACCAACCTTATTTGTTTAAAACCGCACTGTTTAAACTGATCTATTATTTTTAAAACCGACCTGTTCTGTTTAAAACCACACCGGTTGCTGTTGTACTTGCTTCTGAGTTTTTAAATCGTTAATTCAGAATGATAGCTTGATTTGGGATCCTCTTAGGATTTTATAGTTGTTTTCATTTCAATGGTTGTTTTGGTTGCCTTTTCACTTGTGTACTAATAATCGTATCTTAAAGATTAAGGTTTTGAAACAATTTAATGTCAGGCTACAAAATTTATGTGCCAAAACTTGACTTCATTCTTAATCAATTCGATTGTTGAACCTAGAATATGCATAGGGAGCTATACTTGAACCTCTTTGATTAACTTATAACTTTAGTTCTAAAAGGGCCAGATGTTGAAGGTTAAGGTAGGTATTAAAAATACGGTTAACCAGGCTAGAGGTAGGATTAACCTAGCGAAGCAACTTAAGTATAATACCAATTTAAAAGGGTTGATTTAGTATCTTCTGTTCTAAATCTCGGATCTTTGAGGTTAATATCTTAGAATTAAGGTAAAATCTCAAAAAAAATTTTAACTTGACCTACGGCTTGGCCAATGCGATTTTTGAACTTGACCAACGTCTAAACCAATGCGATTTTTGAACTTGACTAACGTCTGAACATCCTGATTGCATTAATTCCTCATGATGGATTTCAATGAAAAGTTACTTAAAAATTTAATCACAACTTAGAAATTTTTAATGTCACATCCCAGTTGGCGGTTAAATTAAAGTTGTTCAGTTCAGTTTATTTAATCAATTTGACGGTTGATGTTGAAGAAAATCAAATATTTGCTCAAATTTGCTCAAATTTATTTACAAGTCTTTCAACTTATTGAACTATTTATATAGGCAAGTTATTTGATTTACTGTCAAAGTGAACCCTTTTTAACGCAAGACCAAATTTATAAATAATTTGATGGCTTACTCAAACTCAATGCAAACCTGATTGGCCTAATTGTCTTTATTTTATAATATTTTGCACTTTGAACTCTTTTAATAAATTTAATAAACTCGAGTCGTGTAATTTCTTAAGACAATAATAATGGTTTTGACAGCCAAGCACCAGCTGAGTTGACAATCAAATTGTATCGTATATGAGCTGCTTTAAAAGAAGCCTAACATTTTATTTGCATTTGACCTTAACCTTGAACATCTGAACATTAGAACTTAATTTATAAGATTATTAAAGAAGTTCAAGTATATTGCTACCTTTGCATATTCTCGGTTCAATAATCTCTTCGGCTTAGGCGTAGGTAAAGTTTTGTGACATAAATTTCTAGCCTGAGATTTTACTTGAATTCTAAGACCTTAAACTCAAAGATCCGATAGTTAGAACAGAAGATAAAAGCTTACCAAATCAACCCTTTTCGATGACTACATTTAAGTTGCTTCGCTAAGTTAATCCTACCTCATAGGCTGATTAATGTTAATTTAAATACCTTAACCTTCAACAACTGGCCCTTAGAACTAATTTATAAGTTTATTAAAGAGATTCTCAAGTAAGTACCTTTGCACTTTTTAGGTTCAAAAATTTCATTGGTTTGGACGTACGTCAAGTTCAAAAATCGCACTGGCTTAGACGTAAGTCAAGTTCAAAAATCGCATTGGTTTAGACGATGGTCAAGTTCAAAAATAGCATTGGCCAAGACGTAGGTCAAGCTCAAATTTTTTTTTGAGATTTTACCTTAATTCTTAGACATTAACCTCAAAGATCTGAGATTTAGAACAGAAGATACTAAATCAACCCTTTTCCATTGGTATTATACTTAAGTTGCTTCGCTAGGTTAATCCTACCTCTAGCCTGGTTAACCGTATTTTTAATACCTACCTTAACCTTCAACATCTGGCCCTTTTAGAACTAAAGTTATAAGTTAATCAAAGAGGTTCAAGTATAGCTCCCTATGCATATTCTAGGTTCAACAATCGGATTTATTAAGAATGAAATCAAGTTTTGGCACATAAATTTTGTAGCCTGACATTTAACTTATTTCAAAACCTTAATCTTTAAGATACGATTATTAGTACACAAGTAAAAAGGCAACCAAACCAACCATTGAAATGAAAACAACTATAAAATCCTAAGAGGATCCCAAATCAAGCTATCATTCTGAATTAACGATTTAAAAACTCAGAAGCAAGTACAACAGCAACCGGTGTGGTTTTAAACAGAACAGGTCGGTTTTAAAAATAATAGATCAGTTTAAACAGTGCGGTTTTAAACAGAACAGGTTGGTTTAAAACATAACAGACCGGTTTTAAAAAGAACAGACCGATTTTGTGCGATTTTAAATAGACCGGTTTAAAAACATCCTTATTGCAATAATTCCTCATGATGGACTTCAATGAAAAGTTACTTAAAAATTGAATCACAGCTAAGAAATCGTTAAAAAGAAAATATGACCTTCTTAAATCTGAAAAATTGACGAGAGAGACGGAGTTTGAAGATACTTTCAAACCGATACTAAAACCTTTAAAGAAAATGGCAAAAGATATTTAAAAAAAACTAAAGAAACAAGTCTCCCAGATTCACCAGTAAAAAAATCGAATGAAAAAAGTTATGAGGAAGACGTTGATGAAATTAAAACTCTAGATGATAGTGAGTTACTGTATAAAACTAGCTCCTTCGGGCCCACTAACACATCACAAAGTACACCCATAAGTAAAAAAACGTTATTTTCAAGTTCAAATATCGATAAAACATACGGTCCACGTTTCAATCAAAATACCAATTCTACAAAAAATGGTGCAGCAGACTAACAAATCGATATAAACAACGACTTTGTTATTGATGGTGAAATTTAAGAGTACTTTTGGATTACATGAATTGATTTTCAATAAGAATCCAAAAAAAGAAGACTATACGAGCGATGATTTTATTTATTTATTTATTTATTTAATCTACAAGCAAATATTACAGCTAACAGATATCAGCACTCCAAGAGCAAAATTAAAAAGTAAATAAATACAATATTTCGGTTTTAAATTTAATACGATTAAGATGAAATAGATCAATATTTGAGGATACTTCATTAAAATAAGTAATAGATCTTGACAAAGTTTCATTATTACCATAATTTGTCATATGAGCTCTTTAAAACAATATTCAAAGATATCACAAAAATCAAGTGTACATATGAAAAACTATGATAACAGTTCACAAATCAAAGGCAACGGGGGAAACAAATACAAAAAAATCATTGCACCTCTTATTAATTGTAAGAAAATAGTCAGTGGCAATTACAAAATTTAAAATATAGATTCGAATAAGTTCAACTCAACAGTAATTATGGTGAAAATCAGTAGGCATTTGTAGGGTTTACAAAAGGGGTTTGAATATACGAAAGAAATTGGTTTAAGTTGGTGCTGACGTCTAGCGGTTAGCGGTCGAACCGGTTCTGTATTTAAATTAGGAAGTACATTTTATTTCCGTAGGTAGGAAGAAGTTTTAATATCGGTTCACTTAGTTGAAAAAATCGGTTAAAATTTATCAGGGCTGGCAAGTAAGAAGAGATTTATTTTATTCAGAGATTTTTATAGACAGATTAATTTTAATGATGAAATAAATAAAACAAAATAGTGACTAGATTGTAAGAAGGAAAAGAAAAGGAAGGGAAGTGAAATTAAGAAAAAAAAAAAAAAAAGTACTGGCATGCGATGAGGATCGAACCAGGAGCCGAGGGGTCGTGTGGACGAGGGGTTCAACTACGCCACCATAGGGCTTGTGATACCTTGGATGTAATACTTGCTTAGGCTGAGTAAGGAAAGACAAAGAGGTCGATCTCTCGTGGGGAAAAAGGAAAGAAGACAACGACTTCAGCTACTAACACAAAACGAGGAAATGGTATTAGTGAAAGTAAAAGCATTGGGACAAGAAAAGTCTCTGGATTTTATTCAAAAAATTAAATTATCCTCACATATATTTTCGAAAAAATCAAATGTCAACAAAAATCCTGGAATTTGATTTTTGTGGTCAAAATCCTGCACAAAATCAGAAGAAAAAGATGACCGGAACCACTTCCATGTTCAAAATTCCTTGGGACAACATTGGGACCCGATAGAGAAGCTGGAAGTTTTGGATACTACTAGGTAGTTGGTGTCGAAATCTTAAAGAGTGAAGTGGTGGAAAAAAAAAATAAAAAAGGAAAATAAATTGTGAAATTAAAAAAAGGTACAGTCACACAACGTACAAAAGAAAAAATAAAAAAAAGAAAAAAAAAGATAAAAGGAAATCGAAAATATATAATAAAATTCAAAATAAAAACTAATTACGTAGATACATATATGGTGCAAGCTTGCGAGGAAAAAAAAAACAGAAGAAAACGAAAATAATTTAAAAAGAAAAGGAAACAAACTAACTAAAAATTGTGAACGTGCACCAAAGAAAAAAAGTTATACAAGATAAACCAACAAAAAGAAAAAAAAGGAACTACAAGAGAAACCCAATACCTACCACCATCAATATAGCATCAACTATATACATAACTATTAATCACGTTGAGGCATCGACACCAACGTTAAATTTTCGTTTAGCCAAAAAGGTGTTCCATAGGTTCATCCGAAGAGTAGCCCTAGGCATAAATGTACCCATCAATAAGTTGAGGTTAGGCTAGGATAAATCATACTTATCCTACAACCACAACTCACAACCGACCAAGGCACGAAAAGCCTTGTATCTTAACGTACTACATTGTCGGGTATTAAAGCATACGACGCTACCAGCAACACAATATAGCTAGCACCAACAGCAGAAACGTACGACATCGATGTGCACTAAGGCATGTGACAACTCAACAAGAAGAAGCAACATATCAAGCACCAACATCAGCAGAAGCATACGACACTCACATGCACAAAGGCATGTGACTCTTTACCAGCAACAACAAGATCCGGCAAAGCAACTCGCACACATCCAATACATACAGCAATCCACGACATCTTCGTCAACGCAATCAAAATTACAACATATATCTATAACCAAATCTACACCTACCATCTACAACTATTATCAACATCCCTATCGAACAAATTTGTCACCAAGGACAACCAACATACAACAACATCACATTATAGGCCATTTACAACACAACATTACAACCAGACCATACAACCCCCACAACGCCATTAAAAGAAACATTTTACAATCTGTTCGATGCAAAAGCTAAGTAAACTTATCTACTTTCGATTTTTTTTTTATTTTTTTTTATCAATTATTTAAAATTTTTTTATGTAAAATCAATTATATTAACAAAAAAAAAAGTTACAATAGAATAAAAAAAAACAACAACAAATAATAAAAAAAAAAAAAATAATATATAAAAAAAAAAAAGAAAATTATACAAATTAATCAAGAATACAATTAAATTAAGTAAACAAAATAAGAAAAAGAAAAAAAAATATACTAAACAAGTAAAGAAATCAATTAAATAATACAGTATATATTAATACTATATATGTATAATTTGAAATAGGTCTTATTTTTGGTATGTACAGCAATTTTTCGAATTTTAAATCTTTTCAAAATTAATTCCAATTTAATAGGTACAAGATCAATCAAATAAGTAGGAGTCTGGGAAGGAGATAAAGCTCCCGAAATCATATTATCATCGATGCGGTGCACCTCCTCGACAGCTGATTACGCCTTTTTGCCCAAAAAAAAAAGAAAAAATAAGAAAATCATCAAGTAAAAAAAAAAAAAGTTTATCAACAAAACATACCAACTGGGTAAGTGCTAATTGATTTTGTATTGATTTTTAATGTCGAAATTGCTTTAAAATTTTAATCGTGTATCTAGACACGAACCATAAAATAGAATTTAGCGCAAGTTATAAATTATTATTTTTTTTTCAATTATGTGGTTGTGAACCCTAAAAGTATACTATACAATAACCACAACAAAAATCAACCAAATTAAGTGCAGTGTACACACAAGGCGTATGCACATAATATATATTTATTGAAAAAAAAAAGATGAAATTCTGTTCAACCTTTACAACGCACTCCGAAAAAAAAAGATCGTTTATAATATATTGAATGTTTATGCATTTATAATAGAACGAAGTTTATAAATCAAATTATAAAGATATACCTTTTTCTTAATACTTTTAATTTTAAATCGAAATCTAATTATTAAAATTGGGAGTTACACTTGCGAATTCTTTTGAATTTTATTTTTTTTATCGTTATTCCTTAGTCTAGATAAACACTATTTTGTTTCAAATTATATTTTTTTTTAATAAAAGATTTTATAACGTAATGAGAATGAAGGAGTTTTGGATTTGAAATCATTAAAGTTATATTTTTTTTTGTGGTATGGGAATCTTACAAAAGGTATTTTTTTTGTGAACGGAAATTTTGATTAAAATGAAGCTTTAGATACTTTTGTTAGGGTGGGTGTGGACGGACAGAGATGAGTGAGAGGTAAAGGATGATGAGAAGAGTGAGTTAGGGGGTCTTTGCTTTTAGTATTTGGAGGTCGCAAAAGCCAAGGACGCTTCTATAGGGTGAAGCGTGGGGGGGAATTTGCCTCATGGACAAATAACACCATGTCCAAGTCACTCTCCAGGGTTGCCACTTTTCTTTATTGATTTTTATATTTATTTTAAATTTTCTTTAACCTCAGTACAAAAATTAAAAGTTTTTCTTTTTTGTTTTCGGTCTCAAATTTTATATTTGAACCTATATTATTTTAAAAATTTTTTTTTTCGGCATGTATGTAATTAGTGACGATAGTTCTGATTTGCAACGGCAAGAACCTACCCCAACCGACGAGCAGAACCTTGGCTTAAGCAAGCATGCCGAGCCGTTGTAAGCAGGACACCCTACGCTCCCGATGCCAAGATCGGCCTTCTCAACCCTGTTAGCAGGAGGTCGTAATGGTGGGTAAAAGGGGCGGAGGGGTTCAAGGATATCGAAGATTTGAAAGTGTTAATGTGCTGTTTTCTTTTTTTTGTTATTTGTGGTCTGAGGGTCATAGCACCTTCCGACGGGAAGTTAAGGAACCTTTCGGTCTAAGAGTCCTTGGACAACCAACACCAGGTTCCGTTACATAATGATATTAAAAAAAAAAATTGGAAAATCATATCGCACTGAGAAAGAAGATAAAAATATTGATTATGTTCACTGGGACAATCCAAACGAGCTTGTAGATCGACTTCGACTTTTAACTGCATCTCAAAGTGCCGGTAATAATAATCATCATAATGAAATAATATCAATTATAGAAGAACTTCGCAAAGCAAATATCATATATTAATACCTTAATCAATAAAAAGTATTCAGTTAAAATAGACTATGAGTTGTGACAAGTTTGGAAGAAGCTCTGAGTCTGATGATATGTGATGATAAGTTGAAAAAAAAGAAAAAAAGATGAAGGACTACATTGATGCACATATTTTTAATATAGTCAAGTTATTTGAAGATTTAAAAAAAAATGAAGGAGGAGATAAGATTCTCATCTGTATAAATAAACAAACTCAAATACTTTATTTTTTATTTTACATTCTCATTTCAATTTAAAAACATGTTTCTCTTAAATTCAGCAATTGAAAACATTCTATCTTTTTTTAAAACCAACGAAAACATAACACATATTAGAAAAACACTGTTCCGAAGTAAAAAAAAAATATTTCGTTTATAAGGAGTTTCGAAAATAACGATTGTCTGCTATCACCCGATGGATGTCATTTCCTGAGTTGTCCCTGGTTATCAAATCTATGCAAGGATGGACCGGATACTTGTGCATGCTTTCATATTGCATTAAAATTTAAAATTAAGAAAATTTTGGATTTTTATAAAATGATACTATGTAGATGTAGAATAATTTTATAAATATACATATTATATACATGAATTTTTTAAATAAAATTTTTAAAATGCAAAAAAATCTGTGTTTTTATTCCAAAAAAAACAAAACCCTTTCCCCTATTACCTTGTGTTGCAGTCAGTTTCTCGGCCTGCGTATGATGTTGTAAAAAATCGCCATTTATGTTACACTGAGTTTCAAACAAATATGTTGCTACCTATTCTCACCCCATAATTTTGTTTAAAATCTCATTGAGTTTCACGGCCCATATTATGTTGCACTGAGCTGAAACCATAATTGTATATAGCTATCACAACCTGCGTGTGATGCTGAAACATAAAATGTATATAGTTTTCGTCTATGCGTATTTCCAACCCTCATAAGTTGCTTAAAAACCCAACTGAGTTTCATAGCCTGCGTATGATGATGAAAAAATGTAGGTAAAAAATCAAATTCAGTTTCATAGCCTGTGTGTAAAGGTCAGACAAACAATCCATATAGCTATCTCTTCTCAACACCCATATATTTCCTAAAAATCCAATTGGGTTTCACAACCAGCATAATGTTTGCTGAAACAAAAAATGTATATAACATCTGAACCATTTTGCACGTGGCGACGACGAAAACAAAAATAACACAACGTGGTTGTTTACAAAACTCGGTTCACCTGCGTTGTAAATATCGTCATCATAGTAATACCATCTTCTTCCCAACGCACGATTTGTAAATATCATACATTTCTAAAAATCTTAATCTAAAAATAGAATTCCGATCTTCCAACCCCCTAATTCTACGACCAGCACTTGTTCACTCATTAAGGCGTCTTTGAACACACAAGAAATTATGCCTCCCAAAAAGTTGGTGATGGTCACACTAAAACTGACTAGATTCCCCGCATTTATGTTGCACTGAGTTTCAAAGCCTGCGTATGATGCTGAAAACGAAATATTGGTAGCTATTACACAGGCCTACAAAATAAAGAAAATTTTTTGGTGCCGCCATAAATGATATCATTTTTGTTTGTCCACTGTCACTAAATACGAACAACGGTATTTTCAAGTTAAAGCTACGTACAGTTTTTTTTAACCCTCGCTTACTTTTTTTTTCGCATATGTGGCCGAGTTTTCTTGTCATTTAGGTCATTTTGTCTATTTTCAAGCGATTTAAATTAAAGTTTTTGATGTGTCTTCTTAGAAGAGCAGATGCTTAAATGATCCCACTTCATTTTGTTATATTTGTGGTGAATTCACAGTGAAAAAAAAGTCAAAAGCCTATTACAAAGTGGAAGTAAACATGGTGCCGTTCCACTTGTTCATTCCACGAAAATAAAGGAGTATCAGTCTGTGTCTCTTGTTTTAGAATAACTGAAAAATCTAGATTGTAAGAAGGCAAAGAAAAGGAAGGGAAGTGAAATTAAGAAAAAAAAAAAAAAGTACTGGCATGCGATGAGGATCGAACCAGGAGCCGAGGGGTCGTGTGGACGAGGGACGCCACCATAGGGCTTGTGATACCTTGGATGTAATACTTGCTTAGGCTGAGTAAGGAAAGACAAAGAGGTCGATCTCTCGTGGGGAAAAAGGAAAGAAGACAACGACTTCAGCTACTAACACAAAACGAGGAAGTGGTATTAGTGAAAGTAAAAGCATTGGGACAAGAAAAGTGTCTGGATTTTATTCAAAAAATTAAATTATCCTCACATATATTTTCGAAAAAATCGAATGTCAACAAAAATCCTGGAATTTGATTTTTGTGGTCAAAATCCTGCACAAAATCAGAAGAAAAAGATGACCGGAACCACTTCCATGTTCAAAATTCCTTGGGACAACATTGGGACCCGATAGAGAAGCTGGAAGTTTTGGATACTACTAGGTAGTTGGTGTCGAAATCTTAAAGAGTGAAGTGGTGGAAAAAAAAATAAAAAAGGAAAATAAATTGTGAAATTAAAAAAAGGTACAGTCACACAACGTACAAAACAAAAAATAAAAAAAAGAAAAAAAAAGATAAAAGGAAATCGAAAATATATAATAAAATTCAAAATAAAAACTAATTACGTACATATATGGTGCAAGCTTGCGAGGAAAAAAAAACAGAAGAAAACGAAAATAATTTAAAAAGAAAAGGAAACAAACTAACTAAAAATTGTGAACGTGCACCAAAGAAAAAAAATTATACAAGATAAACCAACAAAAAGAAAAAAAAGGAACTACAAGAGAAACCCAATACCTACCACCATCAATATAGCATCAACTATATACATAACTATTAATCACGTTGAGGCATCGACACCAACGTTAAATTTTCGTTTAGCCAAAAAGGTGTTCCATAGGTTCATCCGAAGAGTAGCCCTAGGCATAAATGTACCCATCGATAAGTTGAGGTTAGGCTAGGATAAATCATACTTATCCTACAACCACAACTCACAACCGACCAAGGCACGAAAAGCCTTGTATCTTAACGTACTACATTGTCGGGTATTAAAGCATACGACGCTACCAGCAACACAATATAGCTAGCACCAACAGCAGAAACGTACGACATCGATGTGCACTAAGGCATGTGACAACTCAACAAGAAGAAGCAACATATCAAGCACCAACATCAGCAGAAGCATACGACACTCACATGCACAAAGGCATGTGACTCTTTACCAGCAACAACAAGATCCGGCAAAGCAACTCGCACACATTCAATACATACAGCAATCCACGACATCTTCGTCAACGCAATCAAAATTACAACATATATCTAACGGGTGATTTTTTAAGAGGTTTAGAACTTTTTTTTAAAAAAAAACACAAAAAATTCGAAAAAATGAATGAAATATTTATTTGAATCGATAGTTTGAACTTTGCAATTTAATGTTTAAAGATAATTTCATGCAAATGTTGACCGCGGCTGCGTCTCAGGTAGCCCATCCGCTGAGTCCAATTTTGGCATACTCTTTCACACATATCGGCCGGTATCTCACGAATGAATGCATGGATGTTGGCTTCCAGTGCGTCAATCGAAGCGCGCTTGTCCCTATAGACATTAGCCTTGACATACCCCCACAAAAAATAGTCTAATGGTGTCAAATCGCACGATCTAGGCGGCCAATTGACCGGCCAGAAACGTGAAATTAACTGTTCACCAAACTCGCCCCGCAATTGCGCCATTGTTTCGCGTGCTGTGTGGCATGTGGCACCGTCTTGTTGAAACCACATATCATGCAAGTCAAGAACTTCCATTTCGGGCAAAAAAAAGTTTGTTATCATCGCTCGGTAGCGTTCACCATTGACAGTAACGCTGCGATTCGCATCATCTTTGAAGAAATATGGCCCAATAATGCCGCCGGCCCATAAACCGCACCAAACAGTGGCTTTTTCGGGATGCATTGGTAGCTGTTGCAATGCTTCTGGCTGATCTTCACTCCAAATGCGGCAATTGTGCTTATTTACGTACCCATTCAACCAAAAATGAGCCTCATCGCTGAACACAATTTTTCGATAAAAAAGCGGATCCTCGGCCAGCTTTCCAAGAGCCCATTCACCAAAAATTCGGCGTTGTGGTAGGTCGGCTGGCTTTAGTTCTTGCACCAGCTGTATCTTAAAAGGCTTTACGCCCAAATCCTTCCGCAAAATTTTCCACGTAGTGCTGTAACAAAGGCCTAACTGCTGGGAACGGCGCCGAATCGACATTTCGCGGTCTTCTGTCACACTAGCTGATACGGCCGCAATATTTTCTTCACTACGCACAGTACGTAAACGTGTTGGTGGTTTAATGTCCAACAAAGTAAATTTGGTGCGAAATTTGGTCAGAATCTTCCGAATAGACTGCTCAGAAGGTCGAGAATGCCGACCATAAAATGGAAGCAGCGCGCGATGAACATTTCGAACCGAGCACGAATTTTGATAGTAAAATTCAATAATTTGCAAGCGTTGTTCATTTGTAAGGCGATCCATGGTTAAATTGCAAACCAAACTGAAGCTGTTTGACAGTGACACAAGGTTCTAAACACACGTCAGCTGTCAAAACCAGTGTTGCCAAAACCAAACCAGCTAAAAAATCACCCTTTATAACCAAATCTACACCTACCATCTACAACTATTATCAACATCCCTATCGAACAAATTTGTCACCAAGGACAACCAACATACAACAACATCACATTATAGGCCATTTACAACACAACACAACATTACAACCAGACCATACAACCCCCACAACGCCATTAAAAGAAACATTTTACAATCTGTTCGATGCAAAAGCTAAGTAAACTTATCTACTTTCGATTTTTTTTTTATTTTTTTTTATCAATTATTTAAAATTTTTTTATGTAAAATCAATTATATTAACAAAAAAAAAAGTTACAATAGAATAAAAAAAAACAACAACAAATAATAAAAAAAAAAAAATAATATATAAAAAAAAAAAAGAAAATTATACAAATTAATCAAGAATACAATTAAATTAAGTAAACAAAATAAGAAAAAGAAAAAAAAATATACTAAACAAGTAAAGAAATCAATTAAATAATACAGTATATATTAATACTATATATGTATAATTTGAAATAGGTCTTATTTTTGGTATGTACAGCAATTTTTCGAATTTTAAATCTTTTCAAAATTAATTCCAATTTAATAGGTACAAGATCAATCAAATAAGTAGGAGTCTGGGAAGGAGATAAAGCTCCCGAAATCATATTATCATCGATGCGGTGCACCTCCTCGACAGCTGATTACGCCTTTTTGCCCAAAAAAAAAGAAAAAATAAGAAAATCATCAAGTAAAAAAAAAAAAAGTTTATCAACAAAACATACCAACTGGGTAAGTGCTAATTGATTTTGTATTGATTTTTAATGTCGAAATTGCTTTAAAATTTTAATCGTGTATCTAGACACGAACCATAAAATAGAATTTAGCGCAAGTTATAAATTATTATTTTTTTTTCAATTATGTGGTTGTGAACCCTAAAAGTATACTATACAATAACCACAACAAAAATCAACCAAATTAAGTGCAGTGTACACACAAGGCGTATGCACATATATATTTATTGAAAAAAAAAAGATGAAATTCTGTTCAACCTTTACAACGCACTCCGAAAAAAAAAAGATCGTTTATAATATATTGAATGTTTATGCATTTATAATAGAACGAATTTTATAAATCAAATTATAAAGATATACCTTTTTCTTAATACTTTTAATTTTAAATCGAAATCTAATTATTAAAATTGGGAGTTACACTGGCGAACTCTTTTGAATTTTATTTTTTCTATCATTATTCCTTAGTCTAGATAAACACTTTTTTGTTTTAAATTATATTTTTTTTTAATAAAAGATTTTATAACGTAATGAGAATGAAGGAGTTTTGGATTTGAAATCATTAAAGTTATATTTTTTTTTGTGGTATGGGAATCTTACAAAAGGTATTTTTTTTGTGAACGGAAATTTTGATTAAAATGAAGCTTTAGATACTTTTGTTAGGGTGGGTGTGGACGGACAGAGATGAGTGAGAGGTAAAGGATGATGAGAAGAGTGAGTTAGGGGGTCTTTGCTTTTAGTATTTGGAGGTCGCAAAAGCCAAGGACGCTTCTATAGGGTGAAGCGTGGGGGGGAATTTGCCTCATGGACAAATAACACCATGTCCAAGTCACTCTCCAGGGTTGCCACTTTTCTTTATTGATTTTTATATTTATTTTAAATTTTCTTTAACCTCAGTACAAAAATTAAAAGTTTTTCTTTTTTGTTTTCGGTCTCAAATTTTATATTTGAACCTATATTATTTTAAAAAATTTTTTTTTCGGCATGTATGTAATTAGTGACGATAGTTCTGATTTGCAACGGCAAGAACCTACCCCAACCGACGAGCAGAACCTTGGCTTAAGCAAGCATGCCGAGCCGTTGTAAGCAGGACACCCTACGCTCCCGATGCCAAGATCGGCCTTCTCAACCCTGTTAGCAGGAGGTCGTAATGGTGGGTAAAAGGGGCGGAGGGGTTCAAGGATATCGAAGATTTGAAAGTGTTAATGTGCTGTTTTCTTTTTTTTGTTATTTGTGGTCTGAGGGTCATAGCACCTTCCGACGGGAAGTTAAGGAACCTTTCGGTCTAAGAGTCCTTGGACAACCAACACCAGGTTCCGTTACATAATGATATTAAAAAAAAAATTGGAAAATCATATCGCACTGAGAAAGAAGATAAAAATATTGATTATGTTCACTGGGACAATCCAAACGAGCTTGTAGATCGACTTCGACTTTTAACTTGTGGAAAACGATCTATAGGATTTTATCTATTTTCTATTTATTATTTTTATGTGTATTTAAAACCAACAGTCGATACAGTTTGAGGTTACCTGGTAGACTTTTAGCAAACCTTCTAACCCTTTAGCTATTTCAATTTACTTCAATTAAAAAAATGAAAACGAAGGTAAGGCAGTGATGATGATGGAGGTGAAAGTTGTCGGAAGTGTGGTGAGTTTAATCCATTTTGTGAGTGTACAATGCAGGCAAATGGCTGACATTGTCCATTTGCTAGAGAAGATTTTTGCGAGAGAAAATGCTGAAAAGAAATGATGACGATGAAAGAGAACACATACATTCACAAAAGGAAGCATTTTCTATCATGGCAGTGTTTCCGGGAGGTATTTTCTTCGTAGATTTTGACCAGAAATCGGAAATTTTATCACACTTATTTTTAATAAATTCAAAAATAATTTTTTAAATAAAATTTTCGATCTCTTGGTTAAAGATACGGTCGGGAATGACGTCTTCCGGAACCCCTTCCATCGCCATATTTGGATGTTCTCTCACGAATGAAATGGCTGACGCGATGAGGGTTGCCGCCCGGGTATAAAAGGAGGTGCTTGCCAAGATTCCATCTCTTTTTGGTGTCGAATTTTTATACGGGTCGCTTTCGTCTTTTGGTCAGTCGCTATAAAATAAAGTTTTAACTTCTCCAAGTGTACGTTGTTTTAAGCCTGATTTCTATTTTACTAACAATAAAACAAATTTTCAAAAACATTTGAAAAACAAAAAAACGCGTTGTATAGTTTGCAAAAACCAACTGCTCTACGCCAAAACGCTTGAAAATACGAAAATGCGCTATATACCTACGCGTTCTTGTAGTGAAACTTAATTAAGTTTTCGCGCACGCGTCCGCAAATTATAAAATAACGTAACTACAAAAAAAACAGCTTAAAACCACCTAAAAAGTGTGCAAAATCACCCATTTTATATACCTACCTGCTAAACAAACAAAAAAAAAACATCATGCAAACACTAATCTAATCTGAAAAAAAAAATAACGTGCAAAAAAAAATACCCAAAAGTTCGAAAGCATAAAGCCCCCCAAACTACCCGTATTACCATTGGTTGAGACCACCGCCACTCGGTTCCGCCATATCCAGTTACCAAACGTACCTATGTGTCCTCCAGAGCCCCTCCCCAAAAAATCCCGGATTGGCAAATATATTGTGAGACCTAGTCACCAGGCACCCTCATCTATTGTGCAGACTGTACCAAGCTATAGTGAAAAACAAAAAAAAAACAAAAAATCATAAGTGACCCGCCAAAAAAAAAAAGAAGAAGCAAAATCATATCCGCAATTTGATTGATTAAGCCGCCAATTAATAATCGAGAGAAACGATAAACCACCAGCTATACAGTCCCAGTTACAAGTTTTCACCACATCCCCACAACTCGCAGCTAATCTTTCATCTTTATCAACCCATCATTACCTGCACGTTTAATATAGTATATAATTTAATTAGTTTTTTTTTCCTAAGTTAAGTCTTATAGTTAAAGTTTTTCACCTCTCCTTCCTAGTTCACCACACATATTTAAATCTCTCAAAGTTTTAAAAAATTATTCAAAATTTCCTATTGGAAATTTTAACTGAAACTGAATCTTCGAATAAATTCTTGAATGGTGAAGTGATTTGTTTTGCTCAAGTGGTTAAAATTTTATGTCAGTTAAACAGGTACAAATGGTACAAAAAACCTATGAAGCGGTGCACCCCCTCACAGGAATTTCATAAAGCTGGTAAGTTTCCATTTTATTTTATTTTTGAATATTTGAACATAAATGATTCACTTTACCTATATAATATATGTATCAACAAAATTACTCGCAAAAAAAAAAAAACAATTCACAAGCAAAAAGATAAGCCGAACTTGCAATCCACGGCGAATTATAGATTTGAGAGCGAGAGAGCCAAATAATTAAAATTCAACGTGGTGAGCTTTGAAGCGAATGTTAGAGAGAGCGAATCAGAATCTCATTGTCAAATTACATTTCGTGATTATTATTAGATTTTCATTTGTAGGTATTATAATTTTAATTTAAAGAAAATAATAGAGAAACAGTTTCAATTACAATAAAAGAAAAATAATAGAAACCAAAAAAAAAAAAAAACACAAAAACAAAAACAAAATTTCCTACATGTAATTTATGTACATATGCAATTAAATTAAAAAGAACGAATCAAATTTAGAATCTACCCACCTTGGAATAATGCTTCTCTCTCATTTGTTCAAATAGAGTGTTTTTAAGAATTATATATATACCTATATATATAAAAGTAAAACAAATAGTAAGCAGATTGATATTTAGACTGCACAAATCTAAAGGAATCTCTATTTAATTTAATGTTCTTTTTTAGGTTTAACGCCCTTTTTTTTTGATTTGCTTTTAGCTAACATTTTTTTTATTTCTGAAAAAAAAATTATAACAATTTGAAAAAAAAAGATAATATATATATATATATACATTTTTGGATTAAAATCAAACTTTATAGAAAAATTGAAAAGAAAAGATATACCTAGTAGATTTAACAAGCTCGACTGTTGGTTTTTTTTTTCTTTTTAATTATATATTTCTAAATTACTTTATATTATTATTTCTCTAGGTTTTGATTTATATTATTTCTTAGACTAAATCATTTTTTTTACATTTTAGTATGAGTATTTATTAGGATAGGTTAAGTTTATTATTTTTGTTATTATTTTTCCGGAATAAATTTGAAACTTATACTTGAAGGTACACCTTTAGTCTTTTATTGTTTCCGCAGATGGAAATAAAAGAGTTTTGGATAGTTTTTTTTTCTAGTTATTTGGATTTATAGATATTAGGAATGCGGTTATATTAAGTGACGTCATAGGTGGATGTGGCGAGATGAGTCAAGAGTATCGGGAGACCAGTTGGAAGTGAAAGGTAACGTGAAGGTTTATTTTTTTGTCTTTGTCCTTTCACTTACTAGGTGATTAATGGAAAAGGGTACTGAAAATTCATTTTTTTTTAGGATCTTGGCTTCCACAGGAGAGGGATGAAAAATTAAAACTTAATATGTAAATATCTAAGTACAAGTTAGGGGCTGTTATACAAATTGAGGACATAACAGCCATGGTAGTATCTATTATGATACGTGGGTGGGATACCCCTCTGAGAGACAACTACACCGAGTTCTCTCCTCACTTGGAAATTTTTAGACTTTAGGTTATATCAAGGCGAAATCGGGCTCCTATTTTGAACCCGAAATTTCATTTATAACTTCTCCGGCATGTAACTTATACGTAACGACCGTTCAGTGAGGCGATGGCAAGAACCCCCCCCATTCCGACGAGCTAGGATGTGCTGACGCTAGCATGCCACGCCATCGCAACCTGAACACTCTTCCTTCTTGCTATCAGGACCAGCCCTCTGTACCTGTAAACAGGGGGGTTGGTAAAGGTAGATTAGGGGAAGGATGGGATAAAGGGCTCAGGATAGGGTTTTTTTTCGATGATGTGCTGGCGCGTTGTATGTTTCTGGATTATAGCATCTCCGAGATGGGAGATTATGGAACACCCTATTGAGAGTCCTTTTTGCCGACAACACCTCGGACCGTTACAGGTGGCGCCCAACGTGGGGCCCGATTCGTCTTGAGTAATATCCTTATAAGAAGCTAAGATAAATATAAAAAAATTATTTTGTTGGACAAAGTTTGTTATTTTTTTTTTCCTTTTTATTTTCTCATAAATTTGCATTTTTTTTTAATTGCGAAATTTCATTACCCTTGTCTAACTTTATCCTTCTCATGCATACAGACGTTTCTTTTTTTTTCTATTTTTTTTGGTTGTGAGAGTGAAATGGGTGATTGGACGTCCAGTAAATGGGTATGAAGTTTTTCCCTATTAAGTGTGTGTGCGACAATCATTTTTCCGAATCAACACAAATTTCAAAGTTAAACCCTTTTCAATTCTATTTTGAATCCGTATTTTTGGTATACAGCCGAATCTATAGTTGTTTAGATAGATCGTTTTGAATTTTTACATACTGAGGAACGAAGCGATGTCGACCGATAGTATGAGCTCTGGAAGCAACGTACTATGCCAGTTGCGAGTTGTATATATTCCCAGTTTTGTTTATGTTTATAAAATCACCTCTGTAGGCAACACAATATTACATTTTTTTTATTTATCCAGTTGAATGCATATTTTTCAGCTTCCATAAAAAAAATTTTTCAAGTGAGTCCAGTTCAAAACTTTATATATTTTTTTTTTTACCTCTGCAGTCTTCTGATTTCTTTTTTATTCATTCGTCACATCCACCCGACAAATTTATGATAAATTTTTAATCAAGAAAAATAATACACAAATATACTCATGTATATGAGAATAGTTATAAGTTATACAATATTAATTCTCTTTCCGGTTTTATTTGATCAGTCTATTTTTTTTAGTTTTAGGTTCATTCCAAATCTTAAATTTTCTTTCGTTTTTTGTATCTTTAGTTACTGTTGACAAATAACTTTTTTGGACATAGTTTTATTTATTTTTTTTTTTGGTATCTCTTTTTGGTAATTATTCTTGATTTTTATATTCATTAAATATATATCTTTTCTTCCTTACTCAATCAATTATTTTAATTAAGTTTTTCTTTGCGATTTTCGTTCTTCTAAATTCATAGAAGGTTTTTAAAATTTAGTTCGGTTTAGATAAAAGCTTATGTCTTCAACTGAGGAAAGTAAGATATACAACTTACGTTCCACTCGTGGTCGAGGATCTGGTCCAAATATTGTTGGAAGAGGATCTAGCCTAAAAACTCGTGGTCGGGGATTTAATCATAACTTACGTGGTTGCGGATCTAGCAAATCAAGTCGAGGTCGTAGTAGCAATAATAACAGTCTTGTACTCGGTGCAATGGCTAATAAAACCAATCGTGATGACATATCCGGATTAGGTTCGGAATTACCCCCTTTAGTACCTCCAAGCCAAAACCCTGAGGTTGAGGAGCGTTCTGCAGCAGATACCCACCCAGACATGCCATCTGGATCCCAAGGCTTTCTTAGAAATAGGGATAGTTTGTCTCTAGGGGCCCGACAGTTTAGTAATCAGGAAGAAGTAGATTTACCAGCCTACATTCAGGGTCTTGTAACCGCCTCGGTAGGAATCAGTAGAACAGAGGATTTGCAGGTAATTCGAAAAGAACTAGAATCGAATAGGGCCGAATTGAAAAAGCAAATGGCAGATATCATCCGAGAAACTTTAAGGGAAAGCACTCCATCGGTTCAAACTGAATATGAAGTACGCCGTCGACCTCCACAAAATAACGAACCCAATGCTCCTGCCCAAAATTTCTCTAGACAAGGTGAATCGGCATCGAGATTAAATCATTCGAATCTTAATCCCAATGCAGATGAATTTTTAGCACGAATAAGAAACATGAACTTAGATGGCTACTCCGATAGGCCAACGCAAGAGAGCCCCTTAAGAGCTAATAATTTATCTCTTCATTCAAATTCGAAAGTTTATAGTTATCATAAATGGGGTTTAAAATATGATAATCTTAAAATGACGGTTGATGAATTCATCTTTCGATTAGAAAGATTAAAGGATTGTTACGGTGCTTCGTGGCAAGAGATCGTATTGAATTTTCACCAGTTCGTTACCGGTCAGGTTGAAAACTGGTATTGGGTTTTTCTGAAATCAAATCCGAGAATAGATTGGCCAGGTCTCCGGTTTGCGTTAATGGAACAGTTTCGTTCTCTTGAGACTGACGCCGAGCTGTCGAAACAATTATACGATCGCCGACAAAAACCCAACGAAAGTTTTGACGACTTTTTCATGACGATACAGAAGATGAACACTCGGTTGCTTTGCCCAAAGCCAAATAACGAGCTGATAACCCTGTTAAAACAAAATGTACATAGTCGAATGGGTGAGTTATTGTCGACTTTTAGGACTCAGAGTCTCAACGAAATGGCTTACGTATGCCGTAATATGGAAAAATACATTAACGAACAAAACAAATTGAAAATTCGAAATCCTATAGCCCAACCTTTCCGTAGGAACTTGAACGAAATTGATTTTTCAAACGAGTTCACAGCGGCAACCTCAGACTCCATTGAAGCCGTTCAGTTGCAAAGAGATAGAGACAGTAGTAATTATACGTGTTGGAACTGTAGAAAATTAGGCCACAGTTACCTTGAGTGTCCAGTACCACAGAGATCTTTGTTTTGCTACCGATGTGGTAAAGAAGGCACAACTTCACCTCAGTGCACAAGTCCTAAATGCGCGGGAAACTCACGGCAGAGCAAACTATCAACCGGGATGGCTTGCTCTCAGAAGCAGAGACCGGACACCCTTTAGATTTTACGCATTCCAATTCAATCTTACCCTGTCATTACTCAAATTTACAATTTAAAATTTTAAAAAGACCGAATAATTTAGAAAAGATAAAATTAAAGACATCAACTCCACCAGCCAAAATTTCACATCCATTAAAGACTCTTCACCAGCGCCAAATAGAGTATTATACAGCTAGGGAAAAGATTTTCGGTGATTCAAAATTGCCTATATCTCCTAGAATCGCTAGAATTCGAGATCGAAAGAAAAATAGAAAAATTGCATTAAAAAACATTGAAGAAACAACTTTGTGTTCTTCAGATGATCCTCGTCCCTATGCCAATATCAAGATTTTTGGTGAAAGCATGCTGGGTTTGCTAGACAGCGGTGCTAGCATAAGTTGCCTTGGTCTAGATTGCTACGATTTTCTGAACAAACACAAGGTTGCTTACACTCGTTTTTCTTCAAATGTTCGAACAGCGGATGGTCACACCCAACCTATCACAGGAAAATTTGTTGCAGATATAATTTATAAAAATCAAACTAAAAAGCTAGAAATGTACATTGTTCCATCACTTCAACAGAAATTGTATCTAGGGATCAATTTCTGGAAGGTGTTCGATATTGCTCCTCATTTGATATCGGAAATTTCATCATCTTACACTCCTTTAAACAATATGTCTTCAGAGATGCGTGAGCTATCTGAGAGTGAATTCAGTAAACTACAAACAGTCATCAGCATGTTCCCGTCCTTTGCCACTCTTGGTCTTGGACAAACCAAGCTGGAGGAACATGAAATCGACACAGGGGATGCCGAGCCAATAAAACAAAGACACTATCCTGTGTCTCCAGCGGTTCAAAAGTTATTGTATGAGGAATTGGATAGGTTACTTGAAATGGGGATAATTGAAGAAAGTAATAGCCCTTGGAGCTCTCCAGTAGTCTTGATTCGCAAACCCGGTAAAAACCGGATGTGTCTAGACTACCGGAAGGTCAACGAAAAGACGAAGAAAAGTGCCTATCCTTTGCCTCATATACAGGCTTTACTAAGTCGTCTTTCAGATACTCACTACATTTCTAGTGTGGATCTGAAGGACGCCTTTCTGCAGATACCGCTGGAGGAGTCTTCACGGGAAAAGACAGCGTTCACGGTTCCCGGTAGGCCTCTGTACCAATTCAAGGTAATGCCCTTTGGCCTTTGCAATGCTCCGCAACGTCTTTGCAAATTGATGGACAAAGTGGTACCCCACGAATTAAAAGAAAATGTTTTTGTTTACTTGGACGATCTTCTGATAGTCTCGCGCACTTTTGAGGAACATATCCGTTTTCTAAATATCGTCGCAGATAGGCTGAAAACAGCAGGCTTGACAATCAATCTAGAAAAATCGAGGTTCTGTTTTAAGGAATTAAAATATTTAGGCTACATAATCGGCGATGGGTGTCTTAAGACCGATCCGGCAAAAGTTTCTCGTATTACAGATTTTCCTGTCCCTCAAAATCAACGACAGGTACGTAGGTTTCTTGGTATGTCTGGGTGGTATCGCAGATTTGTGCGGGATTATAGCACCCTTGCCGCCCCCATCACTAATACGTTGAAAAAGAACATCAAATTTGAATTTACTAACGAAGCTCTTGAGTCCTTTCAAAAGATTAAGGACATTTTAACATCAGCTCCGGTCCTTGTCAATCCTGATTACACTAAGCCTTTTGTCATTTTGTGTGATGCTTCGTCGACTGGAATAGGAGGCGTTTTATGTCAAAAGGACGAAGAAGGAAACGAACGTCCCATTTTCTTTTACTCACACAAATTGAATAGAGCTCAGTGTAATTATAGCGTCACTGAACGTGAGTGCTTGGCGGCGGTTAAAAGCATCGAACAATTTCGTCCGTATGTTGAGGGATATCATTTTAAAGTAGTAACCGACCATGCTAGTTTAAAGTGGTTGATGGGTCAAAAGGACCTCAGTGGTAGATTGGCTCGGTGGAGTCTGAAACTTCAAGGATATGACTTCGATATCGAGCATCGTAAAGGTTCGCAGCATGTCGTGCCAGACGCTCTGTCTAGAGTTTTCGCAGCTGACGAGTTGAATCTAGATGCCTTATCGGGGGAATATCCTTCTGATGTACTGCACATAGATCTAACAGATCCCAGTTTTAAATCTGAGGAATATGTTCAGATCATTGACACCATCACAAAACAAAAAGATCAGCTGCCAGACCTTCAAGTCTCGGACGATTTCGTGTACAAGAAGGTCCAACACAGCACAGGGAATCCTTTACAGGATGACCTTGGATGGAAGTTATGGATTCCATCGCAGTTAACTACCCAACTGATCACTTTGGCTCATCAACCACCAAGAGCTGCGCATGGTGGCTTAGGTAAAACTCTTCATAGGTTGCGACAGCAATACTTTTGGCCAAACATGGCTTCACAGGTGAAATTGTACGTGAAAAATTGCGAAATTTGTAAAATGTCAAAAGCATCCAACCAGATTCTACGACAACCAATGGGAAAGGCCTTTGAAGTGGATCGCCCGTTCCAGCACATTTACATGGATTTCCTTGGTCCATATCCTCGATCGAAAAAAGGCAACATCCACATAATCATCGCTCTTGATCAGTTAACCAAATTTGTTGTTATTAAAGCCATCAGAACTGCCACATCGGAAACTGCAGTTAAGTTTTTAAATGAAGATATCCTCTGTATGTTTGGTGTGCCTGAATCCATCTTAACCGATAACGGTAAACAATTTATTAGCTCAAATTTTTCAAATTTTTTATCTTCGTATGGCATTCAGCATGTTAAAACCGCTTCGTATGCGCCGCAAGCTAATGCTAGCGAGCGTGTAAACCGTTCTATCCTTGCTGCTATTAGGTCGTATATAGGAGATGATCAAAGAAATTGGGATGTGCACCTCCCCGCTATAACCTGTGCTCTCAGAACGGCTACCCATTCGGCTATAGGTATGTCTCCTTATGAGGCTTTGTTTGGCTTAAAAATGGTTGAACATGCTTCTGAATTTGAACTTCTTCGTAAACTAGATTCTGTTAACAACTCTGAACTTAACGTCATTCCGAAATCATCAAAAATGAACATTATCCATTCAGCCATAAAAGATTCTCTACAAAGAGCCCATGAAACCTATGAACATATTTATAACACCCGAAGTAAAACTGTGAAGTACAATATTGGCGATGTTGTTTACAAGAGAAATTTTGTACTTAGTGACGCAGCAAAGAAAATAAACGCCAAGCTGTGCCCTAAATTTACAAAAGCGAAAATTAAAAAACTCATAGGAAATAATCTCTATGAATTGGAAGACGAAAACGGAAAGGTGTTAGGAATTTTTCACTCGAAAGACATCAAGAGATAAATTTCTCCTTGTAATATTCACCCGGCCAACTACAGTCTGAACATGAGATATTTTCTCGGGCGTGGGTCGATTAGAGATTTTTTTTTAAATAACGTTCCTTTTCTTATCCATTTCTTTCGTTAATGCTTTGAAATGTATAAGTTTTGTGGAAAACGATCTATAGGATTTTATCTATTTTCTATTTATTATTTTTATGTGTATTTAAAACCAACAGTCGATACAGTTTGAGGTTAGCTGGTAGACTTTTAGCAAACCTTCTAACCCTTTAGCTATTTCAATTTACTTCAATTAAAAAAATGAAAACGAAGGTAAGGCAGTGATGATGATGGAGGTGAAAGTTGTCGGAAGTGTGGTGAGTTTAATCCATTTTGTGAGTGTACAATGCAGGCAAATGGCTGACATTGTCCATTTGCTAGAGAAGATTTTTGCGAGAGAAAATGCTGAAAAGAAATGATGACGATGAAAGAGAACACATACATTCACAAAAGGAAGCATTTTCTATCATGGCAGTGTTTCCGGGAGGTATTTTCTTCGTAGATTTTGACCAGAAATCGGAAATTTTATCACACTTATTTTTAATAAATTCAAAAATAATTTTTTAAATAAAATTTTCGATCTCTTGGTTAAAGATACGGTCGGGAATGACGTCTTCCGGAACCCCTTCCATCGCCATATTTGGATGTTCTCTCACGAATGATATGGCTGACGCGATGAGGGTTGCCGCCCGGGTATAAAAGGAGGTGCTTGCCAAGATTCCATCTCTTTTTGGTGTCGAATTTTTATACGGGTCGCTTTCGTCTTTTGGTCAGTCGCTATAAAATAAAGTTTTAACTTCTCCAAGTGTACGTTGTTTTAAGCCTGATTTCTATTTTACTAACAATAAAACAAATTTTCAAAAACATTTGAAAAACAAAAAAACGCGTTGTATAGTTTGCAAAAACCAACTGCTCTACGCCAAAACGCTTGAAAATACGAAAATGCGCTATATACCTACGCGTTCTTGTAGTGAAACTTAATTAAGTTTTCGCGCACGCGTCCGCAAATTATAAAATAACGTAACTACAAAAAAAACAGCTTAAAACCACCTAAAAAGTGTGCAAAATCACCCATTTTATATACCTACCTGCTAAACAAACAAAAAAAAAACATCATGCAAACACTAATCTAATCTGAAAAAAAAAATAACGTGCAAAAAAAAATACCCAAAAGTTCGAAAGCATAAAGCCCCCCAAACTACCCGTATTACCATTGGTTGAGACCACCGCCACTCGGTTCCGCCATATCCAGTTACCAAACGTACCTATGTGTCCTCCAGAGCCCCTCCCCAAAAAATCCCGGATTGGCAAATATATTGTGAGACCTAGTCACCAGGCACCCTCATCTATTGTGCAGACTGTACCAAGCTATAGTGAAAAACAAAAAAAAAACAAAAAATCATAAGTGACCCGCCAAAAAAAAAAAGAAGAAGCAAAATCATATCCGCAATTTGATTGATTAAGCCGCCAACTAATAATCGAGAGAAACGATAAACCACCAGCTATACAGTCCCAGTTACAAGTTTTCACCACATCCCCACAACTCGCAGCTAATCTTTCATCTTTATCAACCCATCATTACCTGCACGTTTAATATAGTATATAATTTAATTAGTTTTTTTTTCCTAAGTTAATTCTTATAGTTAAAGTTTTTCACCTCTCCTTCCTAGTTCACCACACATATTTAAATCTCTCAAAGTTTTAAAAAATTATTCAAAATTTCCTATTGGAAATTTTAACTGAAACTGAATCTTCGAATAAATTCTTGAATGGTGAAGTGATTTGTTTTGCTCAAGTGGTTAAAATTTTATGTCAGTTAAACAGGTACAAATGGTACAAAAAACCTATGAAGCGGTGCACCCCCTCACAGGAATTTCATAAAGCTGGTAAGTTTCCATTTTATTTTATTTTTGAATATTTGAACATAAATGATTCACTTTACCTATATAATATATGTATCAACAAAATTACTCGCAAAAAAAAAAAAACAATTCACAAGCAAAAAGATAAGCCGAACTTGCAATCCACGGCGAATTATAGATTTGAGAGCGAGAGAGCCAAATAATTAAAATTCAACGTGGTGAGCTTTGAAGCGAATGTTAGAGAGAGCGAATCAGAATCTCATTGTCAAATTACATTTCGTGATTATTATTAGATTTTCATTTGTAGGTATTATAATTTTAATTTAAAGAAAATAATAGAGAAACAGTTTCAATTACAATAAAAGAAAAATAATAGAAACCAAAAAAAAAAAAAAACACAAAAACAAAAACAAAAACAAAATTTCCTACATGTAATTTATGTACATATGCAATTAAATTAAAAAGAACGAATCAAATTTAGAATCTACCCACCTTGGAATAATGCTTCTCTCTCATTTGTTCAAATAGAGTGTTTTTAAGAATTATATATATACCTATATATATAAAAGTAAAACAAATAGTAAGCAGATTGATATTTAGACTGCACAAATCTAAAGGAATCTCTATTTAATTTAATGTTCTTTTTTAGGTTTAACGCCCTTTTTTTTTGATTTGCTTTTAGCTAACATTTTTTTTATTTCTGAAAAAAAAATTATAACAATTTGAAAAAAAAAGATAATATATATATATATATACATTTTTGGATTAAAATCAAACTTTATAGAAAAATTGAAAAGAAAAGATATACCTAGTAGATTTAACAAGCTCGACTGTTGGTTTTTTTTTTCTTTTTAATTATATATTTCTAAATTACTTTATATTATTATTTCTCTAGGTTTTGATTTATATTATTTCTTAGACTAAATCATTTTTTTTACATTTTAGTATGAGTATTTATTAGGATAGGTTAAGTTTATTATTTTTGTTATTATTTTTCCGGAATAAATTTGAAACTTATACTTGAAGGTACACCTTTAGTCTTTTATTGTTTCCGCAGATGGAAATAAAAGAGTTTTGGATAGTTTTTTTTTCTCGTTATTTGGATTTATAGATATTAGGAATGCGGTTATATTAAGTGACGTCATAGGTGGATGTGGCGAGATGAGTCAAGAGTATCGGGAGACCAGTTGGAAGTGAAAGGTAACGTGAAGGTTTATTTTTTTGTCTTTGTCCTTTCACTTACTAGGTGATTAATGGAAAAGGGTACTGAAAATTCATTTTTTTTTAGGATCTTGGCTTCCACAGGAGAGGGATGAAAAATTAAAACTTAATATGTAAATATCTAAGTACAAGTTAGGGGCTGTTATACAAATTGAGGACATAACAGCCATGGTAGTATCTATTATGATACGTGGGTGGGATACCCCTCTGAGAGACAACTACACCGAGTTCTCTCCTCACTTGGAAATTTTTAGACTTTAGGTTATATCAAGGCGAAATCGGGCTCCTATTTTGAACCCGAAATTTCATTTATAACTTCTCCGGCATGTAACTTATACGTAACGACCGTTCAGTGAGGCGATGGCAAGAACCCCCCCCATTCCGACGAGCTAGGATGTGCTGACGCTAGCATGCCACGCCATCGCAACCTGAACACTCTTCCTTCTTGCTATCAGGACCAGCCCTCTGTACCTGTAAACAGGGGGGTTGGTAAAGGTAGATTAGGGGAAGGATGGGATAAAGGGCTCAGGATAGGGTTTTTTTTCGATGATGTGCTGGCGCGTTGTATGTTTCTGGATTATAGCATCTCCGAGATGGGAGATTATGGAACACCCTATTGAGAGTCCTTTTTGCCGACAACACCTCGGACCGTTACAAACTGCATCTCAAAGTGCCGGTAATAATAATCATCATAATGAAATAATATCAATTATAGAAGAACTTCGCAAAGCAAATATCATATATTAATACCTTAATCAATAAAAAGTATTCAGTTAAAATAGACTATGAGTTGTGACAAGTTTGGAAGAAGCTCTGAGTCTGATCGATATCTTGTCGGGCCACAGGGTTCCAAAGGTAACGGTTTCAAATTATTACCGAATGGTGAATATGACATTGAAGGCAAATATATAAATAATCTAAGACCACCCCAAATGCTACACCAAGCAGCAACAAAAGGATATGTTGATCAAAATTATTTACAAACTATTAATGTATGTGATGATAAGTTGAAAAAAAAGAAAAAAAGATGAAGGACTACATTGATGCACATATTTTTAATATAGTCAAGTTATTTGAAGATTTAAAAAAAAATGAAGGAGGAGATAAGATTCTCATCTGTATAAATAAACAAACTCAAATACTTTATTTTTTATTTTACATTCTCATTTCAATTTAAAAACATGTTTCTCTTAAATTCAGCAATTGAAAACATTCTATCTTTTTTTAAAACCAACGAAAACATAACACATATTAGAAAAACACTGTTCCGAAGTAAAAAAAAAATATTTCGTTTATAAGGAGTTTCGAAAATAACGATTGTCTGCTATCACCCGATGGATGTCATTTCCTGAGTTGTCCCTGGTTATCAAATCTATGCAAGGATGGACCGGATACTTGTGCATGCTTTCATATTGCATTAAAATTTAAAATTAAGAAAATTTTGGATTTTTATAAAATGATACTATGTAGATGTAGAATAATTTTATAAATATACATATTATATACATGAATTTTTTAAATAAAATTTTTAAAATGCAAAAAAATCTGTGTTTTTATTCCAAAAAAAACAAAACCCTTTCCCCTATTACCTTATGTTGCAGTCAGTTTCTCGGCCTGCGTATGATGTTGTAAAAAATCCCCATTTATGTTACACTGAGTTTCAAACAAATATGTTGCTACCTATTCTCACCCCATAATTTTGTTTAAAATCTCATTGAGTTTCACGGCCTGCCTATGATGCTGAAAAAAATGTAAACACCCATATTATGTTGCACTGAGCTGAAACTATAATTGTATATAGCTATCACAACCTGCGTGTGATGCTGAAACATAAAATGTATGTAGTTTTCGTCTATGCGTATTTCCAACCCTCATAAGTTGCTTAAAAACCCAACTGAGTTTCATAGCCTGCGTATGATGATGAAAAAATGTAGGTAAAAAATCAAATTCAGTTTCATAGCCTGTGTGTAAAGGTCAGACAAACAATCCATATAGCTATCTCTTCTCAACACCCATATATTTCCTTAAAATCCAATTGGGTTTCACAACCAGCATAATGTTTGCTGAAACAAAAAGTGTATATAACATCTGAACCATTTTGCACGTGGCGACGACGAAAACAAAAATAACACAACGTGGTTGTTTACAAAACTCGGTTCACCTGCGTTATAAATATCGTCATCATAGTAATACCCTCTTCTTCCCAACGCACGATTTGTAAATATCATACATTTCTAAAAATCTTAATCTAAAAATAGAATTCCGATCTTCCAACCCCCTAATTCTACGACCAGCACTTGTTCACTCATTAAGGCGTCTTTGAACACACAAGAAATTATGCCTCCCAAAAAGTTGGTGATGGTCACACTAAAACTGACTAGATTCCCCGCATTTATGTTGCACTGAGTTTCAAAGCCTGCGTATGATGCTGAAAACGAAATATTGGTAGCTATTACACAGGCCTACAAAATAAAGAAAATTTTTTGGTGCCGCCATAAATGATATCATTTTTGTTTGTCCACTGTCACTAAATACGAACAACGGTATTTTCAAGTTAAAGCTACGTACAGTTTTTTTTAACCCTCGCTTACTTTTTTTTTCGCATATGTGGCCGAGTTTTCTTGTCATTTAGGTCATTTTGTCTATTTTCAAGCGATTTAAATTAAAGTTTTTGATGTGTCTTCTTAGAAGAGCAGATGCTTAAATGATCCCACTTCATTTTGTTATATTTGTGGTGAATTCACAGTGAAAAAAAAGTCAAAAGCCTATTACAAAGTGGAAATAAACATGGTGCCGTTCCACTTGTTCATTCCACGAAAATAAAGGAGTATCAGTCTGTGTCTCTTGTTTTAGAATAACTGAAAATTCATGATCATCAGTGGTTATATATGCGTGGATTTAAAAATGGTTAACTTTTTACTAGGACAACAAAGTGGTTTCACCAAATTTCCATGTTTCATGTTTTTCAGTTGTTAATAGGGCAAAAACGAAATTGACCACTGGATCAAGCAAGGTTGTCTTGTGAGGAATCTTTAACTATTGGCAAACACAGCGTCTTAAACTCACCTCTAGTTTTGAGATAAGAAATAATTTTGCCTCCATTGCACATAAAATTAGGTTTGATGAACGATACGTAAAAGCATTTGTTAAAACTGGCTTTTATTTTATTTATATTAAAAAAAAAATTCTTAGTTTGAATACAGAAAAAGTTAAGGCTGGTATGTTTGATGGACCACAAATAAGATATTTGATAAAAGATGACCAATTCTTTCATTCAATGAATTATTTAGAATCTGCAATATAGTGAACAATTTTTTATGAAATCATAAGTCCGTAAATTACCAAGACTTAGTTCTGGGCTTTCTGGAAAATTTTAAAAGAATGAGTATTAAAGTTCAATACCTCTACAGTCATTCGGAAAGATTTTCCAAAAATCTTGACTCATATAGCGAGAAACAAAGAGAACGGTTCCACCAGGACTTAGAAGTCATGAAAGAAAGGTATCAAGGCCGATGGGAAGATGTTTTGATGGCTGGTGTATCCCGCGATAATGTCTTAAGGACACTCATGAAAGAAAATCTCTAAAAAGAAGCTTTCTTCATGTAGCATAACGCTATTAACTGTTAAAAAATCGCTAAATTTGTATTATTTGCACATAATGTTGTATCTCAAAAACTACACGTAGGATCTAAAAAGTAAGTATGCAGTTAGAACCAGGGTAACTAGTTAACATAGAAACAGTTTTCACTTTGGCGGCACCAAAAACACTGTAGGCCTGTGTTATCAACCCTGCACTGAGTTTCATGGCCCGCGTAACCACCTTAATTAGATTAACAAAAGTATTCTAAGAGTATTTATTTAAAAAAAAAATCTTTTTATAATAGGGTATTTACTGAGCATAACAAAACTATAAAAAAAAAGAAATTTAAGTATTTGTTTTTATTTATTGGAAAGGAGTTCTGATCAATTTTTTTTCTGTTCGTAATATTTCATACTCTTATTTAACTAAAATACACACTCAATATAGAAAAAAACTTATAAATATACAACATGCTAACTTGATTTAATCATTCGTTAAAAATATGAGTAGAAGAAATGTTGTCGATGAATTGCATTAACCAGCTCGAAGAAATTTTAAAAGACGTCATGTCATAATTAAAGGATTCGATGATCTATGGCAAGCTGATTTAGTTGAAGTGATACCATACAGCAGAGAAAATAAAGGAAATAAATACTTGCTGACTTTGGTTGATACTTTTTTTAAAGTTCGCTTGGGCAAAACCATTAAAAAACAAAAAAATCTGAAAGTGTTGCAGAAGCTACGAACAGTATTTTTAAAGAATCTGGACGTTTACCCAAAAACATACAAACCGATGATGGAAAAGAGTTTTTCAACAAAAAATTTAAAGAACTGATGTCTCGTTGTCAAATAAATCATTATTCAACGTTTAGCAGCTTAAAAGCATCTATTGTTGAACGTTTCAATTGAACTCTGAAGGAAAAGATGTGGAAAGAATTAAGTTTCAATGCGGACTTTAATTGGACTCAGATCATAAACAAGCTACTGTATGACTATAATAATACCATCCATAGAACGATACGCAGAAGTCCAGCTAGCGTAAATACACATAACGCGAAGGAATTACTTGAGACTTCATATAATCATATAAAAAAATCACCAAAGCCAAGATTTAAAATTGGTGACAATGTTCGAATAACCAAGTTTAAACACGTTTTTGAAAAGGGTTACACACCATACTGGACAACAGAAATATTCCAGATAAAAAAAATTAAACTAACAAATCCACCTACATATTTACTTAATGATTTTGAAAACAAAAACATAAGCGGAAGCTTCTATGAGGCTGAATTACAAAAAACAAATTTGTTGATACATTCCTGGTTGAAAAAATATTAAGTCGAAGTGGAGAAAAAGTATTTGTTAAATGGTTAGGATTTCCTTCATCGTATAATTCATGGAAAAATAAAACGCAACTATTATAAATTTTTTTTGTATTAAAAATAAAATAACTTAAATACATATTGTTTCTTTTTTATTTTAACCTTTCGTACAAAAGAATCATTTTTTTTTATCCCAATCAACTTATTTTCAAGCAAACAACATGCACAGGTATCTGGTCCTTCTTTACAGGAATTCGTTGACCAAGGACAGTTGAACAAAAAATGTGTGAGCACCGGGACTCGCGGTGAAGATGTGTAAACATCCTCTTTTGTTTCAGATAATGGGTAAAAATCTGGATTGTAAAATTCCATCTTTTCCGGTATTAATACGGTGTTTTATCGGATTTTGTTTGTCGTCCCATTACGTGTCCTGTCTTAGATCTTTTGTTGGCCTGTATAATGTCGTACCAAATTCAACTCAGGAGCAAAAACTATGGCGGCACCGACTTTGACCTTCGTCGATGACCAGTGACCACCCACCTCGCACACCCAACCATAAAACATTTTTTAAGTGTATGCATTCGATCTAAAACAATCGTTACTACTTAATACACTTACCACACATACAACCAATCAAGATTTATTATTATAGCGTTTAATTTAACTTTAACGCACCTCGGCTTATGAAAAAAACAACATTCACAAATAAAAAAGGGAGCATTTTTTCTTTTTATGCTCACATTTCATTTGAAAAAAACCAACACCCAATGAGCGAGAGACACAATAGATTGCAGAAGATTTCCATGCAAAACGAATATATCTACAACTATACCTAGTTCATGCTTCCTCGCATTTAATTTAAAATGGACCAATGGCTGAAAATCCAACACAACAGAAAAAATTACTGCGAAAAAATATGTTCCCTAAAAAATACCACATCCGAATTCACTAACCATCCAAACGAATATATTTAATGCACGAACCATTGCATTCGTCGAGTTTTATTTTCGATATTCCAATATTCTTACCCATATTTACCACTTCATGCTACATTTACCTATAGCTATTTTATTTTCCCCATACCGAGAGGATACCTAGATGTTTTATAAATAGAAGTAGGTAGACACCCTACGAGATTTTTTTCTTACATCACTAGGAACTGCTGTTGGTTCAATAAGATAATTGAGTTTATATATAAAGTTATAAAGAGTTTATGTATAATCTCAATGATAAGATCCTTCACATCAAAAACGCACAAACAAAATTAAATTAAAATTTTCAACTCCAATATTTTAAAATATTTCTCTGCGAATGATAAACAGCAGCTATTTGGTTGTTGCATTCGATAACACGGTTTTTTCAAATACAGCAACAATTTTACTAACTCTGTTCGGTTCCGGTTCGTCCATTCGTTAACCCAGTTTTTCAGAGACAATAACCATCTTCCCCATATTCTTACCACTATTCTTACCCATATATTTTTTCTTACCCATATTTTTTTACCCTTATTTTTGCAATTTTTCCCCATACCGAGAGCATAGATGTTTACACATCAAAAATTCGTACCATATTTAGATGTTGTAGAAGATTCATTTTCAAATTTTCTGAGGTGGCTTAACTCAATGCAGTCACAGATATTCAAAAGCCAATAACAAATTCATTGAATCATATGATTCTCAAAAGCCATCATTGTATTTAATTTATTATGATGCAAATAATTTTTATGGTTGGGCAATGTCTCAAACGAAGTAGGTAAAAAACCCAACTGAGATTCATAGCCTGCGTGTAAAGGCGAGACAAACAATTCATATAGCTATCTCTTCTCAACACCCATATATTTCATAAAAATCCAATTGAGTTTCACAACCAGCATAATGTTTGCTGAAACAAAAAATGTATATAACATCTGACACATTTTGCACTTTTTTGGTACATGATGCAAATGCAGCTGAGTTCACAGCCACAATAAACTTTGAAAGCAATCCGAAAAAAATCTGAAAAAAAAATCTATATAAAAATTGGTAGCTCATGTTGCAGTGAGTTTCTCGGCCTACGCATGATGCTGTAAAAAATTCCCATTTATGTTGACTTTCAAAGCTGTGCGTACGATGCTGAAAATGAACAACCCCAATGTGTTGCACTGAGTTTCATGGTTCCGCCGAACAAAAATGTTGCTACATATTCTTACCCCCATAATATTGCTTAAAATCTGATTGAGTTTCACGGCCTGCCTATGATGCTGAAAAAAATGTCAACACCCATATGTTGCACTGAGCTGAAACAAAAATAGCTATCACTACCTGCGCGCGATGCTGAAAGAAAAAATATATATATCTTTCACCTATGCGTATTTTCAACCCTCATAAATTGCCTAAAAACCAAATTGAGTTTCATGGCCTGCGTATGATGATGAAAAAAATGAAGTTAAAAAACCCAACTGAGTTTCATAGCCTGCATGCAAAGGCGAGACAAACAATCCATATAGCTATCTCTTCTCAACACCCATATATTTCCTAAAAATCCAATTGAGTTTCACAACCAGCATAATGTTTGCTGAAACAAAAAAATGTATATAACATCTGATACATTTTGCACCTTTTTGGTACATGCTGCAAATGCAGCTGAGTTTCACAGCCAGTGCCATAATGTTGCAATGCTGACAAAATTCGAATGCTGAAACAAAAAATATTTATAACATCTGACACATGTTGCACTTTTTGCCACACGCTGGCACTGCAGCTGAGTTTCACAGCCAGTGCAGAAATTTTGCAATGCCACTGAGTTTCACAACCATCATTATGATAACAAAATGTTGCTACGAGTTTCACAACCAACATAATCTTCCCAAAATGTTGCAATGAGTTTCACAGCCTGCATAAAATACCAAAATGTTGCTACGAAATTCATTGCCTGCGTATAATTCTGAAACAAAAATGTATATCTCACACATGTTGCTCAGTTTCACAGCCAGCATATTTTTTTTTTTTTTTTTTTTTTTTTTTTTTTAATGTTTTTTCTTTATTCTTTTCTTTATTCATAAATATAAACATGGGGAGTACATTAAGAATTAAATTCTTTTAATTTGTACCTACATATTATAAAATATTAAAAATTTACTAAACTTGAAAGAAAATGGTTAGATATTTACAAAAAAATTTAAATTATTGTAAGAGAGTACATTATGCACATTTCAATTAAATAAGTTATTTATTTGATTACTTCTTACATATGTGAACAACAATTTTTTGAAATTCACACTTGAAATAACTAATCGAATTGACAAAGGTAGTGAATTCCACAATCTTATAGCGTGAACAAAAAAAAGTCGTTGGCTATTTAAATAGTTAAAACGGGGAAGAATTATATTTCGAGTTCGAATAGAGTTTGCAAAAATTATTTTCTCAAACAGATAAATTGGTTGATGACTTTGAATTATGGTATGAAGGAATATACAATTTCGTATATTTATATGTTGCCTGAGTGAACACCCAGTAACATTAGAAGAAAATATGGAGATGTGATCAAATTTACGAAGTCCATATATAAAGCGTATTGCAGAGTTAAATGCAAGTTCTAACTTTCGGAAAGAAGCTGAATCAGGATTACAGTAAACGACTGCGCAGTAATTTATAAATGGTAAAAAAAGAGCTCGAACCAGCTTCAATTTAATAGTGACTGGAATAACCTTGGAAGAGATGTAAAGCTGGCGTAAGCCACAGTAGATTCTTTTAACAACCATGTTTATATGATTTTCACAAGAGAGTTTACGATTGATAATAATCCCGAGGTTATTTACTTCATCCACGTATGGTATAATACTATTATTTAATAGAAGAGCTGGTATACTATGTGTATTGATTATATTCTTGGAGATGATTATGCCCTTAGATTTTTGAGGATTTAATAGCAATTTGTTAACGTGAGCCCAAGCATATATTCGATCCAAGTCTTCATTTAATCTCGCAACACAGTCTTCGATCAAACCAATGGGTCTAGAGAACTTAATCTGAGCATCGTCAGCATAGAGATCCATTGTGGCATTATGACAAACGACAGGAAGGTCATTAATAAACAGGGAGAAAAGTAACGGACCTAATATAGACCCCTGAGGTACACCACACTGAACCTTCAAAAATGAGGAGACACCAGAGTCGGTACACACCTGTTGAAATCTATCACTTAAGTAGCTAGCAACCATAAGTAATGAATTTTTACAGAAGTTAAAATTATGTTTCAGCTTTTTAATAAGAATTTGGTGGTCAACACTATCAAAAGCCTTCGAAAAATCGAGTAGGCACAAAATTGAAATATTATTATTATCGAATTCACATCTTAATTCTTCAAGAATTTTTACAACTGCAGTTGTACAGCTATGGTTTTTACGGAAACCGGACTGACAAGAAGTCAGTAATTTTTGTTGGTTAATATGATCATAAATCTGATTACGCATTAATATTTCAAAAACTTTCGACAGACATGGCAGAATACTTATTGGTCTAAAGTCTTCAGGTTTACTTCTGTTAGAGTTTTTGGGTATCGGAACCACTTTTGCAAACTTCCATATTGCAGGAAATTCTGATCTCATAATACAGCAGTTTATAATGTGGGTAAAACTATAATAAACGTGAGGTAAAATCATTTTTAAGAATTTAAGAGATACCCCATCATAACCTACTGCATTTGATTTTACATTTTTGATTGCGATTACAGTCTCAAACTCAGAGACGCACTGAAATTGGAAAGAATTAGGATGAAATTCATCATTATTTAAAGAATTAAATACATTCCACGATGTTTCATTATTGCTTCCAGTGTCACTAGCATTATGTTTTAGAAAGTAGTTATTAAGGTGATTTGAGTCAAGATCACATTTGAAAAATGTTTTGTCAATAACTCTTAATGATTTAAGATTCCTCCAAATGACAGAACTACTTTGATTGGGTTTAAGTTTAGTTGAGAAGTAGTTGGCTTTAGCTTTTCTTATCTGAGCAGTAACTTTGTTTCTAAAATTAGTATATATTTGCCAATTAACTATACTACGACTTCGACGCCATCTGTTGTACAATTTATCTCTCATTGCGATAATATTCTCTATTTGTTTAGAAAACCATGGTACCCTAGAATGTTCAATTCTTTTTGTTCTCAAAGGAACATGGCGATTAAAAAGATCCTGAATCAAGGATTGGAAAATTTCAATCTTTTGGTTGACTTCAGCCACGTTCCAACAATCAGACCATGGAATACTTGCAGCATCTTCATGTAACTCATTATGATTGATTCTATTAAAATCTCGATAGATAAAATCAGATGGAGATGGTTGTGAATCAAAAGTCAGATCAAAACACAGAAACAACAAATCATGGTATGATGGAATACCAGAGATACTAACTTGATTGTAAAATTTAATTAGATTTAAATCTGATGTAAGAATCAAATCAAGTAGACTTGGTGCACATCCAGGACGGAAATGAGTTGGGACGTTAACATTAACAATATCTAGACCAACCATAGAACAGAAGTCTTTGAACGTTTGAGAAATGCGATTATCAATTAAAAGGTTGGCATTAAAATCACCGCAAATTATTATATTATTATAACTCGGAGAGTAAACACTGAGGGTATCAAAAAAGTTCTGTAAACAATTTTCTTTGTGTGGATTGTATACACAGCCAACTAAACAGCTACTTCCAACATCAAACACTTCAACTAAAAGATATTCAACTTCAGAGTTTTTTGAGCAGTCAATCATTTTACATTTTAAATTTGATTTGCAATATATAGCAACTCCTCCCGCACGCTTAGAAACCCTATCATTGCGCAATATATAATAACCTGGCAAATTTACACAGAAGTCAGGAATGTCTGCCTTCAACCAACTTTCAGACACACAAATTATGTCAACCAAACCATTCGAAAAAATAATTCGCAATTCATCTATGTGAGCTGTAACGCTTTGCGAATTTAAATGACAAACCTTGAAGCCGTTGGCTTTCTTTGAAAAAATTTCAAGTACAACACGACCAGCGCAATTATCGTTCACACCACAATGATTTATTAAGAAAATAATAAAAAAAAAAAAATATAAAAAAAAAGAATAGAATATGAAATGAAAATATAAAAATAAAATTTGAATAATTTTGAAACAAAAACTTATAAAAAGAATCAATTAATTAAGAGTACTAGGTACTACTTACTCAAAAATTAAATAGAAAAATAATAATTTTATAATAATAATTAAAGTAAATGAAAAGGAAAATATTAAAAAAAAGAAAAAAAAAAAAGTAAATAAAAATTAATATGATAAAGTGGGAGCACTGTTTCCACTACATAACTTCGACAAAATTCATTGAAAAGTAAGATGCACATCAAGAAAGCTCCAACAATTTAGTGACACGTTGCTCGTTATCACCTTCTTCTCTTTTTACATGAACAAAACCATTCCTAGTTCTCACTGCATAAAGCTGACCATTTCTTCGTAATTTCAATGCCTCACGCAAAATTGCGTTGTTCTTAGCAGATAAGCTTTCGTTGACGTAGATTGCATTATCATTAGCAGTGCTGAAACCATCTATCTGGGAGAGCTTTACATTTTGTTGTTGTCGAAAAGCAGACAAAAATGATCGCTGTTCAGCTTGGCAAGACAACCGCACGATGATAGGAGTGGTTTTAGACTGTGGTCCAGATTTTGGTTTCGGTCTGAATGATTCAAAGTGAGGCGAGAGGTGGTGTTCAATAACAGAAGCAATGTTTTTAACAATTAAGTTTGTGTTCTCGCTTTGGGTGAACGGTATTCCTCTCAACACAATGTCATTTAGCCTCTGCGTACGCTGATGGTCATTAAGTTGATCTCTCAGGTCTTCATTACTTGTTTTAAGTGCAGCTATTTCATTTTCAACCAGTTCCAAACGATTTGAAAAACTTTTAAACAGATCATCAATCTTCAGAGTTAAACGATCTTCAGTTTCTCTGAGAAGAGATTTAATTTTTTCATATATGCCCGTCTCCATTGGTGTCGATTCTGCAGGCAGTGATGGAACTACGGAGCGGGGGGTTATGGGTGTCTCCTTGCTTCTGGTGTTCATTTGAGTGGGAGCGCCAATATTCTTTTTTGGAGGCATAGAGTATAAGCGGAAAAAAAAAAGTAGAAAAAAAAAAAAAAAAAAAAAAAGCACCAAGGTAGACTGGAGAAGTGACACTCACGAAACTTATTTAATAAATGTTAATGTAATTTTTTTTTTTTTTTCTTAGTTTTCAAAAGGTTTTTTTTCTTGTTAAGTTATTAATAATTTATTTCACTTTTAATTTTTTTCTTTTTTTTTTCTTATGTATATATTTTTATCGTTTAAAAATACGGAAAACTTTTGAGAGCAGCAAAAAGTACGTCTATTCACAATCAGACATCTCTATATATATAGCATATTATGTTGCTGAAACAAAAAATATATACAACATCTGATACATGTTTCAGTGTTGCGGTGCCGTTTTGGCCGAGACGTCACTTATTATTACTACTCACGATGAGAAATTGAAAAATATTTTTTTCCCATATAAAGATCGAACTGTAAAAAATTTGTTTGGATAGCAATATTTCGGCAATTGAAAATCGTAAGAGGCTGCGGTTTTCAAAATTGTGTCTTATATTTTCAAGATCTTTCGGAAACTAAAAACCAGAAGGTACTAGAAGGCGTGGTTATCGAGATATTGTCAGCCAAAGTGTAATTACTTCATTTCTAATTTCTTAAGTTTGAAAATCAAAAATGTGTTTGGATGGCGATATTTCCGTAACCAAGCCTCGCAGGAGGTTGCGGTTTCACTGCTGAATAGGAAATAAATAGGCCTTATTGAAAAAAATAAAAATTTTGCACTAGCGATAAAAAATCACCAACGCCCTCGGTGATTATCGAACAATTCTAAACGCACCTTAAAATAAGCCTTTTTAAGTCTTCAAAAGCGATTTTCAGAAGAACCAAGCGTCGAAGCGAAATAAAAATGTAAAAACGGTAATCTGGAGAATTCCGCCTTTCCATCAATGTAGCACACGGCCAAAACAAACAGCTTTCAAAAAATCCGACTTGTGTCTGTAATTTACCTAACCGAATTATTGTGTCAAGTACAAAATCTATAAACGCGATTTGCGGCTAAACTAAAAGCTCTAGCAACTTCAAAAAAGCATATTCGTGATCTGGGAGTCACAACCTATCGCACGATGAGAAATTGAAAAATATTTTTTTTCCCATATAAAGATCGAACTCTAAAAAATTTGTTTGGATAGCAATATTTCGGCAATTGAAAATCGTAAGGGGCTGCGGTTTTCAAAATTGCGTCTTATATTTTCAAGATCTTTCGGAAACTAAAAACCAGAAGGTTCTAGAAGGCGTGGTTATCGAGATATTGTCAGCCAAAGTGTAATTACTTCATTTCTAATTTATTAAGTTTGAAAATCAAAAATGTGTTTGGATGGCGATATTTCCGTAACCAAGCCTCGCAGGAGGTTGCGGTTTTCACTGCTGAGTAGGAAATAAATAGGCCTTATTGAAAAAATAAAAATTTTGCACTAGCGATAAAAACAGACCAACGCCCTCGGTGTTTATCGAACAATTCTAAACGCACCTTAAAATAAGCCTTTTTCAGTCTTCAAACGCGATTTTCAGATGAACCAAGCGTCCAAGCGAAATGAAAATGTAAAAACGGTAATCTGGAGAATTTCACCTTTCCATCAAGGTATCACACGGCCAAAACAAACAGCTGTCAAAATATCCGATTTGTGTCTGTAATTTAACCGAATTATTGTGTCAAGTACAAAATCGTAAGGGGCTGCGGTTTTCAAAATTGCGTCTTATATTTTCAAGATCTTTCGGAAACTAAAAACCAGAAGGTTCTAGAAGGCGTGGTTATCGAGCTATTGTCAGCCAAAGTGTAATTACTTCATTTATAATTTATTAAGTTTGAAAATCAAAAATGTGTTTGGATGGCGATATTTCCGTAACCAAGCCTCGCAGGAGGTTGCGGTTTCCATTGATGAGAGGAAATAAATAGGCCTTATTGAAAAAAATAAAAACATTTGCACTAGCGGCAAAAACAGACCAACGCCCTCGGTGTATATCGAACAATTCTAAACGCACCTTAAAATAAACCTTTTTCAGTCTTCAAACGCGATTTTCAGATGAACCAAGCGTCCAAGCGAAATGAAAATATAAAAACGGTAATCTGGAGAATTCCACCTTTCTATCAAGGTATCACACGGCCAAAACAAACAGCTTTCAAAAAATCCGATTTGTGTCTGTAATTTAACCGAATTATTGTGTCAAGTACAAAATCTGTAAACTCGATTTGCGGCTAAACTAAAAGCTCTACCAACTTCAAAAAAGCATATTCGTGATCTGGGAATCACAACCTTTCAAACGAGGTATCGCACGATGAGAAATTGAAAAATATTTTTTTCCCATATAAAGATCGAACTCTAAAAAATTTGTTTGGATAGCAATATTTCGGCAATTTGAAATCGTAAGGGGCTGCGGTTTTCAAAATTTCGTCTTATATTTTCAAGATCTTTCGGAAACTAAAAACCAGAAGGGTCTAGAAGGCGTGGTTATCGAGATATTGTCAGCCAAAGTGTAATTACTTCATTTCTAATTTATTAAGATTGAAAATCAAAAATGTGTTTGGATGGCGATATTTCCGTAACCAAGCCTCGCAGGAGGTTGCGGTTTTCACTGCTAAATAAACAACTTTCAAAAAATTCGATTTGTGTCTGTAATTTAACCGAATTATTGTGTCAAGTACGAAAGCTGTAAACTCGATTTGCGGCTAAACTAAAAGCTCTAGCAACTTCAAAAAAGCATATTCGTGATCTGGGAGTCACAGCCTATCAAACGAGGTATCGCACGATGAGAAATTGAAAAATATTTTTTTCCCATATAAAGATCGAACCCTAAAAAATTTGTTTGGATAGCTATATTTCGGCAATTGAAAATCGTAAGGGGCTGCGGTTTTCAAAATTGCGTCTTATATTTTCAAGATCTTTCGGAAACTAAAAACCAGAAGGTTCTAGAAGGCGTGGTTATCGAGATATTGTCAGCCAAAGTGTAATTACTTCATTTCTAATTTATTAAGTTTGAAAATCAAAAATGTGTTTGGATGGCGATATTTCCGTAACCAAGCCTCGCAGGAGGTTGCGGTTTTCACTGCTAAATAGGAAATAAATAGGCCTTATTGAAAAAAATAAAAACATTTGCACCTGCGATAAAGACAGACCAACGCCCTCGGTGTTTATCGAACAATTCTAAACGCACCTTAAAACAAGCCTTTTTTAGTCTTCAAACGCGACTTTTAGATGAATCAAGCGTCCAAGCGAAATGAAAATGTAAAAACGGTAATCTGGACAATTCCACCTTTCCATCAAGGTTTCACACGGCCAAAACAAACAGCTTTCAAAAAATCCGATTTGTGTCTGTAATTTAACCGAATTATTGTGTCAAGTACAAAATCGATTTGCGGCTAAACTAAAAGCTCTAGCAACCACAAAAAAGCATATTCGTGATCTGGGAATCACAGCCTTTCAAACGAGGTATCGCACGATGAGAAATTGGAAAATATTTTTTTCCCATATAAAGATCGAACTCTAAAAAATTTGTTTGGATAGCAATATTTCGGTAATTGAAAATCGTAAGAGGTTGCGGTTTTCAAAATTGCGTCTTATATTTTCAAGATCTTTCGGAAACTAAAAACCAGAAGGTTCTAGAAGGCGTGGTTATCGAGATATTGTCAGCCAAAGTGTAATTACTTCATTTCTAATTTATTAAGTTTGAAAATCAAAAATGTGTTTGGATGGCGATATTTCCGTAACCAAGCCTCGCAGGAGGTTGCGGTTTCCATTGCTGAGTGGAAATAAATAGGCCTTATTGAAAAAAATAAAAACATTTGCACTAGCGGAAAAAACAGACCAACGCCCTCGGTGTATATCGAACAATTCTAAACGCACCTTAAAATAAGCCTTTTTCAGTCTTCAAACGCGATTTTCAGATGAACCAAGCGTCCAAGCGAAATGAAAATATAAAAACGGTAATCTGGAGAGTTCCACCTTTCCATCAAGGTATCACACGGCCAAAACAAACAGCTTTCAAAAAATCCGATTTGTGTCTGTAATTTAACCGAATTATTGTGTCAAGTACAAAATCTGTAAACTCGATTTGCGGCTAAACTAAAAGCTCTAGCAACTTCAAAAAAGCATATTCGTGATCTGGGAATCACAGATCACAGCCTTTCAAACGGGGTATCGCACGATGAGAAATTGAAAAATATTTTTTTCCCATATAAAGATCGAACTCTAAAAAATTTGTTTGGATAGCAATATTTCGGTAATTGAAAATCGTAAGAGGTTGCGGTTTTCAAAATTGCGTCTTATATTTTCAAGATCTTTCGGAAACTAAAAACCAGAAGGTTCTAGAAGGCGTGGTTATCGAGATATTGTCAGCCAAAGTGTAATTACTTCATTTCTAATTTATTAAGTTTGAAAATCAAAAATGTGTTTGGATGGCGATATTTCCGTAACCCAGCCTCGCAGGAGGTTACGGTTTTCACTGCTGAATAGGAAATAAATAGGCCTTATTATAAAAAAATTAAAAAATTTGCACTACCGGCAAAAACAGACCAACGCCCTCGGTGTTTATCGAACAATTCTAAACGCACCTTAAAACAAGCCTTTTTCAGTCTTCAAACGCGATTTTTAGATGAACCAAGCGTCCAAGCGAAATGAAAATGTAAAAACGGTAATTTGGAGAATTTCACCTTTCCATCAAGGTATCACACGGCCAAAACAAACAGCTGTCAAAAAATTCGATTTGTGTCTGTAATTTAAACGAATTATTGTGTCAAGTACAAAATCGTAAGGGGCTGCGGTTTTCAAAATTGCGTCTTATATTTTCAAGATCTTTCGGAAACTAAAAACCAGAAGGTTCCAGAAGGCGTGGTTATCGAGATATTGTCAGCCAAAGTGTAATTACTTCATTTCTAATTTATTAAGTTTGAAAATCAAAAATGTGTTTGGATGGTGATATTTCCGTAACTAAGCCTCGCAGGAGGTTGCGGTTTTCACTGCTGAATAGGAAATAAATAGGCCTTATTGAAAAAAATAAAAACATTTGCACTAGCGGCAAAAACAGACCAACGCCCTCGGTGTTTATCGAACAATTCTAAACGCACCTAAAAACAAGCCTTTTTCAGTCTTCAAACGCGATTTTCAGATGAACCAAGCGTCCAAGCGAAATGAAAATATAAAAACGGCAATCTGGAGATTTCCACCTTTCTATCAAGGTATCACGCGGCCAAAACAAACAGCTTTCAAAAAATCCGATTTGTGTCTGTAATTTAACCGAATTATTGTGTCAAGTACAAAATCTGTAAACTCGATTTGCGGCTAAACTAAAAGCTCTAGCAACTTCAAAAAAGCATATTCGTGATCTGGGAATCACAACCTTTCAAACGAGGTATCGCACGATGAGAAATTGAAAAATATTTTTTTCCCATATAAAGATCGAACTCTAAAAAATTTGTTTGGATAGCAATATTTCGGCAATTTGAAATCGTAAGAGGTTGCGGTTTCCAAAATTTCGTCTTATATTTTCAAGATCTTTCGGAAACTAAAAACCAGAAGGGTCTAGAAGGCGTGGTTATCGAGATATTGTCAGCCAAAGTGTAATTACTTCATTTCTAATTTATTAAGATTGAAAATCAAAAATGTATTTGGATGGCGATATTTCCGTAACCAAGCCTCGCAGGAGGTTGCGGTTTTTACTGCTGAATAGGAAATAAATAGGCCTTATTGAAAAAAATAAAAACATTTGCACTAGCGGCAAAAACAGACCAACGCCCTCGGTGTTTATCGAACAATTCTAAACGCACCTTAAAACAAGCCTTTTTCAGTCTTCAAACGCGATTTTTAGATGAACCAAGCGTCCAAGCGAAATGAAAATGTAAAAACGGTAATTTGGAGAATTTCACCTTTCCATCAAGGTATCACACGGCCAAAACAAACAGCTGTCAAAAAATTCGATTTGTGTCTGTAATTTAAACGAATTATTGTGTCAAGTACAAAATCGTAAGGGGCTGCGGTTTTCAAAATTGCGTCTTATATTTTCAAGATCTTTCGGAAACTAAAAACCAGAAGGTTCCAGAAGGCGTGGTTATCGAGATATTGTCAGCCAAAGTGTAATTACTTCATTTCTAATTTATTAAGTTTGAAAATCAAAAATGTGTTTGGATGGTGATATTTCCGTAACTAAGCCTCGCAGGAGGTTGCGGTTTTCACTGCTGAATAGGAAATAAATAGGCCTTATTGAAAAAAATAAAAACATTTGCACTAGCGATAAAAACAGACCAACGCCCTCGGTGTTTATCGAACAATTCTAAACGCACCTTAAAATAAGCCTTTTTCAGTCTTCAAACGCGATTTTCAGATGAACCAAGCGTCCACGCGAAATGAAAATGTAAAAACAATAATCTGGAGAATTCCACCTTTCCATCAAGGTATCACACGGCCAAAACAAACAGCTTTCAAAAAATCCGATTTGTGTCTGTAATTTAACCGAATTATTGTGTCAAGTACAAAATCTGTAAACTCGATTTGCGGCTAAACTAAAAGCTCTAGCAACTTCAAAAAAGCATATTCGTGATCTGGGAATCACAGATCACAGCCTTTCAAACGGGGTATCGCACGATGAGAAATTGAAAAATATTTTTTTCCCATATAAAGATCGAACTCTAAAAAATTTGTTTGGATAGCAATATTTCGGTAATTGAAAATCGTAAGAGGTTGCGGTTTTCAAAATTGCGTCTTATATTTTCAAGATCTTTCGGAAACTAAAAACCAGAAGGTTCTAGAAGGCGTGGTTATCGAGATATTGTCAGCCAAAGTGTAATTACTTCATTTCTAATTTATTAAGTTTGAAAATCAAAAATGTGTTTGGATGGCGATATTTCCGTAACCCAGCCTCGCAGGAGGTTACGGTTTTCACTGCTGAATAGGAAATAAATAGGCCTTATTATAAAAAAATTAAAAAATTTGCACTACCGGCAAAAACAGACCAACGCCCTCGGTGTTTATCGAACAATTCTAAACGCACCTTAAAACAAGCCTTTTTCAGTCTTCAAACGCGATTTTCAGAAGAACCAAGCGTCCACGCGAAATGAAAATGTAAAAACGGTAATCTGGAGAATTCCACCTTTCCATCAAGGTATCACACGGCCAAAACAAACAGCTTTCAAAAAATCCGATTTGTGTCTGTAATTTAACCGAATTATTGTGTCAAGTACAAAATCTGTAAACTCGATTTGCGGCTAAACTAAAAGCTCTAGCAACTTCAGAAAAGCATATTCGTGATCTGGGAATCACAACCTTTCAAACGAGGTATCGCACGATGAGAAATTGAAAAATATTTTTTTCCCATATAAAGATCGAACTCTAAAAAATTTGTTTGGATAGCAATATTTCGGTAATTGAAAATCGTAAGAGGTTGCGGTTTTCAAAATTGCGTCTTATATTTTCAAGATCTTTCGGAAACTAAAAACCAGAAGGTTCTAGAAGGCGTGGTTATCGAGATATTGTCAGCCAAAGTGTAATTACTTCATTTCTAATTTATTAAGTTTGAAAATCAAAAATGTGTTTGGATGGTGATATTTCCGTAACTAAGCCTCGCAGGAGGTTGCGGTTTTCACTGCTGAATAGGAAATAAATAGGCCTTATTGAAAAAAATAAAAACATTTGCACTAGCGATAAAAACAGACCAACGCCCTCGGTGTTTATCGAACAATTCTAAACGCACCTTAAAATAAGCCTTTTTCAGTCTTCAAACGCGATTTTCAGATGAACCAAGCGTCCACGCGAAATGAAAATGTAAAAACGGTAATCTGGAGAATTCCACCTTTCCATCAAGGTATCACACGGCTAAAACAAACAGCTTTCAAAAAATCCGATTTGTGTCTGTAATTTAACCGAATTATTGTGTCAAGTACAAAATCGTAAGGGGCTGCGGTTTTCAAAATTGCGTCTTATATTTTCAAGATCTTTCGGAAACTAAAAACCAGAAGGTTCCAGAAGGCGTGGTTATCGAGATATTGTCAGCCAAAGTGTAATTACTTTTTTAAATTGAAAAATATTTTTTTCCCATATAAAGATCGAACCCTAAAAAATTTGTTTGGATAGCTATATTTCGGCAATTGAAAATCGTAAGGGGCTGCGGTTTTCAAAATTGCGTCTTATATTTTCAAGATCTTTCGGAAACTAAAAACCAGAAGGTTCTAGAAGGCGTGTTTATCGAGATATTGTCAGCCAAAGTGTAATTACTTCATTTCTAATTTATTAAGTTTGAAAATCAAAAATGTGTTTGGATGGCGATATTTCCGTAACCAAGCCTCGCAGGAGGTTGCGGTTTCCATTGCTGAGTGGAAATAAATAGGCCTTATTGAAAAAAATAAAAACATTTGCACTAGCGGAAAAAACAGACCAACGCCCTCGGTGTATATCGAAAAATTCTAAACGCACCTTAAAATAAGCCTTTTTCAGTCTTCAAACGCGATTTTCAGATGAACCAAGCGTCCAAGCGAAATGAAAATATAAAAACGGTAATCTGGAGAGTTCCACCTTTCCATCAAGGTATCACACGGCCAAAACAAACAGCTTTCAAAAAATCCGATTTGTGTCTGTAATTTAACCAAATTATTGTGTCAAGTACAAAATCTGTAAACTCGATTTGCGGCTAAACTAAAAGCTCTAGCAACTTCAGAAAAGCATATTCGTGATCTGGGAATCACAACCTTTCAAACGAGGTATCGCACGATGAGAAATTGAAAAATATTTTTTTCCCATATAAAGATCGAACTCCAAAAAATTTGTTTGGATAGCAATATTTCGGCAATTGAAAATCGTAAGGGGCTGCGGTTTTCAAAATTGCGTCTTATATTTTCAAGATCTTTCGGAAACTAAAAACCAGAAGGTTCTAGAAGGCGTGGTTATCGAGATATTGTCAGCCAAAGTGTAATTACTTCATTTCTAATTTATTAAGTTTGAAAATCAAAAATGTGTTTGGATGGCGATATTTTCGTAACCAAGCCTCGCAGGAGGTTGCGGTTTTTACTGCTGAATAGGAAATAAATAGGCCTTATTAAAAAAAAATAAAAACATTTGCACTAGCGGCAAAAACAGACCAACGCCCTCGGTGTTTATCGAACAATTCTAAACGCACCTAATAACAAGCCTTTTTCAGTCTTCAAACGCGATTTTCAGATGAACCAAGCGTCCAAGCGAAATGAAAATATAAAAACGGTAATCTGGAGATTTCCACCTTTCTATCAAGGTATCACGCGGCCAAAACAAACAGCTTTCAAAAAATCCGATTTGTGTCTGTAATTTAACCGAATTATTGTGTCAAGTACAAAATCTGTAAACTCGATTTGCGGCTAAACTAAAAGCTCTAGCAACTTCAAAAAAGCATATTCGTGATCTGGGAATCACAACCTTTCAAACGAGGTATCGCACGATGAGAAATTGAAAAATATTTTTTTCCCATATAAAGATCGAACTCTAAAAAATTTGTTTGGATAGCAATATTTCGGTAATTGAAAATCGTAAGAGGTTGCGGTTTTCAAAATTGCGTCTTATATTTTCAAGATCTTTCGGAAACTAAAAACCAGAAGGTTCTAGAAGGAGTGGTTATCGAGACATTGTCAGCCAAAGTGTAATTACTTCATTTCTAATTTATTAAGTTTGAAAATCAAAAATGTGTTTGGATGGTGATATTTCCGTAACTAAGCCTCGCAGGAGGTTGCGGTTTTCACTGCTGAATAGGAAATAAATAGGCCTTATTTAAAAAAAATAAAAACATTTGCACTAGCGATAAAAACAGACCAACGCCCTCGGTGTTTATCGAACAATTCTAAACGCACCTTAAAATAAGCCTTTTTCAGTCTTCAAACGCGATTTTCAGATGAACCAAGCGTCCACGCGAAATGAAAATGTAAAAACGGTAATCTTGAGAATTCCACCTTTCCATCAAGGTAATTTAACCGAATTATTGTGTCAAGTACAAAATCTGTAAACTCGATTTGCGGCTAAACTAAAAGCTCTAGCAACTTCAGAAAAGCATATTCGTGATCTGGGAATCACAACCTTTCAAACGAGGTATCGCACGATGAGAAATTGAAAAATATTTTTTTCCCATATAAAGATCGAACTCCAAAAAATTTGTTTGGATAGCAATATTTCGGCAATTGAAAATCGTAAGGGGCTGCGGTTTTCAAAATTGCGTCTTATATTTTCAAGATCTTTCGGAAACTAAAAACCAGAAGGTTCTAGAAGGCGTGGTTATCGAGATATTGTCAGCCAAAGTGTAATTACTTCATTTCTAATTTATTAAGTTTGAAAATCAAAAATGTGTTTGGATGGTGATATTTCCGTAACTAAGCCTCGCAGGAGGTTGCGGTTTTCACTGCTGAATAGGAAATAAATAGGCCTTATTGAAAAAAATAAAAACATTTGCACTAGCGATAAAAACAGACCAACGCCCTCGGTGTTTATCGAACAATTCTAAACGCACCTTAAAATAAGCCTTTTTCAGTCTTCAAACGCGATTTTCAGATGAACCAAGCGTCCACGCGAAATGAAAATGTAAAAACAATAATCTGGAGAATTCCACCTTTCCATCAAGGTATCACACGGCCAAAACAAACAGCTTTCAAAAAATCCGATTTGTGTCTGTAATTTAACCGAATTATTGTGTCAAGTACAAAATCTGTAAACTCGATTTGCGGCTAAACTAAAAGCTCTAGCAACTTCAAAAAAGCATATTCGTGATCTGGGAATCACAGATCACAGACTTTCAAACGGTGTATCGCACGATGAGAAATTGAAAAATATTTTTTTCCCATATAAAGATCGAACTCTAAAAAATTTGTTTGGATAGCAATATTTCGGTAATTGAAAATCGTAAGAGGTTGCGGTTTTCAAAATTGCGTCTTACATTTTCAAGATCTTTCGGAAACTAAAAACCAGAAGGTTCTAGAAGGCGTGGTTATCGAGATATTGTCAGCCAAAGTGTATTTACTTCATTTCTAATTTATTAAGTTTGAAAATCAAAAATGTGTTTGGATGGCGATATTTCCGTAACCAAGCCTCGCAGGAGGTTACGGTTTTCACTGCTGAATAGGAAATAAATAGGCCTTATTATAAAAAAATTAAAAAATTTGCACTACCGGCAAAAACAGACCAACGCCCTCGGTGTTTATCGAACAATTCTAAACGCACCTTAACACAAGCCTTTTTCAGTCTTCAAACGCGATTTTCAGAAGAACCAAGCGTCCACGCGAAATGAAAATGTAAAAACGGTAATCTGGAGAATTCCACCTTTCCATCAAGGTATCACACGGCCAAAACAAACAGCTTTCAAAAAATCCGATTTGTGTCTGTAATTTAACCGAATTATTGTGTCAAGTACAAAATCTGTAAACTCGATTTGCGGCTAAACTAAAAGCTCTAGCAACTTCAGAAAAGCATATTCGTGATCTGGGAATCACAACCTTTCAAACGAGGTATCGCACGATGAGAAATTGAAAAATATTTTTTTCCCATATAAAGATCGAACTCTAAAAAATTTGTTTGGATAGCAATATTTCGGTAATTGAAAATCGTAAGAGGTTGCGGTTTTCAAAATTGCGTCTTATATTTTCAAGATCTTTCGGAAACTAAAAACCAGAAGGTTCTAGAAGGCGTGGTTATCGAGATATTGTCAGCCAAAGTGTAATTACTTCATTTCTAATTTATTAAGTTTGAAAATCAAAAATGTGTTTGGATGGTGATATTTCCGTAACTAAGCCTCGCAGGAGGTTGCGGTTTTCACTGCTGAATAGGAAATAAATAGGCCTTATTGAACAAAATAAAAACATTTGCACTAGCGATAAAAACAGACCAACGCCCTCGGTGTTTATCGAACAATTCTAAACGCACCTTAAAATAAGCCTTTTTCAGTCTTCAAACGCGATTTTCAGATGAACCAAGCGTCCACGCGAAATGAAAATGTAAAAACGGTAATCTGGAGAATTCCACCTTTCCATCAAGGTATCACACGGCTAAAACAAACAGCTTTCAAAAAATCCGATTTGTGTCTGTAATTTAACCGAATTATTGTGTCAAGTACAAAATCTGTAAACTCGATTTGCGGCTAAACTAAAAGCTCTAGCAACTTCAAAAAAGCATATTCGTGATCAGGGAATCACAGATCACAGCCTTTCAAACGAGGTATCGCACGATGAGAAATTGAAAAATATTTTTTTCCCATATAAAGATCGAACTCCAAAAAATTTGTTTGGATAGCAATATTTCGGCAATTGAAAATCGTAAGGGGCTGCGGTTTTCAAAATTGCGTCTTATATTTTCAAGATCTTTCGGAAACTAAAAACCAGAAGGTTCTAGAAGGCGTGGTTATCGAGATATTGTCAGCCAAAGTGTAATTACTTCATTTCTAATTTATTAAGTTTGAAAATCAAAAATGTGTTTGGATGGCGATATTTTCGTAACCAAGCCTCGCAGGAGGTTGCGGTTTTTACTGCTGAATAGGAAATAAATAGGCCTTATTGAAAAAAAAAAAAACATTTGCACTAGCGGCAAAAACAGACCAACGCCCTCGGTGTTTATCGAACAATTCTAAACGCACCTTAAAACAAGCCTTTTTCAGTCTTCAAACGCGATTTTCAGATGAACCAAGCGTCCAAGCGAAATGAAAATGTAAAAACGGTAATCTGGAGAATTCCACCTTTCCATCAAGGTATCACACGGCCAAAACAAACAGCTGTCAAAAAATTCGATTTGTGTCTGTAATTTAAACGAATTATTGTGTCAAGTACAAAATCGTAAGGGGCTGCGGTTTTCAAAATTGCGTCTTATATTTTCAAGATCTTTCGGAAACTAAAAACCAGAAGGTTCTAGAAGGCGTGGTTATCGAGATATTGTCAGCCAAAGTGTAATTACTTCATTTCTAATTTATTAAGTTTGAAAATCAAAAATGTTTTTGGATGGTGATATTTCCGTAACTAAGCCTCGCAGGAGGTTGCGGTTTTCACTGCTGAATAGGAAATAAATTATTATTATTATTATTTCAAGCTTTATTCACTCATTAAATTCAATTCTTATTATACAATTAAAGTATTCAGTTTTTTTTTTTTTTTTTTTTTTTTTTTTTTTACGTAAATATTTATGTTATTTGAGCATAAGCCTCCCCCAGACTTCTCCACCTTCTTCTGTCACACGCCTCTCGCCAGTATAATGGGCACATTGCTTGGATGTCATCTTTCCATCGTTTAAATTGGCCGCCCACGCTTCTTTTCGTATCTAGTGGTACCCAATCGGTTGTTAATTTTGTCCAGCGGTTATCATTTGTTCGCATAATATGTCCAGCCCAGTCCCATTTAAATTTCCTTAGCCTATGCCGTACATCTTCAAAATTGGTTTGGCTTCTAAGGATGTTGTGGTTTGTTCGTTGAACGATACGAACGTTCAAAATAACTCTTTCCATTGCTCTTTGGCACGATTGAAGTTTGGTCTCAGTACTTTTTGTAACTTGCCAAGTTTGGCACCCATAAGTCAGAACTGGAAGCACTGTTGCGTCGAACACATACTTTCTCGTTTTGTTTGAAATATTTAGGTCGAGTAGATGCTTCACATTCCAAAACTGTTTCCAAGCGTTTGTTATTCGATGCTCTACATCTTTGATTTCTCTGTCTTTGAAGGAAACAATTTGGCCAAGATAAGTATAGTCTTCAACATACTCTAGTATTTGATTGTCAATACTTATTGTATTCACATCGCCATTTGTCATAACCTTGGTTTTCTGTTGATTTGTCGATAGGCCAATATTTGCACATTCGGAGCATAATTCGTTAAGCATTGTTTGGAGTTCTTCACTGCTAGTTGAGACAAGTATTACGTCATCTGCGAATCGAAGGTTTGAAAGATATCTGCCGTTTACTTTTAAGCCTTTACTCTCCCAGTTTAGCTTTCTAAAGACTTCTTCGAGAGCTGTCGAAAAAAGTGCTGGTGAGAGGGGATCTCCTTGCCTTACACCTCGTGAAATTTTAAATTCTGGTCCCATACACTCTGTTTTTATGCGTGCGGTGCTACTTTCGTACATTTTCTTTAGAATTCGGACTATTTTGTCATCTACGCCTTGGTTAAGAAGAGCCTTCCAAATAAAGCTCTGATCGACTGTATCAAAAGCTTTTGAAAAATCAATGAATGCAAAGTAGATGGTTATATTATATTCCTTGCATTTTTCTATTATTTGGCTTATGGCTTGTAAATGATCAATTGTGGAGAATCCTGACCTAAAACCAGCTTGTTCGAATGGTTGATTAAAATCAAGAGTGGCTTTTATTCTCTCAAATACACACTTCGCAAAGACCTTATAGATTGACGATATTATGCTTATAGGCCGATAGTTGTTGATATCGTCTTTATTGCCCTTTTTGTGTATGAGTATTATCTCTGATTTCGTCCATTGGTCTGGGACTACTTCTGTGACCAAAACCTGGTTGAAAATATCTGTCAAACAGTTGGCCAATGAAAATTTTCCGAACTTGAGATATTCTGCTGCTATCCCATCGTTACCTTTGCTTTTATTGTTTTTTAAGCTAAGTATTGCCTTTTCTATTTCGCTGTTAAGAAAAAGTGGGAATTCTTCTTCACGATTTACTTGTTGTAGAATTGATTGATCTTCGGTTGTTGTTATTTGTTTTGAGTATAGTTGAATGTAAAATTTTGTAGCTAATTGGTTGATACTTTGCCTAACGTGATTCTTTTTACCACTTTCGGATATTGCAGTTATCCATTCTTTATGCTCTTTGACTGCGTTCTTAGCTTTTTTAATAGATTTTGTTTCTTCGATGGCTGTCTTTAAAAGGTTCTCATTGAATTTGTTGATATCCTCTTGAGATTTTTTCTTGATGTTTTTCCTTATGTTTCTAAGCTCTTGTTTTTGTTGCTCATCAGGGTTTGGTATCTTTCGTAGGCGTTCTCGAAGCGTTATTAACTTCAGAGTCTCATTCGATAGTTTTTGTGGTTTTTTTGACATAGCTGTAAGGATGTATCTATCAGCCGATTCTTTGATAGTCCTTTCCATTTTATTGTATGTTACTTGAAAAGGTTCATTCATCTGTGATATAATACGATATCGTTGGTGTAGATCTGCATTATAGCTGTTGATTGCTTCTGTATTCACTGATTTCAATATTACTTTTGGTGTGGTCCTATGTAGTTTTCTAGTTCTATGGTTAATTATCAGCTCAGCACGAACTAATCGGTGGTCAGATTCAAAATCGAAATTATTTAGGACGGAGACATCTTTAAGGACTGATCTTTTATTGATTAGAATATAATCGTATTGATTTTTGTGTTTTTTATCTGGTGTAATCCAAGTCCATTGATTTTTTGGCTTTTTTTTGAATAATGAGTTACCTACAGTTAGTTTTTGTTGCCAAATATATTGAATAAGTCGACTTCCTCTTTCGTTACGACTTCCGTATCCGTATTCCCCCATAATTGTTTCTTCTCCGTCTTTTCTGAATCCTAATTTAGCATTAAAATCTCCGATTGTTAACACTATCTCTGTTTTAAAGTGTATTGTTGCTGACTCCAGCGAATTATAGAAGCGATTTAATTCTTCGTTAGTTGCATTCTTAGTTGGTGCATATACTTGTAGAATGGATATGTTACACTTCCCTAATCTCATTTTCATTCCTATTATACGGTCATTAAATCCTTTAATTTCAAGAATATTTTTCTTAAATTCTTTTTTTATAAGGAAACCGGTGCCGTATAGACCTTTAACCGTTCCATAGTAGGCAAATATATTTCCATTGTTGAGTTCTTGAATACTTTCGCCTTGTCGCCTTAGGCTAAACTCATACTGGAGCTGCGAGCAGAGCGGTGATGCGAGAGGTGAGCAGAGCGTTAAAAACAAACACATGCTTTCTTATGAGAACTGATACCTCGTTGCTAGAGGCCTCAGTATGAGAGCTCTCATAAGAACACATTTGTTTGTTTTCGTCGCTCTGCTCACTTCTCGCATCTCCGCTCTGCTCGCAGCTTCAGTATGAGTTTAGCCTTACTTCTGCTAAGCCGATTATATCCCAATTTATCTTTTCTAAGGCTTTTTCTAATTCTTTAAATTTTGATGTTGATTGAAGTGTTCTCGTATTTAGTGTTGCTACAAATAATTGATTCTTGTTTTCAATGTTTTTGTTTTTGTTTGGGTTTATGTTTTTATTCTTATAATTTCTGTTAGAGATGCATTCCGCAAAATCTTTTAAGGGGGGTTTTTGGCCGAAATCCTCCACGGTGGCCGCCCGGATTGGAGGTTCATCTGACTGTGTTTCTATTTTAAATTTATTTTCGTTGTTAATTGACATGCTGGGGTTGATTTTACGCATTTGTGGTGGTGTACAGTTTGTTAATTGTTATTGCTTGGGTGTTTTTTCGATGTCATTAATATTTGTTATATTACCATTATTAGTATTAGCAACATGATTCTTTGTAACGGTGTTCTTTAGCACGTATTTCATTAATGGGGATGTTGATGACGATGTATTAAGTTTAGTTCTTCCTGCTGTCTTATAGCTCTTCTTAATTGTTCCTGTGTGTGAACTCATAGGTTTGTCGGATTCAGAATCTTTATCAGTGTCATCATCAGAGAGTTTTCTTTTATTTTGATAGAGATGTACTTTTATGCTGGTTACCTCCTCTTCCGTTAGCTCTTTTCCATCTACAATCAACTTATTGTTTTTAATCTTAACTACTGAATTGTCATCACTGTTTTTTAAAGCATTCGCCTTTTCTTGCAATATTTTTCTTTTTTCTAGTATATCTTTCGGCAGATCATCGTGAAGGGTTAGTTTTGTGTTGTTTTTTGCATTGTATTCTTTGAGTTTAGTTTTTTCATCTACGATTCGGCATTTTGTTCTGTATGACAAAAATCCAATTTTGATCGGTCGAATCTTATTTGCATTTTTAATTCCGAGACGGTAGATAAAGTCTAAATCTGTTATTAAAATTTCAATTTCGAAGATCTCTTTAAAAATATATAGAACCTTTGACTCGAGTTCACTTGTTGAGTTTTCCGTTTCCTCTAAGTTGAAAAGGATTATATTTTTTCTCCGTAGCTGAACTTCTAAAATACTGATTTTTTCTTCGTGTTTGTTGACTTTTCCCTCAATTTTGTTGACTTTGGTGGTAATTGTATCAATCTTTGAATCAAGTTTTACAACACTATTTCCTACTTCTTGAATTTCAGATTTTATTTCCTTCTTTGATTCCTCAACACTTCTATATATAAGTGCAATCATGTCTTTAAGCTCGGAATTACTAACTTCGTTTCTATCATTGTTTTCGGCGAAAGACATATTTAGTATATCTACTATTATGTTTTCGAAAAAAAGTACGTGAATTATATTGAAGCTGAAATTTATATATGATTTTGTAATTTGTAATGCATAAATGGCTAGGTTTGTGTCTTTGATTGATTGGTTTTTATTTGCTGTAAGTGGATAGATGTCGGTAATAAATTTCGCAGAAGTAGTTAGTGTTGCATACTTTTGTGGCCTATCCTCGATTTATTTTGTTGCAATTAGTGAAAAGCTTTATTTATTCTCTTAAATTTTGTTTTGTTTTTTTTTTTTTTTTTTTTTTCTTTTTGTTTAATCTTTGACGTTTTGTTTTCAGATTTTAATTGAGACTGATTTCTTCACATAAAAACTTAAATTTTTGGGTTAATAAATACCTGAAGTTTAAATGCTTTTACTCTCGTTTTTAGGCAGCGTTCTTATGCTTTAAATAATCTACTTCTCAACTAATTTCACAGTTTCTTTATAGTTAATTTTTTGATTTTTTCACCACTCACAGATTTTTTCAACCACTACCAAACAGACCAGCGTTGGACCAAAATAGGCGTTGGAAATAAATAGGCCTTATTGAAAAAAATAAAAACATTTGCACTAGCGATAAAAACAGACCAACGCCCTCGGTGTTTATCGAACAATTCTAAACGCACCTTAAAATAAGCCTTTTTCAGTCTTCAAACGCGATTTTCAGATGAACCAAGCGTCCACGCGAAATGAAAATGTAAAAACGGTAATCTTGAGAATTCCACCTTTCCATCAAGGTATCACACGGCCAAAACAAACAGCTTTCAAAAAATCCGATTTGTGTCTGTAATTTAACCGAATTATTGTGTCAAGTACAAAATCTGTAAACTCGATTTGCGGCTAAACTAAAAGCTCTAGCAACTTCAAAAAAGCATATTCGTGATCTGGGAATCACAGATCACAGCCTTTCAAACGGGGTATCGCACGATGAGAAATTGAAAAATATTTTTTTCCCATATAAAGATCGAACTCTAAAAAATTTGTTTGGATAGCAATATTTCGGTAATTGAAAATCGTAAGAGGTTGCGGTTTTCAAAATTGCGTCTTATATTTTCAAGATCTTTCGGAAACTAAAAACCAGAAGGTTCTAGAAGGCGTGGTTATCGAGATATTTTCAGCCAAAGTGTAATTACTTCATTTCTAATTTATTAAGTTTGAAAATCAAAAATGTGTTTGGATGGTGATATTTCCGTAACTAAGCCTCGCAGGAGGTTGCGGTTTTCACTGCTGAATAGGAAATAAATAGGCCTTGTTGAAAAAAATAAAAACATTTGCACTAGCGATAAAAACAGACCAACGCCCTCGGTGTTTATCGAACAATTCTAAACGCACCTTAAAATAAGCCTTTTTCAGTCTTCAAACGCGATTTTCAGATGAACCAAGCGTCCACGCGAAATGAAAATGTAAAAACGGTAATCTTGAGAATTCCACCTTTTCATCAAGGTAATTTAACCGAATTATTGTGTCAAGTACAAAATCTGTAAACTCGATTTGCGGCTAAACTAAAAGCTCTAGCAACTTCAGAAAAGCATATTCGTGATCTGGGAATCACAACCTTTCAAACGAGGTATCGCACGATGAGAAATTGAAAAATATTTTTTTCCCATATAAAGATCGAACTCCAAAAAATTTGTTTGGATAGCAATATTTCGGCAATTGAAAATCGTAAGGGGCTGCGGTTTTCAAAATTGCGTCTTATATTTTCAAGATCTTTCGGAAACTAAAAACCAGAAGGTTCTAGAAGGCGTGGTTATCGAGATATTGTCAGCCAAAGTGTAATTACTTCATTTCTAATTTATTAAGTTTGAAAATCAAAAATGTGTTTGGATGGCGATATTTTCGTAACCAAGCCTCGCAGGAGGTTGCGGTTTTTACTGCTGAATAGGAAATAAATAGGCCTTATTGAAAAAAATAAAAACATTTGCACTAGCGGCAAAAACAGACCAACGCCCTCGGTGTTTATCGAACAATTCTAAACGCACCTTAAAACAAGCCTTTTTCAGTCTTCAAACGCGATTTTCAGATGAACCAAGCGTCCAAGCGAAATGAAAATGTAAAAACGGTAATCTGGAGAATTCCACCTTTCCATCAAGGTATCACACGGCCAAAACAAACAGCTGTCAAAAAATTCGATTTGTGTCTGTAATTTAAACGAATTATTGTGTCAAGTACAAAATCGTAAGGGGCTGCGGTTTTCAAAATTGCGTCTTATATTTTCAAGATCTTTCGGAAACTAAAAACCAGAAGGTTCTAGAAGGCGTGGTTATCGAGATATTGTCAGCCAAAGTGTAATTACTTCATTTCTAATTTATTAAGTTTGAAAATCAAAAATGTGTTTGGATGGTGATATTTCCGTAACTAAGCCTCGCAGGAGGTTGCGGTTTTCACTGCTGAATAGGAAATAAATTATTATTATTATTATTTCAAGCTTTATTCACTCATTAAATTCAATTCTTATTATACAATTAAAGTATTCATTTTTTTTTTTTTTTTTTTTTTTTTTTTTTTACGTAAATATTTATGTTATTTGAGCATAAGCCTCCCCCAGACTTCTCCACCTTCTTCTGTCACACGCCTCTCGCCAGTATAATGGGCACATTGCTTGGATGTCATCTTTCCATCGTTTAAATTGGCCGCCCACGCTTCTTTTCGTATCTAGTGGTACCCAATCGGTTGTTAATTTTGTCCAGCGGTTATCATTTGTTCGCATAATATGTCCAGCCCAGTCCCATTTAAATTTCCTTAGCCTATGCCGTACATCTTCAAAATTGGTTTGGCTTCTAAGGATGTTGTGGTTTGTTCGTTGAACGATACGAACGTTCAAAATAACTCTTTCCATTGCTCTTTGGCACGATTGAAGTTTGGTCTCAGTACTTTTTGTAACTTGCCAAGTTTGGCACCCATAAGTCAGAACTGGAAGCACTGTTGCGTCGAACACATACTTTCTCGTTTTGTTTGAAATATTTAGGTCGAGTAGATGCTTCACATTCCAAAACTGTTTCCAAGCGTTTGTTATTCGATGCTCTACATCTTTGATTTCTCTGTCTTTGAAGGAAACAATTTGGCCAAGATAAGTATAGTCTTCAACATACTCTAGTATTTGATTGTCAATACTTATTGTATTCACATCGCCATTTGTCATAACCTTGGTTTTCTGTTGATTTGTCGATAGGCCAATATTTGCACATTCGGAGCATAATTCGTTAAGCATTGTTTGGAGTTCTTCACTGCTAGTTGAGACAAGTATTACGTCATCTGCGAATCGAAGGTTTGAAAGATATCTGCCGTTTACTTTTAAGCCTTTACTCTCCCAGTTTAGCTTTCTAAAGACTTCTTCGAGAGCTGTCGAAAAAAGTGCTGGTGAGAGGGGATCTCCTTGCCTTACACCTCGTGAAATTTTAAATTCTGGTCCCATACACTCTGTTTTTATGCGTGCGGTGCTACTTTCGTACATTTTCTTTAGAATTCGGACTATTTTGTCATCTACGCCTTGGTTAAGAAGAGCCTTCCAAATAAAGCTCTGATCGACTGTATCAAAAGCTTTTGAAAAATCAATGAATGCAAAGTAGATGGTTATATTATATTCCTTGCATTTTTCTATTATTTGGCTTATGGCTTGTAAATGATCAATTGTGGAGAATCCTGACCTAAAACCAGCTTGTTCGAATGGTTGATTAAAATCAAGAGTGGCTTTTATTCTCTCAAATACACACTTCGCAAAGACCTTATAGATTGACGATATTATGCTTATAGGCCGATAGTTGTTGATATCGTCTTTATTGCCCTTTTTGTGTATGAGTATTATCTCTGATTTCGTCCATTGGTCTGGGACTACTTCTGTGACCAAAACCTGGTTGAAAATATCTGTCAAACAGTTGGCCAATGAAAATTTTCCGAACTTGAGATATTCTGCTGCTATCCCATCGTTACCTTTGCTTTTATTGTTTTTTAAGCTAAGTATTGCCTTTTCTATTTCGCTGTTAAGAAAAAGTGGGAATTCTTCTTCACGATTTACTTGTTGTAGAATTGATTGATCTTCGGTTGTTGTTATTTGTTTTGAGTATAGTTGAATGTAAAATTTTGTAGCTAATTGGTTGATACTTTGCCTAACGTGATTCTTTTTACCACTTTCGGATATTGCAGTTATCCATTCTTTATGCTCTTTGACTGCGTTCTTAGCTTTTTTAATAGATTTTGTTTCTTCGATGGCTGTCTTTAAAAGGTTCTCATTGAATTTGTTGATATCCTCTTGAGATTTTTTCTTGATGTTTTTCCTTATGTTTCTAAGCTCTTGTTTTTGTTGCTCATCAGGGTTTGGTATCTTTCGTAGGCGTTCTCGAAGCGTTATTAACTTCAGAGTCTCATTCGATAGTTTTTGTGGTTTTTTTGACATAGCTGTAAGGATGTATCTATCAGCCGATTCTTTGATAGTCCTTTCCATTTTATTGTATGTTACTTGAAAAGGTTCATTCATCTGTGATATAATACGATACCGTTGGTGTAGATCTGCATTATAGCTGTTGATTGCTTCTGTATTCACTGATTTCAATATTACTTTTGGTGTGGTCCTATGTAGTTTTCTAGTTCTATGGTTAATTATCAGCTCAGCACGAACTAATCGGTGGTCAGATTCAAAATCGAAATTATTTAGGACGGAGACATCTTTAAGGACTGATCTTTTATTGATTAGAATATAATCGTATTGATTTTTGTGTTTTTTATCTGGTGTAATCCAAGTCCATTGATTTTTTGGCTTTTTTTTGAATAATGAGTTACCTACAGTTAGTTTTTGTTGCCAAATATATTGAATAAGTCGACTTCCTCTTTCGTTACGACTTCCGTATCCGTATTCCCCCATAATTGTTTCTTCTCCGTCTTTTCTGAATCCTAATTTAGCATTAAAATCTCCGATTGTTAACACTATCTCTGTTTTAAAGTGTATTGTTGCTGACTCCAGTGAATTATAGAAGCGATTTAATTCTTCGTTAGTTGCATTCTTAGTTGGTGCATATACTTGTAGAATGGATATGTTACACTTCCCTAATCTCATTTTCATTCCTATTATACGGTCATTAAATCCTTTAATTTCAAGAATATTTTTCTTAAATTCTTTTTTTATAAGGAAACCGGTGCCGTATAGACCTTTAACCGTTCCATAGTAGGCAAATATATTTCCATTGTTGAGTTCTTGAATACTTTCGCCTTGTCGCCTTACTTCTGCTAAGCCGATTATATCCCAATTTATCTTTTCTAAGGCTTTTTCTAATTCTTTAAATTTTGATGTTGATTGAAGTGTTCTCGTATTTAGTGTTGCTACAAATAATTGATTCTTGTTTTCAATGTTTTTGTTTTTGTTTGGGTTTATGTTTTTATTCTTATAATTTCTGTTAGAGATGCATTCCGCAAAATCTTTTAAGGGGGGTTTTTGGCCGAAATCCTCCACGGTGGCCGCCCGGATTGGAGGTTCATCTGACTGTGTTTCTATTTTAAATTTATTTTCGTTGTTAATTGACATGCTGGGGTTGATTTTACGCATTTGTGGTGGTGTACAGTTTGTTAATTGTTATTGCTTGGGTGTTTTTTCGATGTCATTAATATTTGTTATATTACCATTATTAGTATTAGCAACATGATTCTTTGTAACGGTGTTCTTTAGCACGTATTTCATTAATGGGGATGTTGATGACGATGTATTAAGTTTAGTTCTTCCTGCTGTCTTATAGCTCTTCTTAATTGTTCCTGTGTGTGAACTCATAGGTTTGTCGGATTCAGAATCTTTATCAGTGTCATCATCAGAGAGTTTTCTTTTATTTTGATAGAGATGTACTTTTATGCTGGTTACCTCCTCTTCCGTTAGCTCTTTTCCATCTACAATCAACTTATTGTTTTTAATCTTAACTACTGAATTGTCATCACTGTTTTTTAAAGCATTCGCCTTTTCTTGCAATATTTTTCTTTTTTCTAGTATATCTTTCGGCAGATCATCGTGAAGGGTTAGTTTTGTGTTGTTTTTTGCATTGTATTCTTTGAGTTTAGTTTTTTCATCTACGATTCGGCATTTTGTTCTGTATGACAAAAATCCAATTTTGATCGGTCGAATCTTATTTGCATTTTTAATTCCGAGACGGTAGATAAAGTCTAAATCTGTTATTAAAATTTCAATTTCGAAGATCTCTTTAAAAATATATAGAACCTTTGACTCGAGTTCACTTGTTGAGTTTTCCGTTTCCTCTAAGTTGAAAAGGATTATATTTTTTCTCCGTAGCTGAACTTCTAAAATACTGATTTTTTCTTCGTGTTTGTTGACTTTTCCCTCAATTTTGTTGACTTTGGTGGTAATTGTATCAATCTTTGAATCAAGTTTTACAACACTATTTCCTACTTCTTGAATTTCAGATTTTATTTCCTTCTTTGATTCCTCAACACTTCTATATATAAGTGCAATCATGTCTTTAAGCTCGGAATTACTAACTTCGTTTCTATCATTGTTTTCGGCGAAAGACATATTTAGTATATCTACTATTATGTTTTCGAAAAAAAGTACGTGAATTATATTGAAGCTGAAATTTATATATGATTTTGTAATTTGTAATGCATAAATGGCTAGGTTTGTGTCTTTGATTGATTGGTTTTTATTTGCTGTAAGTGGATAGATGTCGGTAATAAATTTCGCAGAAGTAGTTAGTGTTGCATACTTTTGTGGCCTATCCTCGATTTATTTTGTTGCAATTAGTGAAAAGCTTTATTTATTCTCTTAAATTTTGTTTTGTTTTTTTTTTTTTTTTTTTTTTTCTTTTTGTTTAATCTTTGACGTTTTGTTTTCAGATTTTAATTGAGACTGATTTCTTCACATAAAAACTTAAATTTTTGGGTTAATAAATACCTGAAGTTTAAATGCTTTTACTCTCGTTTTTAGGCAGCGTTCTTATGCTTTAAATAATCTACTTCTCAACTAATTTCACAGTTTCTTTATAGTTAATTTTTTGATTTTTTCACCACTCACAGATTTTTTCAACCACTACCAAACAGACCAGCGTTGGACCAAAATAGGCGTTGGAAATAAATAGGCCTTATTGAAAAAAATAAAAACATTTGCACTAGCGATAAAAACAGACCAACGCCCTCGGTGTTTATCGAACAATTCTAAACGCACCTTAAAATAAGCCTTTTTCAGTCTTCAAACGCGATTTTCAGATGAACCAAGCGTCCACGCGAAATGAAAATGTAAAAACGGTAATCTTGAGAATTCCACCTTTCCATCAAGGTAATTTAACCGAATTATTGTGTCAAGTACAAAATCTGTAAACTCGATTTGCGGCTAAACTAAAAGCTCTAGCAACTTCAGAAAAGCATATTCGTGATCTGGGAATCACAACCTTTCAAACGAGGTATCGCACGATGAGAAATTGAAAAATATTTTTTTCCCATATAAAGATCGAACTCCAAAAAATTTGTCTGGATAGCAATATTTCGGCAATTGAAAATCGTAAGGGGCTGCGGTTTAAAAATTGCGTCTTATATTTTCAAGATCTTTCGGAAACTAAAAACCAGAAGGTTCTAGAAGGCGTGGTTATCGAGATATTGTCAGCCAAAGTGTAATTACTTCATTTCTAATTTATTAAGTTTGAAAATCAAAAATGTGTTTGGATGGTGATATTTTCGTAACCAAGCCTCGCAGGAGGTTGCGGTTTTTACTGCTGAATAGGAAATAAATAGGCCTTATTGAAAAAAATAAAAACATTTGCACTAGCGATAAAAACAGACCAACGCCCTCGGTGTTTATCGAACAATTCTAAACGCACCTTAAAATAAGCCTTTTTCAGTCTTCAAACGCGATTTTCAGATGAACCAAGCGTCCACGCGAAATGAAAATGTAAAAACAATAATCTGGAGAATTCCACCTTTCCATCAAGGTATCACACGGCCAAAACAAACAGCTTTCAAAAAATCCGATTTGTGTCTGTAATTTAACCGAATTATTGTGTCAAGTACAAAATCTGTAAACTCGATTTGCGGCTAAACTAAAAGCTCTAGCAACTTCAAAAAAGCATATTCGTGATCTGGGAATCACAGATCACAGCCTTTCAAACGGGGTATCGCACGATGAGAAATTGAAAAATATTTTTTTCCCATATAAAGATCGAACTCTAAAAAATTTGTTTGGATAGCAATATTTCGGTAATTGAAAATCGTAAGAGGTTGCGGTTTTCAAAATTGCGTCTTATATTTTCAAGATCTTTCGGAAACTAAAAACCAGAAGGTTCTAGAAGGCGTGGTTATCGAGATATTTTCAGCCAAAGTGTAATTACTTCATTTCTAATTTATTAAGTTTGAAAATCAAAAATGTGTTTGGATGGTGATATTTCCGTAACTAAGCCTCGCAGGAGGTTGCGGTTTTCACTGCTGAATAGGAAATAAATAGGCCTTGTTGAAAAAAATAAAAACATTTGCACTAGCGATAAAAACAGACCAACGCCCTCGGTGTTTATCGAACAATTCTAAACGCACCTTAAAATAAGCCTTTTTCAGTCTTCAAACGCGATTTTCAGATGAACCAAGCGTCCACGCGAAATGAAAATGTAAAAACGGTAATCTTGAGAATTCCACCTTTTCATCAAGGTAATTTAACCGAATTATTGTGTCAAGTACAAAATCTGTAAACTCGATTTGCGGCTAAACTAAAAGCTCTAGCAACTTCAGAAAAGCATATTCGTGATCTGGGAATCACAACCTTTCAAACGAGGTATCGCACGATGAGAAATTGAAAAATATTTTTTTCCCATATAAAGATCGAACTCCAAAAAATTTGTTTGGATAGCAATATTTCGGCAATTGAAAATCGTAAGGGGCTGCGGTTTTCAAAATTGCGTCTTATATTTTCAAGATCTTTCGGAAACTAAAAACCAGAAGGTTCTAGAAGGCGTGGTTATCGAGATGTTGTCAGCCAAAGTGTAATTACTTCATTTCTAATTTATTAAGTTTGAAAATCAAAAATGTGTTTGGATGGCGATATTTTCGTAACCAAGCCTCGCAGGAGGTTGCGGTTTTTACTGCTGAATAGGAAATAAATAGGCCTTATTGAAAAAAATAAAAACATTTGCACTAGCGGCAAAAACAGACCAACGCCCTCGGTGTTTATCGAACAATTCTAAACGCACCTTAAAACAAGCCTTTTTCAGTCTTCAAACGCGATTTTCAGATGAACCAAGCGTCCAAGCGAAATGAAAATGTAAAAACGGTAATCTGGAGAATTCCACCTTTCCATCAAGGTATCACACGGCCAAAACAAACAGCTGTCAAAAAATTCGATTTGTGTCTGTAATTTAAACGAATTATTGTGTCAAGTACAAAATCGTAAGGGGCTGCGGTTTTCAAAATTGCGTCTTATATTTTCAAGATCTTTCGGAAACTAAAAACCAGAAGGTTCTAGAAGGCGTGGTTATCGAGATATTGTCAGCCAAAGTGTAATTACTTCATTTCTAATTTATTAAGTTTGAAAATCAAAAATGTGTTTGGATGGTGATATTTCCGTAACTAAGCCTCGCAGGAGGTTGCGGTTTTCACTGCTGAATAGGAAATAAATTATTATTATTATTATTTCAAGCTTTATTCACTCATTAAATTCAATTCTTATTATACAATTAAAGTATTCAGTTTTTTTTTTTTTTACGTAAATATTTATGTTATTTGAGCATAAGCCTCCCCCAGACTTCTCCACCTTCTTCTGTCACACGCCTCTCGCCAGTATAATGGGCACATTGCTTGGATGTCATCTTTCCATCGTTTAAATTGGCCGCCCACGCTTCTTTTCGTATCTAGTGGTACCCAATCGGTTGTTAATTTTGTCCAGCGGTTATCATTTGTTCGCATAATATGTCCAGCCCAGTCCCATTTAAATTTCCTTAGCCTATGCCGTACATCTTCAAAATTGGTTTGGCTTCTAAGGATGTTGTGGTTTGTTCGTTGAACGATACGAACGTTCAAAATAACTCTTTCCATTGCTCTTTGGCACGATTGAAGTTTGGTCTCAGTACTTTTTGTAACTTGCCAAGTTTGGCACCCATAAGTCAGAACTGGAAGCACTGTTGCGTCGAACACATACTTTCTCGTTTTGTTTGAAATATTTAGGTCGAGTAGATGCTTCACATTCCAAAACTGTTTCCAAGCGTTTGTTATTCGATGCTCTACATCTTTGATTTCTCTGTCTTTGAAGGAAACAATTTGGCCAAGATAAGTATAGTCTTCAACATACTCTAGTATTTGATTGTCAATACTTATTGTATTCACATCGCCATTTGTCATAACCTTGGTTTTCTGTTGATTTGTCGATAGGCCAATATTTGCACATTCGGAGCATAATTCGTTAAGCATTGTTTGGAGTTCTTCACTGCTAGTTGAGACAAGTATTACGTCATCTGCGAATCGAAGGTTTGAAAGATATCTGCCGTTTACTTTTAAGCCTTTACTCTCCCAGTTTAGCTTTCTAAAGACTTCTTCGAGAGCTGTCGAAAAAAGTGCTGGTGAGAGGGGATCTCCTTGCCTTACACCTCGTGAAATTTTAAATTCTGGTCCCATACACTCTGTTTTTATGCGTGCGGTGCTACTTTCGTACATTTTCTTTAGAATTCGGACTATTTTGTCATCTACGCCTTGGTTAAGAAGAGCCTTCCAAATAAAGCTCTGATCGACTGTATCAAAAGCTTTTGAAAAATCAATGAATGCAAAGTAGATGGTTATATTATATTCCTTGCATTTTTCTATTATTTGGCTTATGGCTTGTAAATGATCAATTGTGGAGAATCCTGACCTAAAACCAGCTTGTTCGAATGGTTGATTAAAATCAAGAGTGGCTTTTATTCTCTCAAATACACACTTCGCAAAGACCTTATAGATTGACGATATTATGCTTATAGGCCGATAGTTGTTGATATCGTCTTTATTGCCCTTTTTGTGTATGAGTATTATCTCTGATTTCGTCCATTGGTCTGGGACTACTTCTGTGACCAAAACCTGGTTGAAAATATCTGTCAAACAGTTGGCCAATGAAAATTTTCCGAACTTGAGATATTCTGCTGCTATCCCATCGTTACCTTTGCTTTTATTGTTTTTTAAGCTAAGTATTGCCTTTTCTATTTCGCTGTTAAGAAAAAGTGGGAATTCTTCTTCACGATTTACTTGTTGTAGAATTGATTGATCTTCGGTTGTTGTTATTTGTTTTGAGTATAGTTGAATGTCAAATTTTGTAGCTAATTGGTTGATACTTTGCCTAACGTGATTCTTTTTACCACTTTCGGATATTGCAGTTATCCATTCTTTATGCTCTTTGACTGCGTTCTTAGCTTTTTTAATAGATTTTGTTTCTTCGATGGCTGTCTTTAAAAGGTTCTCATTGAATTTGTTGATATCCTCTTGAGATTTTTTCTTGATGTTTTTCCTTATGTTTCTAAGCTCTTGTTTTTGTTGCTCATCAGGGTTTGGTATCTTTCGTAGGCGTTCTCGAAGCGTTATTAACTTCAGAGTCTCATTCGATAGTTTTTGTGGTTTTTTTGACATAGCTGTAAGGATGTATCTATCAGCCGATTCTTTGATAGTCCTTTCCATTTTATTGTATGTTACTTGAAAAGGTTCATTCATCTGTGATATAATACGATATCGTTGGTGTAGATCTGCATTATAGCTGTTGATTGCTTCTGTATTCACTGATTTCAATATTACTTTTGGTGTGGTCCTATGTAGTTTTCTAGTTCTATGGTTAATTATCAGCTCAGCACGAACTAATCGGTGGTCAGATTCAAAATCGAAATTATTTAGGACGGAGACATCTTTAAGGACTGATCTTTTATTGATTAGAATATAATCGTATTGATTTTTGTGTTTTTTATCTGGTGTAATCCAAGTCCATTGATTTTTTGGCTTTTTTTTGAATAATGAGTTACCTACAGTTAGTTTTTGTTGCCAAATATATTGAATAAGTCGACTTCCTCTTTCGTTACGACTTCCGTATCCGTATTCCCCCATAATTGTTTCTTCTCCGTCTTTTCTGAATCCTAATTTAGCATTAAAATCTCCGATTGTTAACACTATCTCTGTTTTAAAGTGTATTGTTGCTGACTCCAGTGAATTATAGAAGCGATTTAATTCTTCGTTAGTTGCATTCTTAGTTGGTGCATATACTTGTAGAATGGATATGTTACACTTCCCTAATCTCATTTTCATTCCTATTATACGGTCATTAAATCCTTTAATTTCAAGAATATTTTTCTTAAATTCTTTTTTTATAAGGAAACCGGTGCCGTATAGACCTTTAACCGTTCCATAGTAGGCAAATATATTTCCATTGTTGAGTTCTTGAATACTTTCGCCTTGTCGCCTTACTTCTGCTAAGCCGATTATATCCCAATTTATCTTTTCTAAGGCTTTTTCTAATTCTTTAAATTTTGATGTTGATTGAAGTGTTCTCGTATTTAGTGTTGCTACAAATAATTGATTCTTGTTTTCAATGTTTTTGTTTTTGTTTGGGTTTATGTTTTTATTCTTATAATTTCTGTTAGAGATGCATTCCGCAAAATCTTTTAAGGGGGGTTTTTGGCCGAAATCCTCCACGGTGGCCGCCCGGATTGGAGGTTCATCTGACTGTGTTTCTATTTTAAATTTATTTTCGTTGTTAATTGACATGCTGGGGTTGATTTTACGCATTTGTGGTGGTGTACAGTTTGTTAATTGTTATTGCTTGGGTGTTTTTTCGATGTCATTAATATTTGTTATATTACCATTATTAGTATTAGCAACATGATTCTTTGTAACGGTGTTCTTTAGCACGTATTTCATTAATGGGGATGTTGATGACGATGTATTAAGTTTAGTTCTTCCTGCTGTCTTATAGCTCTTCTTAATTGTTCCTGTGTGTGAACTCATAGGTTTGTCGGATTCAGAATCTTTATCAGTGTCATCATCAGAGAGTTTTCTTTTATTTTGATAGAGATGTACTTTTATGCTGGTTACCTCCTCTTCCGTTAGCTCTTTTCCATCTACAATCAACTTATTGTTTTTAATCTTAACTACTGAATTGTCATCACTGTTTTTTAAAGCATTCGCCTTTTCTTGCAATATTTTTCTTTTTTCTAGTATATCTTTCGGCAGATCATCGTGAAGGGTTAGTTTTGTGTTGTTTTTTGCATTGTATTCTTTGAGTTTAGTTTTTTCATCTACGATTCGGCATTTTGTTCTGTATGACAAAAATCCAATTTTGATCGGTCGAATCTTATTTGCATTTTTAATTCCGAGACGGTAGATAAAGTCTAAATCTGTTATTAAAATTTCAATTTCGAAGATCTCTTTAAAAATATATAGAACCTTTGACTCGAGTTCACTTGTTGAGTTTTCCGTTTCCTCTAAGTTGAAAAGGATTATATTTTTTCTCCGTAGCTGAACTTCTAAAATACTGATTTTTTCTTCGTGTTTGTTGACTTTTCCCTCAATTTTGTTGACTTTGGTGGTAATTGTATCAATCTTTGAATCAAGTTTTACAACACTATTTCCTACTTCTTGAATTTCAGATTTTATTTCCTTCTTTGATTCCTCAACACTTCTATATATAAGTGCAATCATGTCTTTAAGCTCGGAATTACTAACTTCGTTTCTATCATTGTTTTCGGCGAAAGACATATTTAGTATATCTACTATTATGTTTTCGAAAAAAAGTACGTGAATTATATTGAAGCTGAAATTTATATATGATTTTGTAATTTGTAATGCATAAATGGCTAGGTTTGTGTCTTTGATTGATTGGTTTTTATTTGCTGTAAGTGGATAGATGTCGGTAATAAATTTCGCAGAAGTAGTTAGTGTTGCATACTTTTGTGGCCTATCCTCGATTTATTTTGTTGCAATTAGTGAAAAGCTTTATTTATTCTCTTAAATTTTGTTTTGTTTTTTTTTTTTTTTTTTTTTTTCTTTTTGTTTAATCTTTGACGTTTTGTTTTCAGATTTTAATTGAGACTGATTTCTTCACATAAAAACTTAAATTTTTGGGTTAATAAATACCTGAAGTTTAAATGCTTTTATTCTCGTTTTTAGGCAGCGTTCTTATGCTTTAAATAATCTACTTCTCAACTAATTTCACAGTTTCTTTATAGTTAATTTTTTGATTTTTTCACCACTCACAGATTTTTTCAACCACTACCAAACAGACCAGCGTTGGACCAAAATAGGCGTTGGAAATAAATAGGCCTTATTGAAAAAAATAAAAACATTTGCACTAGCGATAAAAACAGACCAACGCCCTCGGTGTTTATCGAACAATTCTAAACGCACCTTAAAATAAGCCTTTTTCAGTCTTCAAACGCGATTTTCAGATGAACCAAGCGTCCACGCGAAATGAAAATGTAAAAACGGTAATCTTGAGAATTCCACCTTTCCATCAAGGTAATTTAACCGAATTATTGTGTCAAGTACAAAATCTGTAAACTCGATTTGCGGCTAAAGCAAAAGCTCTAGCAACTTCAGAAAAGCATATTCGTGATCTGGAAATCACAACCTTTCAAACGAGGTATCGCACGATGAGAAATTGAAAAATATTTTTTTCCCATATAAAGATCGAACTCCAAAAAATTTGTCTGGATAGCAATATTTCGGCAATTGAAAATCGTAAGGGGCTGCGGTTTAAAAATTGCGTCTTATATTTTCAAGATCTTTCGGAAACTAAAAACCAGAAGGTTCTAGAAGGCGTGGTTATCGAGATATTGTCAGCCAAAGTGTAATTACTTCATTTCTAATTTATTAAGTTTGAAAATCAAAAATGTGTTTGGATGGTGATATTTTCGTAACCAAGCCTCGCAGGAGGTTGCGGTTTTTACTGCTGAATAGGAAATAAATAGGCCTTATTGAAAAAAATAAAAACATTTGCACTAGCGATAAAAACAGACCAACGCCCTCGGTGTTTATCGAACAATTCTAAACGCACCTTAAAATAAGCCTTTTTCAGTCTTCAAACGCGATTTTCAGATGAACCAAGCGTCCACGCGAAATGAAAATGTAAAAACAATAATCTGGAGAATTCCACCTTTCCATCAAGGTATCACACGGCCAAAACAAACAGCTTTCAAAAAATCCGATTTGTGTCTGTAATTTAACCGAATTATTGTGTCAAGTACAAAATCTGTAAACTCGATTTGCGGCTAAACTAAAAGCTCTAGCAACTTCAAAAAAGCATATTCGTGATCTGGGAATCACAGATCACAGCCTTTCAAACGGGGTATCGCACGATGAGAAATTGAAAAATATTTTTTTCCCATATAAAGATCGAACTCTAAAAAATTTGTTTGGATAGCAATATTTCGGTAATTGAAAATCGTAAGAGGTTGCGGTTTTCAAAATTGCGTCTTATATTTTCAAGATCTTTCGGAAACTAAAAACCAGAAGGTTCTAGAAGGCGTGGTTATCGAGATATTTTCAGCCAAAGTGTAATTACTTCATTTCTAATTTATTAAGTTTGAAAATCAAAAATGTGTTTGGATGGTGATATTTCCGTAACTAAGCCTCGCAGGAGGTTGCGGTTTTCACTGCTGAATAGGAAATAAATAGGCCTTGTTGAAAAAAATAAAAACATTTGCACTAGCGATAAAAACAGACCAACGCCCTCGGTGTTTATCGAACAATTCTAAACGCACCTTAAAATAAGCCTTTTTCAGTCTTCAAACGCGATTTTCAGATGAACCAAGCGTCCACGCGAAATGAAAATGTAAAAACGGTAATCTTGAGAATTCCACCTTTTCATCAAGGTAATTTAACCGAATTATTGTGTCAAGTACAAAATCTGTAAACTCGATTTGCGGCTAAACTAAAAGCTCTAGCAACTTCAGAAAAGCATATTCGTGATCTGGGAATCACAACCTTTCAAACGAGGTATCGCACGATGAGAAATTGAAAAATATTTTTTTCCCATATAAAGATCGAACTCCAAAAAATTTGTTTGGATAGCAATATTTCGGCAATTGAAAATCGTAAGGGGCTGCGGTTTTCAAAATTGCGTCTTATATTTTCAAGATCTTTCGGAAACTAAAAACCAGAAGGTTCTAGAAGGCGTGGTTATCGAGATGTTGTCAGCCAAAGTGTAATTACTTCATTTCTAATTTATTAAGTTTGAAAATCAAAAATGTGTTTGGATGGCGATATTTTCGTAACCAAGCCTCGCAGGAGGTTGCGGTTTTTACTGCTGAATAGGAAATAAATAGGCCTTATTGAAAAAAATAAAAACATTTGCACTAGCGGCAAAAACAGACCAACGCCCTCGGTGTTTATCGAACAATTCTAAACGCACCTTAAAACAAGCCTTTTTCAGTCTTCAAACGCGATTTTCAGATGAACCAAGCGTCCAAGCGAAATGAAAATGTAAAAACGGTAATCTGGAGAATTCCACCTTTCCATCAAGGTATCACACGGCCAAAACAAACAGCTGTCAAAAAATTCGATTTGTGTCTGTAATTTAAACGAATTATTGTGTCAAGTACAAAATCGTAAGGGGCTGCGGTTTTCAAAATTGCGTCTTATATTTTCAAGATCTTTCGGAAACTAAAAACCAGAAGGTTCTAGAAGGCGTGGTTATCGAGATATTGTCAGCCAAAGTGTAATTACTTCATTTCTAATTTATTAAGTTTGAAAATCAAAAATGTGTTTGGATGGTGATATTTCCGTAACTAAGCCTCGCAGGAGGTTGCGGTTTTCACTGCTGAATAGGAAATAAATTATTATTATTATTATTTCAAGCTTTATTCACTCATTAAATTCAATTCTTATTATACAATTAAAGTATTCAGTTTTTTTTTTTTTTACGTAAATATTTATGTTATTTGAGCATAAGCCTCCCCCAGACTTCTCCACCTTCTTCTGTCACACGCCTCTCGCCAGTATAATGGGCACATTGCTTGGATGTCATCTTTCCATCGTTTAAATTGGCCGCCCACGCTTCTTTTCGTATCTAGTGGTACCCAATCGGTTGTTAATTTTGTCCAGCGGTTATCATTTGTTCGCATAATATGTCCAGCCCAGTCCCATTTAAATTTCCTTAGCCTATGCCGTACATCTTCAAAATTGGTTTGGCTTCTAAGGATGTTGTGGTTTGTTCGTTGAACGATACGAACGTTCAAAATAACTCTTTCCATTGCTCTTTGGCACGATTGAAGTTTGGTCTCAGTACTTTTTGTAACTTGCCAAGTTTGGCACCCATAAGTCAGAACTGGAAGCACTGTTGCGTCGAACACATACTTTCTCGTTTTGTTTGAAATATTTAGGTCGAGTAGATGCTTCACATTCCAAAACTGTTTCCAAGCGTTTGTTATTCGATGCTCTACATCTTTGATTTCTCTGTCTTTGAAGGAAACAATTTGGCCAAGATAAGTATAGTCTTCAACATACTCTAGTATTTGATTGTCAATACTTATTGTATTCACATCGCCATTTGTCATAACCTTGGTTTTCTGTTGATTTGTCGATAGGCCAATATTTGCACATTCGGAGCATAATTCGTTAAGCATTGTTTGGAGTTCTTCACTGCTAGTTGAGACAAGTATTACGTCATCTGCGAATCGAAGGTTTGAAAGATATCTGCCGTTTACTTTTAAGCCTTTACTCTCCCAGTTTAGCTTTCTAAAGACTTCTTCGAGAGCTGTCGAAAAAAGTGCTGGTGAGAGGGGATCTCCTTGCCTTACACCTCGTGAAATTTTAAATTCTGGTCCCATACACTCTGTTTTTATGCGTGCGGTGCTACTTTCGTACATTTTCTTTAGAATTCGGACTATTTTGTCATCTACGCCTTGGTTAAGAAGAGCCTTCCAAATAAAGCTCTGATCGACTGTATCAAAAGCTTTTGAAAAATCAATGAATGCAAAGTAGATGGTTATATTATATTCCTTGCATTTTTCTATTATTTGGCTTATGGCTTGTAAATGATCAATTGTGGAGAATCCTGACCTAAAACCAGCTTGTTCGAATGGTTGATTAAAATCAAGAGTGGCTTTTATTCTCTCAAATACACACTTCGCAAAGACCTTATAGATTGACGATATTATGCTTATAGGCCGATAGTTGTTGATATCGTCTTTATTGCCCTTTTTGTGTATGAGTATTATCTCTGATTTCGTCCATTGGTCTGGGACTACTTCTGTGACCAAAACCTGGTTGAAAATATCTGTCAAACAGTTGGCCAATGAAAATTTTCCGAACTTGAGATATTCTGCTGCTATCCCATCGTTACCTTTGCTTTTATTGTTTTTTAAGCTAAGTATTGCCTTTTCTATTTCGCTGTTAAGAAAAAGTGGGAATTCTTCTTCACGATTTACTTGTTGTAGAATTGATTGATCTTCGGTTGTTGTTATTTGTTTTGAGTATAGTTGAATGTCAAATTTTGTAGCTAATTGGTTGATACTTTGCCTAACGTGATTCTTTTTACCACTTTCGGATATTGCAGTTATCCATTCTTTATGCTCTTTGACTGCGTTCTTAGCTTTTTTAATAGATTTTGTTTCTTCGATGGCTGTCTTTAAAAGGTTCTCATTGAATTTGTTGATATCCTCTTGAGATTTTTTCTTGATGTTTTTCCTTATGTTTCTAAGCTCTTGTTTTTGTTGCTCATCAGGGTTTGGTATCTTTCGTAGGCGTTCTCGAAGCGTTATTAACTTCAGAGTCTCATTCGATAGTTTTTGTGGTTTTTTTGACATAGCTGTAAGGATGTATCTATCAGCCGATTCTTTGATAGTCCTTTCCATTTTATTGTATGTTACTTGAAAAGGTTCATTCATCTGTGATATAATACGATATCGTTGGTGTAGATCTGCATTATAGCTGTTGATTGCTTCTGTATTCACTGATTTCAATATTACTTTTGGTGTGGTCCTATGTAGTTTTCTAGTTCTATGGTTAATTATCAGCTCAGCACGAACTAATCGGTGGTCAGATTCAAAATCGAAATTATTTAGGACGGAGACATCTTTAAGGACTGATCTTTTATTGATTAGAATATAATCGTATTGATTTTTGTGTTTTTTATCTGGTGTAATCCAAGTCCATTGATTTTTTGGCTTTTTTTTGAATAATGAGTTACCTACAGTTAGTTTTTGTTGCCAAATATATTGAATAAGTCGACTTCCTCTTTCGTTACGACTTCCGTATCCGTATTCCCCCATAATTGTTTCTTCTCCGTCTTTTCTGAATCCTAATTTAGCATTAAAATCTCCGATTGTTAACACTATCTCTGTTTTAAAGTGTATTGTTGCTGACTCCAGTGAATTATAGAAGCGATTTAATTCTTCGTTAGTTGCATTCTTAGTTGGTGCATATACTTGTAGAATGGATATGTTACACTTCCCTAATCTCATTTTCATTCCTATTATACGGTCATTAAATCCTTTAATTTCAAGAATATTTTTCTTAAATTCTTTTTTTATAAGGAAACCGGTGCCGTATAGACCTTTAACCGTTCCATAGTAGGCAAATATATTTCCATTGTTGAGTTCTTGAATACTTTCGCCTTGTCGCCTTACTTCTGCTAAGCCGATTATATCCCAATTTATCTTTTCTAAGGCTTTTTCTAATTCTTTAAATTTTGATGTTGATTGAAGTGTTCTCGTATTTAGTGTTGCTACAAATAATTGATTCTTGTTTTCAATGTTTTTGTTTTTGTTTGGGTTTATGTTTTTATTCTTATAATTTCTGTTAGAGATGCATTCCGCAAAATCTTTTAAGGGGGGTTTTTGGCCGAAATCCTCCACGGTGGCCGCCCGGATTGGAGGTTCATCTGACTGTGTTTCTATTTTAAATTTATTTTCGTTGTTAATTGACATGCTGGGGTTGATTTTACGCATTTGTGGTGGTGTACAGTTTGTTAATTGTTATTGCTTGGGTGTTTTTTCGATGTCATTAATATTTGTTATATTACCATTATTAGTATTAGCAACATGATTCTTTGTAACGGTGTTCTTTAGCACGTATTTCATTAATGGGGATGTTGATGACGATGTATTAAGTTTAGTTCTTCCTGCTGTCTTATAGCTCTTCTTAATTGTTCCTGTGTGTGAACTCATAGGTTTGTCGGATTCAGAATCTTTATCAGTGTCATCATCAGAGAGTTTTCTTTTATTTTGATAGAGATGTACTTTTATGCTGGTTACCTCCTCTTCCGTTAGCTCTTTTCCATCTACAATCAACTTATTGTTTTTAATCTTAACTACTGAATTGTCATCACTGTTTTTTAAAGCATTCGCCTTTTCTTGCAATATTTTTCTTTTTTCTAGTATATCTTTCGGCAGATCATCGTGAAGGGTTAGTTTTGTGTTGTTTTTTGCATTGTATTCTTTGAGTTTAGTTTTTTCATCTACGATTCGGCATTTTGTTCTGTATGACAAAAATCCAATTTTGATCGGTCGAATCTTATTTGCATTTTTAATTCCGAGACGGTAGATAAAGTCTAAATCTGTTATTAAAATTTCAATTTCGAAGATCTCTTTAAAAATATATAGAACCTTTGACTCGAGTTCACTTGTTGAGTTTTCCGTTTCCTCTAAGTTGAAAAGGATTATATTTTTTCTCCGTAGCTGAACTTCTAAAATACTGATTTTTTCTTCGTGTTTGTTGACTTTTCCCTCAATTTTGTTGACTTTGGTGGTAATTGTATCAATCTTTGAATCAAGTTTTACAACACTATTTCCTACTTCTTGAATTTCAGATTTTATTTCCTTCTTTGATTCCTCAACACTTCTATATATAAGTGCAATCATGTCTTTAAGCTCGGAATTACTAACTTCGTTTCTATCATTGTTTTCGGCGAAAGACATATTTAGTATATCTACTATTATGTTTTCGAAAAAAAGTACGTGAATTATATTGAAGCTGAAATTTATATATGATTTTGTAATTTGTAATGCATAAATGGCTAGGTTTGTGTCTTTGATTGATTGGTTTTTATTTGCTGTAAGTGGATAGATGTCGGTAATAAATTTCGCAGAAGTAGTTAGTGTTGCATACTTTTGTGGCCTATCCTCGATTTATTTTGTTGCAATTAGTGAAAAGCTTTATTTATTCTCTTAAATTTTGTTTTGTTTTTTTTTTTTTTTTTTTTTTTCTTTTTGTTTAATCTTTGACGTTTTGTTTTCAGATTTTAATTGAGACTGATTTCTTCACATAAAAACTTAAATTTTTGGGTTAATAAATACCTGAAGTTTAAATGCTTTTATTCTCGTTTTTAGGCAGCGTTCTTATGCTTTAAATAATCTACTTCTCAACTAATTTCACAGTTTCTTTATAGTTAATTTTTTGATTTTTTCACCACTCACAGATTTTTTCAACCACTACCAAACAGACCAGCGTTGGACCAAAATAGGCGTTGGAAATAAATAGGCCTTATTGAAAAAAATAAAAACATTTGCACTAGCGATAAAAACAGACCAACGCCCTCGGTGTTTATCGAACAATTCTAAACGCACCTTAAAATAAGCCTTTTTCAGTCTTCAAACGCGATTTTCAGATGAACCAAGCGTCCACGCGAAATGAAAATGTAAAAACGGTAATCTTGAGAATTCCACCTTTCCATCAAGGTAATTTAACCGAATTATTGTGTCAAGTACAAAATCTGTAAACTCGATTTGCGGCTAAAGCAAAAGCTCTAGCAACTTCAGAAAAGCATATTCGTGATCTGGAAATCACAACCTTTCAAACGAGGTATCGCACGATGAGAAATTGAAAAATATTTTTTTCCCATATAAAGATCGAACTCCAAAAAATTTGTCTGGATAGCAATATTTCGGCAATTGAAAATCGTAAGGGGCTGCGGTTTAAAAATTGCGTCTTATATTTTCAAGATCTTTCGGAAACTAAAAACCAGAAGGTTCTAGAAGGCGTGGTTATCGAGATATTGTCAGACAAAGTGTAATTACTTCATTTCTAATTTATTAAGTTTGAAAATCAAAAATGTGTTTGGATGGTGATATTTTCGTAACCAAGCCTCGCAGGAGGTTGCGGTTTTCACTGCTGAATAGGAAATAAATAGGCCTTATTGAAAAAAATAAAAACATTTGCACTAGCGATAAAAACAGACCAACGCCCTCGGTGTTTATCGAACAATTCTAAACGCACCTTAAAATAAGCCTTTTTCAGTCTTCAAACGCGATTTTCAGATGAACCAAGCGTCCACGCGAAATGAAAATGTAAAAACGGTAATCTGGACAATTCCACCTTTCCATCAAGGTTTCACACGGCCAAAACAAACAGCTTTCAAAAAATCCGATTTGTGTCTGTAATTTAACCGAATTATTGTGTCAAGTACAAAATCTGTAAACTCGATTTGCGGCTAAACTAAAAGCTCTAGCAACTTCAAAAATAAAGATCGAACTCTAAAAAATTTGTTTGGATAGCAATATTTCGGTAATTGAAAATCGTAAGAGGTTGCGGTTTTCAAAATTGCGTCTTATATTTTCAAGATCTTTCGGAAACTAAAAACCAGAAGGTTCTAGAAGGCGTGGTTATCGAGATATTGTCAGCCAAAGTGTATTTACTTCATTTCTAATTTATTAAGTTTGAAAATCAAAAATGTGTTTGGATGGCTATATTTCCGTAACCAAGCCTCGCAGGAGGTTGCGGTTTTCACTGCTGAATAGGAAATAAATAGGCCTTATTATAAAAAAATTAAAAAATTTGCACTACCGGCAAAAACAGACCAACGCCCTCGGTGTTTATCGAACAATTCTAAACGCACCTTAAAACAAGCCTTTTTCAGTCTTCAAACGCGATTTTCAGATGAACCAAGCGTCCAAGCGAAATGAAAATGTAAAAACGGTAATCTGGAAAATTTCACCTTTCCATCAAGGTATCACACGGCCAAAACAAACAGCTGTCAAAAAATTCGATTTGTGTCTGTAATTTAAACGAATTATTGTGTCAAGTACAAAATCGTAAGGGGCTGCGGTTTTCAAAATTGCGTCTTATATTTTCAAGATCTTTCGGAAACTAAAAACCAGAAGGTTCTAGAAGGCGTGGTTATCGAGATATTGTCAGCCAAAGTGTAATTACTTCATTTCTAATTTATTAAGTTTGAAAACCAAAAATGTGTTTGGATGGTGATATTTCCGTAACTAAGCCTCGCAGGAGGTTGCGGTTTTCACTGCTGAATAGGAAATAAATAGGCCTTATTGAAAAAAATAAAAACATTTGCACTAGCGATAAAAACAGACCAACGCCCTCGGTGTTTATCGAACAATTCTAAACGCACCTTAAAATAAGCCTTTTTCAGTCTTCAAACGCGATTTTCAGATGAACCAAGCGTCCACGCGAAATGAAAATGTAAAAACGGTAATCTTGAGAATTCCACCTTTCCATCAAGGTAATTTAACCGAATTATTGTGTCAAGTACAAAATCTGTAAACTCGGTTTGCGGCTAAACTAAAAGCTCTAGCAACTTCAAAAAAGCATATTCGTGATCTGGGAATCACAGATCACAGCCTTTCAAACGGGGTATCGCACGATGAGAAATTGAAAAATATTTTTTTCCCATATAAAGATCGAACTCTAAAAAATTTGTTTGGATAGCAATATTTCGGTAATTGAAAATCGTAAGAGGTTGCGGTTTTCAAAATTGCGTCTTATATTTTCAAGATCTTTCGGAAACTAAAAACCAGAAGGTTCTAGAAGGCGTGGTTATCGAGATATTGTCAGCCAAAGTGTATTTACTTCATTTCTAATTTATTAAGTTTGAAAATCAAAAATGTGTTTGGATGGCGATATTTCCGTAACCAAGCCTCGCAGGAGGTTGCGGTTTTCACTGCTGAATAGGAAATAAATAGGCCTTATTATAAAAAAATTAAAAAAATTGCACTACCGTAAATTAAAAAATTTGCACTACCGGTAAAAACAGACCAACGCCCTCGGTGTTTATCGAACAATTCTAAACGCACCTTAAAACAAGCCTTTTTCAGTCTTCAAACGCGATTTTCAGAAGAACCAAGCGTCCAAGCGAAATGAAAATGTAAAAACGGTAATCTGGAGAATTTCACCTTTCCATCAAGGTATCACACGGCCAAAACAAACAGCTTTCAAAACATCCGATTTGTGTCTGTAATTTAACCGAGTCAAGTACAAAATCTGTAAACTCGATTTGCGGCTAAACTAAATGCTCTAGCAACTTCAAATAAGCATATTCGTGATCTGGGAATCACAGACCACAGCCTTTCAAACGGGGTATCGCACGATGAGAAATTGAAAAATATTTTTTTCCCATATAAAGATCGAACTCTAAAAAATTTGTTTGGATAGCAATATTTCGGTAATTGAAAATCGTAAGAGGTTGCGGTTTTCAAAATTGCGTCTTATATTTTCAAGATCTTTCGGAAACTAAAAACCAGAAGGTTCTGGAAGGCGTGGTTATCGAGATATTGTCAGCCAAAGTGTATTTACTTCATTTCTAATTTATTAAGTTTGAAAATCAAAAATGTGTTTGGATGGCGATATTTCCGTAACCAAGACTCGCAGGAGGTTGCGGTTTTCACTGCTGAATAGGAAATAAATAGGCCTTATTATAAAAAAATTAAAACATTTGCACTAGCGGCAAAAACAGACCAACGCCCTCGGTGTTTATCGAACAATTCTAAACGCACCTTAAAACAAGCCTTTTTCAGTCTTCAAATGCGATTTTCAGATCGAGATATTGTCTGCCAAAGTGTAATTACTTCATTTCTAATTTATTAAGTTTGAAAATCAAAAATGTGTTTGGATGGCGATATTTCCGTAACCAAGCCTCACAGGAGGTTGCGGTTTTCACTGCTGAATAGGAAATAAATAGGCCTTATTGAAAAAAATAAAAACATTTGCACCTGCGATAAAGACAGACCAACGCCCTCGGTATTTATCGAACAATTCTAAACGCACCTTAAAACAAGCCTTTTTAGTCTTCAAACGCGACTTTTGGATGAATCAAGCGTCCAAGCGAAATGAAAATGTAAAAACGGTAATCTGGAGAATTCCACCTTTCCATCAAGGTATCACACGGCCAAAACAAACAGCTTTCAAAAAATCCGATTTGTGTCTGTAATTTAACCGAATTATTGTGTCAAGTACAAAATCGATTTGCGGCTAAACTAAAAGCTCTAGCAACTTCAAAAAAGCATATTCGTGATCTGGGAATCACAACCTTTCAAACGAGGTATCGCACGATGAGAAATTGAAAAATATTTGTTCCCATATAAAGATCGAACTCTAAAAAATTTGTTTGGATAGCAATATTTTGGCAATTGAAAATCGTAAGGGGCTGCGGTTTTCAAAATTGCGTCTTATATTTTCAAGATTTTTCGGAAACTTAAAACCAAAAGGTTCTAGAAGGCGTGGTTATCGAGATATTGTCAGCCAAAGTGTAATTACTTCATTTCTAATTTATTAAGTTTGAAAATCAAAAATGTGTTTGGATGGCGATATTTCCGTAACCAAGACTCGCAGGAGGTTGCGGTTTCCACTGATGAGTAGGAAATAAAAAGGCCTTATTGAAAAAAATAAAAACATTTGCACTTGCGGCAAAAACAGACCAACGCCTTCGGTGTTTATCGAACAATTCTAAACGCACCTTAAAACAAGCCTTTTTCAGTCGTCAAACGCGATTTTCAGATGAGCCAAGCGTCCAAGCGAAATGAAAATGTAAAAACGGTAATCTGGAGAATTCCACCTTTCCATCAAGGTATCACACGGCCAAAAAAAACAGCTTTCAAAAAATCCGATTTGTGTCTTAACCGAATTATTGTGTCAAGTACAAAATCTGTAAACTCGATTTGCGGCTAAACTAAAAGCTCTAGCAACTTCAAAAGATCATATTCGTGATCTGGGAATCACAACCTTTCAAACGAGGTATCGCACGATGAGAAATTGAAAAATATTTTTTCCCATATAAAGATCGAACTCTAAAAAATTTGTTTGGATAGCAATATATCGTAAGGGGCTGCGGTTTTAAAAATTTCGTCTTATATTTTCAAGATCTTTCGGAAACTAAAAACCAGAAGGTTCTAGAAGGCGTGGTTATCGAGATATAGTCAGCCAAAGTGTAATTACTTCATTTCTAATTTATTAAGTTTGAAAATCAAAAATGTGTTTGGATGGCGAAATTTCCGTAACCAAGCCTTGCAGGAGGTTGCGGTTTTCACTGCTGAATAGGAAATAAATAGGCCTTATTGAAAAAAATAAAAACATTTGCACTAGCGGCAAAAACAAACCAACGCCCTCGGTGTTTATCGAACAATTCTAAACGCACCTTAAAACAAGACTTTTTCAGTCTTCAAACGCGACTTTTAGATGAATCAAGCGTCCAAGCGAAATGAAAATGTAAAAACGGTAATCTGGAGAATTCCACCTTTCCATCAAGGTATCACAAGGCCAAAACAAACAGCTTTCAAAAAATCCGATTTGTGTCTGTAATTTAACCGAATTATTGTGTCAAGTACAAAATCGATTTGCGGCTAAACTAAAAGCTCTAGCAACTTCAAAAAAGCACATTCGTGATCTGGGAATCGCAACCTTTCAAACGAGGTATCGCACGATGAGAAATTGAAAAATATTTGTTCCCATATAAAGATCGAACTCTAAAAAATTTGTTTGGATTGCAATATTAAGGCAATTGAAAATCGTAAGGGGCTGCGGTTTTCAAAATTGCGTCTTATATTTTCAAGATCTTTCGGAAACTAAAAACCAGAAGGTTCTAGAAGGCGTGGTTATCGAGATATTGTCAGCCAAAGTGTAATTACTTCATTTCTAATTTATTAAGTTTGAAAATCAAAAATGTGTTTGGATGGCGATATTTCCGTAACCAATCCTCGCAGGAGGTTGCGGATTTAACTGCTGAATAGGAAATAAATAGGCCTTATTGAAAAAAATAAAACCATTTGCACTAGCGGCAAAAACAGACCAACGCCCTCGGTGTTTATCGAACAATTCTAAACGCACCTTAAAACAAGCTTTTTCAGTCTTCAAACGCGATTTTCAGATGAACCAAGCGTCCAAGCGAAATGAAAATGTAAAAACGGTAATCTGGAGAATTCCACCTTTTCATCAAGGTATCACACGGCCAAAACAAACAGCTTTCAAAAAATCCGATTTGTGTCTTAACCGAATTATTGTGTCAAATACAAAATCTGTAAACTCGATTTGCGGCTAAACTAAAAGCTCTAGCAACTTCAAAAAAGCATATTCGTGATCTGGGAATCACAACCTATCAAACGAGGTATCGCACGATGAGAAATTGAAAAATATTTTGTTCCCATATAAAGATCGAACCCTAAAAAATTTGTTTGGATACCTATATTTCGGCAATTGAAAATCGTAAGGGGCTGCGGTTTTCAAAATTGCGTCTTATATTTTCAAGATCTTTCGGAAACTAAAAACCAGAAGGTTCTAGAAGGCGAGGTTATCGAGATATTGTCAGCCAAAGTGTAATTTTCATTTCTAATTTATTAATTTTGAAAATCAAAAATGTGTTTGGATGGCGATATTTCCGTAACCAAGCCTCGCAGGAGGTTGCGGTTTTCACTGCTGAATAGGAAATAAATAGGTCTTATTGAAAAAAATAAAAACATTTGCACTAGCGGCAAAAACAGACCAACGCCCTCGGCGTTTCTCGAACAATTCTAAACGCACCTTAAAACAAGCCTTTTTCAGTCTTCAAACGCGATTTTCAGATGAACCAAGCGTCCAAGCGAAATTAAAATGTAAAAACGGTAATCTGGAGAATTTAACCTTTCCATCAAGGTATCACGCGGCCAAAACAAACAACTTTCAAAAAATCCGATTTGTGTCTGTAATTTAACCGAATTATTGTGTCAAGTACAAAATCGATTTGCGGCTAAACTAAAAGCTCTAGCAACTTCAAAAAAGCATATTCGTGATCTGGGAATCACAACCTTTCAAACGAGGTATCGCACGATGAGAAATTGAAAAATATTTTTTTCCCATATAAAGATCGAACTATAAAAAATTTGTTTGGATAGCAATATTTCGGTAATTGAAAATCGTAAGGGGCTGCGGTTTTAAAAATTTTGTCTTATATTTTCAAGATCTTTCGGAAACTAAAAACCAGAAGGTTCTAGAAGGCGTGGTTATCGAGATATTGTCAGCCAAAGTGTAATTACTTCATTTCTAATTTATTAAGTTTGAAAATCAAAAATATGTTTGGATGGCGATATTTCCGTAACCAAGCCTTGCAGGAGGTTGCGGTTTTCACTGCTGAATAGGAAATAAATAGGCCTTATTGAAAAAAATAAAAACATTTGCACTAGCGGCAAAAACAGACCAACGCCCTCGGTGTTTATCGAACAATTCTAAACGCACCTTAAAACAAGACTTTTTCAGTCTTCAAACGCGACTTTTAGATGAATCAAGCGTCCAAGCGAAATGAAAATGTAAAAACGGTAATCTGGAGAATTCCACCTTTCCATCAAGGTATCAGACGGCCAAAACAAACAGCTTTCAAAAAATCCGATTTGTGTCTGTAATTTAACCGAATTATTGTGTCAAGTACAAAATCGATTTGCGGCTAAACTAAAAGCTCTAGCAACTTCAAAAAAGCATATTCGTGATCTGGGAATCACAACCTTTTAAACGAGGTATCGCACGATGAGAAATTGAAAAATATTTGTTCCCATATAAAGATCGAACTCTAAAAAATTTGTTTGGATAGCAATATTTCGGCAATTGAAAATCGTAAGGGGCTGCGGTTTTCAAAATTGCGTCTTATATTTTCAAGATCTTTCGGAAACTAAAAACCAGAAGGTTCTAGAAGGCGTGGTTATCGAGATATTGTCAGCCAAAGTGTAATTACTTCATTTCTAATTTATTAAGTTTGAAAATCAAAAATGTGTTTGGATGGCGATATTTCCGTAACCAAGCCTCGCAGGAGGTTGCGGTTTTCACTGCTGAATAGGAAATAAATAGGCCTTATTGAAAAAAATAAAAACATTTGCACTTGCGATAAAAACAGACCAACGCCCTCGGTGTTTATCGAACAATTCTAAACGCACCTTAAAATAAGCCTTTTTCAGTCTTCAAAAGCGATTTTTAGATGAATCAAGCGTCCAAGCGAAATGAAAATGTGAAAACGGTAATTTGGAGAATTCCACCTTTCCATCAAGGTATCACACGGCCAAAACAAACAGCTTTCAAAAAATCCGATTTGTGTCTGTAAATTAACCGAATTATTGTGTCAAGTACAAAATCGATTTGCGGCTAAACTAAAAGCTCTAGCAACTTCAAAAAAGCATATTCGTGATCTGGGAATCACAACCTTTCAAACGAGGTATCGCACGATGAGAAATTGAAAAATATTTGTTCCCATATAAAGATCGAACTCTAAAAAATTTGTTTGGATAGCAATATTTCGGCAATTGAAAATCGTAAGGGGCTGCGGTTTTCAAAATTGCGTCTTATATTTTCAAGATTTTTCGGAAACTAAAAACCAGAAGGTTCTAGAAGGTGTGGTTATCGAGATATTGTCAGCCAATGTGTAATTACTTCATTTCTAATTTATTAAGTTTGAAAATCAAAAATGTGTTTGGATGGCGATATTTCCGTAACAAAGACTCGCAGGAGGTTGCGGTTTCCACTGCTGAGTAGGAAATAAAAAGGCCTTATTGAAAAAAATAAAAACATTTGCACTAGCGGCAAAAACAGACCAACGCCCTCGGTGTTTATCGAACAATTCTAAACGCACCTTAAAACAAGACTTTTTCAGTCTTCAAACGCGACTTTTAGATGAATCAAGCGTCCAAGCGAAATGAAAATGTAAAAACGGTAATCTGGAGAATTCCACCTTTCCATCAAGGTATCACAAGGCCAAAACAAACAGCTTTCAAAAAATCCGATTTGTGTCTGTAATTTAACCGAATTATTGTGTCAAGTACAAAATCGATTTGCGGCTAAACTAAAAGCTCTAGCAACTTCAAAAAAGCACATTCGTGATCTGGGAATCGCAACCTTTCAAACGAGGTATCGCACGATGAGAAATTGAAAAATATTTGTTCCCATATAAAGATCGAACTCTAAAAAATTTGTTTGGATAGCAATATTTCGGTAATTGAAAATCGTAAGAGGTTGCGGTTTTCAAAATTGCGTCTTATATTTTCAAGATCTTTCGGAAACTAAAAACCAGAAGGTTCTAGAAGGCGTGGTTATCGAGATATTGTCAGCCAAAGTGTATTTACTTCATTTCTAATTTATTAAGTTTGAAAATCAAAAATGTGTTTGGATGGCGATATTTCCGTAACCAAGCCTCGCAGGAGGTTGCGGTTTTCACTGCTGAATAGGAAATAAATAGGCCTTATTATAAAAAAATTAAAAAAATTGCACTACCGTAAATTAAAAAATTTGCACTACCGGTAAAAACAGACCAACGCCCTCGGTGTTTATCGAACAATTCTAAACGCACCTTAAAACAAGCCTTTTTCAGTCTTCAAACGCGATTTTCAGAAGAACCAAGCGTCCAAGCGAAATGAAAATGTAAAAACGGTAATCTGGAGAATTTCACCTTTCCATCAAGGTATCACACGGCCAAAACAAACAGCTTTCAAAACATCCGATTTGTGTCTGTAATTTAACCGAGTCAAGTACAAAATCTGTAAACTCGATTTGCGGCTAAACTAAATGCTCTAGCAACTTCAAATAAGCATATTCGTGATCTGGGAATCACAGACCACAGCCTTTCAAACGGGGTATCGCACGATGAGAAATTGAAAAATATTTTTTTCCCATATAAAGATCGAACTCTAAAAAATTTGTTTGGATAGCAATATTTCGGTAATTGAAAATCGTAAGAGGTTGCGGTTTTCAAAATTGCGTCTTATATTTTCAAGATCTTTCGGAAACTAAAAACCAGAAGGTTCTGGAAGGCGTGGTTATCGAGATATTGTCAGCCAAAGTGTATTTACTTCATTTCTAATTTATTAAGTTTGAAAATCAAAAATGTGTTTGGATGGCGATATTTCCGTAACCAAGACTCGCAGGAGGTTGCGGTTTTCACTGCTGAATAGGAAATAAATAGGCCTTATTATAAAAAAATTAAAACATTTGCACTAGCGGCAAAAACAGACCAACGCCCTCGGTGTTTATCGAACAATTCTAAACGCACCTTAAAACAAGCCTTTTTCAGTCTTCAAATGCGATTTTCAGATCGAGATATTGTCTGCCAAAGTGTAATTACTTCATTTCTAATTTATTAAGTTTGAAAATCAAAAATGTGTTTGGATGGCGATATTTCCGTAACCAAGCCTCACAGGAGGTTGCGGTTTTCACTGCTGAATAGGAAATAAATAGGCCTTATTGAAAAAAATAAAAACATTTGCACCTGCGATAAAGACAGACCAACGCCCTCGGTATTTATCGAACAATTCTAAACGCACCTTAAAACAAGCCTTTTTAGTCTTCAAACGCGACTTTTGGATGAATCAAGCGTCCAAGCGAAATGAAAATGTAAAAACGGTAATCTGGAGAATTCCACCTTTCCATCAAGGTATCACACGGCCAAAACAAACAGCTTTCAAAAAATCCGATTTGTGTCTGTAATTTAACCGAATTATTGTGTCAAGTACAAAATCGATTTGCGGCTAAACTAAAAGCTCTAGCAACTTCAAAAAAGCATATTCGTGATCTGGGAATCACAACCTTTCAAACGAGGTATCGCACGATGAGAAATTGAAAAATATTTGTTCCCATATAAAGATCGAACTCTAAAAAATTTGTTTGGATAGCAATATTTTGGCAATTGAAAATCGTAAGGGGCTGCGGTTTTCAAAATTGCGTCTTATATTTTCAAGATTTTTCGGAAACTTAAAACCAAAAGGTTCTAGAAGGCGTGGTTATCGAGATATTGTCAGCCAAAGTGTAATTACTTCATTTCTAATTTATTAAGTTTGAAAATCAAAAATGTGTTTGGATGGCGATATTTCCGTAACCAAGACTCGCAGGAGGTTGCGGTTTCCACTGATGAGTAGGAAATAAAAAGGCCTTATTGAAAAAAATAAAAACATTTGCACTTGCGGCAAAAACAGACCAACGCCTTCGGTGTTTATCGAACAATTCTAAACGCACCTTAAAACAAGCCTTTTTCAGTCGTCAAACGCGATTTTCAGATGAGCCAAGCGTCCAAGCGAAATGAAAATGTAAAAACGGTAATCTGGAGAATTCCACCTTTCCATCAAGGTATCACACGGCCAAAAAAAACAGCTTTCAAAAAATCCGATTTGTGTCTTAACCGAATTATTGTGTCAAGTACAAAATCTGTAAACTCGATTTGCGGCTAAACTAAAAGCTCTAGCAACTTCAAAAGATCATATTCGTGATCTGGGAATCACAACCTTTCAAACGAGGTATCGCACGATGAGAAATTGAAAAATATTTTTTCCCATATAAAGATCGAACTCTAAAAAATTTGTTTGGATAGCAATATATCGTAAGGGGCTGCGGTTTTAAAAATTTCGTCTTATATTTTCAAGATCTTTCGGAAACTAAAAACCAGAAGGTTCTAGAAGGCGTGGTTATCGAGATATAGTCAGCCAAAGTGTAATTACTTCATTTCTAATTTATTAAGTTTGAAAATCAAAAATGTGTTTGGATGGCGAAATTTCCGTAACCAAGCCTTGCAGGAGGTTGCGGTTTTCACTGCTGAATAGGAAATAAATAGGCCTTATTGAAAAAAATAAAAACATTTGCACTAGCGGCAAAAACAAACCAACGCCCTCGGTGTTTATCGAACAATTCTAAACGCACCTTAAAACAAGACTTTTTCAGTCTTCAAACGCGACTTTTAGATGAATCAAGCGTCCAAGCGAAATGAAAATGTAAAAACGGTAATCTGGAGAATTCCACCTTTCCATCAAGGTATCACAAGGCCAAAACAAACAGCTTTCAAAAAATCCGATTTGTGTCTGTAATTTAACCGAATTATTGTGTCAAGTACAAAATCGATTTGCGGCTAAACTAAAAGCTCTAGCAACTTCAAAAAAGCACATTCGTGATCTGGGAATCGCAACCTTTCAAACGAGGTATCGCACGATGAGAAATTGAAAAATATTTGTTCCCATATAAAGATCGAACTCTAAAAAATTTGTTTGGATTGCAATATTAAGGCAATTGAAAATCGTAAGGGGCTGCGGTTTTCAAAATTGCGTCTTATATTTTCAAGATCTTTCGGAAACTAAAAACCAGAAGGTTCTAGAAGGCGTGGTTATCGAGATATTGTCAGCCAAAGTGTAATTACTTCATTTCTAATTTATTAAGTTTGAAAATCAAAAATGTGTTTGGATGGCGATATTTCCGTAACCAATCCTCGCAGGAGGTTGCGGATTTAACTGCTGAATAGGAAATAAATAGGCCTTATTGAAAAAAATAAAACCATTTGCACTAGCGGCAAAAACAGACCAACGCCCTCGGTGTTTATCGAACAATTCTAAACGCACCTTAAAACAAGCTTTTTCAGTCTTCAAACGCGATTTTCAGATGAACCAAGCGTCCAAGCGAAATGAAAATGTAAAAACGGTAATCTGGAGAATTCCACCTTTTCATCAAGGTATCACACGGCCAAAACAAACAGCTTTCAAAAAATCCGATTTGTGTCTTAACCGAATTATTGTGTCAAATACAAAATCTGTAAACTCGATTTGCGGCTAAACTAAAAGCTCTAGCAACTTCAAAAAAGCATATTCGTGATCTGGGAATCACAACCTATCAAACGAGGTATCGCACGATGAGAAATTGAAAAATATTTTGTTCCCATATAAAGATCGAACCCTAAAAAATTTGTTTGGATACCTATATTTCGGCAATTGAAAATCGTAAGGGGCTGCGGTTTTCAAAATTGCGTCTTATATTTTCAAGATCTTTCGGAAACTAAAAACCAGAAGGTTCTAGAAGGCGAGGTTATCGAGATATTGTCAGCCAAAGTGTAATTTTCATTTCTAATTTATTAATTTTGAAAATCAAAAATGTGTTTGGATGGCGATATTTCCGTAACCAAGCCTCGCAGGAGGTTGCGGTTTTCACTGCTGAATAGGAAATAAATAGGTCTTATTGAAAAAAATAAAAACATTTGCACTAGCGGCAAAAACAGACCAACGCCCTCGGCGTTTCTCGAACAATTCTAAACGCACCTTAAAACAAGCCTTTTTCAGTCTTCAAACGCGATTTTCAGATGAACCAAGCGTCCAAGCGAAATGAAAATGTAAAAACGGTAATCTGGAGAATTTAACCTTTCCATCAAGGTATCACGCGGCCAAAACAAACAACTTTCAAAAAATCCGATTTGTGTCTGTAATTTAACCGAATTATTGTGTCAAGTACAAAATCGATTTGCGGCTAAACTAAAAGCTCTAGCAACTTCAAAAAAGCATATTCGTGATCTGGGAATCACAACCTTTCAAACGAGGTATCGCACGATGAGAAATTGAAAAATATTTTTTTCCCATATAAAGATCGAACTATAAAAAATTTGTTTGGATAGCAATATTTCGGTAATTGAAAATCGTAAGGGGCTGCGGTTTTAAAAATTTTGTCTTATATTTTCAAGATCTTTCGGAAACTAAAAACCAGAAGGTTCTAGAAGGCGTGGTTATCGAGATATTGTCAGCCAAAGTGTAATTACTTCATTTCTAATTTATTAAGTTTGAAAATCAAAAATATGTTTGGATGGCGATATTTCCGTAACCAAGCCTTGCAGGAGGTTGCGGTTTTCACTGCTGAATAGGAAATAAATAGGCCTTATTGAAAAAAATAAAAACATTTGCACTAGCGGCAAAAACAGACCAACGCCCTCGGTGTTTATCGAACAATTCTAAACGCACCTTAAAACAAGACTTTTTCAGTCTTCAAACGCGACTTTTAGATGAATCAAGCGTCCAAGCGAAATGAAAATGTAAAAACGGTAATCTGGAGAATTCCACCTTTCCATCAAGGTATCAGACGGCCAAAACAAACAGCTTTCAAAAAATCCGATTTGTGTCTGTAATTTAACCGAATTATTGTGTCAAGTACAAAATCGATTTGCGGCTAAACTAAAAGCTCTAGCAACTTCAAAAAAGCATATTCGTGATCTGGGAATCACAACCTTTTAAACGAGGTATCGCACGATGAGAAATTGAAAAATATTTGTTCCCATATAAAGATCGAACTCTAAAAAATTTGTTTGGATAGCAATATTTCGGCAATTGAAAATCGTAAGGGGCTGCGGTTTTCAAAATTGCGTCTTATATTTTCAAGATCTTTCGGAAACTAAAAACCAGAAGGTTCTAGAAGGCGTGGTTATCGAGATATTGTCAGCCAAAGTGTAATTACTTCATTTCTAATTTATTAAGTTTGAAAATCAAAAATGTGTTTGGATGGCGATATTTCCGTAACCAAGCCTCGCAGGAGGTTGCGGTTTTCACTGCTGAATAGGAAATAAATAGGCCTTATTGAAAAAAATAAAAACATTTGCACTTGCGATAAAAACAGACCAACGCCCTCGGTGTTTATCGAACAATTCTAAACGCACCTTAAAATAAGCCTTTTTCAGTCTTCAAAAGCGATTTTTAGATGAATCAAGCGTCCAAGCGAAATGAAAATGTGAAAACGGTAATTTGGAGAATTCCACCTTTCCATCAAGGTATCACACGGCCAAAACAAACAGCTTTCAAAAAATCCGATTTGTGTCTGTAAATTAACCGAATTATTGTGTCAAGTACAAAATCGATTTGCGGCTAAACTAAAAGCTCTAGCAACTTCAAAAAAGCATATTCGTGATCTGGGAATCACAACCTTTCAAACGAGGTATCGCACGATGAGAAATTGAAAAATATTTGTTCCCATATAAAGATCGAACTCTAAAAAATTTGTTTGGATAGCAATATTTCGGCAATTGAAAATCGTAAGGGGCTGCGGTTTTCAAAATTGCGTCTTATATTTTCAAGATTTTTCGGAAACTAAAAACCAGAAGGTTCTAGAAGGTGTGGTTATCGAGATATTGTCAGCCAATGTGTAATTACTTCATTTCTAATTTATTAAGTTTGAAAATCAAAAATGTGTTTGGATGGCGATATTTCCGTAACAAAGACTCGCAGGAGGTTGCGGTTTCCACTGCTGAGTAGGAAATAAAAAGGCCTTATTGAAAAAAATAAAAACATTTGCACTAGCGGCAAAAACAGACCAACGCCCTCGGTGTTTATCGAACAATTCTAAACGCACCTTAAAACAAGACTTTTTCAGTCTTCAAACGCGACTTTTAGATGAATCAAGCGTCCAAGCGAAATGAAAATGTAAAAACGGTAATCTGGAGAATTCCACCTTTCCATCAAGGTATCACAAGGCCAAAACAAACAGCTTTCAAAAAATCCGATTTGTGTCTGTAATTTAACCGAATTATTGTGTCAAGTACAAAATCGATTTGCGGCTAAACTAAAAGCTCTAGCAACTTCAAAAAAGCACATTCGTGATCTGGGAATCGCAACCTTTCAAACGAGGTATCGCACGATGAGAAATTGAAAAATATTTGTTCCCATATAAAGATCGAACTCTAAAAAATTTGTTTGGATTGCAATATTAAGGCAATTGAAAATCGTAAGGGGCTGCGGTTTTCAAAATTGCGTCTTATATTTTCAAGATCTTTCGGAAACTAAAAACCAGAAGGTTCTAGAAGGCGTGGTTATCGAGATATTGTCAGCCAAAGTGTAATTACTTCATTTCTAATTTATTAAGTTTGAAAATCAAAAATGTGTTTGGATAGCGATATTTCCGTAACCAATCCTCGCAGGAGGTTGCGGATTTAACTGCTGAATAGGAAATAAATAGGCCTTATTGAAAAAAATAAAACCATTTGCACTAGCGGCAAAAACAGACCAACGCCCTCGGTGTTTATCGAACAATTCTCAACGCACCTTAAAACAAGCTTTTTCAGTCTTCAAACGCGATTTTCAGATGAACCAAGCGTCCAAGCGAAATGAAAATGTAAAAACGGTAATCTGGAGAATTCCACCTTTTCATCAAGGTATCACACGGCCAAAACAAACAGCTTTCAAAAAATCCGATTTGTGTCTTAACCGAATTATTGTGTCAAATACAAAATCTGTAAACTCGATTTGCGACTAAACTAAAAGCTCTAGCAACTTCAAAAAAGCATATTCGTGATCTGGGAATCACAACCTATCAAACGAGGTATCGCACGATGAGAAATTGAAAAATATTTTGTTCCCATATAAAGATCGAACCCTAAAAAATTTGTTTGGATACCTATATTTCGGCAATTGAAAATCGTAAGGGGCTGCGGTTTTCAAAATTGCGTCTTATATTTTCAAGATCTTTCGGAAACTAAAAACCAGAAGGTTCTAGAAGGCGAGGTTATCGAGATATTGTCAGCCAAAGTGTAATTTTCATTTCTAATTTATTAATTTTGAAAATCAAAAATGTGTTTGGATGGCGATATTTCCGTAACCAAGCCTCGCAGGAGGTTGCGGTTTTCACTGCTGAATAGGAAATAAATAGGTCTTATTGAAAAAAATAAAAACATTTGCACTAGCGGCAAAAACAGACCAACGCCCTCGGCGTTTCTCGAACAATTCTAAACGCACCTTAAAACAAGCCTTTTTCAGTCTTCAAACGCGATTTTCAGATGAACCAAGCGTCCAAGCGAAATGAAAATGTAAAAACGGTAATCTGGAGAATTTAACCTTTCCATCAAGGTATCACGCGGCCAAAACAAACAACTTTCAAAAAATCCGATTTGTGTCTGTAATTTAACCGAATTATTGTGTCAAGTACAAAATCGATTTGCGGCTAAACTAAAAGCTCTAGCAACTTCAAAAAAGCATATTCGTGATCTGGGAATCACAACCTTTCAAACGAGGTATCGCACGATGAGAAATTGAAAAATATTTTTTTCCCATATAAAGATCGAACTATAAAAAATTTGTTTGGATAGCAATATTTCGGTAATTGAAAATCGTAAGGGGCTGCGGTTTTAAAAATTTTGTCTTATATTTTCAAGATCTTTCGGAAACTAAAAACCAGAAGGTTCTAGAAGGCGTGGTTATCGAGATATTGTCAGCCAAAGTGTAATTACTTCATTTCTAATTTATTAAGTTTGAAAATCAAAAATATGTTTGGATGGCGATATTTCCGTAACCAAGCCTTGCAGGAGGTTGCGGTTTTCACTGCTGAATAGGAAATAAATAGGCCTTATTGAAAAAAATAAAAACATTTGCACTAGCGGCAAAAACAGACCAACGCCCTCGGTGTTTATCGAACAATTCTAAACGCACCTTAAAACAAGACTTTTTCAGTCTTCAAACGCGACTTTTAGATGAATCAAGCGTCCAAGCGAAATGAAAATGTAAAAACGGTAATCTGGAGAATTCCACCTTTCCATCAAGGTATCAGACGGCCAAAACAAACAGCTTTCAAAAAATCCGATTTGTGTCTGTAATTTAACCGAATTATTGTGTCAAGTACAAAATCGATTTGCGGCTAAACTAAAAGCTCTAGCAACTTCAAAAAAGCATATTCGTGATCTGGGAATCACAACCTTTTAAACGAGGTATCGCACGATGAGAAATTGAAAAATATTTGTTCCCATATAAAGATCGAACTCTAAAAAATTTGTTTGGATAGCAATATTTCGGCAATTGAAAATCGTAAGGGGCTGCGGTTTTCAAAATTGCGTCTTATATTTTCAAGATCTTTCGGAAACTAAAAACCAGAAGGTTCTAGAAGGCGTGGTTATCGAGATATTGTCAGCCAAAGTGTAATTACTTCATTTCTAATTTATTAAGTTTGAAAATCAAAAATGTGTTTGGATGGCGATATTTCCGTAACCAAGCCTCGCAGGAGGTTGCGGTTTTCACTGCTGAATAGGAAATAAATAGGCCTTATTGAAAAAAATAAAAACATTTGCACTTGCGATAAAAACAGACCAACGCCCTCGGTGTTTATCGAACAATTCTAAACGCACCTTAAAATAAGCCTTTTTCAGTCTTCAAAAGCGATTTTTAGATGAATCAAGCGTCCAAGCGAAATGAAAATGTGAAAACGGTAATTTGGAGAATTCCACCTTTCCATCAAGGTATCACACGGCCAAAACAAACAGCTTTCAAAAAATCCGATTTGTGTCTGTAAATTAACCGAATTATTGTGTCAAGTACAAAATCGATTTGCGGCTAAACTAAAAGCTCTAGCAACTTCAAAAAAGCATATTCGTGATCTGGGAATCACAACCTTTCAAACGAGGTATCGCACGATGAGAAATTGAAAAATATTTGTTCCCATATAAAGATCGAACTCTAAAAAATTTGTTTGGATAGCAATATTTCGGCAATTGAAAATCGTAAGGGGCTGCGGTTTTCAAAATTGCGTCTTATATTTTCAAGATTTTTCGGAAACTAAAAACCAGAAGGTTCTAGAAGGTGTGGTTATCGAGATATTGTCAGCCAATGTGTAATTACTTCATTTCTAATTTATTAAGTTTGAAAATCAAAAATGTGTTTGGATGGCGATATTTCCGTAACAAAGACTCGCAGGAGGTTGCGGTTTCCACTGCTGAGTAGGAAATAAAAAGGCCTTATTGAAAAAAATAAAAACATTTGCACTAGCGGCAAAAACAGACCAACGCCCTCGGTGTTTATCGAACAATTCTAAACGCACCTTACAACAAGCCTTTTTTAGTCTTCAAACGCGACTTTTAGATGAATCAAGCGTCCAAGCGAAATGAAAATGTAAAAACGGTAATCTGGAGAGTTCCATCTTTCCATCAAGGTATCACACGGCCAAAACAAACAGCTTTCAAAAAATCCGATTTGTGTCTGTAATTTAACCGAATTATTGTGTCAAGTACAAAATCGATTTGCGGCTAAACTAAAAGCTCTAGCAACTTCAAAAAAGCATATTCGTGATCTGGGAATCACAACCTTTCAAACGAGGTATCGCACGATGAGAAATTGAAAAATATTTGTTTCCCATATAAAGATCGAACCCTAAAAAATTTCGGCAATTGAAAATCGTAAGGGGCTGCGGTTTTGAAAATTGCGTCTTATATTTTCAAGATCTTTCGGAAACGAAAAACCAGAAGGTTCTAGAAGGCGTGGTTATCGAGATATTGTCAGCCAAAGTGTAATTACTTCATTTCTAATTTATTAAGTTTGAAAATCAAAAATGTGTTTGGATGGCGATATTTCCTTAACCAAGCCTTGCAGGAGGTTGCGGTTTTCACTGCTGAATAGGAAATAAATAGGCCTTACTGAAAAAAATAAAAACATTTGCACTAGCGGCAAAAACAGACCACCGCCTTCGGTGTTTATCGAACAATTCTAAACGCACCTTAAAACAAGCTTTTTCAGTCTTCAAACGCGATTTTCAGATGAACCAAGCGTCCAAGCGAAATGAAAATGTAAAACCGGTAATCTGGAGAATTCCACCTTTCCATCAAGGTATCACACGGCCAAAACAAACAGCTTTCAAAAAATCCGATTTGTGTCTTAACCGAATTATTGTGTCAAGTACAAAATCTGTAAACTCGATTTGCGGCTAAACTAAAAGCTCTAGCAACTTCAAAAAAGCATATTCGTGATCTGGGAGTCACAACCTATCAAACGAGGTATCGCACGATGAGAAATTGAAAAATATTTTTTTCCCATATAAAGATCGAACCCTAAAAAATTTGTTTGGATAGCTATATTTCGGCAATTGAAAATCGTAAGGGGCTGCGGTTTTCAAAATTGCGTCTTATATTTTCAAGATCTTTCGGAAACTAAAAACCAGAAGGTTCTAGAAGGCGAGGTTATCGAGATATTGTCAGCCAAAGTGTAATTACTTCATTTCTAATTTATTAAGTTTGAAAATCAAAAATGTGTTTGGATGGCGATATTTCCGTAACCAAGCCTCGCAGGAGGTTGCGGTTTTCACTGCTAAATAGGAAATAAATAGGCCTTATTGAAAAAAATAAAAACATTTGCACCTGCGATAAAGACAGACCAACGCCCTCGGTGTTTATCGAACAATTCTAAACGCACCTTAAAACAAGCCTTTTTTAGTCTTCAAACGCGACTTTTAGATGAATCAAGCGTCCAAGCGAAATGAAAATGTAAAAACGGTAATCTGGACAATTCCACCTTTCCATCAAGGTTTCACACGGCCAAAACAAACAGCTTTCAAAAAATCCGATTTGTGTCTGTAATTTAACCGAATTATTGTGTCAAGTACAAAATCGATTTGCGGCTAAACTAAAAGCTCTAGCAACCACAAAAAAGCATATTCGTGATCTAGGAATCACAGCCTTTCAAACGAGGTATCGCACGATGAGAAATTGGAAAATATTTGTTCCCATATAAAGATCGAACTCTAAAAAATTTGTTTGGATAGCAATATTTCGGCAATTGAAAATCGTAAGGGGCTGCGGTTTTCAAAATTGCGTCTTATATTTTCAAGATCTTTCGGAAACTAAAAACCAGAAGGTTCTAGAAGGCGTGGTTATCGAGATATTGTCAGCCAAAGTGTAATTACTTCATTTCTAATTTATTAAGTTTGAAAATCAAAAATGTGTTTGGATGGCGATATTTCCGTAACCAAGCCTCGCAGGAGGTTGCGGTTTTCACTGCTAAATAGGAAATAAATAGGCCTTATTGAAAAAAATAAAAACATTTGCACCTGCGATAAAGACAGACCAACGCCCTCGGTGTTTATCGAACAATTCTAAACGCACCTTAAAACAAGCCTTTTTCAGTCTTCAAACGCGATTTTCAGATGAACCAAGCGTCCAAGCGAAATGAAAATGTAAAAACGGTAATCTGGAAAATTTCACCTTTCCATCAAGGTATCACACGGCCAAAACAAACAGCTGTCAAAAAATTCGATTTGTGTCTGTAATTTAAACGAATTATTGTGTCAAGTACAAAATCGTAAGGGGCTGCGGTTTTCAAAATTGCGTCTTATATTTTCAAGATCTTTCGGAAACTAAAAACCAGAAGGTTCTAGAAGGCGTGGTTATCGAGATATTGTCAGCCAAAGTGTAATTACTTCATTTCTAATTTATTAAGTTTGAAAACCAAAAATGTGTTTGGATGGTGATATTTCCGTAACTAAGCCTCGCAGGAGGTTGCGGTTTTCACTGCTGAATAGGAAATAAATAGGCCTTATTGAAAAAAATAAAAACATTTGCACTAGCGATAAAAACAGACCAACGCCCTCGGTGTTTATCGAACAATTCTAAACGCACCTTAAAATAAGCCTTTTTCAGTCTTCAAACGCGATTTTCAGATGAACCAAGCGTCCACGCGAAATGAAAATGTAAAAACGGTAATCTTGAGAATTCCACCTTTCCATCAAGGTAATTTAACCGAATTATTGTGTCAAGTGCAAAATCTGTAAACTCGATTTGCGGCTAAACTAAAAGCTCTAGCAACCACAAAAAAGCATATTCGTGATCTGGGAATCACAGCCTTTCAAACGAGGTATCGCACGATGAGAAATTGGAAAATATTTGTTCCCATATAAAGATCGAACTCTAAAAAATTTGTTTGGATAGCAATATTTCGGCAATTGAAAATCGTAAGGGGCTGCGGTTTTCAAAATTGCGTCTTATATTTTCAAGATCTTTCGGAAACTAAAAACCAGAAGGTTCTAGAAGGCGTGGTTATCGAGATATTGTCAGCCAAAGTGTAATTACTTCATTTCTAATTTATTAAGTTTGAAAATCAAAAATGTGTTTGGATGGCGATATTTTCGTAACCAAGCCTCGCAGGAGGTTGCGGTTTTTACTGCTGAATAGGAAATAAATAGGCCTTATTGAAAAAAATAAAAACATTTGCACTAGCGGCAAAAACAGACCAACGCCTTCGGTGTTTATCGAACAATTCTAAACGCACCTTAAAACAAGCTTTTTCAGTCTTCAAACGCGATTTTCAGATGAACCAAGCGTCCAAGCGAAATGAAAATGTAAAACCGGTAATCTGGAGAATTCCACCTTTCCATCAAGGTATCACACGGCCAAAACAAACAGCTTTCAAAAAATCCGATTTGTGTCTTAACCGAATTATTGTGTCAAGTACAAAATCTGTAAACTCGATTTGCGGCTAAACTAAAAGCTCTAGCAACTTCAAAAAAGCATATTCGTGATCTGGGAGTCACAACCTATCAAACGAGGTATCGCACGATGAGAAATTGAAAAATATTTTTTTCCCATATAAAGATCGAACCCTAAAAAATTTGTTTGGATAGCTATATTTCGGCAATTGAAAATCGTAAGGGGCTGCGGTTTTCAAAATTGCGTCTTATATTTTCAAGATCTTTCGGAAACTAAAAACCAGAAGGTTCTAGAAGGCGTGGTTATCGAGATATTGTCAGCCAAAGTGTAATTACTTCATTTCTAATTTATTAAGTTTGAAAATCAAAAATGTGTTTGGATGGCGATATTTCCGTAACCAAGCCTCGCAGGAGGTTGCGGTTTTCACTGCTAAATAGGAAATAAATAGGCCTTATTGAAAAAAATAAAAACATTTGCACCTGCGATAAAGACAGACCAACGCCCTCGGTGTTTATCGAACAATTCTAAACGCACCTTAAAACAAGCCTTTTTTAGTCTTCAAACGCGACTTTTAGATGAATCAAGCGTCCAAGCGAAATGAAAATGTAAAAACGGTAATCTGGACAATTCCACCTTTCCATCAAGGTTTCACACGGCCAAAACAAACAGCTTTCAAAAAATCCGATTTGTGTCTGTAATTTAACCGAATTATTGTGTCAAGTACAAAATCGATTTGCGGCTAAACTAAAAGCTCTAGCAACCACAAAAAAGCATATTCGTGATCTGGGAATCACAGCCTTTCAAACGAGGTATCGCACGATGAGAAATTGGAAAATATTTGTTCCCATATAAAGATCGAACTCTAAAAAATTTGTTTGGATAGCAATATTTCGGCAATTGAAAATCGTAAGGGGCTGCGGTTTTCAAAATTGCGTCTTATATTTTCAAGATCTTTCGGAAACTAAAAACCAGAAGGTTCTAGAAGGCGTGGTTATCGAGATATTGTCAGCCAAAGTGTAATTACTTCATTTCTAATTTATTAAGTTTGAAAATCAAAAATGTGTTTGGATGGCGATATTTCCGTAACCAAGCCTCGCAGGAGGTTGCGGTTTTCACTGCTAAATAGGAAATAAATAGGCCTTATTGAAAAAAATAAAAACATTTGCACCTGCGATAAAGACAGACCAACGCCCTCGGTGTTTATCGAACAATTCTAAACGCACCTTAAAACAAGCCTTTTTCAGTCTTCAAACGCGATTTTCAGATGAACCAAGCGTCCAAGCGAAATGAAAATGTAAAAACGGTAATCTGGAAAATTTCACCTTTCCATCAAGGTATCACACGGCCAAAACAAACAGCTGTCAAAAAATTCGATTTGTGTCTGTAATTTAAACGAATTATTGTGTCAAGTACAAAATCGTAAGGGGCTGCGGTTTTCAAAATTGCGTCTTATATTTTCAAGATCTTTCGGAAACTAAAAACCAGAAGGTTCTAGAAGGCGTGGTTATCGAGATATTGTCAGCCAAAGTGTAATTACTTCATTTCTAATTTATTAAGTTTGAAAATCAAAAATGTGTTTGGATGGCGATATTTTCGTAACCAAGCCTCGCAGGAGGTTGCGGTTTTTACTGCTGAATAGGAAATAAATAGGCCTTATTGAAAAAAATAAAAACATTTGCACTAGCGGCAAAAACAGACCAACGCCCTCGGTGTTTATCGAACAATTCTAAACGCACCTTAAAACAAGCCTTTTTCAGTCTTCAAACGCGATTTTCAGATGAATCAAGCGTCCAAGCGAAATGAAAATGTAAAAACGGTAATCTGGAGAATTCCACCTTTCCATCAAGGTATCACACGGCCAAAACAAACAGCTTTCAAAAAATCCGATTTGTGTCTGTAATTTAACCGAATTATTGTGTCAAGTACAAAATCTGTAAACTCGATTTGCGGCTAAACTAAAAGCTCTAGCAACTTCAAAAAAGCATATTCGTGATCTGGGAATCACAACCTTTCAAACGAGGTATCGCACGATGAGAAATTGAAAAATATTTTTTCCCATATAAAGATCGAACTCTAAAAAATTTGTTTGGATAGCAATATTTCGGCAATTGAAAATCGTAAGGGGCTGCGGTTTTAAAAATTTCGTCTCATATTTTCAAGATCTTTCGGAAACTAAAAAGCAGAAGGTTTTAGAAGGCGTGGTTATCGAGATATTGTCAGCCAAAGTGTAATTACTTCATTTCTTATTTATTAAGTTTGAAAATCAAAAATGTGTTTGGATGGCGATATTTCAGTAACCAAGCCTTGCAGGAGGTTGCGGTTTTCACTGCTGAATAGGAAATAAATAGGCCTTATTGAAAAAAATAAAAACAGTTGCTCTAGCGGCAAAAACACACCAACGCCCTCGGTGTTTATCGAACAATTCTAAACGCACCTTAAAACAAGCCTTTTTCAGTCTTCAAACGCGATTTTCAGATGAACCAAGCGTCCAAGCGAAATGAAAATGTAAAAACGGGAATCTGGAGAATTCCAATTTTCCATCAAGGTATCACGCGGCCAAACCAAAGAACTTTCAAAAAATCCGATTTGTGTCTGTAATTTAACCGAATTATTGTGTCAAGTACGAAAGCTGTAAACTCGATTTGCGGCCAAACTAAAAGCTCTAGCAACTTCAAAAAAGCATATTCGTGATCTGGGAGTCACAACCTATCAAACGAGGTATCGCACGATGAGAAATTGAAAAATATTTGTTTCCCATATAAAGATCGAACCCTAAAAAATTTGTTTGGATAGCTATATTTCGGCAATTGAAAATCGTAAGGGGCTGCGGTTTTAAAAATTGCGTCTTATATTTTCAAGATCTTTCGGAAACTAAAAACCAGAAGGTTCTAGAAGGCGTGGTTATCGAGATATTGTTAAAGTGTAATTACTTCATTTCTAATTTATTAAGTTTGAAAATCAAAAATGTGTTTGGATGGCGATATTTCCGTAACCAAGCCTTGCAGGAGGTTGCGGTTTTCATTGCTGAATAGGAAATAAATAGGCCTTATTGAAAAAAATAAAAACATTTGCACTAGCGGCAAAAACACACCAACGCCCTCGGTGTTTATCGAACAATTCTAAACGCACCTTAAAACAAGCCTTTTTAAACGGTAAACTGCCTTAAAAACGGTAATCTGGAGAATTCCACCTTTCCATCAAGGTATCACACGGCCAAAACAAACAGCTTTCAAAAAAACCGATTTGTGTCTGTAATTTAACCGAATTATGGTGTCAAGTACAAAATCTGTAAACTCGATTTGCGGCTAAACTAAAAGCTCTAGCAACTTCAAAAAAGCATATTCGTGATCTGGGAATCACAACCTTTCAAACGAGGTATCGCACGATGAGAAATTGAAAAATATTTTTTTCCCATATAAAGATCGAACTATAAAAAATTTGTTTGGATAGCAATATTTCGGTAATTGAAAATCGTAAGGGGCTGCGGTTTTAAAAATTTTGTCTTATATTTTCAAGATCTTTCGGAAACTAAAAACCAGAAGGTTCTAGAAGGCGTGGTAATCGAGATAATGTCAGCCAAAGTGTAATTACTTCATTTCTAATTTATTAAGTTTAAAATCAAAAATGTGTTTGCATGGCGATATTTCCGTAACCAAGCCTCGCAGGAGGTTGCGGGTTTCACTGCTGAATAGGAAATAAATAGGCCTTATTGAAAAAAATAAAAACATTTGCACTTGCGATAAAAACGCACCAACGCCCTCGGTTTTTATTGAACAATTCTAAACGCACCTTAAAATAAGCCTTTTTCAGTCTTCAAAAGCGATTTTCAGAAGAACCAAGCGTCCGAGCGAAATGAAAATGTAAAAACGGTAATCTTCAGAGTTCCAATTTTCCATCAAGGTATCACGCGGCCAAATCAAACAACTTTCAAAAAATCCGATTTGTGTCTGTAATTTAACCGAATTATTGTGTCAAGTACAAAATCTGTAAACTCGATTTGCGGCTAAACTAAAAGCTCTAGCAACTTCAAAAAAGCATATTCGTGATCTGAGAATCACAACCTTTCAAACGAGGTATCGCACGATGAGAAATTGAAAAATATTTGTTCCCATATAAAGATCGAACTCTAAAAAATTTGTTTGGATAGCAATATTTCGGCAATTGAAAATCGTAAGGGGCTGCGGTTTTAAAAATTTCGTCTTATATTTTCAAGATCTTTCGGAAACTAAAGACCAGAAGGTTCTAGAAGGCGTGGTTATCGAGATATTGTCAGCCAAAGAGTAATTACTTCATTTCTTATTTATTAAGTTTGAAAATCAAAAATGTGTTTGGATGGCGATATTTCCGTAACCAAGCCTTGCAGGAGGTTGCGGTTTTCACTGCTGAATAGGAAATAAATAGGCCTTATTGAAAAAAATAAAAACATTTGCACTGGCGGCCACTCGATTTGCGGCCAAAACAAACAACTTTCAAAAAATCCGATTTGTGTCTGTAATTTAACATAATTATTGTGTCAAGTACGAAAGCTGTAAACTCGATTTGCGGCTAAACTAAAAGCTCTAGCAACTTAAAAAAAGCATAATCGTGATCTGGGAGTCACAACCTATCAAACGAGGTATCGCACGATGAGAAATTGAAAAATATTTTTTTCCCATATAAAGATCGAACCCTAAAAAATTTGTTTGGATAGCTATATTTCGGCAATTGAAAATCGTAAGGGGCTGCGATTTTCAAAATTGCGTCTTATATTTTCAAGATCTTTCGGAAACTAAAAACCAGAAGGTTCTATAGAAGGCGTCGTTATCGAGATATTGTCAGCCAAAGTGTAATTACTTCATTTCTAATTTATTAAGTTTGAAAATCAAAAATGTGTTTGGATGGCGATATTTCCGTAACCAAGCCTTGCAGGAGGTTGCGATTTTCACTGCTGAATAGGAAATAAATAGGCCTTATTGAAAAAAAATAAAAACATTTGCACTTGCGATAAAAACACACCAACGCCCTCGGTGTTTTTCGAACAATTCTAAACGCACCTTAAAATAAGCCTTTTTCAGTCTTCAAAAGCGATTTTCAGAAGAACCAAGCGTCCAAGCGAAATGAAAATGTAAAAACAGTAATCTGGAGAATTCCACCTTTCCATCAAGGTATCACACGGCCAAAACAAACAGCTTTCAAAAAATCCGATTTGTGTCTGTAATTTAACCGAATTATTGTGTCAAGTACAAAAGCTGTAAACTCGATTTGCGGCTAAACTGAAAGATCTAGCAACTTCAGAAAAGCATATTCGTGATCTGGGAATCACAACCTTTCAAACGAGGTATCGCACGATGAGAAATTGAAAAATATTTTTTTCCCATATAAAGATCGAACTATAAAAAATTTGTTTGGATAGCAATATTTCGGTAATTGAAAATCGTAAGGGGCTGCGGTTTTAAAAATTTTGTCTTATATTTTCAAGATCTTTCGGAAACTAAAAACCAGAAGGTTCTAGAAGGCGTGGTAATCGAGATAATGTCAGCCAAAGTGTAATTACTTCATTTCTAATTTATTAAGTTTAAAATCAAAAATGTGTTTGCATGGCGATATTTCCGTAACCAAGCCTCGCAGGAGGTTGCGGGTTTCACTGCTGAATAGGAAATAAATAGGCCTTATTGAAAAAAATAAAAACATTTGCACTTGCGATAAAAACGCACCAACGCCCTCGGTTTTTATTGAACAATTCTAAACGCACCTTAAAATAAGCCTTTTTCAGTCTTCAAAAGCGATTTTCAGAAGAACCAAGCGTCCAAGCGAAATGAAAATGTAAAAACGGTAATCTTCAGAGTTCCAATTTTCCATCAAGGTATCACGCGGCCAAATCAAACAACTTTCAAAAAATCCGATTTGTGTCTGTAATTTAACCGAATTATTGTGTCAAGTACAAAATCTGTAAACTCGATTTGCGGCTAAACTAAAAGCTCTAGCAACTTCAAAAAAGCATATTCGTGATCTGAGAATCACAACCTTTCAAACGAGGTATCGCACGATGAGAAATTGAAAAATATTTGTTCCCATATAAAGATCGAACTCTAAAAAATTTGTTTGGATAGCAATATTTCGGCAATTGAAAATCGTAAGGGGCTGCGGTTTTAAAAATTTCGTCTTATATTTTCAAGATCTTTCGGAAACTAAAGACCAGAAGGTTCTAGAAGGCGTGGTTATCGAGATATTGTCAGCCAAAGAGTAATTACTTCATTTCTTATTTATTAAGTTTGAAAATCAAAAATGTGTTTGGATGGCGATATTTCCGTAACCAAGCCTTGCAGGAGGTTGCGGTTTTCACTGCTGAATAGGAAATAAATAGGCCTTATTGAAAAAAATAAAAACATTTGCACTGGCGGCCACTCGATTTGCGGCCAAAACAAACAACTTTCAAAAAATCCGATTTGTGTCTGTAATTTAACATAATTATTGTGTCAAGTACGAAAGCTGTAAACTCGATTTGCGGCTAAACTAAAAGCTCTAGCAACTTAAAAAAAGCATAATCGTGATCTGGGAGTCACAACCTATCAAACGAGGTATCGCACGATGAGAAATTGAAAAATATTTTTTTCCCATATAAAGATCGAACCCTAAAAAATTTGTTTGGATAGCTATATTTCGGCAATTGAAAATCGTAAGGAGCTGCGATTTTCAAAATTGCGTCTTATATTTTCAAGATCTTTCGGAAACTAAAAACCAGAAGGTTCTATAGAAGGCGTCGTTATCGAGATATTGTCAGCCAAAGTGTAATTACTTCATTTCTAATTTATTAAGTTTGAAAATCAAAAATGTGTTTGGATGGCGATATTTCCGTAACCAAGCCTTGCAGGAGGTTGCGATTTTCACTGCTGAATAGGAAATAAATAGGCCTTATTGAAAAAAAATAAAAACATTTGCACTTGCGATAAAAACACACCAACGCCCTCGGTGTTTTTCGAACAATTCTAAACGCACCTTAAAATAAGCCTTTTTCAGTCTTCAAAAGCGATTTTCAGAAGAACCAAGCGTCCAAGCGAAATGAAAATGTAAAAACAGTAATCTGGAGAATTCCACCTTTCCATCAAGGTATCACACGGCCAAAACAAACAGCTTTCAAAAAATCCGATTTGTGTCTGTAATTTAACCGAATTATTGTGTCAAGTACAAAAGCTGTAAACTCGATTTGCGGCTAAACTGAAAGATCTAGCAACTTCAGAAAAGCATATTCGTGATCTGGGAATCACAACCTTTCAAACGAGGTATCGCACGATGAGAAATTGAAAAATATTTTTTTCCCATATAAAGATCGAACTATAAAAAATTTGTTTGGATAGCAATATTTCGGTAATTGAAAATCGTAAGGGGCTGCGGTTTTAAAAATTTTGTCTTATATTTTCAAGATCTTTCGGAAACTAAAAACCAGAAGGTTCTAGAAGGCGTGGTAATCGAGATAATGTCAGCCAAAGTGTAATTACTTCATTTCTAATTTATTAAGTTTAAAATCAAAAATGTGTTTGCATGGCGATATTTCCGTAACCAAGCCTCGCAGGAGGTTGCGGGTTTCACTGCTGAATAGGAAATAAATAGGCCTTATTGAAAAAAATAAAAACATTTGCACTTGCGATAAAAACGCACCAACGCCCTCGGTTTTTATTGAACAATTCTAAACGCACCTTAAAATAAGCCTTTTTCAGTCTTCAAAAGCGATTTTCAGAAGAACCAAGCGTCCAAGCGAAATGAAAATGTAAAAACGGTAATCTTCAGAGTTCCAATTTTCCATCAAGGTATCACGCGGCCAAATCAAACAACTTTCAAAAAATCCGATTTGTGTCTGTAATTTAACCGAATTATTGTGTCAAGTACAAAATCTGTAAACTCGATTTGCGGCTAAACTAAAAGCTCTAGCAACTTCAAAAAAGCATATTCGTGATCTGAGAATCACAACCTTTCAAACGAGGTATCGCACGATGAGAAATTGAAAAATATTTGTTCCCATATAAAGATCGAACTCTAAAAAATTTGTTTGGATAGCAATATTTCGGCAATTGAAAATCGTAAGGGGCTGCGGTTTTAAAAATTTCGTCTTATATTTTCAAGATCTTTCGGAAACTAAAGACCAGAAGGTTCTAGAAGGCGTGGTTATCGAGATATTGTCAGCCAAAGAGTAATTACTTCATTTCTTATTTATTAAGTTTGAAAATCAAAAATGTGTTTGGATGGCGATATTTCCGTAACCAAGCCTTGCAGGAGGTTGCGGTTTTCACTGCTGAATAGGAAATAAATAGGCCTTATTGAAAAAAATAAAAACATTTGCACTGGCGGCCACTCGATTTGCGGCCAAAACAAACAACTTTCAAAAAATCCGATTTGTGTCTGTAATTTAACATAATTATTGTGTCAAGTACGAAAGCTGTAAACTCGATTTGCGGCTAAACTAAAAGCTCTAGCAACTTAAAAAAAACATAATCGTGATCTGGGAGTCACAACCTATCAAACGAGGTATCGCACGATGAGAAATTGAAAAATATTTTTTTCCCATATAAAGATCGAACCCTAAAAAATTTGTTTGGATAGCTATATTTCGGCAATTGAAAATCGTAAGGGGCTGCGATTTTCAAAATTGCGTCTTATATTTTCAAGATCTTTCGGAAACTAAAAACCAGAAGGTTCTATAGAAGGCGTCGTTATCGAGATATTGTCAGCCAAAGTGTAATTACTTCATTTCTAATTTATTAAGTTTGAAAATCAAAAATGTGTTTGGATGGCGATATTTCCGTAACCAAGCCTTGCAGGAGGTTGCGATTTTCACTGCTGAATAGGAAATAAATAGGCCTTATTGAAAAAAAATAAAAACATTTGCACTTGCGATAAAAACACACCAACGCCCTCGGTGTTTTTCGAACAATTCTAAACGCACCTTAAAATAAGCCTTTTTCAGTCTTCAAAAGCGATTTTCAGAAGAACCAAGCGTCCAAGCGAAATGAAAATGTAAAAACAGTAATCTGGAGAATTCCACCTTTCCATCAAGGTATCACACGGCCAAAACAAACAGCTTTCAAAAAATCCGATTTGTGTCTGTAATTTAACCGAATTATTGTGTCAAGTACAAAAGCTGTAAACTCGATTTGCGGCTAAACTGAAAGATCTAGCAACTTCAGAAAAGCATATTCGTGATCTGGGAATCACAACCTTTCAAACGAGGTATCGCACGATGAGAAATTGAAAAATATTTTTTCCCCATATAAAGATCGAACTCTAAAAAATTTCTTTGGATAGCAATATTTCGGCAATTGAAAATCGTAAGGGGCTTCGGTTTTCAAAATTGCAACTTATATTTTCAAGATCTTTCGGAAACTAAAAACCAGAAGGTTCTAGAAGGCGTGGTTATCGAGATATTGTCAGCCAAAGTGTAATTACTTCATTTCTAATTTATTAAGTTTGAAAATCAAAAATGTGTTTGGATGGCGATATTTCCGTAACCAAGCCTCGCAGGAGGTTGCGGTTTTCACTGCCGAATAGGAAATAAATAGGCCTTATTGAAAAAAATAAAAACATTTGCACTTGCGATAAAAACGCACCAACGCCCTCGGTTTTTATTGAACAATTCTAAACGCACCTTAAAATAAGCCTTTTTCAGTCTTCAAAAGCGATTTTAAGAAGAACCAAGTGTCCAAGCGAAATGAAAAGGTAAAAACGGTAATCTTCAGAGTTCCAATTTTCCATCAAGGTATCACGCGGCCAAATCAAACAACTTTCAAAAAATCCGATTTGTGTCTGTAATTTAACCGAATTATTGTGTCAAGTACGAAGGCTGTAAACTCGATTTGCGGCTAAACTAAAAGCTCTAGCAACTTCAAAAAAGCATATTCGTTATCTGGGAGTCACAACCGATCAAACGAGGTATCACACGATGAGAAATTGAAAAAAAAATTTTCCCATATAAAGATCGAACTCTAAAAAATCATCGCACGATGATAAATTGAAAAAAATATTTTTTTCCCATATAAACATCGAACCCTAAAAAATTTGTTTGGATAGCAATATTTCGGCAATTGAAAATCGTAAGGGGCTGCGGTTTTCAAAATTGCGTCTTATATTTTCAAGATCTTTCGGAAACTAAAAACCAGAAGGTTCTAAAAGGCGTGATTATCGAGATATTGTCAGCCAAAGTGTAATTACTTCATTTCTAATTTATTAAGTTTGAAAATCAAAAATGTGTTTGGATGGCGATATTTCCGTAACTAAGCCTTGCAGGAGGTTGCGGTTTTAACTGATGAATAGGAAATAAATAGGCCTTATTGAAAAAAATAAAAACATTTGCACTAGCAGCAAAAACAGACCAACGCCTTCGGTGTTTTTCGAACAATTATAAACGCACCCAAAAACAACAAAGTGCAAAAACATTTCCACTTGCGATAAAAACGCACCAACGCCCTCGGTTTTTATTGAACAATTCTAAACGCACCTTAAAATAAGCCTTTTTCAGTCTTCAAAAGCGATTTTAAGAAGAACCAAGCGTCCAAGCGAAATGAAAATGTAAAAACGGTAATCTTCAGAGTTCCAATTTTCCATCAAGGTATCACGCGGCCAAATAAAACAACTTTCAAAAAATCCGATTTGTGTCTGTAATTTAACCGAATTATTGTGTCAAGTACGAAGGCTGTAAACTCGATTTGCGGCTAAACTAAAAGCTCTAGCAACTTCAAAAAAAGCATATTCGTGATCTGGGAGTCACAACCGATCAAACGAGGTGTCACACGATGAGAAATTGAAAAAAAATTTTTTCCCATATAAAGATCGAACTCTAAAAAATCATCGCACGATGATAAATTGAAAAAAATATTTTTTTCCCATATAAAGATCGAACCCTAAAAAATTTGTTTGGATAGCAATATTTCGGCAATTGAAAATCGTAAGGGGCTGCGGTTTTCAAAATTGCGTCTTATATTTTCAAGATCTTTCGGAAACTAAAAACCAGAAGGTTCTAAAAGGCGTGGTTATCGAGATATTGTCAGCCAAAGTGTAATTACTTCATTTCTAATTTATTAAGTTTGAAAATCAAAAATGTGTTTGGATGGCGATATTTCCGTAACCAAGCCTTGCAGGAGGTTGCGGTTTTAACTGATGAATAGGAAATAAATAGGACTTATTGAAAAAAATAAAAACATTTGCTCTAGCAGCAAAAACAGACCAACGCCTTCGGTGTTTTTCGAACAATTCTAAACGCACCTTAAAACAAGCCTTTTTCAGTCTTCAAACGCGATTTTCAGATGAACCAAGCATCCAAGCGAAATGAAAATGTAAAAACGGTAATCTGGAGAATTCCACCTTTCCATCAAGGTATCACACGGGCAAAAAAACAGCTTTCAAAAAATCCGATTTGTGTCTGTAATTTAACCGAATTATTGTGTCAAGTACGAAAGTTGTAAACTCGATTTGCGGCTAAACTAAAAGCTCTAGCAACTTCAAAAAAGCATATTCGTGATCTGGGAGTCACAACCTACCAAACGAGGTATCACACGATGAGAAATTGAAAAAAAAATTTTTGCCATATAAAGATCGAACTCTAAAAAATTTGTTTGGATAGCAATATTTCGGCAATTGAAAATCGTAAGGGGCTGCGGTTTTAAAAATTTCGTCTTATATTTTCAAGATCTTTCGGAAACTAAAACCCAGAAGTTTCTAGAAGGCGTGGTTATCGAGATATTGTCAGCCAAAGTGTAATTACTTCATTTCTAATTTATTAAGTTTGAAAATCAAAAATGTGTTTGGATGGCGATATTTCCGTAACCAAGCCTCGCAGGAGGTTGCGGTTTTCACTGCTGAATAGGAAATAAATAGGCCTTATTGAAAAAAATAAAAATATTTGCACTTGCGATAAAGACAGACCAACGCCCTCGGTGTTTATCGAACAATTCTAAACGCAACTTAAAACAAGCCTTTTTAGTCTTCAAACGCGACTTTTAGATTAATCAAGCGTCCAAGCGAAATGAAAATGTAAAAACGGTAATCTGGAGAATTCCGCCTTTCCATCAAGGTATCACACGGCCAAAACAAACAACTTTCAAAAAATCCGATTTGTGTCTGTAATTTAACCGAATTATTGTGTCAAGTACAAAATCGATTTGCGGCTAAACTAAAAGCTCTAGCAACTTCAAAAAAGCATATTCGTGATCTGGGAATCACAACCTTTCAAACAAGGTATATTTTTAAGATCTTTCGGAAACTAAAAACCAGAAGGTTCTAGAAGGCGTGGTTATCGAGATATTGTCAGCCAAAGTGTAATTACTTCATTTCTAATTTATTAAGTTTGAAAATCAAAAATGTGTTTGGATGGCGATATTTCCGTAACCAAGCCTCGCAGGAGGTTGCGGTTTCCACTGCTGAATAGGAAATAAATAGGCCTCATTGAAAAAAATAAAAACATTTGCACTTGAGATAAAGACAGACCAAGCCCTCGGTGTTTATCGAACAATTCTAAACGCACCTTAAAACAAGCCTTTTTTAGTCTTCAAACGCGACTTTTAGATGAATCAAGCGTCCAAGCGAAATGAAAATGTAAAAACGGTAATCTGGAGAATTCCACCTTTCCATCAAGGTATCACACGGCCAAAACAAACAGCTTTCAAAAAATCCGATTTGTGTCTGTAATTTAACCGAATTATTGTGTCAAGTACAAAATCGATTTGCGGCTAAACTAAAAGCTCTAGCAACTTCAAAAAAGCATATTCGTGATCTGGGAATCACAACCTTTCAAACGAGGTATCGCACGATGAGAAATTGAAAAATATTTGTTCCCATATAAAGATCGAACTCTAAAAAATTTGTTTGGATAGCAATATTTCGGCAATTGAAAATCGTAAGGGGCTGCGGTTTTCAAAATTGCGTCTTATATTTTCAAGATCTATCGGATACTAAAAACCAGAAGGTTCTAGAAGGCGTGGTTATCGAGATATTGTCAGCCAAAGTGTATTTACTTCATTTCTAATTTATTAAGTTTGAAAATCAAAAATGTGTTTGGATGGTGATATTTCCGTAACCAAGCCTCCCAGGAGGTTGCGGTTTTCACTGCTGAATAGGAAATAAATAGGCCTTATTGAAAAAAATAAAAACATTTGCACTAGCGGCAAAAACAGACCAACGCCCTCGGCGTTTCTCGAACAATTCTAAACGCACCTTAAAACAAGCCTTTTTCAGTCGTCAAACGCGATTTTCAGATGAGCCAAGCGTCCAAGCGAAATGAAAATGATGTAAAAACGGTAATCTGGAGAATTCCACCTTTCCATCAAGGTATCACACGGCCAAAAAAAACAGCTTTCAAAAAATCCGATTTGTGTCTTAACCGAATTATTGTGTCAAGTACAAAATCTGTAAACTCGATTTGCGGCTAAACTAAAAGCTCTAGCAACTTCAAAAGATCATATTCGTGATCTGGGAATCACAACCTTTCAAACGAGGTATCGCACGATGAGAAATTGAAAAATATTTTTTCCCATATAAAGATCGAACTCTAAAAAATTTGTTTGGATAGCAATATATCGTAAGGGGCTGCGGTTTTAAAAATTTCGTCTTATATTTTCAAGATCTTTCGGAAACTAAAAACCAGAAGGTTCTAGAAGGCGTGGTTATCGAGATATTGTCAGCCAAAGTGTAATTACTTCATTTCTTATTTATTAAGTTTGAAAATCAAAAATGTGTTTGGATGGTGATATTTTCGTAAGCAAGCCTCGCAGGAGGTTGCGGTTTTTACTGCTGAATAGGAAATAAATAGGCCTTATTGAAAAAAATAAAAACATTTGCACTAGCGATAAAAACAGACCAACGCCCTCGGTGTTTATCGAACAATTCTAAACGCACCTTAAAATAAGCCTTTTTCAGTCTTCAAACGCGATTTTCAGATGAACCAAGCGTCTACGCGAAATGAAAATGTAAAAACAATAATCTGGAGAATTCCACCTTTCCATCAAGGTATCACACGGCCAAAACAAACAGCTTTCAAAAAATCCGATTTGTGTCTGTAATTTAACCGAATTATTGTGTCAAGTACAAAATCTGTAAACTCGATTTGCGGCTAAACTAAAAGCTCTAGCAACTTCAAAAAAGCATATTCGTGATCTGGGAATCACAGATCACAGCCTTTCAAACGGGTTATCGCACGATGAGAAATTGAAAAATATTTTTTTCCCATATAAAGATCGAACTCTAAAAAATTTGTTTGGATAGCAATATTTCGGTAATTGAAAATCGTAAGAGGTTGCGGTTTTCAAAATTGCGTCTTATATTTTCAAGATCTTTCGGAAACTAAAAACCAGAAGGTTCTAGAAGGCGTGGTTATCGAGATATTTTCAGCCAAAGTGTAATTACTTCATTTCTAATTTATTAATTTTGAAAATCAAAAATGTGTTTGGATGGCGATATTTCCGTAACCAAGCCTTGCAGGAGGTTGCGGTTTTCACTGCTGACTAGGAAATAAATAGGCCTTATTGAAAAAAATAAAAACAGTTGCTCTAGCGGCAAAAACACACCAACGCCCTCGGTGTTTATCGAACAATTCTAAACGCACCTTAAAACAAGCCTTTTTCAGTCTTCAAACGCGATTTTCAGATGAACCAAGCGTCCAAGCGAAATGAAAATGTAAAAACGGTAATCTGGAGAATTCCAATTTTCCATCAAGGTATCACGCGGCCAAGCCAAACAACTTTCAAAAAATCCGATTTGTGTCTGTAATTTAACCGAATTATTGTGTCAAGTACGAAAGCTGTAAACTCGATTTGCGGCCAAACTAAAAGCTCTAGCAACTTCAAAAAAGCATATTCGTGATCTGGGAATCACAACCTTTCAAACGAGGTATCGCACGATGAGAAATTGAAAAATATTTTTTCCCATATAAAGATCGAACTCTAAAAAATTTGTTTGGATAGCAATATATCGTAAGGGGCTGCGGTTTTAAAAATTTCGTCTTATATTTTCAAGATCTTTCGGAAACTAAAAACCAGAAGGTTCTAGAAAGCGTGGTTATCGAGATATTGTCAGCCAAAGTGTAATTACTTCATTTCTTATTTATTAAGTTTGAAAATCAAAAATGTGTTTGGATGGCGATATTTCCGTAACCAAGCCTTGCAGGAGGTTGCGGTTTTCACTGCTGAATAGGAAATAAATAGGCCTTATTGAAAAAAATAAAAACATTTGCACTAGCGGCAAAAACAGACCAACGCCCTCGGCGTTTCTCGAACAATTCTAAACGCACCTTAAAACAAGCCTTTTTCAGTCTTCAAACGCGATTTTCAGATGAACCAAGCGTCCAAGCGAAATGAAAATGTAAAAACGGTAATCTGGAGAATTTAACCTTTCCATCAAGGTATCACGCGGCCAAAACAAACAACTTTCAAAAAATCCGATTTGTGTCTGTAATTTAACCGAATTATTGTGTCAAGTACAAAATCGATTTGCGGCTAAACTAAAAGCTCTAGCAACTTCAAAAAAGCATATTCGTGATCTGGGAGTCACAACCGATCAAACGAGGTATCGCACGATGATAAATTGAAAAAAATATTTTTTTCCCATATAAAGATCGAACCCTAAAAAATTTGTTTGGATAGCAATATTTCGGCAATTGAAAATCGTAAGGGGCTGCGGTTTTCAAAATTGCGTCGTATATTTTCAAGATCTTTCGGAAACTAAAAACCAGAAGGTTCTAAAAGGCGTGGTTATCGAGATATTCAGCCAAACTGTAATTACTGCATTTCTAATTTATTAAGTTTGAAAATCAAAAATGTGTTTGGATAGCGATATTTCCGTAACCAAGCCTCGCAGGAGGTTGCGGTTTCCACTGCTGAATAGGAAATAAATAGGCCTCATTGAAAAAAATAAAAACATTTGCACTTGAGATAAAGACAGACCAAGCCCTCGGCTAAACTAAAAGCTCTAGCAACTTCAAAAAAGCATATTCATGATCTGGGAGTCACAACCGATCAAACGAGGTATCGCACGATGATAAATTGAAAAAAATATTTTTTTCCCATATAAAGATCGAACCCTAAAAAATTTGTTTGGATAGCAATATTTCGGCAATTGAAAATCGTAAGGGGCTGCGGTTTTCAAAATTGCGTCGTATACTTTCAAGATCTTTCGGAAACTAAAAACCAGAAGGTTCTAAAAGGCGTGGTTATCGAGATATTCAGCCAAACTGTAATTACTGCATTTCTAATTTATTAAGTTTGAAAATCAAAAATGTGTTTGGATAGCGATATTTCCGTAACCAAGCCTCGCAGGAGGTTGCGGTTTCCACTGCTGAATAGGAAATAAATAGGCCTCATTGAAAAAAATAAAAACATTTGCACTTGAGATAAAGACAGACCAAGCCCTCGGTGTTTATCGAACAATTCTAAACGCACCTTAAAACAAGCCTTTTTTAGTCTTCAAACGCGACTTTTAGATGAATCAAGCGTCCAAGCGAAATGAAAATGTAAAAACGGTAATCAGGAGAATTCCACCTTTCCATCAAGGTATCACACGGCCAAAACAAACACCTTTCAAAAAATCCGATTTGTGTCTGTAAATTAACCGAATTATTGTGTCAAGTACAAAATCGATTTGCGGCTAAACTAAAAGCTCTAGCAACTTCAAAAAAGCATATTCGTGATCTGGGAATCACAACCTTTCAAACGAGGTATCGCACGATGAGAAATTGAAAAATATTTGTTCCCATATAAAGATCGAACTCTAAAAAATTTGTTTGGATAGCAATATTTCGGTAATTGAAAATCGTAAGGGGCTGCGGTTTTCAAAATTGCGCCTTATATTTTCAAGATCTATCGGAAACTAAAAACCAGAAGGTTCTAGAAGGCGTGGTTATCGAGATATTGTCAGCCAAAGTGTAATTACTTCATTTCTAATTTATTAAGTTTGAAAATCAAAAATGTGTTTGGATGGCGATATTTCCGTAACCAAGCTTCGCAGGAGGTTGCGGTTTTGACTGCTGAATAGGAAATAAATAGGCCTTATTGAAAAAAATAAAAACATTTGCACTTGCGATAAAAACGCACCAACGCCCTCGGTTTTTATTGAACAATTCTAAACGCACCTTAAAATAAGCCTTTTTCAGTCTTCAAAAGCGATTTTAAGAAGAACCAAGCGTCCAAGCGAAATGAAAATGTAAAAACGGTAATCTTCAGAGTTCCAATTTTCCATCAAGGTATCACGCGGCCAAATCAAACAACTTTCAAAAAATCCGATTTGTGTCTGTAATTTAACCGAACTATTGTGTCAAGTACGAAGGCTGTAAACTAGATTTGCGGCTAAACTAAAAGCTCTAGCAACTTCAAAAAAGCATATTCGTGATCTGGGAGTCACAACCGATCAAACGAGGTATCGCACGATGATAAATTGAAAAAAATATTTTTTTCCCATATAAAGATCGAACCCTAAAAAATTTGTTTGGATAGCAATATTTCGGCAATTGAAAATCGTAAGGGGCTGCGGTTTTCAAAATTGCGTCGTATATTTTCAAGATCTTTCGGAAACTAAAAACCAGAAGGTTCTAAAAGGCGTGGTTATCGAGATATTGTCAGCCAAAGTATAATTACTTCATTTCTAATTTATTAAGTTTGAAAATCAAAAATGTGTTTGGATGGCGATATTTCCGTAACCAAGCCTCGCAGGAGGTTGCGGTTTTCACTGCTGAATAGGAAATAAATAGGCCTTATTGAAAAAAATAAAAACATTTGCACTTGCGATAAAAACGCACCAACGCCCTCGGTTTTTATTGAACAATTCTAAACGCACCTTAAAATAAGCCTTTTTCAGTCTTCAAAAGCGATTTTAAGAAGAACCAAGCGTCCAAGCGAAATGTAAATGTAAAAACGGTAATCTTCAGAGTTCCAATTTTCCAACAAGGTATCACGCGGCCAAATCAAACAACTTTCAAAAAATCCGATTTGTGTCTGTAATTTAACCGAATTATTGTGTCAAGTACGAAGTCTGTAAACTCGATTTGCGGCTAAACTAAAAGCTCTAGCAACTTCAAAAAAGCATATTCGTGATCTGGGAGTCACAACCGATCAAACGAGGTATCGCACGATGATAAATTGAAAAAAATATTTTTTTCCCATATAAAGATCGAACCCTAAAAAATTTGTTTGGATAGCAATATTTCGGCAATTGAAAATCGTAAGGGGCTGCGGTTTTCAAAATTGCGTCGTATATTTTCAAGATCTTTCGGAAACTAAAAACCAGAAGGTTCTAAAAGGCGTGGTTATCGAGATATTGTCAGCCAAAGTGTAATTACTTCATTTCTAATTTATTAAGTTTGAAAATCAAAAATGTGTTTGGATGGCGATATTTCCGTAACCAAGCCTCGCAGGAGGTTGCGGTTTCCACTGCTGAATAGGAAATAAATAGGCCTCATTGAAAAAAGTAAAAACATTTGCACTTGAGATAAAGACAGACCAAGCCCTCGGTGTTTATCGAACAATTCTAAACGCACCTTAAAACAAGCCTTTTTTAGTCTTCAAACGCGACTTTTAGATGAATCAAGCGTCCAAGCGAAATGAAAATGTAAAAACGGTAATCTGGAGAATTCCACCTTTCCATCAAGGTATCACACGGCCAAAACAAACACCTTTCAAAAAATCCGATTTGTGTCTGTAATTTAACCGAATTATTGTGTCAAGTACAAAATCGATTTGCGGCTAAACTAAAAGCTCTAGCAACTTCAAAAAAGCATATTCGTGATCTGGGAATCACAACCTTTCAAACGAGGTATCGCACGATGAGAAATTGAAAAATATTTGTTCCCATATAAAGATCGAACTCTAAAAAATTTGTTTGGATAACAATATTTCGGCAATTGAAAATCGTAAGGGGCTGCGGTTTTCAAAATTGCGTCTTATATTTTCAAGATCTATCGGAAACTAAAAACCAGAAGGTTCTAGAAGGCGTGGTTATCGAGATATTGTCAGCCAAAGTGTAATTACTTCATTTCTAATTTATTAAGTTTGAAAATCAAAAATGTGTTTGGATGGCGATATTTCCGTAACCAAGCCTCGCAGGAGGTTGCGGTTTTCACTGCTGAATAGGAAATAAATAGGCCTTATTGAAAAAAATAAAAACATTTGCACTTGCGATAAAAACGCACCAACGCCCTCGGTTTTTATTGAACAATTCTAAACGCACCTTAAAATAAGCCTTTTTCAGTCTTCAAAAGCGATTTTAAGAAGAACCAAGCGTCCAAGCGAAATGAAAATGTAAAAACGGTAATCTTCAGACTTCCAATTTTCCATCAAGGTATCACGCGGCCAAATCAAACAACTTTCAAAAAATCCGATTTGTGTCTGTAATTTAACCGAATTATTGTGTCAAGTACGAAGGCTGTAAACTCGATTTGCGGCTAAACTAAAAGCTCTAGCAACTTCAAAAAAGCATATTCGTGATCTGGGAGTCACAACCGATCAAACGAGGTATCGCACGATGATAAATTGAAAAAAATATTTTTTTCCCATATAAAGATCGAACCCTAAAAAATTTGTTTGGATAGCAATATTTCGGCAATTGAAAATCGTAAGGGGCTGCGGTTTTCAAAATTGCGTCGTATATTTTCAAGATCTTTCGGAAACTAAAAACCAGAAGGTTCTAAAAGGCGTGGTTATCGAGATATTGTCAGCCAAAGTGTAATTACTTCATTTCTAATTTATTAAGTTTGAATATCAAAAATGTGTTTGGATGGCGATATTTCCGTAACTAAGCCTTGCAGGAGGTTGCGGTTTTAACTGATGAATAGGAAATAAATAGGCCTTATTGAAAAAAATAAAAACATTTGCACTAGCAGCAAAAACAGACCAACGCCTTCGGTGTTTTTCGAACAATTATAAACGCACCCAAAAACAACAAAGTGCAAAAACATTTCCACTTGCGATAAAAACGCACCAACGCCCTCGGTTTTTATTGAACAATTCTAAACGCACCTTAAAATAAGCCTTTTTCAGTCTTCAAAAGCGATTTTAAGAAGAACCAAGCGTCCAAGCGAAATGTAAATGTAAAAACGGTAATCTTCAGAGTTCCAATTTTCCATCAAGGTATCACGCGGCCAAATCAAACAACAACAACTGATGAATAGGAAATAAATAGGCCTTATTGAAAAAAATAAAAACATTTGCACTAGCAGCAAAAACAGACCAACGCCCTCGGTGTTTATCGAACAATTCTAAACGCACCTTAAAACAAGCCTTTTTCAGTCTTCAAACGCGATTTTCAGATGAACCAAGCGTCCAAGCGAAATGAAAATGTAAAAACGGTAATCTGGAGAATTCCACCTTTCCATCAAGGTATCACACGGCCAAAACAATCAGCTTTCAAAAAATCCGATTTGTGTCTGTAATTTAACCGAATTATTGTGTCAAGTACGAAAGCCGTAAACTCGATTTGCGGCTAAACTAAAAGCTCTAGCAACTTCAAAAAAGCATATTCGTGATCTGGGAATCACAACCTTTCAAACGAGGTATCGCACGATGAGAAATTGAAAAATATTTTTTCCCATATAAAGATCGAACTCTAAAAAATTTGTTTGGATAGCAATATTTCGGCAATTGAAAATCGTAAGGGGCTGCGGTTTTAAAAATTTCGTCTTATATTTTCAAGATCTTTCGGAAACTAAAACCCAGAAGGTTCTAGAAGGCGTGGTTATCGAGATATTGTCAGCCAAAGTGTAATTACTTCATTTCTTATTTATTAAGTTTGAAAATCAAAAATGTGTTTGGATGGCGATATTTCCGTAACCAAGCCTTGCAGGAGGTTGCGGTTTACACTGCTGAATAGGAAATAAATAGGCCTTATTGAACAAAATAAAAACATTTGCTCTAGCGGAAAAAACACACCAACGCCCTCGGTGTTTATCGAACAATTCTAAACGCACCTTAAAACAAGCCTTTTTCAGTCTTCAAACGCGATTTTCAGATGAACCAAGCGTCCAAGCGAAATGAAAATGTAAAAACGGTAATCTGGAGAATTCCACCTTTCCATCAAGGTATCACACGGCCAAAACAAACAGCTTTCAAAAAATCCGATTTGTGTCTGTAATTTAACCGAATTATTGTGTCAAGAACGAAGGCTGTAAACTCGATTTGCGGCTAAACTAAAAGCTCTAGCAACTTCAAAAAAGCATATTCGTGATCTGGGAGTCACAACCTATCAAACGAGGTATCGCACGATGAGAAATTGAAAAATATTTGTTTCCCATATAAAGATCGAACCCTAAAAAATTTGTTTGGATAGCTATATTTCGGCAATTGAAAATCGTAAGGGGCTGCGGTTTTAAAAATTGCGTCGTATATTTTCAAGATCTTTCGGAAACTAAAAACCAGAAGGTTCTAGAAGGCGTGGTTATCGAGATATTGTCAGCCAAAGTGTAATTACTTCATTTCTTATTTATTAAGTTTGAAAATCAAAAATGTGTTTGGATGGCGATATATCCGTAACCAAGCCTTGCAGGAGGTTGCGGTTTTCACTGCTGAATAGGAAATAAATAGGCCTTATTGAACAAAATAAAAACATTTGCACTAGCCGCAAAAACAGACCAACGCCCTCGGTGTTTATCGAACAATTCTAAACGCACCTTAAAACAAGCCTTTTTCAGTCTTCAAACGCGATTTTCAGATGAACCAAGCGTCCAAGCGAAATGAAAATGTAAAAACGGTAATCTGGAGAATTCCACCTTTCCATCAAGGTATCACACGGCCAAAACAAACAGCTTTCAAAAAATCCGATTTGTGTCTGTAATTTAACCGAATTATTGTGTCAAGAACGAAGGCTGTAAACTCGATTTGCGGCTAAACTAAAAGCTCTAGCAACTTCAAAAAAGCATATTCGTGATCTGGGAATCACAACCTTTCAAACGAGTATCGCACGATGAGAAATTGAAAAATATTTTTTCCCATATAAAGATCGAACTCTAAAAAATTTGATGGATAGCAATATTTCGGCAATTGAAAATCGTAAGGGGCTGCGGTTTTAAAAATTTCTTCTTATATTTTCAAGATCTTTCGGAAACTAAAACCCAGAAGGTTCTAGAAGGCGTGGTTATCGAGATATTGTCAGCCAAAGTGTAATTACTTCATTTCTTATTTATTAAGTTTGAAAATCAAAAATGTGTTTGGATGGCGATATTTCCGTAACCAAGCCTCGCAGGAGGTTGCGGTTTTCACTGCTGAATAGGAAATAAATAGGCCTTATTGAAAATAATAAAAACATTTGCTCTAGCGGCAAAAACACACCAACGCCCTCGGTGTTTATCGAACAATTCTAAACGCACCTTAAAATAAGCCTTTTTCAGTATTCAAAAGCGATTTTCAGAAGAACCAAGCGTCCAAGCGAAACGAAAATGTAAAAACGGTAATCTGGAGAATTCCAATTTTCCATCAAGGTATCACGCGGCCAAACCAAACAACTTTCAAAAAATCCGATTTGTGTCTGTAATTTAACCGAATTATTGTGTCAATTACGAAAGCTTGTAGCAGCATCTTTTTATTAATAAATAACTTTTCGTATATTCTACGAATCTGTCTACCCTGATTTCAAAATTCAGAATTTCCACCTTGAAATTTTATACTTCACAAAATTTTATCTAAATTGCCTTGCAATTTCCACAAATAAAACAAAAATAAATTTCCGAAATTTATTTTTATTGTTCATTCTATCTTTCGTGAATCAAGTTCAAATATTTAAAATAAAAAAATAAAAAGAGTTAATAGTGAATATAATATTGTGTTGCTGTAAGAAAATTGGAAAAGATTTCTACATACTATTATATATATTCGACAAATCACAAATTTTCTGGAAAATATATTTAGAACCAATTGGAAGGTAATAATAAATGTAAAAAAAGGTCAAGATAGATGAAAAAGAAAAAAAAAAAAATCTTTTTTTCTTGTTTAGTTTTCTTTTGCATTGTTGGTCCAAATCATCCTGAATTCCGTGCTGATTTTCTTGGGGAAATAGATGCAAACAAGCACGTAAGAAACCTCAAGTCCACAAAATAAAAAGTTAAGGAACAAAACTGGACATATTGACCACCAAGAAAAGAAGACAAATCTTAACCAAGAGGATAAATATTGTAGGTATTTCATTATTTTTATTTTATTGTTGGTAGAACAAATTCTTGCCAGAAATTGAAAATAATTATTCAGAATTGAATACCTATCCATATATTTTTCTATAAGAAAATATATACATATATATTAAAAGAAAAAGGACCAAAATAGTAGATAATACCAAAAACAAAACATCTTTTGAAAGAATACAAAATTCATTTGGACTAAGACCACTGTTGCTGATTTTCGTGTTGTTATTTTTTTTCGTTTGTTATCTGATAGTAATTACATATGTTTAAATAATTCTTTTTGTTTGATGCAATTGCATGCTAATTTTTATTCCTTTAATGTTATTTCTTTGATCTTTCTTATATTTCCTTTCAACTTAATTTCGTATAACTATTTTTATTATTAACCATATCTTACATATATTATTTCTCTTGCTAATATTACATTACATTTTATTTTATTTTGCATTACATCAGATGTAATCCTGGGGGTTAGGTTGCGCACCTTAACATCGAGGAAGTTTTCTTTTTTTTTAATTTAGTACCTTAATTATAGAATATTCCTACATATAACCATTGAAATTAACGAATTAATCTACATTTATCATTGCTAAGATTTATTATATGTTTAATAAAATTAGAATATTGTTTTGAGAAGAAAGTTTTGAATGAACATTTTATCTGATAGAAAGAATTTTGAGGCAATGATGGAATAAATTATTACTAAAGGTGAGATATGTGGTGAACTTTGAGAGAGGTGAGGTTTTGTTTAGTCAAGGGGTTATTTGCTAAAGAAACGGGACGCAAATGACACGGTGTGACATTATATATATATAATGCTACACGAGGGGGGGATTTCCTAATCAAGAGTATAAAACATCTGTACTTTTGAATGTATGTGGGGTAGGCATAGTTGAAGGAAACTATCTTATGGACAAGAGTTTCTATCACATTCTTTCTTCTTTTATAACTAAATGCATAATTATATCATTCTTTTTTTTTTTAATTTTAACTTTATATCTTTGATTTCGGTTTAGCATTTTCTTTTATGGCTCGATTTTTTTTGTTTTGTATAAGGGTAGCAGCAAGATCCCCGACCATTTCGGCGAGCTTAGCCGAGCTTACGCCAGCGTGCCAGCTGCTTCAATTAGCTCTTTACAAACATGGCGCCCAACGACTTTGGCAATTTCAATCGTAAGATTGAAATAAGATCAAAATATAATTCCATTTAGTTTTCTTTAATCTAAAAATTAAAATTTTTCCTTTTCATTCTTTATTTTTCTTTTAACATTTAAATTATTCCATTCATTAAATTTCATTATAACTTTATTTCTTTTTTGACCTTGAAGAGTTATTTTTAATGATTTTCCCTATAAATAAGTTCTATTTATGGAATAATTCCAAAAGTTATAGACTATTTGTAGGAGATGTCTAGGTGGACCTTTATAGAGAGATATACCATTATGATAATTATGAGTGAAACCTTTATAAAGTGAAACTAAAAAAATAACAGAATAATAGCAAACCGATCCAAAAAGATATCTGTAAACATGCCTTAACTTCGTAAACATACATAAACTATAAATGGTTCAAACCTTCACCTTTTCTTGTAAGCCGCATATCTCTACCTTAAAGAATATTACAGTAGATTTTTTTTTTTGGAAAATTAATAACAATATATGAAAATGAGTCATTCAAAGGGTGCAATTCCAAAGAACTCGAAAAAGAATAGTAAAGGTAGCAGTGATAGAATAACAAGGTCTACAAATAAGAATTTAAATTTAGAATATGATGAATCTTTGGAAGGTACACTTCCATTAAATCAAATAAGACAACCCATAATTCATTCGCCAATAGAAACACCTTTGGTAAAACAAAATATGCCAAATCCTTTACTAAACCGTATTAGTAGTTCTTCAGGCGTGGTGACAGACCCAATAGCCACACTGAATAAATTAAATGAGAAACAAGCACAAGTTTCACACAATAATGCCTTCTCGTTAAATGAAATTCCATCAGAACATAACGGTGCTAATTCATTAGGTGCACAAATTCAAACCATGATAGAATCTAGTATGGCAGAAAGCCAGAATAATATCATGAAATCTCTTATGGATGCAATGAAGCAATGCATTCAAGATTTGCTACATGAAGTTAAGTCAACTCAAATCGAAATTCCTAAGTTATCAAATCTAAACAGCAATCTTTCGGATCCAATTTTATCATTAAATACTAATCTGGATAATCAAACTTCAAAATTTCAATATTTACCAAAATCAACTGCTCAGACCATTCCGCAAGATATACCGTATAATTTAATTCAGTCGTCAGTCCGTAGTCAAGTGAATTTAAATGCTTCACAAAGTCAGCCCCAAATAAATAATCTAGATTTTTCATATGAGAACAATGGACTAGAACAAAATGTAGGTTTTCAAAACCACAACCGGTATATTCCCGATGATTTCGCAAGACAAGAAATTCATGCTAATGTTGGGAATCGTAGAGTTGAAATCGATCGATGGGGAATCAAATATGATGGCACGCCTAAATCAATGTCAATACAAGATTTCATTTTTAGAATTGAAATTTTGCAACAAAGTCATAATTGTGCATGGGAAGAGATCTTGAGAAACTTCCATATGTTATTATCTGGAAATGCTCAAGAATGGTACTGGCAAAATCTCAGAACAAATATTAGACCTGATTGGCAAACTCTCAAACAAGCTTTATATAAACAATTTAGAAGTTATGATAGCGACATAGAAATCATTCAACAAATCACTGAAAGACGCCAAAATCCTCAGGAAAGTTTCGATGATTATTTCAACGTTGTTATGCATTTGAAAAATCAACTGAAAAGACCAATGGCTGAAAGACAATTGCTTCATATTTTGAAGTCAAAAGTTAATAACAGATTATTCCACCTTATTTACCCCATGCCCATATATTCGCTAGAGCAATTCAGAGATGAGTGTAGGAAAGCTGAGAAATTAATCCTCTCTCGTGATCAGAATAGGTATGTTCGATAGCATAATGTAAATGAGATAGAATATGAAGACAGACCATATTATGATTATCAACACATGGAAGACATCTCTGATGTGTGTGCAATCCAAGAATATAACAATAGAAAGGATTTCAGAAATTATCGTTGTTTCAATTGTAAGAAACCGGGACACAGTTTCATGAATTGTCCTTCTCCAACAAGAAATTTGTTTTGTTACAGATGTGGTGCAGATAATGTTACGACACCTAATTGTCAAAATTGTAAAAAGCAGGAAAACCAGAGATCGAGCGAGATGAAATTCGGGGAATCTCGTTCGGAGAAAAACCAACCCGAGAATTAGACAAAGAACCATCAACTCACACTGAAATAGAAAACACAGCAAACATTAGTCCAATTTTAGAAATAATGCTACCAGAACAAGTTTCAGACAAAACCATACTGACCAAAACACAAACAAATTCAAAAATTTCACAGTTAATACCTTATGAAACACGACTTAAAAGATACAACGAAATAAAAGCTAGAATTTTTTATCTAGATGATTTAAACTTGTCGTCCTGTCCGAACAAAATTGAAAAGTCTAGAATAAGACATCGAAAACGCAAACTTTTTAAGAAAATGTTACAAACATGTGCTTTGGGGATTGATGAAGACCCAAGGATGTTTGCAAACGTGGAAATCAAGGGAAAAACGATAATTGGCTTACTTGACAGTGGAGCCACGGTAACATGTCTAGGAAATGGTTGTATTGACCTAGTAAACGAACTTGGGTTGGAGATTATTCCAAATATAAATTTCCTTAAAACAGCAGACGGAAAAGAACAACAAGTAATCGGTCGCATTAAAACTCCTCTGAAATATGATTCCATAACAGAAGAAATAGACATATTCCTTGTGCCTAGTCTCGCTCAATCTTTGTACTTGGGTATAGATTTTTGGAGGAAGTTTAAAATCATGCCTGCCACTATTAGTGAGTTAGACATATCTGAAGATAATGATAATATAAAACCAAAACATAATCTACCCAAGAACAAAGCAAAGAGCTTGAGAATGTCGTAAAACAGTTTCCTTCATTTAATGAACTTGGCTTAGGTAGAACTACGTTAGAAACTCATAGGATTGATACAGGTGATACGCAGCCAATAAAACAACGCCATTACCCGGTGTCGCCGGTTATTCAAAATTTGATTTATGACGAAGTTGACAATATGCTTGCATTAGGAGTCATTGAAGAGAGCCAGAGCCCTTGGAGCTCTCCGGTGGTTCTTGTACGAAAACCTGATGGTAAAAATCGTTTATGTCTGGATTTTCGCAAAATTAACCAACATACGAAAAATAATGCTCAACCTTTAGCTTCAATTGAGGGCCTCATAAGCCGAATGAAAGAAACATACTATATAAGTTCCATAGATCTAAAACATGCCTTTTGGCAAATACCATTGGACGAGGAATCGAAGGAAAAGACAGCTTTCACGGTGCCCGGGAGAACATTATATCAATTTGTGGTCATGCCTTTTGGGCTATGCAACGCATCTCAAAGACTTTGCTGCTTATTAGATGAAGTTATTCCTCCGGACCTTCGTGATCGTGTGTTTGTGTATGTTGATGACTTGCTTATCGTATCCAAGGATTTCGACGAACATCTTGAATTACTGGCCAAAGTAGCGAAGTATCTCAAAAAAGCCAATCTCACAATTAATGTTGAGAAATCTAACTTTTGTTATAAGGAAGTAAAATATCTCGGTTATATTGTAGGACAAGGTCACATAAAACCTGATCCCGACAAAGTTTCAGCCATTAAGGATTTTCCTATACCAAAAACGCAGAAACAAGTACGAAGGTTTCTCGGACTTTGTGGTTGGTATAGAAGATTTGTTCGCAATTTTGCAGCGATATCGGCTGCTTTGTCTGACACGCTAAGAAAGGGGAAAGGTTTTAAGATGTCCGCAGATGCTTTGACTGACTGACTTTGAAGCTTTAAAATCAGCTTTAATAACAGCTCCTTTATTAAGTAATCCAAACTTTGAGCAGCATTTCTATATTCAATGCGATGCATCGAGTCAAGGTGTTGGGGGAGTTCTATTTCAATATGATGAAGACAAAAATGAAAAGCCAATTGCATTCTTTTCACAAAAATTAAATTCGTGTCAGAGAAATTATACCGTGACAGAGCAGGAATGCTTAGCCGCTGTATTAGCAGTAAAAAAGTTTCGTCCATATATTGAAGGTCTTCCATTTACAATTATTACAGATCATGCCAGTCTGAAATGGCTCATGAATTTGAAAGATTTAAATGGAAGATTAGCAAGATGGTCGTTAAGATTGCAGGTATTTGAATTCGAAATTCAACATAGGAAAGGTTCCCAAAACATTGTACCGGATGTATTGTCAAGAATGCATATGGATGAAATAACAGCAATAAACGGTGTAAGTTTATCTATAAATACGGAAGATGAAGCTTTTAAATCAGAAGAATATCTTGATTTGGTGGATACCGTAACGAAAAATAAAAACGATTTACCAGATTTAAAAGTTTCCGAAAATTTAGTATTCAAACGTGCATTCGCATCACAGTCAGAGCCGTTTAACACATAAGAGTGGCGACTTTGGGTTCCGATAGTTTTAACTCATTCCCTTATAGAAAGTTCCCATATTCCACCTAAAGCAGCACACGGAGGCATAGCTAAAACCCTATCGAAATTGAAAGAATTATATTATTGGCCTAACATGACAACACAGGTTAAAGAGTTTGTAAATAGTTGTGAGCAATGCAAAGAAAATAAAGCTCCAAATAAAACGTTAAGACCTCCAATGGGAAAACAGATTGAAATTGAAAGACCCTTTCAAAAACTTTATATAGATTTCATGGGACCATATATTCGTTCGAAGAATGGAAATGTGTACCTATTTGTAGTGCTGGACCATATGTCTAAATATGTATTTTTGAAACCAATGCATAAAGCGTGTACAAAATTAGTTGTTCAGTTTTTGGAAAAGGAAGTCTTTCATAAATTTGGGGTACCTGAATTTATATTGTCAGATAACGGGAAACAATTTGTTTCAAAAGATTTCCAACATTTCATATCGAGTTTTGGGGTGAAGCATATCAGAACAGCTTTATATTCACCTCAGGCAAACGCATCTGAGCGTGTGAATCGCTCTATACTGTCATCCATTAGAATGTATCTTCAAGAAGATCAAAGAGAGTGGGATTTATATATTTCAGATATTCAAATGGCACTATGTAACTCTTATCATCAGTCTATCGAAACAAATCCATACTTTTGTCTTTTTGGTAATAATATGGTTACCCATGGAAATACTTATAAGTTTTTAAATAAACTTGACATACTCAATGATGGTGAATCAACAGAAATAAATCATTCAGGAAAATTAGAGTTGATACGAAAGAAAGTAGAGCAGAACTTAAAAATTGCTTTTGACCGCAATGAAAAGGCTTATAATTTTAGAAGTTCTAAGGTAAATTTTCATGCAGGTGATGAAGTCTTTCGTCGTAACTTTATTCTTAGTAATGCAAGCAAGAAACTGAATGCAAAGCTCTGTTCAAAATTTATAAAGTGTCGGGTTATCAAACCTGTGGGGAATTGTCTGTATGAGGTAGAAAGTATGGAAGGTAAAAGGATTGGTATATTTCATGCTAAGGATTTAAGGAAATAGCCCGGCTAATTTCAGGGTCATGGGTCGAAGCCACACGTTGCGATAAAAATCTGCTTTGTTTCAATGGTTTTTTGTATAGTTGGATCGACAAAACCCATTGCTTTGTAGCAGCATCTTTTTATTAATAAATAACTTTTTCGTATATTCTACGAATCTGTCTACCCTGATTTCAAAATTCAGAATTTCCACCTTGAAATTTTATACTTCACAAAATTTTATCTAAATTGCCTGCAATTTCCACAAATAAAACAAAAATAAATTTCCGAAATTTATTTTTATTGTTCATTCTATCTTTCGTGAATCAAGTTCAAATATTTAAAATAAAAAAATAAAAAGAGTTAATAGTGAATATATTGTGTTGCTGTAAGAAAATTGGAAAAGATTTCTACATACTATTATATATATTCGACAAATCACAAATTTTCTGGAAAATATATTTAGAACCAATTGGAAGGTAATAATAAATGTAAAAAAAGGTCAAGATAGATGAAAAAGAAAAAAAAAAAAATCTTTTTTTCTTGTTTAGTTTTCTTTTGCATTGTTGGTCCAAATCATCCTGAATTCCGTGCTGATTTTCTTGGGGAAATAGATGCAAACAAGCACGTAAGAAACCTGAAGTCCACAAAATAAAAAGTTAAGGAACAAAACTGGACATATTGACCACCAAGAAAAGCAGACAAATCTTAACCAAGAGGATAAATATTGTAGGTATTTCATTATTTTTATTTTATTGTTGGCAGAACAAATTCTTACAAGCTGTAAACTCGATTTGCGGCTAAACTAAAAGCTCTAGCAACTTCAAAAAAGCATATTCGTGTTCTGGGAGTCACAACCTATCAAACGAGGTATCGCACGATGAGAAATTGAAAAATATTTGTTTCCCATATAAAGATCGAACCCTAAAAAATTTGTTTGGATAGCTATATTTCGGCAATTAAAAATCGTAAGGTGCTGCGGTTTTCAAAATTGCGTCTTATATTTTCAATATCCTTCGGAAACTAAAAACCAGAAGGTTCTAGAAGGCGTGGTTATCGAGATATTGTCAGCCAAAGTGTAATTACTTCATTTCTAATTTATTAAGTTTGAAAATCAAAAATGTGTTTGGATGGCGATATTTCCGTAACCAAGCCTTGCGAAGGTTGCGGTTTTCACTGCTGAATAGGAAATAAAGAGGCCTTATTGAAAAAAATAAAAACATTTGCACTAGCGGCAAAAACAGACCAACGCCTTCGGTGTTTATCGAACAATTCTAAACGCACCTTAAAACAAGCCTTTTTAAACGGTAAACTGCCTTAAAAACGGTAATCTGGAGAATTCCACCTTTCCATCAAGGTATCACACGGCCAAAACAAACAGCTTTCAAAAAATCCGATTTGTGTCTGTAATTTAACCGAATTATGGTGTCAAGTACGGAAGCTGTAAACTCGATTTGCGGCTAAACTAAAAGCTCTACCAACTTCAAAAAAGCATATTCGTGATCTGGGAATCACAACCTTTCAAACGAGGTATCGCACGATGAGAAATTGAAAAATATTTTTTCCCATATAAAGATCGAACTCTAAAAAATTTGTTTGGATAGCAATATTTCGGCAATTGAAAATCGTAAGGGGCTGCAGTTTTAAAAATTTCGTCTTATATTTTCAAGATCTTTCGAAAACTAAAAACCAGAAGGTTCTACATTTGCACTAGCGGCAAAAACAGACCAACGCCTTCGGTGTTTATCGAACAATTCTAAACGCACCTTAAAACAAGCCTTTTTCAGTCTTCAAACGCGATTTTCAGATGAATCAAGCGTCCAAGCGAAATGAAAATGTAAAAACAGTAATCTGGAGAATTCCACCTTTCCATCAAGGTATAACACGGCCAAAACAAACAGCTTTCAAAAAATCCGATTTGTGTCTTAACCGAATTATTGTGTCAAGTACAAAATCTGTAAACTCGATTTGCGGCTAAACTAAAAGCTCTAGCAACTTCAAAAAAGCATATTCGTGATCTGGGAGTCACAACCATATAAAATTTCGAACCCTAAAAAATTTGTTTGGAGAGCTATATTTCGGCAATTGAAAATCGTAAGGGGCTGCGGTTTTCAAAATTGCGTCTTATATTTTCAAGATCTTTCGGAAACTAAAAACCAGAAGGTTCTAGAAGGCGTGGTTATCGAAATATTGTTAAAGTGTAATTACTTCATTTCTAATTTATTAAGTTTGAAAATCAAAAATGTGTTTGGATGGCGATATATTCGTAACCAAGCCTCGCAGGAGGTTGCGGTTTTCACTGCTGAATAGGAAATAAATAGGCATTATTGAAAAAATAAAAATTTTGCACTAGCGGCAAAAATACACCAACGCCCGCGGTGTTTCTCGAACAATTCTAAACGCACCTTAAAACAAGCCTTTTTCAGTCTTCAAACGCGATTTTCAGAAGAACCAAGCGTCCAAGCGAAATGAAAATGTAAAAACGGTAATCTTGAGAATTCCACCTTTCCATCAAGGTATCACACGGCCAAAACAAACAGCTTTCAAAAAAACTGATTTGTGTCTGTAATTTAACCGAATTATGGTGTCAAGTACAAAATCTGTAAACTCGATTTGCGGCTAAACTAAAAGCTCTAGCAACTTCAAAAAAGCATATTCGTGATCTGGGAATCACAACCTTTCAAACGAGGTATCGCACGAGAGAAATTGAAAAATATTTTTTTCCCATATAAAGATCGAACTCTAAAAAATTTGTTTGGATAGCAATATTTCGGCAATTGAAAATCGTAAGGGGCTGCGGTTTTCAAAATTGCGTCTTATATTTTCAATATCTTTCCGAAACTAAAAACCAGAAGGTTCTAGAAGGCGTGGTTATCGAGATATTGTCAGCCAAAGTGTAATTACTTCATTTCTAATTTATTAAGTTTGAAAATCAAAAATGTGTTTGGATGGCGATATTTCCGTAACCAAGCCTTGCAGGAGGTTGCGGTTTTCACTGCTGAATAGGAAATAAATAGGCCTTATTGAAAAAAATAAAAACATTTGCACTAGCGGCAAAAACACACCAACGCCCTCGGTGTTTATCGAACAATTCTAAACGCACCTTAAGACAAGCCTTTTTAAACGGTAAACTGCCTTAAAAACGGTAATCTGGAGAATTCCACCTTTCCATCAAGGTATCACACGGCCAAAACAAACAGCTTTCAAAAAATCCGATTGGTGTCTGTAATTTAACCGAATTATTGTGTCAAGTACAAAATCTGTAAACTCGATTTGCGGCTAAACTAAAAGCTCTAGCAACTTCAAAAAAGCATATTCGTGATCTGGAAGTCACAACCTATCAAACTAAATAAAATATTATATAAAAAAATATTTGTTTCCCATATAAAGATCGAACCCTAAAAAATTTGTTTGGATAGCTATATTTCGGCAATTGAAAATCGTAAGGGGCTGCGGTTTTCAAAATTGCGTCTTATATTTTCAAGATCTTTCCGAAACTAAAAACCAGAAGGTTCTAGAAGGCGTGGTTATCGAGATATTGTCAGCCAAAGTGTAATTACTTCATTTCTAATTTATTAAGTTTGAAAATCAAAAATGTGTTTGGATGGCGATATTTCCGTAACCAAGCATCGCAGGAGGTTGCGGTTTTCACTGATGAATAGGAAATAAATAGGCCTTATTGAAAAAAATAAAAACATTTGCACTAGCGGCAAAAACACAACAACGCCCTCGGTGTTTATCGAACAATTCTAAACGCACCTTAAGCCTTTTTCAGTCTTCAAAAGCGATTTTCAGAAGAACCAAGCGTACAAGCGAAATGAAAATGTAAAAACGGTAATCTTGAGAATTCCAATTTTCCATCAAGGTATAACACGGCCAAAACAAACAGCTTTCAAAAAATCCGATTTGTGTCTGTAATTTAACCGAATTATTGTGTCAAGTACGAAAGCTGTAAACTCGATTTGCGGCTAAACTAAAAGCTCTAGCAACTTCAAAAAAGCATATTCGTGATCTGGGAGTCACAACCTATCAAACGAAGTATCGCACGAAATTGAAAAATATTTGTTTCCCATATAAAGATCGAACCCCTTAAAAATTTGTTTGGATAGCTATATTTCGGCAATTGAAAATCGTAAGGGGCTGCGGTTTTTCAAAATTGCGTCTTATATTTTCAAGATCTTTCCGAAACTAAAAACCAGAAGGTTCTAGAAGGCGTGGTTATCGAGATATTGTCAGCCAAAGTGTAATTACTTCATTTCTTATTTATTAAGTTTGAATATCAAAAATGTGTTTGGATGGCGATATTTCCGTAACCAAGCCTTGCAGGAGGTTGCGGTTTTCACTGCTGAATAGGAAATAAATAGGCCTTATTGAAAAAAATAAAAACAGTTGCTCTAGCGGCAAAAACACACCAACGCCCTCGGTGTTTATCGAACAATTCTAAACGCACCTTAAAACAAGCCTTTTTCAGTCTTCAAACGCGATTTTCAGATGAACCAAGCGTCCAAGCGAAATGAAAATGTAAAAACGGTAAAAAAGCATATTCGTGATCTGGGAGTCACAACCTATCAAACGAGGTATCGCACGATGAGAAATTGAAAAATATTTGTTTCCCATATAAAGATCGAACCCTAAAAAATTTGTTTGGATAGCTATATTTCGGCAATTGAAAATCGTAAGGGGCTGCGGTTTTCAAAATTGCGTCTTATATTTTCAAGATCTTTCCGAAACTAAAAACCAGAAGGTTCTAGAAGGCGTGGTTATTGAGATATTGTCAGCCAAAGTGTAATTACTTCATTTCTAATTTATTAAGTTTGAAAATCAAAAATGTGTTTGGATGGCGATATTTCCGTAACCAAGCCTTGCAGGAGGTGCGGTTTTCACTGCTGAATAGGAAATAAATAGGCCTTATTGAAAAAAATAAAAACAGTTGCTCTAGCGGCAAAAACACACCAACGCCCTCGGTGTTTATCGAACAATTCTAAACGCACCTTAAAACAAGCCTTTTTCAGTCTTCAAACGCGATTTTCAGATGAACCAAGCGTCCAAGCGAAATGAAAATGTAAAAACGGTAATCTGGAGAATTCCACCTTTCCATCAAGGTATCACACGGCCAAAACAAACAGCTTTCAAAAAATCCGATTTGTGTCTGTAATTTAACCGAATTATTGTGTCAAGTACAAAATCTGTAAACTCGATTTGCGGCTAAACTAAAAGCTCTAGCAACTTCAAAAAAGCATATTCGTGATCTGGGAATCACAACCTTTCAAACGAGGTATCGCACGATGAGAAATTGAAAAATATTTTGTCCCATATAAAGATCGAACCCTAAAAAATTTGTTTGGATAGCTATATTTCGGCAATTGAAAATCGTAAGGGGCTGCGGTTTTCAAAATTGCGTCTTATATTTTCAAGATCTTTCCGAAACTAAAAACCAGAAGGTTCTAGAAGGCGTGGTTATCGAGATATTGTCAGCCAAAGTGTAATTACTTCATTTCTAATTTATTAAGTTTGAAAATCAAAAATGTGTTTGGATGGCGATATTTCCGTAACCAAGCCTTGCAGGAGGTTGCGGTTTTCATTGCTGAATAGGAAATAAATAGGCCTTATTGAAAAAAATAAAAACATTTGCACTAGCGGCAAAAACAGACCAACGCCCTCGGTGTTTATCGAACAATTCTAAACGCACCTTAAAACAAGCCTTTTTAAACGGTAAACTGCCTTAAAAACGGTAATCTGGAGAATTCCACCTTTCCATCAAGGTATCACACGGCCAAAACAAACAGCTTTCAAAAAATCCGATTTGTGTCTGTAATTTAACCGAATTATTGTGTCAAGTACAAAATCTGTAAACTCGATTTGCGGCTAAACTAAAAGCTCTAGCAACTTCAAAAAAGCATATTCGTGATCTGGGAATCACAACCTTTCAAACGAGGTATCGCACGATGAGAAATTGAAAAATATTTTGTCCCATATAAAGATCGAACTCTAAAAAATTTGTTTGGATAGCAATATTTCGGCAATTGAAAAACGTAAGGGGCTGCAGTTTTAAAAATTTCGTCTTATATTTTCAAGATCTTTCGGAAACTAAAAACCAGAAGGTTCTAGAAGGCGTGGTTATCGAGATATTGTCAGCCAAAGTGTAATTACTTCATTTCTAATTTATTAAGTTTGAAAATCAAAAATGTGTTTGGATGGCGATATTTCCGTAACCAAGCCTTGCAGGAGGTTGCGGTTTTCACTGCTGAATAGGAAATAAATAGGCCTTATTGAAAAAAATAAAAACATTTGCCCTAGCGGCAAAAACAGACCAACGCCTTCGGTGTTTATCGAACAATTCTAAACGCACCTTAAAACAAGCCTTTTTCAGTCTTCAAACGCGATTTTCAGATGAATCAAGCGTCCAAGCGAAATGAAAATGTAAAAACAGTAATCTGGAGAATTCCACCTTTCCATCAAGGTATAACACGGCCAAAACAAACAGCTTTCAAAAAATCCGATTTGTTTCTGTAATTTAACCGAATTATTGTGTCAAGTACAAAATCTGTAAACTCGATTTGCGGCTAAACTAAAAGCTCTAGCAACTTCAAAAAAGCATATTCGTGATCTGGGAGTCACAACCTATCAAACGAGGTATCGCACGATGAGAAATTGAAAAATATTTTTTTCCCATATAAAGATCGAACCCTAAAAAATTTGTTTGGATAGCTATATTTCGGCAATTGAAAATCGTAAGGGGCTGCGGTTTTCAAAATTGCGTCTTATATTTTCAAGATCTTTCCGAAACTAAAAACTAGAAGGTTCTAGAAGGCGTGGTTATCGAGATATTGTCAGCCAAAGTGTAATTACTTCATTTCTAATTTATTAATTTTGAAAATCAAAAATGTGTTTGGATGGCGATATTTCCGTAACCAAGCCTTGCAGGAGGTTGCGGTTTTCACTGCTGACTAGGAAATAAATAGGCCTTATTGAAAAAAATAAAAACAGTTGCTCTAGCGGCAAAAACACACCAACGCCCTCGGTGTTTATCGAACAATTCTAAACGCACCTTAAAACAAGCCTTTTTCAGTCTTCAAACGCGATTTTCAGATGAATCAAGCGTCCAAGCGAAATGAAAATGTAAAAACAGTAATCTGGAGAATTCCACCTTTCCATCAAGGTATAACACGGTCAAAACAAACAGCTTTCAAAAAATCCGATTTGTGTCTGTAATTTAACCGAATTATTGTGTCAAGTACAAAATCTGTAAACTCGATTTGCGACTAAACTAAAAGCTCTAGCAACTTCAAAAAAGCATATTCGTGATCTGGGAATCACAACCTTTCAAACGAGGTATCGCACGATGAGAAATTGAAAAATATTTTGTCCCATATAAAGATCGAACTCTAAAAAATTTGTTTGGATAGCAATATTTCGGCAATTGAAAAACGTAAGGGGCTGCAGTTTTAAAAATTTCGTCTTATATTTTCAAGATCTTTCGGAAACTAAAAACCAGAAGGTTCTAAAAGGCGTGGTTATCGAGATATTGTCAGCCAAAGTGTAATTACTTCATTTCTAATTTATTAAGTTTGAAAATCAAAAATGTGTTTGGATAGCGATATTTCCGTAACTAAGCCTTGCAGGAGGTTGCGGTTTTCACTGCTGAATAGGAAATAAATAGGCCTTATTGAAAAAAATAAAAACATTTGCACTAGCGGCAAAAACAGACCAACGCCTTCGGTGTTTATCGAACAATTCTAAACGCACCTTAAAACAAGCCTTTTTCAGTCTTCAAACGCGATTTTCAGATGAATCAAGCGTCCAAGCGAAATGAAAATGTAAAAACAGTAATCTGGAGAATTCCACCTTTCCATCAAGGTATAACACGGCCAAAACAAACAGCTTTCAAAAAATCCGATTTGTGTCTTAACCGAATTATTGTGTCAAGTACAAAATCTGTAAACTCGATTTGCGGCTAAACTAAAAGCTCTAGCAACTTCAAAAAAGCATATTCGTGATCTGGGAGTCACAACCTATAAAACGAGGTATCGCACGATGAGAAATTGAAAAATGTTTTTTTCCCATATAAAGATCGAACCCTAAAAAATTTGTTTGGATAGCTATATTTCGGCAATTGAAAATCGTAAGGGGCTGCGGTTTTCAAAATTGCGTCTTATATTTTCAAGATCTTTCCGAAACTAAAAACCAGAAGGTTCTAGAAGGCGTGGTTATCGAGATATTGTCAGCCAAAGTGTAATTACTTCATTTCTAATTTATTAAGTTTGAAAATCAAAACTGTGTTTGGATGGCGATATTTCCGTAACCAAGCCTTGCAGGAGGTTGCGGATTTCACTGCTGAATAGGAAATAAATAGGCCTTATTGAAAAAAATAAAAACATTTGCACTAGCGGCAAAAACACACCAACGCCCTCGGTGTTTATCGAACAATTCTAAACGCACCTTAAGACAAGCCTTTTTAAACGGTAAACTGCCTTAAAAACGGTAATCTGGAGAATTCCACCTTTCCATCAAGGTATCACACGGCCAAAACAAACAGCTTTCAAAAAATCCGATTTGTGTCTGTAATTTAACCGAATTATTGTGTCAAGTACAAAATCTGTAAACTCGATTTGCGGCTAAACTAAAAGCTCTAGCAACTTCAAAAAAGCATATTCGTGATCTGGGAATCACAACCTTTCAAACGAGGTATCGCACGATGAGAAATTGAAAAATATTTTGTCACATATAAAGATCGAACTCTAAAAAATTTGTTTGGATAGCAATATTTCGGCAATTGAAAAACGTAAGGGGCTGCAGTTTTAAAAATTTCGTCTTATATTTTCAAGATCTTTCGGAAACTAAAAACCAGAAGGTTCTAGAAGGCGTGGTTATCGAGATATTGTCAGCCAAAGTGTAATTACTTCATTTCTAATTTATTATGTTTGAAAATCAAAAATGTGTTTGGATGGCGATATTTCCGTAACCAAGCCTTGCAGGAGGTTGCGGTTTTCACTGCTGACTAGGAAATAAATAGGCCTTATTGAAAAAAATAAAAACAGTTGCTCTAGCGGCAAAAACACACCAACGCCCTCGGTGTTTATCGAACAATTCTAAACGCACCTTAAAACAAGCCTTTTTCAGTCTTCAAACGCGATTTTCAGATGAACCAAGCGTCCAAGCGAAATGAAAATGTAAAAACGGTAATCTGGAGAATTCCAATTTTCCATCAAGGTATCACACGGCCAAGCCAAACAACTTTCAAAAAATCCGATTTGTGTCTGTAATTTAACCGAATTATTGTGTCAAGTACGAAAGCTGTAAACTCGATTTGCGGCCAAACTAAAAGCTCTAGCAACTTCAAAAAAGCATATTCGTGATCTGGAAGTCACAACCTATCAAACGAGGTATCGCACGATGAGAAATTGAAAAATATTTGTTTCCCATATAAAGATCAAACCCTAAAAAATTTGTTTGGATAGCTATATTTTGGCAATTGAAAATCGTAAGGGGCTGCGGTTTTCAAAATTGCGTCTTATATTTTCAAGATCTTTCGGAAACTAAAAACCAGAAGGTTCTAGAAGGCGTGGTTATCGAGATATTGTTAAAGTGTAATTACTTCATTCTTAATTTATTAAGTTTGAAAATCAAAAATGTGTTTGGATGGCGATATTTCCGTAACCAAGCCTCGCAGGAGTTGCGGTTTTCACTGCTGAATAGGAAATAAATAGGCCTTATTGAAAAAATAAAAATTTTGCACTAGTGGCAAAAATACACCAACGCCCTCGGTGTTTCTCGAACAATTCTAAACGCACCTTAAAACAAGCATTTTTCAGTCTTCAAACGCGATTTTCAGAAGAACCAAGCGTCCAAGCGAAATAAAAATGTAAAAACGGTAATCTGGAGAATTCCACCTTTCCATAAAGGTATCACACGGCCAAAACAAACAGCTTTCAAAAAATCCGATTTGTGTCTGTAATTTAACCGAATTATTGTGTCAAGTACAAAATCTGTAAACTCGATTTGCGGCTAAACTAAAAGCTCTAGCAACTTCAAAAAAGCATATTCGTGACCTGGGAGTCACATCCTATCAAACGAGGTATCGCACGATGAGAAATTGAAAAATATTTGTTTCCCATATAAAGATCGAACCCTAAAAAATTTGTTTGGATAGCTATATTTCGGCAATTGAAAATCGTAAGGGGCTGCGGTTTTCAAAATTGCGTCTTATATTTTCAAGATCTTTCGGAAACTAAAAACCAGAAGGTTCTAGAAGGCGTGGTTATCGAGATATTGTCAGCCAAAGTGTATTTACTTCATTTCTAATTTATTAAGTTTGAAAATTAAAAATGTGTTTGGATGGCGATATTTCCGTAACCAAGCCTTGCAGGAGGTTGCGGTTTTCACTGCTGAATAGGAAATAAATAGGCCTTATTGAAAAAAATAAAAACAGTTGCTCTAGCGGCAAAAACACACCAACGCCCTCGGTGTTTATCGAACAATTCTAAACGCACCTTAAAACAAGCCTTTTTCAGTCTTCAAACGCGATTTTCAGATGAACCAAGCGTCCAAGCGAAATGAAAATGTAAAAACGGGAATCTGGAGAATTCCAATTTTCCATCAAGGTATCACGCGGCCAAACCAAAGAACTTTCAAAAAATCCGATTTGTGTCTGTAATTTAACCGAATTATTGTGTCAAGTACGAAAGCTGTAAACTCGATTTGCGGCCAAACTAAAAGCTCTAGCAACTTCAAAAAAGCATATTCGTGATCTGGGAGTCACAACCTATCAAACGAGGTATCGCACGATGAGAAATTGAAAAATATTTGTTTCCCATATAAAGATCGAACCCTAAAAAATTTGTTTGGATAGCTATATTTCGGCAATTGAAAATCGTAAGGGGCTGCGGTTTTAGAAATTGCGTCTTATATTTTCAAGATCTTTCGGAAACTAAGAACGAGAAGGTTCTAGAAGGCGTGGTTATCGAGATATTGTCAGCCAAAGTGTAATTACTTCATTTCTAATTTATTAATTTTGAAAATCAAAAATGTGTTTGGATGGCGATATTTCCGTAACCAAGCCTTGCAGGAGGTTGCGGTTTTCACTGCTGAATAGGAAATAAATAGGCCTTATTGAAAAAAATAAAAACATTTACACTAGCGGCAAAAACACACCAACGCCCTCGGTGTTTATCAAACAATTCTAAACGCACCTTAAAACAAGCCTTTTTAAACGGTAAACTGCCTTAAAAGCGGTAATCTGGAGAATTCCACCTTTCCATCAAGGTATAACACGGCCAAAACAAACAGCTTTCAAAAAATCCGATTTGTTTCTGTAATTTAACCGAATTATTGTGTCAAGTACAAAATCTGTAAACTCGATTTGCGGCTAAACTAAAAGCTCTAGCAACTTCAAAAAAGCATATTCGTGATCTGGGAGTCACAACCTATCAAACGAGGTATCGCACGATGAGAAATTGAAAAATATTTTTTTCCCATATAAAGATCGAACCCTAAAAAATTTGTTTGGATAGCTATATTTCGGCAATTGAAAATCGTAAGGGGCTGCGGTTTTCAAAATTGCGTCTTATATTTTCAAGATCTTTCCGAAACTAAAAACGAGAAGGTTCTAGAAGGCGTGGTTATCGAGATATTGTCAGCCAAAGTGTAATTACTTCATTTCTAATTTATTAATTTTGAAAATCAAAAATGTGTTTGGATGGCGATATTTCCGTAACCAAGCCTTGCAGGAGGTTGCGGTTTTCACTGCTGACTAGGAAATAAATAGGCCTTATTGAAAAAAATAAAAACAGTTGCTCTAGCGGCAAAAACACACCAACGCCCTCGGTGTTTATCGAACAATTCTAAACGCACCTTAAAACAAGCCTTTTTCAGTCTTCAAACGCGATTTTCAGATGAACCAAGCGTCCAAGCGAAATGAAAATGTAAAAACGGTAATCTGGAGAATTCCAATTTTCCATCAAGGTATCACACGGCCAAGCCAAACAACTTTCAAAAAATCCGATTTGTGTCTGTAATTTAACCGAATTATTGTGTCAAGTACGAAAGCTGTAAACTCGATTTGCGGCCAAACTAAAAGCTCTAGCAACTTCAAAAAAGCATATTCGTGATCTGGAAGTCACAACCTATCAAACGAGGTATCGCACGATGAGAAATTGAAAAATATTTGTTTCCCATATAAAGATCAAACCCTAAAAAATTTGTTTGGATAGCTATATTTCGGCAATTGAAAATCGTAAGGGGCTGCGGTTTTCAAAATTGCGTCTTATATTTTCAAGATCTTTCGGAAACTAAAAACCAGAAGGTTCTAGAAGGCGTGGTTATCGATATATTGTCAGCCAAAGTGTAATTACTTCATTTCTAATTTATTAATTTTGAAAATCAAAAATGTGTTTGGATGGCGATATTTCCGTAACCAAACCTTGCAGGAGGTTGCGGTTTTCACTGCTGAATAGGAAATAAATAGGCCTTATTGAAAAAAATAAAAACATTTGCACTAGCGGCAAAAACACACCAACGCCCTCGGTGTTTATCAAACAATTCTAAACGCACCTTAAAACAAGCCTTTTTAAACGGTAAACTGCCTTAAAAGCGGTAATCTGGAGAATTCCACCTTTCCATCAAGGTATAACACGGCCAAAACAAACAGCTTTCAAAAAATCCGATTTGTTTCTGTAATTTAACCGAATTATTGTGTCAAGTACAAAATCTGTAAACTCGATTTGCGGCTAAACTAAAAGCTCTAGCAACTTCAAAAAAGCATATTCGTGATCTGGGAGTCACAACCTATCAAACGAGGTATCGCACGATGAGAAATTGAAAAATATTTTTTTCCCATATAAAGATCGAACCCTAAAAAATTTGTTTGGATAGCTATATTTCGGCAATTGAAAATCGTAAGGGGCTGCGGTTTTCAAAATTGCGTCTTATATTTTCAAGATCTTTCCGAAACTAAAAACTAGAAGGTTCTAGAAGGCGTGGTTATCGAGATATTGTCAGCCAAAGTGTAATTACTTCATTTCTAATTTATTAATTTTGAAAATCAAAAATGTGTTTGGATGGCGATATTTCCGTAACCAAGCCTTGCAGGAGGTTGCGGTTTTCACTGCTGACTAGGAAATAAATAGGCCTTATTGAAAAAAATAAAAACAGTTGCTCTAGCGGCAAAAACACACCAACGCCCTCGGTGTTTATCGAACAATTCTAAACGCACCTTAAAACAAGCCTTTTTCAGTCTTCAAACGCGATTTTCAGATGAACCAAGCGTCCAAGCGAAATGAAAATGTAAAAACGGTAATCTGGAGAATTCCAATTTTCCATCAAGGTATCACGCGGCCAAGCCAAACAACTTTCAAAAAATCCGATTTGTGTCTGTAATTTAACCGAATTATTGTGTCAAGTACGAAAGCTGTAAACTCGATTTGCGGCCAAACTAAAAGCTCTAGCAACTTCAAAAAAGCACATTCGTGATCTGGAAGTCACAACCTATCAAACGAGGTATCGCACGATGAGAAATTGAAAAATATTTGTTTCCCATATAAAGATCGAACCCTAAAAAATTTGTTTGGATAGCTATATTTCGGCAATTGAAAATCGTAAGGGGCTGCGGTTTTCAAAATTGCGTCTTATATTTTCAAGATCTTTCGGAAACTAAAAACCAGAAGGTTCTAGAAGGCGTGGTTATCGAGATATTGTCAGCCAAAGTGTATTTACTTCATTTCTAATTTATTAAGTTTGAAAATCAAAAATGTGTTTGGATGGCGATATTTCCGTAACCAAGCCTTGCAGGAGGTTGCGGTTTTCACTGCTGAATAGGAAATAAATAGGCCTTATTGAAAAAAATAAAAACAGTTGCTCTAGCGGCAAAAACACACCAACGCCCTCGGTGTTTATCGAACAATTCTAAACGCACCTTAAAACAAGCCTTTTTCAGTCTTCAAACGCGATTTTCAGATGAACCAAGCGTCCAAGCGAAATGAAAATGTAAAAACGGGAATCTGGAGAATTCCAATTTTCCATCAAGGTATCACGCGGCCAAACCAAAGAACTTTCAAAAAATCCGATTTGTGTCTGTAATTTAACCGAATTATTGTGTCAAGTACGAAAGCTGTAAACTCGATTTGCGGCCAAACTAAAAGCTCTAGCAACTTCAAAAAAGCATATTCGTGATCTGGGAGTCACAACCTATCAAACGAGGTATCGCACGATGAGAAATTGAAAAATATTTGTTTCCCATATAAAGATCGAACCCTAAAAAATTTGTTTGGATAGCTATATTTCGGCAATTGAAAATCGTAAGGGGCTGCGGTTTTAGAAATTGCGTCTTATATTTTCAAGATCTTTCGGAAACTAAGAACGAGAAGGTTCTAGAAGGCGTGGTTATCGAGATATTGTCAGCCAAAGTGTAATTACTTCATTTCTAATTTATTAATTTTGAAAATCAAAAATGTGTTTGGATGGCGATATTTCCGTAACCAAGCCTTGCAGGAGGTTGCGGTTTTCACTGCTGAATAGGAAATAAATAGGCCTTATTGAAAAAAATAAAAACATTTGCACTAGCGGCAAAAACACACCAACGCCCTCGGTGTTTATCAAACAATTCTAAACGCACCTTAAAACAAGCCTTTTTAAACGGTAAACTGCCTTAAAAGCGGTAATCTGGAGAATTCCACCTTTCCATCAAGGTATAACACGGCCAAAACAAACAGCTTTCAAAAAATCCGATTTGTTTCTGTAATTTAACCGAATTATTGTGTCAAGTACAAAATCTGTAAACTCGATTTGCGGCTAAACTAAAAGCTCTAGCAACTTCAAAAAAGCATATTCGTGATCTGGGAGTCACAACCTATCAAACGAGGTATCGCACGATGAGAAATTGAAAAATATTTTTTTCCCATATAAAGATCGAACCCTAAAAAATTTGTTTGGATAGCTATATTTCGGCAATTGAAAATCGTAAGGGGCTGCGGTTTTCAAAATTGCGTCTTATATTTTCAAGATCTTTCCGAAACTAAAAACTAGAAGGTTCTAGAAGGCGTGGTTATCGAGATATTGTCAGCCAAAGTGTAATTACTTCATTTCTAATTTATTAATTTTGAAAATCAAAAATGTGTTTGGATGGCGATATTTCCGTAACCAAGCCTTGCAGGAGGTTGCGGTTTTCACTGCTGACTAGGAAATAAATAGGCCTTATTGAAAAAAATAAAAACAGTTGCTCTAGCGGCAAAAACACACCAACGCCCTCGGTGTTTATCGAACAATTCTAAACGCACCTTAAAACAAGCCTTTTTCAGTCTTCAAACGCGATTTTCAGATGAACCAAGCGTCCAAGCGAAATGAAAATGTAAAAACGGTAATCTGGAGAATTCCAATTTTCCATCAAGGTATCACGCGGCCAAGCCAAACAACTTTCAAAAAATCCGATTTGTGTCTGTAATTTAACCGAATTATTGTGTCAAGTACGAAAGCTGTAAACTCGATTTGCGGCCAAACTAAAAGCTCTAGCAACTTCAAAAAAGCACATTCGTGATCTGGAAGTCACAACCTATCAAACGAGGTATCGCACGATGAGAAATTGAAAAATATTTGTTTCCCATATAAAGATCGAACCCTAAAAAATTTGTTTGGATAGCTATATTTCGGCAATTGAAAATCGTAAGGGGCTGCGGTTTTCAAAATTGCGTCTTATATTTTCAAGATCTTTCGGAAACTAAAAACCAGAAGGTTCTAGAAGGCGTGGTTATCGAGATATTGTCAGCCAAAGTGTATTTACTTCATTTCTAATTTATTAAGTTTGAAAATCAAAAATGTGTTTGGATGGCGATATTTCCGTAACCAAGCCTTGCAGGAGGTTGCGGTTTTCACTGCTGAATAGGAAATAAATAGGCCTTATTGAAAAAAATAAAAACAGTTGCTCTAGCGGCAAAAACACACCAACGCCCTCGGTGTTTATCGAACAATTCTAAACGCACCTTAAAACAAGCCTTTTTCAGTCTTCAAACGCGATTTTCAGATGAACCAAGCGTCCAAGCGAAATGAAAATGTAAAAACGGGAATCTGGAGAATTCCAATTTTCCATCAAGGTATCACGCGGCCAAACCAAAGAACTTTCAAAAAATCCGATTTGTGTCTGTAATTTAACCGAATTATTGTGTCAAGTACGAAAGCTGTAAACTCGATTTGCGGCCAAACTAAAAGCTCTAGCAACTTCAAAAAAGCATATTCGTGATCTGGGAGTCACAACCTATCAAACGAGGTATCGCACGATGAGAAATTGAAAAATATTTGTTTCCCATATAAAGATCGAACCCTAAAAAATTTGTTTGGATAGCTATATTTCGGCAATTGAAAATCGTAAGGGGCTGCGGTTTTAGAAATTGCGTCTTATATTTTCAAGATCTTTCGGAAACTAAGAACGAGAAGGTTCTAGAAGGCGTGGTTATCGAGATATTGTCAGCCAAAGTGTAATTACTTCATTTCTAATTTATTAATTTTGAAAATCAAAAATGTGTTTGGATGGCGATATTTCCGTAACCAAGCCTTGCAGGAGGTTGCGGTTTTCACTGCTGAATAGGAAATAAATAGGCCTTATTGAAAAAAATAAAAACATTTGCACTAGCGGCAAAAACACACCAACGCCCTCGGTGTTTATCAAACAATTCTAAACGCACCTTAAAACAAGCCTTTTTAAACGGTAAACTGCCTTAAAAGCGGTAATCTGGAGAATTCCACCTTTCCATCAAGGTATAACACGGCCAAAACAAACAGCTTTCAAAAAATCCGATTTGTTTCTGTAATTTAACCGAATTATTGTGTCAAGTACAAAATCTGTAAACTCGATTTGCGGCTAAACTAAAAGCTCTAGCAACTTCAAAAAAGCATATTCGTGATCTGGGAGTCACAACCTATCAAACGAGGTATCGCACGATGAGAAATTGAAAAATATTTGTTTCCCATATAAAGATCGAACCCTAAAAAATTTGTTTGGATAGCTATATTTCGGCAATTGAAAATCGTAAGGGGCTGCGGTTTTCAAAATTGCGTCTTATATTTTCAAGATCTTTCCGAAACTAAAAACTAGAAGGTTCTAGAAGGCGTGGTTATCGAGATATTGTCAGCCAAAGTGTAATTACTTCATTTCTAATTTATTAATTTTGAAAATCAAAAATGTGTTTGGATGGCGATATTTCCGTAACCAAGCCTTGCAGGAGGTTGCGGTTTTCACTGCTGACTAGGAAATAAATAGGCCTTATTGAAAAAAATAAAAACAGTTGCTCTAGCGGCAAAAACACACCAACGCCCTCGGTGTTTATCGAACAATTCTAAACGCACCTTAAAACAAGCCTTTTTCAGTCTTCAAACGCGATTTTCAGATGAACCAAGCGTCCAAGCGAAATGAAAATGTAAAAACGGTAATCTGGAGAATTCCAATTTTCCATCAAGGTATCACGCGGCCAAGCCAAACAACTTTCAAAAAATCCGATTTGTGTCTGTAATTTAACCGAATTATTGTGTCAAGTACGAAAGCTGTAAACTCGATTTGCGGCCAAACTAAAAGCTCTAGCAACTTCAAAAAAGCACATTCGTGATCTGGAAGTCACAACCTATCAAACGAGGTATCGCACGATGAGAAATTGAAAAATATTTGTTTCCCATATAAAGATCGAACCCTAAAAAATTTGTTTGGATAGCTATATTTCGGCAATTGAAAATCGTAAGGGGCTGCGGTTTTCAAAATTGCGTCTTATATTTTCAAGATCTTTCGGAAACTAAAAACCAGAAGGTTCTAGAAGGCGTGGTTATCGAGATATTGTCAGCCAAAGTGTATTTACTTCATTTCTAATTTATTAAGTTTGAAAATCAAAAATGTGTTTGGATGGCGATATTTCCGTAACCAAGCCTTGCAGGAGGTTGCGGTTTTCACTGCTGAATAGGAAATAAATAGGCCTTATTGAAAAAAATAAAAACAGTTGCTCTAGCGGCAAAAACACACCAACGCCCTCGGTGTTTATCGAATAATTCTAAACGCACCTTAAAACAAGCCTTTTTCAGTCTTCAAACGCGATTTTCAGATGAACCAAGCGTCCAAGCGAAATGAAAATGTAAAAACGGGAATCTGGAGAATTCCAATTTTCCATCAAGGTATCACGCGGCCAAACCAAAGAACTTTCAAAAAATCCGATTTGTGTCTGTAATTTAACCGAATTATTGTGTCAAGTACGAAAGCTGTAAACTCGATTTGCGGCCAAACTAAAAGCTCTAGCAACTTCAAAAAAGCATATTCGTGATCTGGGAGTCACAACCTATCAAACGAGGTATCGCACGATGAGAAATTGAAAAATATTTGTTTCCCATATAAAGATCGAACCCTAAAAAATTTGTTTGGATAGCTATATTTCGGCAATTGAAAATCGTAAGGGGCTGCGGTTTTAGAAATTGCGTCTTATATTTTCAAGATCTTTCGGAAACTAAGAACGAGAAGGTTCTAGAAGGCGTGGTTATCGAGATATTGTCAGCCAAAGTGTAATTACTTCATTTCTAATTTATTAATTTTGAAAATCAAAAATGTGTTTGGATGGCGATATTTCCGTAACCAAGCCTTGCAGGAGGTTGCGGTTTTCACTGCTGAATAGGAAATAAATAGGCCTTATTGAAAAAAATAAAAACATTTGCACTAGCGGCAAAAACACACCAACGCCCTCGGTGTTTATCAAACAATTCTAAACGCACCTTAAAACAAGCCTTTTTAAACGGTAAACTGCCTTAAAAGCGGTAATCTGGAGAATTCCACCTTTCCATCAAGGTATAACACGGCCAAAACAAACAGCTTTCAAAAAATCCGATTTGTTTCTGTAATTTAACCGAATTATTGTGTCAAGTACAAAATCTGTAAACTCGATTTGCGGCTAAACTAAAAGCTCTAGCAACTTCAAAAAAGCATATTCGTGATCTGGGAGTCACAACCTATCAAACGAGGTATCGCACGATGAGAAATTGAAAAATATTTGTTTCCCATATAAAGATCGAACCCTAAAAAATTTGTTTGGATAGCTATATTTCGGCAATTGAAAATCGTAAGGGGCTGCGGTTTTCAAAATTGCGTCTTATATTTTCAAGATCTTTCCGAAACTAAAAACTAGAAGGTTCTAGAAGGCGTGGTTATCGAGATATTGTCAGCCAAAGTGTAATTACTTCATTTCTAATTTATTAATTTTGAAAATCAAAAATGTGTTTGGATGGCGATATTTCCGTAACCAAGCCTAGCAGGAGGTTGCGGTTTTCACTGCTGACTAGGAAATAAATAGGCCTTATTGAAAAAAATAAAAACAGTTGCTCTAGCGGCAAAAACACACCAACGCCCTCGGTGTTTATCGAACAATTCTAAACGCACCTTAAAACAAGCCTTTTTCAGTCTTCAAACGCGATTTTCAGATGAACCAAGCGTCCAAGCGAAATGAAAATGTAAAAACGGTAATCTGGAGAATTCCAATTTTCCATCAAGGTATCACGCGGCCAAGCCAAACAACTTTCAAAAAATCCGATTTGTGTCTGTAATTTAACCGAATTATTGTGTCAAGTACGAAAGCTGTTAACTCGATTTGCGGCCAAACTAAAAGCTCTAGCAACTTCAAAAAAGCACATTCGTGATCTGGAAGTCACAACCTATCAAACGAGGTATCGCACGATGAGAAATTGAAAAATATTTGTTTCCCATATAAAGATCGAACCCTAAAAAATTTGTTTGGATAGCTATATTTCGGCAATTGAAAATCGTAAGGGGCTGCGGTTTTCAAAATTGCGTCTTATATTTTCAAGATCTTTCGGAAACTAAAAACCAGAAGGTTCTAGAAGGCGTGGTTATCGAGATATTGTCAGCCAAAGTGTATTTACTTCATTTCTAATTTATTAAGTTTGAAAATCAAAAATGTGTTTGGATGGCGATATTTCCGTAACCAAGCCTCGCAGGAGGTTGCGGTTTTCACTGCTGAATAGGAAATAAATAGGCCTTATTGAAAAAATAAAAATTTTGCACTAGTGGCAAAAATACACCAACGCCCTCGGTGTTTCTCGAACAATTCTAAACGCACCTTAAAACAAGCCTTTTTCAGTCTTCAAACGCGATTTTCAGAAGAACCAAGCGTCCAAGCGAAATAAAAATGTAAAAACGGTAATCTGGAGAATTCCACCTTTCCATCAAGGTATCACACGGCCAAAACAAACAGCTTTCAAAAATCCGATTTGTGTCTGTAATTTAACCGAATTATTGTGTCAAGTACAAAATCTGTAACTCGATTTGCGGCTAAACTAAAAGCTCTAGCAACTTCAAAAAAGCATATTCGTGATCTGGGAGTCACAACCTATCAAACGAGGTATCGCACGATGAGAAATTGAAAAATATTTGTTTCCCATATAAAGATCGAACCCTAAAAAATTTGTTTGGATAGCTATATTTCGGCAATTGAAAATCGTAAGGGGCTGCGGTTTTAGAAATTGCGTCCTTATATTTTCAAGATCTTTCGGAAACTAAGAACGAGAAGGTTCTAGAAGGCGTGGTTATCGAGATATTGTCAGCCAAAGTGTAATTACTTCATTTCTAATTTATTAATTTTGAAAATCAAAAATGTGTTTGGATGGCGATATTTCCGTAACCAAGCCTTGCAGGAGGTTGCGGTTTTCACTGCTGAATAGGAAATAAATAGGCCTTATTGAAAAAATAAAAACATTTGCACTAGCGGCAAAAACACACCAACGCCCTCGGTGTTTATCAAACAATTCTAAACGCACCTTAAAACAAGCCTTTTTAAACGGTAAACTGCCTTAAAAGCGGTAATCTGGAGAATTCCACCTTTCCATCAAGGTATAACACGGCCAAAACAAACAGCTTTCAAAAAATCCGATTTGTTTCTGTAATTAACCGAATTATTGTGTCAAGTACAAAATCTGTAAACTCGATTTGCGGCTAAACTAAAAGCTCTAGCAACTTCAAAAAAGCATATTCGTGATCTGGGAGTCACAACCTATCAAACGAGGTATCGCACGATGAGAAATTGAAAAATATTTGTTTCCCATATAAAGATCGAACCCTAAAAAATTTGTTTGGATAGCTATATTTCGGCAATTGAAAATCGTAAGGGGCTGCGGTTTTAGAAATTGCGTCTTATATTTTCAAGATCTTTCGGAAACTAAGAACGAGAAGGTTCTAGAAGGCGTGGTTATCGAGATATTGTCAGCCAAAGTGTAATTACTTCATTTCTAATTTATTAATTTTGAAAATCAAAAATGTGTTTGGATGGCGATATTTCCGTAACCAAGCCTTGCAGGAGGTTGCGGTTTTCACTGCTGAATAGGAAATAAATAGGCCCTTATTGAAAAAAATAAAAACATTTGCACTAGCGGCAAAAACACACCAACGCCCTCGGTGTTTATCAAACAATTCTAAACGCACCTTAAAAACAAGCCTTTTTAAACGGTAAACTGCCTTAAAAGCGGTAATCTGGAGAATTCCACCTTTCCATCAAGGTATAACACGGCCAAAACAAACAGCTTTCAAAAAATCCCGATTTGTTTCTGTAATTAACCGAATTATTGTGTCAAGTACAAAATCTGTAAACTCGATTTGCGGCTAAACTAAAGCTCTAGGCAACTTCAAAAAAGCATATTCGTGATCTGGGAGTCACAACCTATCAAACGAGGTATCGCACGATGAGAAATTGAAAAATATTTTTTTCCCATATAAAGATCGAACCCTAAAAAATTTGTTTGGATAGCTATATTTCGGCAATTGAAAATCGTAAGGGGCTGCGGTTTTCAAAATTGCGTCTTATATTTTCAAGATCTTTCCGAAACTAAAAACCAGAAGGTTCTAGAAGGCGTGGTTATCGAGATATTGTCAGCCAAAGTGTAATTACTTCATTTCTAATTTATTAAGTTTGAAAATCAAAAATGTGTTTGGATGGCGATATTTCCGTAACCAAGCCTTGCAGGAGGTTGCAATTTTCACTGCTGAATAGGAAATAAATAGGCCTTATTGAAAAAAATAAAAACAGTTGCTCTAGCGGCAAAAACACACCAACGCCCTCGGTGTTTATCGAACAATTCTAAACGCACCTTAAAACAAGCCTTTTTCAGTCTTCAAACGCGATTTTCAGATGAACCAAGCGTCCAAGCGAAATGAAATGTAAAAACGGTAATCTGGAGAATTCCAATTTTCCATCAAGGTATCACGCGGCCAAGCCAAACAACTTTCAAAAAATCCGATTTGTGTCTGTAATTTAACCGAATTATTGTGTCAAGTACGAAAGCTGTAAACTCGATTTGCGGCCAAACTAAAAGCTCTAGCAACTTCAAAAAGCATATTCGTTATCTGGGAGTCACAACCTATCAAACGAGGGTATCGCACGATGAGAAATTGAAAAATATTTGTTTCCCATATAAAGATCGAACCCTAAAAAATTTGTTTGGATAGCTATATTTCGGCAATTGAAAATCGTAAGGGGCTGCGGTTTTCAAAATTGCGTCTTATATTTTCAAGATCTTTCGGAAACTAAAAACCAGAAGGTTCTAGAAGGCGTGGTTATCGAGATATTGTCAGCCAAAGTGTATTTACTTCATTTCTAATTTATTAAGTTTGAAAATCAAAAATGTGTTTGGATGGCGATATTTCCGTAACCCAAGCCTCGCAGGAGGTGCGGTTTTCACTGCTGAATAGGAAATAAATAGGCCTTATTGAAAAAATAAAAATTTTGCACTAGTGGCAAAAATACACCAACGCCCTCGGTGTTTCTCGAACAATTCTAAACGCACCTTAAAACAAGCCTTTTTCAGTCTTCAAACGCGATTTTCAGAAGAACCAAGCGTCCAAGCGAAATAAAAATGTAAAAACGGTAATCTGGAGAATTCCACCTTTCCATCAAGGTATCACACGGCCAAAACAAACAGCTTTCAAAAAATCCGATTTGTGTCTGTAATTTAACCGAATTATTGTGTCAAGTACAAATCTGTAAACTCGATTTGCGGCTAAACTAAAAGCTCTAGCAACTTCAAAAAAGCATATTCGTGATCTGGGAGTCACAACCTATCAAACGAGGTATCGCACGATGAGAAATTGAAAAATATTTGTTTCCCATATAAAGATCGAACCCTAAAAAATTTGTTTGGATAGCTATATTTCGGCAATTGAAAATCGTAAGGGGCTGCGGTTTTCAAAATTGCGTCTTATATTTTCAAGATCTTTCCGAAACTAAAAACCAGAAGGTTCTAGAAGGCGTGGTTATCGAGATATTGTCAGCCAAAGTGTAATTACTTCATTTCTAATTTATTAAGTTTGAAAATCAAAAATGTGTTTGGATGGCGATATTTCCGTAACCAAGCCTTGCAGGAGGTTGCAATTTTCACTGCTGAATAGGAAATAAATAGGCCTTATTGAAAAAAATAAAAACAGTTGCTCTAGCGGCAAAAACACACCAACGCCCTCGGTGTTTATCGAACAATTCTAAACGCACCTTAAAACAAGCCTTTTTCAGTCTTCAAACGCGATTTTCAGATGAACCAAGCGTCCAAGCGAAATGAAAATGTAAAAACGGGAATCTGGAGAATTCCAATTTTCCATCAAGGTATCACGCGGCCAAACCAAAGAAGTTTCAAAAAATCCGATTTGTGTCTGTAATTTAACCGAATTATTGTGTCAAGTACGAAAGCTGTAAACTCGATTTGCGGCCAAACTAAAAGCTCTAGCAACTTCAAAAAAGCATATTCGTGATCTGGGAGTCACAACCTATCAAACGAGGTATCGCACGATGAGAAATTGAAAAATATTTGTTTCCCATATAAAGATCGAACCCTAAAAAATTTGTTTGGATAGCTATATTTCGGCAATTGAAAATCGTAAGGGGCTGCGGTTTTAAAAATTGCGTCTTATATTTTCAAGATCTTTCGGAAACTAAAAACCAGAAGGTTCTAGAAGGCGTGGTTATCGAGATATTGTCAGCCAAAGTGTATTTACTTCATTTCTAATTTATTAAGTTTGAAAATCAAAAATGTGTTTGGATGGCGATATTTCCGTAACCAAGCCTTGCAGGAGGTTGCGGTTTTCATTGCTGAATAGGAAATAAATAGGCCTTATTGAAAAAAATAAAAACATTTGCACTAGCGGCAAAAACACACCAACGCCCTCGGTGTTTATCGAACAATTCTAAACGCACCTTAAAACAAGCCTTTTTAAACGGTAAACTGCCTTAAAAACGGTAATCTGGAGAATTCCACCTTTCCATCAAGGTATCACACGGCCAAAACAAACAGCTTTCAAAAAAACCGATTTGTGTCTGTAATTTAACCGAATTATGGTGTCAAGTACAAAATCTGTAAACTCGATTTGCGGCTAAACTAAAAGCTCTAGCAACTTCAAAAAAGCATATTCGTGATCTGGGAATCACAACCTTTCAAACGAGGTATCGCACGAGAGAAATTGAAAAATATTTTTTTCCCATATAAAGATCGAACCCTAAGAAATTTGTTTGGATAGCAATATTTCGGCAATTGAAAATCGTAAGGGGCTGCGGTTTTCAAAATTGCGTCTTATATTTTCAAGATCTTTCGGAAACTAAAAACCAGAAGGTTCTAGAAGGCGTGGTTATCGAGATATTGTCAGCCAAAGTGTAATTACTTCATTTCTAATTTATTAAGTTTGAAAATCAAAAATGTGTTTGGATGGCGATATTTCCGTAACCAAGCCTTGCAGGAGGTTGCGGTTTTCACTGCTGAATAAGAAATAAATAGGCCTTATTGAAAAAAATAAAAACATTTGCACTAGCGGCAAAAACACACCAACGCCCTCGGTGTTTATCGAACAATTCTAAACGCACCTTAAAACAAGCCTTTTTCAGTCTTCAAACGCGATTTTCAGATGAACCAAGCGTCCAAGCGAAATGAAATTATAAAAACGGTAATCTGGAGAATTCCACCTTTCCATCAAGGTATCACGCGGCCAAAACAAACAGCTTTCAAAAAATCCGATTTGTGTCTGTAATTTAACCGAATTATTGAGTCAAGTACAAAATCGATTTGCGGCTAAACTAAAAGCTCTAGCAACTTCAAAAAAGCATATTCGTGATCTGGGAATCACAACCTTTCAAACGAGGTATCGCACGATGAGAAATTGAAAAATATTTTTTCCCATATAAAGATCGAACTCTAAAAAATTTGTTTGGATAGCAATATTTCGGCAATTGAAAATCGTAAGGGGCTGCAGTTTTAAAAATTTCGTCTTATATTTTCAAGATCTTTCGAAAACTAAAAACCAGAAGGTTCTAGAAGGCGTGGTTATCGAGATATTGTCAGCCAAAGTGTAATTACTTCATTTCTAATTTATTAAGTTTGAAAATCAAAAATGTGTTTGGATGGCGATATTTCCGTAACCAAGCCTCGCAGGAGGTTGCGGTTTTCACTGCTGAATAGGAAATAAATAGGCCTTATTGAAAAAAATAAAAACATTTGCACTAGCGGCAAAAACACACCAACGCCCTCGGTGTTTATCGAACAATTCTAAACGCACCTTAAAATAAGCCTTTTTCAGTCTTCAAAAGCGATTTTCAGAAGAACCAATTGTCAGCCAAAGTGTAATTACTTCATTTCTTATTTATTAAGTTTGAAAATCAAAAATGTGTTTGGATGGCGATATTTCCGTAACCAAGCCTTGCAGGAGGTTGCGGTTTTCACTGCTGAATAGGAAATAAATAGGCCTTATTGAAAAAAATAAAAACAGTTGCTCTAGCAGCAAAAACACACCAACGCCCTCGGTGTTTATCGAACAATTCTAAACGCACCTTAAAACAAGCCTTTTTCAGTCTTCAAACGCGATTTTCAGAAGAACCAAGCGTCCAAGCGAAATAAAAATGTAAAAACGGTAATCTGGAGAATTCCACCTTTCCATCAAGGTATCACACGGCCAAAACAAACAGCTTTCAAAAAATCCGATTTGTGTCTGTAATTTAACCGAATTATTGTGTCAAGTACAAAATCTGTAAACTCGATTTGCGGCTAAACTAAAAGCTCTAGCAACTTCAAAAAAGCATATTCGTGATCTGGGAGTCACAACCTATCAAACGAGGTATCGCACGATGAGAAATTGAAAAATATTTGTTTCCCATATAAAGATCGAACCCTAAAAAATTTGTTTGGATAGCTATATTTCGGCAATTGAAAATCGTAAGGGGCTGCGGTTTTCAAAATTGCGTCTTATATTTTCAAGATATTTCCGAAACTAAAAACCAGAAGGTTCTAGAAGGCGTGGTTATCGAGATATTGTCAGCCAAAGTGTAATTACTTCATTTCTAATTTATTAAGTTTGAAAATCAAAAATGTGTTTGGATGGCGATATTTCCGTAACCAAGCCTTGCAGGAGGTTGCAATTTTCACTGCTGAATAGGAAATAAATAGGCCTTATTGAAAAAAATAAAAACAGTTGCTCTAGCGGCAAAAACACACCAACGCCCTCGGTGTTTATCGAACAATTCTAAACGCACCTTAAAACAAGCCTTTTTCAGTCTTCAAACGCGATTTTCAGATGAACCAAGCGTCCAAGCGAAATGAAAATGTAAAAACGGTAATCTGGAGAATTTCACCTTTCCATCAAGGTATCACACGGCCAAAACAAACAGCTTTCAAAAAATCCGATTTGTGTCTGTAATTTAACCGAATTATTGTGTCAAGTACAAAATCGATTTGCGGCTAAACTAAAAGCTCTAGCAACTTCAAAAAAGCATATTCGTGATCTGGGAATCACAACCTTTCAAACGAGGTATCGCACGATGAGAAATTGAAAAAAATTTTTTCCCATGTAAAGATCGAACTCTAAAAAATTTGTTTGGATAGCAATATTTCGGCAATTGAAAATCGTAAGGGGCTGCGGTTTTAAAAATTGCGTCTTATATTTTCAAGATCTTTCGGAAACTAAAAACCAGAAGGTTCTAGAAGGCGTGGTTATCGAGATATTGTCAGCCAAAGTGTATTTACTTCATTTCTAATTTATTAAGTTTGAAAATCAAAAATGTGTTTGGATGGCGATATTTCCGTAACCAAGCCTTGCAGGAGGTTGCGGTTTTCATTGCTGAATAGGAAATAAATAGGCCTTATTGAAAAAAATAAAAACATTTGCACTAGCGGCAAAAACACACCAACGCCCTCGGTGTTTATCGAACAATTCTAAACGCACCTTAAAACAAGCCTTTTTAAACGGTAAACTGCCTTAAAAACGGTAATCTGGAGAATTCCACCTTTCCATCAAGGTATCACACGGCCAAAACAAACAGCTTTCAAAAAAACCGATTTGTGTCTGTAATTTAACCGAATTATGGTGTCAAGTACAAAATCTGTAAACTCGATTTGCGGCTAAACTAAAAGCTCTAGCAACTTCAAAAAAGCATATTCGTGATCTGGGAATCACAACCTTTCAAACGAGTTATCGCACGAGAGAAATTGAAAAATATTTTTTTCCCATATAAAGATCGAACCCTAAGAAATTTGTTTGGATAGCAATATTTCGGCAATTGAAAATCGTAAGGGGCTGCGGTTTTCAAAATTGCGTCTTATATTTTCAAGATCTTTCGGAAACTAAAAACCAGAAGGTTCTAGAAGGCGTGGTTATCGAGATATTGTCAGCCAAAGTGTAATTACTTCATTTCTAATTTATTAAGTTTGAAAATCAAAAATGTGTTTGGATGGCGATATTTCCGTAACCAAGCCTTGCAGGAGGTTGCGGTTTTCACTGCTGAATAAGAAATAAATAGGCCTTATTGAAAAAAATAAAAACATTTGCACTAGCGGCAAAAACACACCAACGCCCTCGGTGTTTATCGAACAATTCTAAACGCACCTTAAAACAAGCCTTTTTCAGTCTTCCAACGCGATTTTCAGATGAACCAAGCGTCCAAGCGAAATGAAATTATAAAAACGGTAATCTGGAGAATTCCACCTTTCCATCAAGGTATCACGCGGCCAAAACAAACAGCTTTCAAAAAATCCGATTTGTGTCTGTAATTTAACCGAATTATTGTGTCAAGTACAAAATCGATTTGCGGCTAAACTAAAAGCTCTAGCAACTTCAAAAAAGCATATTCGTAATCTGGGAATCACAACCTTTCAAACGAGGTATCGCACGATGAGAAATTGAAAAATATTTTTTCCCATATAAAGATCGAACTCTAAAAAATTTGTTTGGATAGCAATATTTCGGCAATTGAAAATCGTAAGGGGCTGCAGTTTTAAAAATTTCGTCTTATATTTTCAAGATCTTTCGAAAACTAAAAACCAGAAGGTTCTAGAAGGCGTGGTTATCGAGATATTGTCAGCCAAAGTGTAATTACTTCATTTCTAATTTATTAAGTTTGAAAATCAAAAATGTGTTTGGATGGCGATATTTCCGTAACCAAGCCTCGCAGGAGGTTGCGGTTTTCACTGCTGAATAGGAAATAAATAGGCCTTATTGAAAAAAATAAAAACATTTGCACTAGCGGCAAAAACACACCAACGCCCTCGGTGTTTATCGAACAATTCTAAACGCACCTTAAAATAAGCCTTTTTCAGTCTTCAAAAGCGATTTTCAGAAGAACCAATTGTCAGCCAAAGTGTAATTACTTCATTTCTTATTTATTAAGTTTGAAAATCAAAAATGTGTTTGGATGGCGATATTTCCGTAACCAAGCCCTGCAGGAGGTTGCGGTTTTCACTGCTGAATAGGAAATAAATAGGCCTTATTGAAAAAAATAAAAACAGTTGCTCTAGCAGCAAAAACACACCAACGCCCTCGGTGTTTATCGGACAATTCTAAACGCACCTTAAAACAAGCCTTTTTCAGTCTTCAAACGCGATTTTCAGATGAACCAAGCGTCCAAGCGAAATGAAAATGTAAAAACGGTAATCTGGAGAATTCCAATTTTCCATCAAGGTATCACACGGCCAAAACAAACAGCTTTCAAAAAAAACGATTTGTGTCTGTAATTTAACCGAATTATGGTGTCAAGTACAAAATCTGTAAACTCGATTTGCGGCTAAATTAAAAGCTCTAGCAACTTCAAAAAAGCATATTCGTGATCTGGGAATCACAACCTTTCAAACGAGGTATCGCACGAGAGAAATTGAAAAATATTTTTTTCCCATATAAAGATCGAACTCTAAAAAATTTGTTTGGATAGCAATATTTCGGCAATTGAAAGTCGTAAGGGGCTGCGGTTTTCAAAATTGCGTCTTATATTTTGAAGATCTTTCGGAAGCTTAAAACCAGAAGGTTCTAGAAGGCGTGGTTATCGAGATATTGTCAGCCAAAGTGTAATTACTTCATTTCTAATTTATTAAGTTTGAAAATCAAAAAAGTGTTTGGATGGCGATATTTCCGTAACCAAGCCTCGCAGGAGGTTGCGGTTTTCACTGCTGAATAGGAAATAAATAGGCCTTATTGAACAAAATAAAAACATTTGCACAAGCGGCAAAAATAGACCAACGCCCTCGGTGTTTAGCGAACAATTCTAAACGCACCTTAAAAAAAGCCTTTTTCAGTCTTCAAGTCTTCAAACGCGATTTTCAGATGAACGAAGCGTCCAAGCGAAATGAAAATGTAAAAACAGTATTCTGGAGAATTCCACCTTTCCATCAAGGTATCACACGGCCAAAACAAACAGCTTTCAAAAAATCCGATTTGTGTCTGTAATTTAACCGAATTATTGTGTCAAGTACAAAAGCTGTAAACTCGATTTGCGGCTAAACTGAAAGCTCTAGCAACTTCAGAAAAGCATATTCGTGATCTGGGAATCACAACCTTTCAAACGAGGTATCGCACGATGAGAAATTGAAAAATATTTATTTCCCATATAAAGATCGAACTCTAAAAAATTTGTTTGGATAGCAATATTTCGGCAATTGAAAATCGTAAGGGGCTTCGGTTTCCAAAATTTCGTCTTATATTTTTAATATCTTTCGGAAACTAAAAACTAGAAGGTTCTAGAAGGCGTGGTTATCGAGATATTGTCAGCCAAAGTGTAATTACTTCATTTCTAATTTATTAAGTTTGAAAATCAAAAATGTGTTTGGATGGCGATATTTCCGTAACCAAGCCTCGCAGGAGGTTGCGGTTTTCACTGCTGAATAGGAAATAAATAGGCTTTATCGAAAAAAAATAAAAATTTTGCACTAGCGGCTAAAACAGACCAACGCCCTCGGTGTTTATCGAACAATTCTAAACGCACCTTAAAACAAGCCTTTTTCAGTCTTAAAACGCGATTTTCAGATGAACTAAGCATCCAAGCGAAATGAAAATGTAAAAACGGTAATCTGGAGAATTCCACCTTTCCATCTAGGTATCACACGGCCAAAACAAACAGCTTTCAAAAAATCCGATTTGTGTCTGTGTTCAAATCTCTTACCTCTGGTGGGGGGAAATTTAAGAACCGCGAGTTAAAAATAAAACACCGAGTTGTAAGGTCGGGTATGCTGTTAATTCGAACTGATCTATAAAATCTTAACCTACGCTTATATATACTATTTTGTTCGTGATATCGATAAGTGATAACAGAAACACGCACACAAATTCTGAACCCAAGCGCAAGCAATCAGTTGCTTGTTATCTCAATTTGTATGTGTGCTCATGTTTGCTAGATAAGATATTGTCACATAATGAAATATGAATAGTGTTTATGTTCTCTTTAGTATGTATCTGAGTAACACCCATTAAGTATAAGATGTCACTTTTTTCCAGCACTTCTTATCGTATGCTGCACATACGATAAGAGTGCATTGGAAATTAGGGAGCTATGTCAGGGTTGTGACTTTACTGCAATTGCAGTAGATCTACTGCATTTTTTTCGAAAAATAAATCTACTGCCTTGAAATTAAATCTACTGCACTTTTAGTTTTACGAAAAAAAATCATTCAATAGGCGTTTTTCTTTTTTAGATCAGAGCTGATTGAGCTGAGTAATGAGCAAAGTCTGAGCGAACAGAATAAATTTTAAGCAGAGTATGTTCAGAGTTCTCTGATTTAATTATGAAACAACTTAATCACTGAAATGTCATGATTATAAATTATTTATTTATTATTATTATTTTACCTTCTCCACTAGAGCAACCAGCCTATTCCGCCATTTTTTATTGTTTTGACGACGTTTTTTTTTAATTTCCCGTCATCTCGTTTGTTTTCAGCATTTTACTCCGTTTACTCTCCTATTTTATTCTGAGCTCACAGAGCGTGCCTGAACATGCTCAGAACTAAAAAAGAAACACAAATTTGAAGCCCTGAACGATCAGAGCTAAAACAGAATATATATTTTATTATTTTAAATTATTTATGTTTATTTATGTTATTTCTTATTTTTATTTTCAAAATATAAAAATCTACTGCGAAAAAGTTGAATCTACTGCGTTTTTTTTCCAAATCTACTTCGGACATTTTTTAAAAAAGTCCCATCCCTGAGCTATGTACATTTTTCTATCCACCATTATCTTCTCAGAAGATAAGGCTCGAGAGATCAATAGTTATATCGTATCATAAGTATTTATGTTTATCGTAAGTAAGTTTGTAATCTAGTCTTTAAGTTAATAAGTTAGTCGACTCTATTCTTTCGTCATATAAAATTCGTTTGTTCTTTTTTTTGTTTAATAAAAATAAAGTCTTTAAAATTAAAATTGGTGTTTTCTTTAAAAAAAACTTACGAATAAACCAAACTATATCCTAAGCAAACATAATGCCTATCACTTATCTTATCACTTCTTATTATCCTAGTGTTCAATGTTTGAACATTCTGCCCCGCCTCATAGAGCAGGCAGGGAGAAGTCAATCTCAGATTTTGTATTCTTTCTTTTCAAATACAAAATAATTAAAATGATAATTATTACGATAGTAATCAATAAGGATACATGGCCGCTTTTCTGATGAAACTTAACTAATTTAATGTTTGACTCATATTCCCGCATGTCACGAACTTGTGATATCAATTGTCGGATGCTGTTCCTAGTCTCTACCAGCGATGAGTTCGTTAGAGTCAGTTGGTTCTCAGTTGTCAGATCTATATTCTTTGTCCATGTCATCGCAAGAGGATCAGCCTTCACATTTGATCCTAATTGAGACCCAGATGTTATTTTGATTCCTTCAAATTGTGCCTTACATCATGGTGCCAAAGTAAATATACCTTAAGAAGGTAGTTCCACTAATCCTTGTTCATAATCGTTACAGTTTAGGTCCAATGTTGATTGGTTGTATGTTTTGAACAGCCAACGGTTGTTTCCAGACAACTCTTTCCAAAATGAGTTATAAGGAATTTCCTTGAATTGGCATTCAGCATGCTTTGAATTCTTTAAGGCTGACATTTCAAAGGATCTGTCGGTAGCTGCATTCCATACCCAATTCTTTTGACATAAGAATCTTCCTTCCAGGCTCCTTTTGCAAGTATTTAGTTGTGGTTCCGTAATCAGTGTATACACAAATTCTACTGGTTGTACGCCATATATTCTGCAGTTGGTTGTGATATTATCATCTTTCCTCTAAATTCCATTGGCAACGGAATCAAATTGTAAACCTCTGATGGTACGTAATTAATAAGTGGTATATCAGCTCTAATTACTAATCGAGTACCTTGTTCTACTATAGTACCCTTAGCCACCATGGAGTTGTAAGTGTCTTTAACAATGTTCCCTTCTTGTTTTCCCAACATTGTGAGATCACTTGGCAGATTACTTTCAATGAAGTCTATCTCTTTCATGAGTTGTGATGGTTTGAGTAAATGTGGATTTACATGACCATGATTCATGTCAACAAGCAACTTGATGATATCTGATTGGATGCTATCACATTCTTCAATCATAGTATTAACTTGTATTGCGAGTGACTGAAATTGTAATGTCAATTTCTCACCATTCTGGAATTGGACTGAGTGCGTGTAGAATGTGTTTAGCTGTTGAGTTAGCCTCTCCAGGTTGTTGTTCACATCCTCAGTTGTTTTCTTTAATATGTTAGTTGTAGAATCAATTAAAGATGTCTGTTTTTCACTTAGCTGTTTTAATTTTTGTTGATTATCCAACAGGGCTTTCTTATTTTTCCGTTATTTCTGCTCTATCGTCTGCGTCCATCGTATCAAAGAGTATGTGTAAGATTGATCCGACAAATTCCACTGGTGCTCTTCTTTTTCTATTCTTCATCATAAACAGCTCATTGTTTGATGCCAATATACGAAACTTCCTTCTGATTGATTGAACCATTGATTCACAGGATTCTTTGAAGTAAGTCAATTTATGGCACTGTCTCTCTAACTGTGTTGTCAGATTATTGATTCCCTGCATCTCTTTGAAGAATGGATCCAGATCGTAATAAACGATTAATTTCCAATTTGATCTTACAACATCCATTTTTCCGATATTGTCTAAATATATTGCGGAATTTTGCTGAAGCCTTGTAAGATAAGTCCCTTTAGTGCCTATTGCCGGCGGTGCTCCTTCAAGAACAGCGGTCATCATTAGTAGTAGCATTAACATAATGGCCATTTTGCTCATTTTTGGAATCATCGTTACTAATTTCATTGTTAGATTAGAATTACTTATGTCAGTATGTTTTGACTCTGTCGACTCTTGAGGATATACAAGAATTTTGTGTATAGGCCGCTTCAACGTGCCGTTTTTAACTTTTAAAGTCACTACTCGTACTTTTCCATCATTTCCAGTGTACACTTCCGTTATTTTACCTAACGGCCATCTGGATGGCGGTGTATTCTCGTCTTTGATGATGACTATATCATTCTCTATAACATTATTTTGTTGTGTTTTCCACTTCCTCCTCTGTTGAAGCGTATGTAAATATTCGTTTTTCCAGCGGTTCCAAAAATCTCTCTTCATTTTTTGAATAAGCTTCCATTTGTCGGTGGATTTAATTGTAAGATCACTTACTGATTCAGGGCAATCGATCAAGGGCCTTCCAATTAGAAAATGGCCTGGAGTCAGTACATCTAAATCCTCAACATTGTTGCTATTGAATGCACAGAGTGGCCGGGAATTCAAAACTCCTTCAATTTGGGCTAAGAGAGTTGACATTTCTTCGAAGGTTAATTTCGAATCTCCTACTACTCGCCTAAGATGATGCTTCACTGCCTTTACTCCAGCTTCCCAAATTCCTCCAAAGTGAGGGGCTGCCGGCGGAATGAAATGCCATTGAATCCTTTCTGATTCTAGCATCTGACTAACGTCTGAATTCTGTTTGATTGCTTGTAAGAATTCCTTATCCATTTGTCTGCTTGCACCAACAAAATTGGATCCATTGTCAGAGTATAGATGAGCACTCTTTCCTCTTCTGCCGAAAAAACGTCTTAAAGCTGCCATAAAAGCTTCTTTTGTCATATCGCTCACTGCTTCTAAGTGTATTGCCTTTGTTGACAAACACACGAAAACACTTATATAGCCTTTGAATTATTTCTGTCCTCTTCCTTTCGAACATCTCATCAGTACAGGTCCAGCATAATCAATTCCAGTATGTTCAAATGGATGTGATACAGTAACTCTATATTCTGGTAAATTTCCCATTATCTGTCCTGCCACACTTTGTCGATATCTTATGCATTTTGGACATAGTCTGATGCATTTTTTTACAGCATTTTGTTATCTAACGATCCAGTACCTTCGCCTTATAATGGTTTCCATGACGCGATTGGATCCGTGTAATGTTGCTTGATGTGTGTCTTCAATTATTGCTGTAGTTATATTTGATTTGTTTAAAATGACTGGATGCTTCTGATTGTATTGTAAGTTGGATAAATACAACCTGCCGCCTACTCTTAGAATATCATCTTTTTCCAAGAACGGATTTTAATTTATAATTCTATTGTTTGGATTAATGTATTTCTTTTGTTGTAAACATTTTCTTTCTGTTTCAAATTCGCTTTTTTGATGATGTTTCACAATTAGTTTCCAAGCGTATTCTACTTCGTCTACTGGAGAAAAGTTTAAAAATGCATTTACTCGCATCTTTTTCCGAATGAAGCGTATGATAAATGCTACTATTCTTTGAAGTTTTGTAAAACTGGAGTATCTTGTCATGAGATCATCTAAAAAGTGTTTATTGGTTTTGTCTGCAGCCATCATTAATACAGTTGGTCGATATGTTTCTTCACACTGTTGGGGCCACTTTTCTTTAGGTTCCTTAAGCCATTCCGGCCCGTTCCACCAAAGTGTGTGTTCGCTTAGGTGGTTCGCATATATATTCCTCTTGATGCTACATCTGCTGGGTTTTGCTTAGAGACAACATGTCTCCATTTAGCTTTAGGAATAAGTGCATTAATCTCATCGACTCTGGTTCGAACAAATTTGTCTTTGGATTTATTATTTTGTATCCAACAAAGAGTTATTGTTGAATCACTCCAAGCATGTACTTCATAATCTCTATTTATGACCTTATAATTCTGTGCAAAAGTCTTGCTAATAGTTGTGCCGCACAGAGTTCTAATTTCGGATTTGTTTTTCTGTTCTTTATTGGATTTACCTTGCTCTTCCCACTTATCAGTGTGGTTGATGAGTTGATTTTCATATAGACCACCGCTGCGTATGCTTTTTCGGACGCGTCAGCAAAGCCGTGTAGCTCAATTTTCATCCCAATAAATGATTGCAGCCATCGAGGAATTTTTATTTCATTAAGACTAGATATGTGTTCTATGAAACTATTCCATTCATTCTTCAAGTTCTCTTCAAGTTCACTATCCCATGAAATTTCTTGAATCCATAATTTCTGCATAAAAAGCTTTGCAACTACTGTGACTGGTGAAAGCCAACCCAATGGATTGAATATTCGGGCAAGATTTGATAATGCAATTCGTTTCGTAATTTTATCTTCAGTCGATAAATTTAAATAGTCGTTAAAATTAAATCGTCTTGTGTTGTATCCCAATTTAGTCCTAGAGTCTTAACTGATTCGTTATATTTAATTTCAATCAGTTGATTGTTGCCACAATTAGGAATGCTGTTAGTTATTTTTAAATAATTTGCCAACCATTTTCTTAAATGAAAACCATACTTTTTAAGTTCTGTGGATACATTCTGTTGAATTTTCATGCATTTTTCCATATTATCCGCCCCTGTCATAAGGTCATCCATGTAGAAATCTTCTCGGATTATTTTTGCTGTATCACCGTTTATTTTACTGCAATTGTTGGCTATGTCCATTAAGGTCTGTACAGCCAAGAATGGTGCAGCTGCCGTTCCATAGGTTACAGTAGTAAGTCGATACTCCTTTAAAGCCTTGTTTTTGTTGTCTCTCCACAGGATATGTTTGTATTCTTGATCATCTCTTGCTATTTTGATTTGCCGGTACATCTTTTCAATATCTCCGGTTATAGCATATCTCCATAACCTCCACTTTAAGATGATATCAAAAATATCTTTTTGCAGTCTAGGTCCTACCATCATTATATCGTTCAGGCTTCGACCATTTGATGTTTTAGCAGACGCATCAAAGACCACCTTCAGCTTTGTAGTTAGACTGTTCGCTCTTATTATTGCTTGATGAGGTAAAAAGTATTTTCCCATGTTCGCTTTTTCGACTTCTTGCATATGACCTAGTTCTAAATATTCTTTCATAAACTTCGAATATTCTTCTTTCAGAACTTTGTCAGACTCAAATTTCTTCTCCAAATTAAGAAATCGAGCTACGGCCTGTTTTTTAGAGTCTCCAAGTTCTTTGTCTTCTTTTAGCGGGAGAGCCACTATATACCTTCCATCGATGTCAACTTCTTTATTATTTGCGTAAGCTTCCAGGCATAGTTGGTCTTCAGTTTTTGAGTGTGAATCATTCTGCGATACTTCTTCAATTTCCCAAAATTGCTCCAGATTTGTAACGGCAGTAATTGTTAGTTTGTTATTAATTGGTTTATCATTTTTAATTATTCCAGACAACATCCAGCCAAATTTCGTGGATTGTCCCAATACTCCATCAATTTTTATTATTTTATCTTACAGAATCTTGCCGTATAAATCACCTCCTATTACCACTTCTATTCTATCGATTTGTTGAATAATGGATCTGCGAGCACACAATTACTCCAGTGGTTAAAATCAAAATCAAAGCTTCTGCTTGGTTGAGCCTTAGCCAATGTTGGTAACACCAATGCCTCAACTTTGATTACATGTGTACTCAAAAAACGTGGCTTAAGTTCTAACAAAACTTTGCTCATAGATATTCTCACTGTTGTATTTCCAGTTCCTTGAAGATCGGTTCTATCCTTAGTCCGGTGAATGGCTAATATTTGTGCGGCTTCTTCGGATATCATCGTTTTTTTGGATCCTTGGTCTATTAATGCTCGCATTAGCACGAATTCACCTTTTTTTGATTTCACTTGTATTTGTGCAGTTGCCAGTAAAATGGCCTATGAAGCGCCATCCTTCGTCACTGTTGCTGTTAGTTGTTCTCCTTTTTTCTCTGCAGCAAAGTCTTTATAGTGAACAATCGTATTGTGGTTACGATAGCATACTTTTTATTTCCAGGTCGTAAGACCAGATCGTATGACCAGGTCGTAAGACCAGGTCCTAAGACCAGATCGTAAGACCAGATCGTAAGACAAGGTCGTAAGACCAGATCGTAAGACTAGGTCGTAAGACCAGGTCGTAAGACCAGATCGTAAGACCAGATCGTAAGACCAGATCGTAAACCAGATCGTAAGACCAGGTCGTGAGACCAAATCGTAAGACCAGATCGTAAGACCAGGTCGTAAGAGCAGATCGTAAGACCAGAAGGTAAGACTAGGTCGTAAGACCAGGTCGTAAAACCAGATCGTAAGACCAGATCGTAAGACCAGATCGTAAACCAGATCGTAACACCAGGTCGTAAGACCAGATCGTAAGACCAGGTCGTAAGACCAGATCGTTAGACCAGATCGTAAGACCAGATCGCAAGACCAGGTCGTAAGACAAGGTCGTAAGACCAGATCGTAAGACCAGATCGTAAGACTATGTCGCAAGACCAGGTCGTAAGATCAGGTCGTAAAATCAGGTCGTAAGACCAGGTCGTAAGACCTGGATAAGGTCGTAAGACCAGGTCGTAAGACCAGGGCGTAAGATAAGGTCGTAAAATCAGGTCGTAAGACCAGGTCGTAAGACCAGATCGTAAGAACAGATCGTAAGACTAGGTCGTAAGACCAGGTCGTAAAACAAGATCGTAAGACCAGATCGTAAGACCAGATCGTAAACCAGAGCGTAAGACCAGGTCGTGAGACCAAATCGTAAGACCAGATCGTAAGACCAGGTCGTAAGACCAGATCGTAAGACCAGAAGGTAAGACTAGGTCGTAAGACCAGGTCGTAAAACCAGATCGTAAGACCAGATCGTAAGACCAGATCGTAAACCAGATCGTAACACCAGGTCGTAAGACCAGATCGTAAGACCAGGTCGTAAGACCAGATCGTAATACCAGATCGAAAGACAAGATCGTAAGACCAGGTCGTAAGACCAGGTCGAAAGACCAGGTCGTAAGACCAGATCGTAATACCAGATCGTAAGACCAGATCGTAAACCAGATCGTAAGACCAGGTCGTAAGACCAGATCGTAAGACTAGGTAGTAAGACCAGGTCGTAAACCAGATCGTAAGGCCAGGTCGTAAGACCAGATCGTAATACCAGATCGTAAGACTAGGTCGTAAGACCAGATCGTAAGACCAGGTCGTAAGACCAGATCGTAAGACTAGGTAGTAAGACCAGGTCGTAAACCAGATCGTAAGGCCAGGTCGTAAGACCAGATCGTAATACCAGATCGTAAGACTAGGTCGTAAGACCAGATTGTAAGACCAGGTCGTAAGACCAGGTCGTAAGACCAGATCGTAAGACCAGATCGTAAGACCAGATCGTAAACCAGATCGTAAGATCAGGTCGTAAGACCAGGTCGTAAGACCAGGTCGTAAGACCAGATCGTAATACCAGATCGTAAGACCAGATCGTAAACCAGATCATAAGACCAGGTCGTAAGACCAAATCGTAAGACCAGATCGTAATACCAGATCGAAAGACAAGATCGTAAGACCAGGTCGTAAGACCAGGTCGTAAGACCAGGTCGTAAGACCAGGTCGTAGAACCAGGTCGTAAGACCAGATCGTAAAACCAGATCGTAAGACCATGTCGTAAGACCAGTTCGTAAGACCAAGTCGTAAGTCCAGGTCGTAAGACCAGGTCGTAGAACCAGGTCGTAAGACCAGATCGTAAGACCAGATCGTAAGACCATGTCGTAAGACCAGTTCGTAAGATCAGGTCGAAAGACCATGCCGTAAGATCAGGTCGTAAGACCATGTCGTAAGACCAGGTCGAAAGACTTGGTCGTAAGACCAGATCGTAAGACCACATCGTAAGACGAGGTCGTAAGACAGGCAGTAAAAACAAATCGTAAGACCAGATCGTAAGACCAGATCGTAAACCAGATCGTAAGACCAGGTCGTAAGACCAAATCGTAAGACCAGACCGTAAGACCAGATCGTAAGACTAGGTCCTAAGACCAAGTCGTAAGACCAGATCGTAACACCAGATCGTAAGACCAGATCGTAAACCAGATCGTAAGACCAGGTCGTAAGACAAAATCGTAAGACCAGATCGTAAGACTAGGTCGTAAGACCAAATCGTAAGACCATATCGTAAGACCAGATCGTAAGACCAGGTCGTAAGACCAAATCGTAAGACCAGATCGTAAGACCAGATCGTAAGACTATGTCGTAAGACCAAATCGTAAGACCAGATCGTAAGACCAGATCGTAAGGCCAGTTCGTAAGACCAAATCGTAAGACCAGATCGTAAGACCAGATCGTAAGACCAGGTCGTAAGACCAGGTCGTAAGACCAGGCCGTAAAACAAGATCGTAAGAACCAGATCGTAAGACCAGATTGTAAACCAGATCGTAAGACCAGGTCGTAAGACCAAATCGTAAGACCAGATCGTAAGACCAGATCGTAAGACTAGGTCGTAAGACCAGGTCGTAAGACCAGATCGTAAGGCCAGGTCGTAAACCAGATCTAAAGACTAGGTCCTAAGACAAGGTCGTAAGACCAGGTCGTAAGACCAGATCGTAAGACCCGATCGTAAGACCAGGTCTTTAGACTAGGTAGTAAGACCAGGTCGTAGAACCAGATCGTAAGACCAGGTCGTAAGACCAAATCGTAAGACCAGATCGTAAGACCAGATCGTAAGACCAGGTCGTAAGACAGGTCGTAAGACCAGGTCGTAAGACCAGGTCGTAAGACCAGGTCGTTAGACCAGGTCGGCAAACCAGGTCGTAAGACCAGGTCGTAAGACCAGGTCGTAAGCCCAGATCGTAAAACCTGATCGTAAGACCAGATCTTAAGACTAGGTCGTAAGACCAGGCTGTAAAACCAGATCGTAAGAACCAGATCGTAAGACCAGATCGTAAACCAGATCGTAAGACCAGGTCGTAAGACCAAATCGTAAGACCAGATCGTAAGACCAGATCGTAAGACGAGATCGTAAGACTAGGTCGTAAGACCAGGTCTTAAGACCAGATCGTAAGACCAGGTCGTAAACCAGATCGTAAGACTAGGTCGTAAGACTAGGTCGTAAGACCAGGTCGTAAGACCAGATCGTAAGACCAGATCGTAAGACCAGATCGTAAGACCAGGTCTTAAGAATAGGTCGTAAGACTAGGTCGTAGAACCAGATCGTAAGAACAGGTCGTAAGACAGGTCGTAGAACCAGATCGTAAGACCAGGTCGTAAGACCAGGTCGTAAGACCAGGTCGTAAGACCAGGTCGTAAGACCAGGTCGTAAGACCAGGTCGTAAGACCAGGTCGTAAGACCAGGTCGTAAGACCAGGTCGTAAGACCAGGTCGTAAGACCAGGTCGTAAGACCAGGTCGTAAGACCAGGTCGTAAGACCAGGTCGTAAGACCAGGTCGTAAGACCAGGTCGTAAGACCAGGTCGTAAGACCAGGTCGTAAGACCAGGTCGTAAGACCAGGTCGTAAGACCAGGTCGTAAGACCAAGTCGTAAGACCATATCGTAAACCAGATCGTAAGACTCGGTCGTAAGACTAGGTCGTAAGACCAGGTCGTAAGACCAGATCGTAAGACCAGATCGTAAGACCAGGTCTTTAGACTAGGTCGTAAGACCAGGTGCGTAAGACAGGTCGTAAGACCACGTCGTAAGAACAGCTCGTAAGCCCAGATCGTAAAACCAGATCGTAAGACCAGAGATCGTAAGCTTAGGTCGTAAGACCAGGCCGTAACACCAGATCGTAAGACCAGATCGTAAGACCAGTTCGTAAGACTAGGTCGTAAGACCAGGCCGTAAAACCAGATCGTAAGACCAGATCGTAAGACCAGATCGTAAATCAGATCGTAAGACCAGGTCGTAAGACCAAATCTTAAGACCAGATCGTAAGACCAGATCGTAAGACTAGGTCGTAGGACCAGGTCGTAAGACCAGATCGTAAGACTAGGTCGTAAGACCAGGTCCTAAAACCAGACCAGACCAGATCGTAAGACCAGATCGTAAACCAGATCGTAAGACCAGGTCGTAAGACCAGATCGTAAGACCAGATCGTAAGACCAGGTCTTTAGACTAGGTCGTAAGACCAGGTCGTAGAACCAGATAGTAAGACCAGGTCGTAAGACAGGTCGTAAGACCAGGTCGTAAGACCAGGTCGTAAGACCAGGTCGTAAGACCAGGTCGTAAGACCAGGTCGTAAGACCAGGTCGTAAGACCAAGTCGTAAGTCCAGATCGTAAAACCAGATCGTAAGACCACATCGTAAGACTAGGTCGTAAGACCAGGCAGTAAAAACAGATCGTAAGACCAGATCGTAAGACCAGATCGTAAACCAGATCGTAAGACTAGGTCGTAAGACTAGGTCGTAAGACAAGGTCGTAAGACCAGATCGTAAGACCAGATCGTAAGACTAGGTCGTAAGACTAGGTCGTAAGACAAGGTCGTAAGACAAGGTCGTAAGACCAGATCGTAAGACCAGATCGTAAGACTAGATCGTAAGAATAGGTCGTAAGACCTGGACCAGGTCGTAAGATCAGGTCGTAAGACCAGGTCGTAAGACCAGGTCGTAAGATCAGGTCGTAAGACCAGGTCGTTAGACCAGACCCTAATACCAGGTCATAAGACCTAATCGTAAGACCAGATCGTAAGACCAGATCGTAAGACCAGGTCGTAAGACCAGGTCGTAAGACCATATCGTAATACCAGATCGTAAGACCAGATCGTAAACCAGATCGTAAGACCAAGTCGTAGGACCAAATCGTAAGACCAGATCGTAAGACTAGGTCGTAAGACCAGGTCGTAAGACCAGGTCCTAAAACAGGACCAGACCAGATCGTAAGACCAGATCGTAAACCAGATCGTAAGACCAGGTCGTAAGACCAGATCGTAAGACCAGATCGTAAGACCAGGTCTTTAGACTAGGTCGTAAGACCAGGTCGTAGAACCAGATCGTAAGACCAGGTCGTAAGACAGGTCGTAAGACCAGGTCGTAAGACCAGGTCGTAAGACCAGGTCGTAAGACCAGGTCGTAAGACCAGGTCGTAAGACCAGGTCGTAAGACCAGGTCGTAAGACCAGGTCGTAAGACCAGGTCGTAAGACCAGGTCGTAAGACCAGGTCGTAATACCAGGTCGTAAGACCAGATCGTAAGACCAGGTCGTAAGACCAGGTCGTAAGATCAGGTCGTAAGACCATGACGTAAGACCAGTTCGTAAGACTTGGTCGTAAGACCAGATCGTAAGACCAGATCGTAAGACCAGATCGTAAAACCAGATCGTAAGACCAGATCGTAAGACCAGATCGTAAGACCAGGTCGTAAGACCAGGTCGTAAGACCAAGTCGTAAGACCAGGTCGTAAGACCACATCGTAAGACTAGGTCGTAAGACCAGATCGTAAGACCAGATCGTGAGACTAGGTCGTAAGACCAAGTCGTAAAACCAGGTCGTAAGACCAGATCGTAAGACCAGATCGTAAACCAGATCGTAAGACCAAGTCGTAAGTCCAGGTCGTAAGACCAGGTCGTAGAACCAGGTCGTAAGAACAGATCGTAAGACCAGATCGTAAGACCAGATCGTAAGACCATGTCGTATGACCAGTTCGAAAGATCAGGTCGTAAGACCATGTCGTAAGATCAGGTCGTAAGACCATGTCGTAAGACCAGATCGTAAGACTTGGTCGTAAGACCAGATCGTAAGACCAGATCCTAAGACCAGATCGTAAACCAGATGATAAGACCAGGTCGTTTGAATAGGTCGTAAGACCAGATCGTAAGACCAGATCGTAAGACCAGGTCGTAAGACCAGATCGTAAGACCAGATCGTAAGACCAGGTCGTAAGACCAGGTCGTAAGACTAGGTCGTAAGACCAGATCGTAAGACCAGATCGTAAGACCAGATCGTAAACCAGATGGTAAGACCAGGTCATTTGAATAGGTCGTAAGACCAGAACGTAAAACTAGATCGTAAGACCAGATCGTAAGACCAGGTCGTAAGACCAGATCGTAAGACCAGATCGTAAGACTAGGTCGTAAGACCAGGTCATAAGACCAGGTCGTAAGACCACGTCGTAAGACCAGATGGTAAGTCCAGATCGTAAGACCAGGTCGTAAGACCAGATCGTAAGACCAGATCGTAAGACCAGGTCGTAAGACCAGGTCGTAAGACCAGATCGTAAGACCAAATCGTAAACCAGATGGTAAGACCAGGTCGTTTGAATAGGTCGTAAGACCAGAACGTAAAACCAGATCGTAAGACCATACGGTAAGACCAGGTCGTAAGACCAGATCGTAAGACCAGATCGTAAGACCAGATCGCAAGACTAGGTCGTAAGACCAGGTCGTAAGACCAGATCGTAAGACCAGATCGTAAGACTAGGTCGTAAGACCAGATCGTAAGACCAGATCCTAAGACCAGATCGTGCACCAGATGGTAAGACCAGGTCGTTTGAATAGGTCGTAAGACCAGAACGTAAAACCAGATCGTAAGACCAGATCGTAAGACCAGGTCGTAAGACCAGATCGTAAGACCAGATCGTAAGACCAGGTCGTAAGACCAGATCGTAAGACCAGATCCTAAGACCAGATCGTGAACCAGATGGTAAGACCAGGTCGTTTGAATAGGTCGTAAGACCAGAACGTAAAACCAGATCGTAAGACCAGATCGTAAGACTAGATCGTAAGACCAGGTCGTAAGACCAGATCGTAAGACCAGATCGTAAGACTAGGTCGTAAGACCAGGTCGTAAGACCAGGTCGTAAGACCAGGTCGTAAGACCTGGTCCTAAGACCAGATCGTAAGATCAGATCGTAAGACCAGGTCGTAAGACCAGATCGTAAGACCAGATCGTAAGACCAGTTCGTAAGACCAGGTCGTAAGACCAGATCGTAAGACCAGATCGTAAGACCAGGTCGTAAGACCTGATCGTAAGACCAGGTCGTAAGACCAGATCGTAAGACCAGGTCGTAAGACCAGATCGTAAGACCAGATCGTAAGACTAGGTCGTAAGACCAGGTCGTAAAACCAGATCGTAAGAACAGGTCGTAAGACCAGATCGTAATATCAGATCGTAAGTCTAGGTCGTAAGACCAAATCGTAAGACCAGATCGTAAGACCAGATCGTAAGACTAGGTCGTAAGACCAGGTCGTAAGACCAGATCGTAAGACCAGATCGTAAGACCAGGTCGTAAGACCAGATCGTAAGACTAGGTCGTAAGACCAGGTCGTAAAACCAGATCGTAAGAGCAGGTCGTAAGACCAGATCGTAATATCAGATCGTAAGACTAGGTCGTAAGACCAAATCGTAAGACCAGATCGTAAGACCAGATCGTAAGATTAGGTCGTAAGACCAGGTCGTAAGACCAAATCGTAAGACCAGATCGTAAGACCAGGTCGTAAGACCAGATCGTAAGACCAGATCGTAAGACTAGGTCGTAAGACCAGGTCGTAAAACCAGATCGTAAGAACAGGTCGTAAGACCAGATCGTAATATCAGATCGTAAGACTAGGTCGTAAGACCAAATCGTAAGACCAGATCGTAAGACCAGATCGTAAGACTAGGTCGTAAGACCAGGTCGTAAGACCAGATCGTAAGACCAGATCGGAAGACCAGATCGTAAACCAGATCGTAAGAACAGGTCGTAAGACGAAATCGTAAGACCAGATCGTAAGACCAGATCGTAAGACTAGGTCGTAAGACCAGTTCGTGAGACCAGATCGTAAGACCAGATCGTAAGACCAGATCGTAAACCAGATCGTAAGACCAGGTCGTAAGACTAGGTCGAAAGACCAGGTCGTAAGATCAGTTCGTAAGACCAGGTCGTAAGACCAGATCGTAAGAACAGATCGTAAGAAAAGATCGTAAACCAGATCTTAAGACCAGGTCGTAAGACCAGATCGTAAGACCAGATCGTAATACCAGGTCCTAAGACCAGGTCGTAAGACCAGGTCGTAAGACCAGGTCGTAAGACCAGGTCGTAAGACCAGGTCGTAAGACGAGATCGTAAGAACAGGTCGTAAGACCAGGTCGTAAGACCAGGTCGTAAGACCAGATCGTAAGACCAGATCGTAAGACTAGGTCGTAACACCAGGTCGTAAGACCAGATCGTAAGACCAGGTCGTAAACCAGATCGTAAGACTAGGTCGTAAGACTAGGTCGTAAGACCAGATCGTAAGACCAGAAGGTAAGACCAGATCGTAAGACCAGGTCTTAAGACTAGGTCGTAAGACTAGGTCGTAGAACCAGATCGTAAGAACAGGTCGTAAGACAGGTCGTAGAACCAGATAGTAAGACCAGGTCGTATGACAGGTCGTAAGACAGGTCGTAAGACCGGGTCGTAAGACCAGGTCGTAAGACCAGGTCGTAAGACCAGGCAATAAAAACAGATCGTAAGACCAGATCGTAAGACCAGATCGTAAGACCAGATCGTAAACCAGATCGTAAGACTAGGTCGTAACACCAGGTCGTAAGACCAGACCGTAAGACCAGTTCGTAAACCAGATCGTAAGACTAGGTCGTAAGACTAGGTCGTAAGACCAGGTCGTAAGACCAGATCGTAAGAACAGATCGTAAGACCAGGTCTTTAGACTAGGTCGTAAGACCAGGTGCGTAAGACAGGTCGTAAGACCACGTCGTAAGAACAGCTCGTAAGCCCAGATCGTAAAACCAGATCGTAAGACCAAAGATCGTAAGCTTAGGTCGTAAGACCAGGCCGTAACACCAGATCGTAAGACCAGATCGTAAGACCAGTTCGTAAGACTAGGTCGTAAGACCAGGCCGTAAAACCACATCGTAAGACCAGATCGTAAGACCAGATCGTAAATCAGATCGTAAGACCAGGTCGTAAGACCAAATCTTAAGACCAGATCGTAAGACCAGATCGTAAGACTAGGTCGTAGGACCAGGTCGTAAGACCAGATCGTAAGACTAGGTCGTAAGACCAGGTCCTAAAACCAGACCAGACCAGATCGTAAGACCAGATCGTAAACCAGATCGTAAGACCAGGGCGTAATACCAGATCGTAAGACCAGATCGTAAGACCAGGTCTTTAGACTAGGTCGTAAGACCAGGTCGTAAAACCAGATCGTAAGACCAGGTCGTAAGACCAGGTCGTAAGACAGGTCGTAAGACCAGGTCGTAAGACCAGGTCGTAAGACCAGGTCGTAAGACCAAGTCGTAAGCCCAGATCGTAAAACCAGATCGTAAGACCACATCGTAAGACTAGGTCGTAAGACCAGGCAGTAAAAACAGATCGTAAGACCAGATCGTAAGACCAGATCGTAAACCAGATCGTAAGACTAGGTCGTAAGACTAGGTCGTAAGACAAGGTCGTAAGACCAGATCGTAAGACCAGATCGTAAGACTAGGTCGTAAGACTAGGTCGTAAGACAAGTTCGTAAGACCAGATCGTAAGACCAGATCGTAAGACCAGATCGTAAGACCAGATCGTAAGACCAGATCGTAAGAATAGGTCGTAAGACCAGGTCGTAAGACCTGGACCAGGTCGTAAGATCAGGTCGTAAAATCGAGTCGTAAGACCAGGTCGTAAGACCAGGTCGTAAGATCAGGTCGTAAGACCAGGTCGTTAGACCAGACCCTAAGACCAGGTCATAAGACCTAATCGTAAGGCCAGATCGTAAGACCAGGTCGTAAGACCAGGTCGTAAGACCATATCGTAATACCAGATCGTAAGACCAGATCGTAAACCAGATCGTAAGACCAAGTCGTAGGACCAAATCGTAAGACCAGATCGCAAGACCAGGTCGTAAGACCCGATCGTAAGACCAGGTCGTAATTCCAGGTCGTAAGACCAGGTCATAAGACCAGGTTGTAAGATTAGGTCGTAAGACCAGATTGTAAGACCAGATCGTAAGACCAGGTCGTAAGACCAGGTCGTAAGATCAGGTCGTAAGACCATGTCGTAAGACCAGGTCGTAAGATCAGGTAGTAAGACCAGGTCGTAAGACCAGGTCGTAAGACCAGGTCGTAAGACTTGGTCGTAAGACCAGATCGTAAGACCAGATCCTAAGACCAGATCATAAACCAGATGGTAAGACCAGGTCATTTGAATAGGTCGTAAGACCAGAACGTAAAACCAGATCGTAAGACCAGATCGTAAGACCAGGTCGTAAGACCAGATCGTAAGACCAGGTCGTAAGACCAGATCGTTAGACCAGGTCGTTAGACCAGGTCGTAAGACCAGGTCGTAAGACCAGGTCGTAAGTCCAGTTCGTAATACCAGGTCGTAAGACCATGTCGAAAGAAAAGGTCGTAAGACCAGATCGTAAGACCAGATCGTAAGACCAGGTCGTAAGACCAGATCGTAAGACCAGATTGTAAACCAGATCGTAAGACCAGGTCGTAAACCAGATCGTAAGTCTAGGTCGTAAGACTAGGTCGTAAGACCAGATCGTAAGACCAGATCGTAAGACCAGATCGTAAGACCAGGTCGTAAGACCAGATCGTAAGACCAGGTCGTTAGACCAGGTCATAAGACCAGGTCGTAAGACCAGGTCGTAAGACCAGTTCGTAATACCAGGTCGTAAGACCAGGTCTAAAGAAAAGGTCGTAAGACCAGATCGTAAGACCAGATCGTAAGACCAGGTCGTAGGACCAGATCGTAAGACCAGATTGTAAACCAGATCGTAAGACCAGGTCGTAAACCAGATCGTAAGACTAGGTCGTAAGACTAGGTCGTAAGACTAGGTCGTAAGACCAGATCGTAAGACCAGATCGTTAGACCAGATCGCAAGACCAGATCGTAAGACCAGGTCGTAAGACCAGATCGTTAGACCAGATCGTAAGACCAGATCGTAAGACCAGATCGTAAGACTAGGTCGTAAGACCAGGTCGTACAACCAGATCGTAAGACCAGATCGTTAGACCAGATCGTAAGACCAGATCGTAAGAATAGGTCGTAAGACCAGGTCGTACAACCAGATCGTAAGACCAGATCGTTAGACCAGATCGTAAGACTAGGTCGTAAGACCAGGTCGTACAACCAGGTCGTAAGACCAGATCGTAAGACCAGATCGTAAGACCAGATTGTAAGACAAGGTCGTAAGACCAGGTCGTACAACCAGATCGTAAGACCAGATCGTTAGACCAGATCGTAAGACCAGATTGCAAGACCAGATCGTAAGACCAGGTCGTAAGACCAGATCGTAAGACCAGATCGTAAGACCACGTCGTAAGACCACGTCGTAAGACCACGTCGTAAGACCAGGTCGTAAGACCAGATCGTAAGACTAGGTTGTAAGACCAGGTCGTAAGACCAGATCGTAAGACCAGGTCGTAAGACAAGGTCGTAAGAACAGGTCGTAAGACCAGGTCGTAAGACCAGGTATAAAGACCAGGTCGTAAGACCAGGTGGTAAGACCAGGTCGTAAGACCAGGTCGTAAGACCAGGTGGAAAGACCAGGTCGTAAGACCAGGTCGTAAGACCAGGTCGTAAGACCAGGTCGTAAGATCAGGTCGTAAGACCAGGTCGTAAGAGCAGGTCGTAAGAGCAGGTCGTAAAAGCTGGTCGTAAGACCAGGTCGTAAGACCAGGTCGTAAGACAAGGTCGTAAGATCAGGTCGTAAGACCATGTCGTAAGACCAGGTCGTAAGATCAGGTTGTAAGTGCAGGTCGTAAGACCAGGTCGTAAGACCAAATCGTAAGACCAGATCGTAAGACCAGATCGTAAGACTAGGTCGTAAGACCAGGTCGTAAAACCAGATCGTAAGACCACATCGTAAGACCAGACCGTAAACCGGATCGTAAGACCAGGTCGTAAGACCAGATCGTAAGACCAGATCGTAAACCAGATCGTAAGACCAGATCGTAAGACCAGATCGTAAGACCAGGTCGTAAGACCAGTTCGTAAGACCAGGTCGTAAGACCAGATCGTAAGACCAGGTCGTAAGACCAGGTCGTAAGATCAGATCGTAAGACCAGATCGTAAACCAGATCGTAAGACCAGGTCGTAAGACCAGATCGTAAGACCAGATCGTAAACCAGATCGTAAGACCAGGTCGTAAGACCAAATCGTAAGACCAGATCGTAAGACCAGATCGTAAGACTAGGTCGTAAGTCCAGGTCGTAAAACCAGATCGTAAAAACAGATCGTAAGACCAGCTCGTAAGACCAGATCGTAAACCAGATCGTAAGACCAGATCGTAGGACCAGGTCGTAAGATAAGGTTGTAAGATCAGGTCGTAAGACCAGATTTTAAGACCAGATCGTAAGAACAGATCGTAAGACCAGGTCGTAAGACCAGATCGTAAGACCAGATCGTAAACCAGATCGTAAGACCATGTCGTAAGACCAGATCGTAAGACCAGATCGTAAACCAGATCGTAAAACCAGGTCGTAAGACCAAATCGTAAGACCAGATCGTAAGACCAGATCGTAAGACTAGGTCGTAAGACCAGGTCGTAAAACCAGATCGTAAAAACAGATCGTAAGACCAGATCGTAAGACCAGATCGTAAACCAGATCGTAAGACCAGATCGTAGGACCAGGTCGTAAGATCAGGTTGTAAGATCAGGTCGTAAGACCAGATCGTAAGACCAGATCGTAAACCAGATCGTAAGACCAAGTCGTAGGCCCAAATCGTAAGACCAGATCGTAAGACCAGATCGTAAGACTATGTCGTAAGACCAGGTCGTAAAACCAGATCGTAAGACCAGATCGTAAGACCAGATCGTAAGACCAGATCGTAAACCAGATCGTAAGACCATGTCGTAAGACCATGTCGTAAGACCAGATCGTAAGACCAGATCGTAAGACCAGATCTTAAACCAGATCGTAAGACCATGTCGTAAGACCAGATCGTAAGACCAGATCGTAAACCAGATCGTAAGACCAGGTCGTAAGACCAAATCGTAAGACCAGATCGTAAGACCAGATCGTAAACCAGATCGTAAGACCAGATCGTAGGACCAGGTCGTAAGATCAGGTTGTAAGATCAGGTCGTAAGACCAGATCGTAAGACCAGATCGTAAGACCAGATCGTAAACCAGATCGTAAGACCAAGTCGTAGGCCCAAATCGTAAGACCAGATCGTAAGACCAGATCGTAAGACTATATCGTAAGACCAGGTCGTAAGACCAGATCGTAAAACCAGATCGTAAGACCAGATCGTAAGACCAGATCGTAAGACCAGATCGTAAACCAGATCGTAAGACCATGTCGTAAGACCATGTCGTAAGACCAGATCGTAAGACCAGATCGTAAACCAGATCGTAAGACCAGGTCGTAAGACCAGTTCGTAAGACTTGGTCGTAAGACCAGATCGTAAGACCAGATCGTAAGACCAGATCGTAAAACCAGATCGTAAGACCAGATCGTAAGACCAGATCGTAAGACCAGGTCGTAAGACCATGTCGTAAGACCAGATCGTAAGACCAGGTCGTAAGACCAGATCGTAAGACCAGATCGTAAGACCAGGTCGTAAGACCAGATCGTAAGACCAGATCGTAAGACCAGGTCGTAAGACCAGGTTGTAAGACCAGGTCGTAAGACCAGTTCGTAAGACCAGATCGTAAACCAGATGGTAAGACCAGGTCGTTTGAATAGGTCGTAAGACCAGAACGTAAAACCAGATCGTAAGACCAGATCGTAAGACCAGGTCGTAAGACCAGATCGTAAGACTAGATCGTAAGACTAGGTCGTAAGACCAGGTCGTAAGACCAGATCGTAAGACCAGATCGTAAGACCAGGTCGTAAGACCAGATCGTAAGACCAGATCGTAAGACTAGGTCGTAAGACCAGGTCGTAAGACCAGATCGTAAGACCAGATCGTAAGACCAGGTCGTAAGACCAGATCGTAAGACCAGATCGTAAGACCAGATCGTAAGACTAGATCGTAAACCAGATGGTAAGACCAGGTCGTTTGAATAGGTCGTAAGACCAGAACGTAAAACCAGATCGTAAGACCAGGTCGTAAGGCCAGGTCGTAAGACCAGGTCGTAAGACCAGATCGTAAGACCAGATCGTAAACCAGATGGTAAGACCAGGTCGTTTGAATAGGTCGTAAGACCAGAACGTAAAACCAGATCGTAGGACCAGATCGTAAGACCTGGTCGTAAGACCAGATCGTAAGACCAGGTCGCAAGACCCGATCGTAAGACCAGGTCGTTAGACCAGGTCGTAAGACCAGGTCGTAAGACCAGGTCGTAAGACCAGTTCGTAATACCAGGTCGAAAGAAAAGGTCGTAAGACCAGATCGTAAACCAGATCGTAAGACCAGGTCGTAAGACCAGATCGTAAGACCAGATCGTAAGACCAGGTCGTAAGACCAGATCGTAAGACCAGATCGTAAGACTAGGTCGTAAGACCAGGTCGTAAAACCAGATCGTAAGAACAGGTCGTAAGACCAGATCGTAATATCAGATCGTAAGACTTTGTCGTAAGACAAAATCGTAAGACCAGATCGTAAGACCAGATCGTAAGACCAGATCGTAAGACTGGGTCGTAAGACCAGGTCGTAAGACCAGATCGTAAGACCAGATCGGAAGACCAGATCGTAAACCAGATCGTAAGACCAGGTCGTAAGACGAAATCGTAAGACCAGATCGTAAGACCAGATCGTAAGACTAGGTCGTAAGACCAGTTCGTGAGACCAGATCGTAAGACCAGGTCGTAAGACTAGGTCGTAAGACCAGGTCGTAAGATCAGTTCGTAAGACCAGGTCGTAAGACCAGATCGTAAGACCAGATCGTAAGACCAGATCGTAAACCAGATCTTAAGACCAGGTCGTAAGACCAGATCGTAAGACCAGATCGTAATACCAGGTCGTAAGACCAGGTCGTAAGACCAGGTCGTAAGACCAGGTCGTAAGACCAGATCGTAAGACCAGGTCGTAAGACCAGGTCGTAAGACCAGGTCGTAATACCAGGTCGTAAGACCAGATCGTAAGACCAGGTCGTAAGACCAGGTCGTAAGATCAGGTCGTAAGACCATGACGTAAGACCAGTTCGTAAGACTTGGTCGTAAGACCAGATCGTAAGACCAGATCGTAAGACCAGATCGTAAAACCAGATCGTAAGACCAGATCGTAAGACCAGATCGTAAGACCAGGTCGTAAGACCAGGTCGTAAGACCAAGTCGTAAGACCAGGTCGTAAGACCACATCGTAAGACCAGGTCGTTAGACCAGGTCGTAAGACCAGGTCGTAAGACCAGATCGTAAAACCAGGTCGTAAGACCAGGTCGTAAGACCAAGTCGTAAGACCAGGTCGTAAGACCACATCGTAAGACCAGGTCGTTAGACCAGGTCGTAAGACCAGGTCGTAAGACCAGGTCGTAAGACCAGGTCGTAAGACCAGGTCGTAAGACCAGGTCGTAAGACCAGGTCGTAAGACCAGGTCGTAAGACCAGGTCGTAATTCCATATCGTAAGACCAGAGCGTAAGACCAGATCGTAAGACCAGGTCGTAAGACCAGATCGTAAGACCAGATCGTAAGACCAGGTCGTAAGACCAGATCGTAAGACCAGATCCTAAGACCAGATCGTAAACCAGATGGTAAGACTAGGTCGTTTGAATAGGTCGTAAGACCAGAACTTAAAACCAAATCGTAAGACCAGATAGTAAGAACAGGTCGTATGACCAGGTCGTAAGACCAGTTCGTAAGACCAAGTCGTAAGACCAGGTAAAAAGACTAGGTCGTTAGACCAGATCGTAAGACCAGATCGTAAAACCAGGTCGTAAAACCAGATCGTAAGACCAGATTGTAAGACGTGGTCGTAAGACCAGGTCGTAAAACCAGATCGTAAGACCAGATCGTAAGACCAGATCGTAAACCAGATCGTAAGACCAGGTCGTAAGACCAAATCGTAAGACCAGATCGTAAGACCAGATCGTAAGACCACGTCGTAAGACCACGTCGTAAGACCACGTCGTAAGACCACGTCGTAAGACCACGTCGTAAGACCACGTCGTAAGACCACGTCGTAAGACCAGGTTGTAAGACCAGGTCGTAAGACCAGATCGTAAGACTAGGTTGTAAGACCAGGTCGTAAGACCAGATCGTAAGACCAGGTCGTAAGACGAGGTCGTAAGAGCAGGTCGTAAGACCAGGTCGTAAGACCAGGTATAAAGACCAGGTCGTAAGACCAGGTGGTAAGACCAGGTCGTAAGACCAGGTCGTAAGACCAGGTGGAAAGACCAGGTCGTAAGACCAGGTCGTAAGACCAGGTCGTAAGACCAGGTCGTAAGACCAGGTCGTAAGATCAGGTCGTAAGAGCAGGTCGTAAAAGCTGGTCGTAAGACCAGGTCGTAAGACCAGGTCGTAAGACAAGGTCGTAAGATCAGGTCGTAAGACCATGTCGTAAGACCAGGTCGTAAGATCAGGTTGTAAGTGCAGGTCGTAAGACCAGGTCGTAAGACCAGGTCGTAAGACCAAATCGTAAGACCAGATCGTAAGACCAGATCGTAAGACTAGGTCGTAAGACCAGGTCGTAAAACCAGATCGTAAGACCACATCGTAAGACCAGACCGTAAACCGGATCGTAAGACCAGGTCGTAAGACCAGATCGTAAGACCAGATCCTAAACCAGATCGTAAGACCAGATCGTAAGACCAGATCGTAAGACCAGGTCGTAAGACCAGTTCGTAAGACCAGGTCGTAAGACCAGATCGTAAGACCAGGTCGTAAGACCAGGTCGTAAGACCAGATCGTAAGACCAGATCGTAAACCAGATCGTAAGACCAGGTCGTAAGACCAGATCATAAGACCAGATCGTAAACCAGATCGTAAGACCAGGTCGTAAGACCAAATCGTAAGACCAGATCGTAAGACCAGATCGTAAGACTAGGTCGTAAGTCCAGGTCGTAAAACCAGATCGTAAAAACAGATCGTAAGACCAGCTCGTAAGACCAGATCGTAAACCAGATCGTAAGACCAGATCGTAGGACCAGGTCGTAAGATAAGGTTGTAAGATCAGGTCGTAAGACCAGATCGTAAGACCAGATCGTAAGAACAGATCGTAAGACTAGGTCGTAAGACCAGATCGTAAGACCAGATCGTAAACCAGATCGTAAGACCATGTCGTAAGACCAGATCGTAAGACCAGATCGTAAACCAGATCGTAAAACCAGGTCGTAAGACCAAATCGTAAGACCAGATCGTAAGACCAGATCGTAAGACTAGGTCGTAAGACCAGGTCGTAAAACCAGATCGTAAAAACAGATCGTAAGACCAGATCGTAAGACCAGATCGTAAACCAGATCGTAAGACCAGATCGTAGGACCAGGTCGTAAGTTCAGGTTGTAAGATCAGGTCGTAAGACCAGATCGTAAGACCAGATCGTAAGACCAGATCGTAAACCAGATCGTAAGACCAAGTCGTAGGCCCAAATCGTAAGACCAGATCGTAAGACCAGATCGTAAGACTATGTCGTAAGACCAGATCGTAAACCAGATCGTAAGACCATGTCGTAAGACCATGTCGTAAGACCAGATCGTAAGACCAGATCGTAAGACCAGATCGTAAACCAGATCGTAAGACCATGTCGTAAGACCAGATCGTAAGACCAGATCGTAAACCAGATCGTAAGACAAGTCGTAAGACCAAATCGTAAGACCAGATCGTAAGACCAGATCGTAAACCAGATCGTAAGACCAGATCGTAGGACCAGGTCGTAAGATCAGGTTGTAAGATCAGGTCGTAAGACCAGATCGTAAGACCAGATCGTAAGACCAGATCGTAAACCAGATCGTAAGACCAAGTCGTAGGCCCAAATCGTAAGACCAGATCGTAAGACCAGATCGTAAGACTATGTCGTAAGACCAGGTCGTAAGACCAGATCGTAAAACCAGATCGTAAGACCAGATCGTAAGACCAGATCGTAAGACCAGATCGTAAACCAGATCGTAAGACCATGTCGTAAGACCATGTCGTAAGACCAGATCGTAAGACCAGATCGTAAACCAGATCGTAAGACCAGGTCGTAAGACCAGTTCGTAAGACTTGGTCGTAAGACCAGATCGTAAGACCAGATCGTAAGACCAGATCGTAAAACCAGATCGTAAGACCAGATCGTAAGACCAGATCGTAAGACCAGGTCGTAAGACCATGTCGTAAGACCAGATCGTAAGACCAGATCTTAAGACCAGATCGTAAGACCAGATCGTAAACCAGATCGTAAGACCATGTCGTAAGACCAGATCGTAAGACCAGATCGTAAGACCAGATCGTAAGACCAGATCGTAAACCAGATCGTAAGACCATGTCGTAAGACCAGGTCGTAAGACCATGTCGTAAGACCAGATCGTAAGACCAGATCGTAAGACCAGATCGTAAGACCAGATCGTAAACCAGATCGTAAGACCATGTCGTAAGACCAGGTCGTAAGACCAAATCGTAAGACCAGATCGTAAACCAGATCGTAAGACCAGATCGTAAGACCAGATCGTAAGACCACGTCGTAAGACCACGTCGTAAGACCACGTCGTAAGACCACGTCGTAAGACCACGTCGTAAGACCACGTCGTAAGACCACGACGTAAGACCACGTCGTAAGACCACGTCGTAAGACCAGGTTGTAAGACCAGGTCGTAAGACCAGATCGTAAGACTAGGTTGTAAGACCAGGTCGTAAGACCAGATCGTAAGACCAGGTCGTAAGACAAGGTCGTAAGAACAGGTCGTAAGAGCTGGTCGTAAGACCAGGTCGTAAGACAAGGTCGTAAGACCAGGTCGTAAGATCAGGTTGTAAGTGCAGGTCGTAAGACCAGGTCGTAAGACCAGGTCGTAAGACCAAATCGTAAGACCAGATCGTAAGACCAGATCGTAAGACAAGGTCGTAAGACCAGGTCGTAAAACCAGATCGTAAGACCACACCGTAAGACCAGACCGTAAACCGGATCGTAAGACCAGGTCGTAAGACCAGATCGTAAGACCAGATCCTAAACCAGATCGTAAGACCAGATCGTAAGACCAGATCGTAAGACCAGGTCGTAAGACCAGTTCGTAAGACCAGGTCGTAAGACCAGATCGTAAGACCAGGTCGTAAGACCAGATCGTAAGACCAGATCGTAAACCAGATCGTAAGACCAGGTCGTAAGACCAGGTCGTAAGACCAGATCGTAAGACCAGATCGTAAACCAGATCGTAAGACCATGTCGTAAGACCAGATCGTAAGACCAGATCGTAAGACCAGATCGTAAGACCAGATCATAAACCAGATCGTAAGACCATGTCGTAAGACCAGGTCGTAAGACCATGTCGTAAGACCAGATCGTAAGACCAGATCGTAAGACCAGATCGTAAGACCAGATCGTAAACCAGATCGTAAGACCATGTCGTAAGACCAGGTCGTAAGACCAAATCGTAAGACCAGATCGTAAACCAGATCGTAAGACCAGATCGTAAGACCAGATCGTAAACCATATCGTAAGACCAGATGGTAGGACCAGGTCGTAAGATAAGGTTGTAAGATCAGGTCGTAAGACCAGATCGTAAGACAGGATCGTAAGAACAGATCGTAAGTCCAGGTCGTAAGACCAGATCGTAAGACCAGATCGTAAACCAGATCGTAAGACCATGTCGTAAGACCAGATCGTAAGACCAGATCGTAAACCAGATCGTAAGACCAGGTCGTAAGACCAAATCGTAAGACCAGATCGTAAGACCAGATCGTAGGACTAGGTCGTAAGACCAGGTCGTAAAACCAGATCGTAAAAACAGATCGTAAGACCAGATCGTAAGACCAGATCGTAAACCAGATCGTAAGACCAGATCGTAGGACCAGGTCGTAAGATCAGGTTGTAAGATCAGGTCGTAAGACCAGATCGTAAGACCAGATCGTAAGACCAGATCGTAAACCAGATCGTAAGACCAAGTCGGAGGACCAAATCGTAAGACCAGATCGTAAGACCAGATTGTAAGACTAGGTCGTAAGACCAGGTCGTAAAACCAGATCGTAAGACCAGATCGTAAAACCAGGTCGTAAGACCAGGTCGTAAGACCATGTCGTAAGACCAGGTCGTAAGATCAGGTAGTAACACCAGGTGGTAAGACTAGGTCGTAAGACTAGGTCGTAAGACTAGGTCGTAAGACCAGGTCGTAAGACCAGATCGTAAGACCAGGTCGTAAGATCAGGTAGTTAGACCAGATCGAAAGACTAGGTCGTAAGACCAGGTCGTAAGACCAAATCGTAAGACCAGATCGTAAGACCAGGTCGTAAGACCAGATCGTAAGACCAGATCGTAAGACCAGGTCATAAGACCTAATCGTAAGACCAGATCGTAAGACCAGGTCGTAAGACCATATCGTAATACCAGATCGTAAGACCAGATCGTAAACCAGACCGTAAGACCAAGTCGTAGGACCAAATCGTAAAACCAGATCGTAAGACCAGATCGTAACACTAGGTCGTAAGACCAGGTCGTAAGACCAGGTCGTAAAACCAGATCGTAAGACCGGATCGTAAGACCAGATCGAAACCAGATCGGAAGACCAGGTCGTAAGACCAGATCGTAAGACCAGGTCGTAAGTCCAGGTCGTAAGACCAGGTTGTAAGTTAAGGTCGTAAGACCAGATTGTAAGACCAGATCGGAAGACCAGGTCGTAAGATCAGGTCGTAAGACCATGTCGTAAGTTCAAGTCGTAAGATCAGGTAGTAAGACCAGGTCGTAAGACTAGGTCGTAAGACCAGTTCGTAAAACCAGATCGTAAGACCAGGTCGTAAGACTTGGTCGTAAGACCAGATCGTAAGACCAGATCCTAAGACCAGATCCTAAGACCAGATAATAAACCAGATGGTAAGACCAGGTCGTTTGAATAGGTCGTAAGACCAGAACGTAAAACCAGATCGTAAGACCAGATCGTAAGACCAGGTCGTAAGACCAGATCTTTAGACCAGGTCGTAAGACCAGATCGTAAGACCAAGTCGTTAGACCAGGTCGTTAGACCAGGTCGTAAGACCAGGTCGTAAGACCAGTTCGTAAGACCATGTCGTAAGACCAGGTCGAAAGACAAGGTCGTAAGACCAGAGCGTAAGACCAGATCGTAAGACCAGGTCGTAAGACCAGATCGCCTTCGCGCGGCAGTCACCTTGCCGTGGTGCGGAGGCTTAAGTTTCAAAGATTCATCTGACCTGTTGGTTTGGGATTACCCAATCCGTCAGCGATTTTGAGGAGTTACGAACTAAGTACTGCCCCCCCTAATCCAGGGTGTTACGTGCACCGTGCCTATTGGATGGTTTGCAGCCAGGGGGTATACCGGCTGTATTCTAACGGTACCTCTTCGACACCAGGTCGAATCGAAGAGTAACCAAGACCTTACCATATCATGCGGAGCTCTGATATGGCGGACCAACCCTTCTCTAGCTACTCGTGGGAACAAAATATAAAAAATGCCAAAACAAAACAAAGAAAAAAACAACAAAAACCACAAAAAATTTAACATTCTGCGGGATGTCACCGCGAATGAGTATGCGAATCATATGGAGAATATCCTCCGTGGAAATGATTCGAGACCGGGGATTAGTTTTTACCTGAAGAGCAAGTCTCTTGGTAAACAACAGAACCGGGCAGTTCAGGGGGGATCGTCAGCTAATAGTCAGGGGAGAATAACACCCAGACGAGCAGAAGACGAAACTCCAAGCACATCAAGAGCTGGTACTGAGAGCAGACCTCGTGTGCCAGTAAAGGATGATGCCAAAGCCTTAGAAGGCACCAGAGTTGGGAAAACACCAACACAAGTTGCCTCCACATCCGTGAACATTCCGCTACATGAAAAAACAAAGAGCACTGGTCCACTTCCGCAACTTGGGATGCCAGGAGGTCGGGATGACCCACTCAGAAAAGGTTTAAGTGGAGCGGGCTCGAGATGGTACCTCCGGTTCCTGGCTCAGGGGATGTCCCCGCAGGAAGCCCGGAAAAAGGTAGATGAGAGGAAGACAGATCCTAACAAAGGACCTGCACGAAGCCTGGATCAGGGTAAGAGGAAAAACCACCATTTAACTCCTCCCCAAAGGCAAATTGCCAAAAAACCCAGGACGTCGGCCACAAATACAGCGGGACCAAGCACCGCAAACAAAGTAGCTGGCGAGCAACAGCTCTCGTACGCAAATACGGCCAAGAGTGTTAGAATTGCGGTTCTGCCTAGCAAATACCCTCAGGTTACCCTCAGCGCTGACGAACTATCGGCGCTGAAGGAGGCCATTATTGAGGAGGTGTCTCTTGGGTGGAGGCACAAACTAAAATTCAATGGCCTGCACTTTAGAGCGGAGCTTCTGTTAGTCGATTGTGCTGGGCAAGAGACAGCAGAGTGGCTCAAGGAGAAAGCGTCCAAACTGAGCACTTGGAAGGGCAGTGAATTAATGGCGCGCATGGGTGATGACATCCCCAAAATGCACAACATCACGCTATTCTTGCCAAGAAGCATGGGGCAAGCTGACAAGAAGTCACTGTCGCTCATCCAAGCCCAAAATGATGGACTGATGGTGCATGCCTGGAAGATCCTTACTAGCAAGGCTGAAGGCAAAGGACAGCTGCTGGTGATCGGCATCGACGATCAGTCCGCAGAGGCCATAATGAAAGCAGATCACCAGCTTCATTACAAGTTCGGTAAAATCACCGTCACCGGTCTCCGAAAGCTTACGGCTCCCAACTTCTTTGAGCCTAGCGAAGAAGCAAAAAGCTCGGGAGCACCAACTGTACAAAATATGGAGATAGCAGGCCTAAGAACTGCAGAAATCACCCATCCTACCAACGTTCCTATCCTCCCCACGCCCAACATTCCCATCACCCTTAAACCTTCCACTTCCACATTAACAACCACCCAACCCATCCAACCCACCCAAAACACTGAACCTCCCAAAACTCCCAAGCCCACTCCAACCTCTGAAACTCCCAAACCTAGTACCAACCCCCACCCCAAAATAGCAGTTTTTTCAAGCCAGGTACATCAACTGGCAATAGATGAATCTAGCCAAATGAGCGAAGAGATGGAGGGCATTGACCTCTCTCCTAGCCCATCATGCTTAGATGAGGTGCTTCCCACAAATGAAGAGGAAGATAGTCTGCTTGCAGATGAGGGGGCACTAGCCCCCATCTGTTAAACAGACCAATGACTGGACGCGGGATCACCACCAGACTGGCCCAGGTTAACATCCACCACGCTAAGGCAGCATCAGCTGTCATAACAAGAAAATTCACTGCTGATGACCTGGGGCTGGTTCTGATCCAAGAACCCTGGATTTACGGGGGCCAAGTTAGAGGCCTTACATGTAAGAACTCTAAAGTAATATGGGATACGAGAAGTGACTCGCCCCGAGCATGCATAAAAATAAGAAATAATATAAATTTTATATGTCTTTCAGAATTTATGACGCGGGACCTGGTGCCTATACAGGCCCAAATGGACATCGAGGGCAACCTCCGCACGATGGTTGTAGCAGCAGCATACTTCGCCGGTGATGATGCCAATATTCCACCAACCGAAGTAAAGATGCTAGTGGACTACTGCAACAGCAAAGGACTACCGTTGTTGGTTGGATGCGATGCAAACGCCCACCATACAACATGGGGTAGCACCGATATCAATCAAAGGGGTGAGTACCTTTTAGACTTTATTATCGAGAAAAATCTAGATATATATAACGTAGGGAATACACCTACCTTTGTAACTAGAGTAAGAAAAGAAGTTTTGGACTTAACGTTTGGAACCCAGAACCTAAGTCGCTTGATTAGGGATTGGAGAGTATCCAACGAACCGTCTATGTCTGACCATAGAATTATAGTGTTTACCTTAGATAACCTGCTCACAGAGAATACTTCTGGCAGGAATCCTAAGAAAACAAACTGGAGCCTTTACAAAAACGTTCTTAAGACAAACCTCGAACGATTAGGTGTAGTAGAAACGACAAATAGTAACCTTGAGCTAGAACACTTAGTAAATGAGTTTAGTGGGGCAATTAATGAGGCCTATGAACTCAGTTGTCCCCTCAAATCCATTAGAAGGCAGAAAGATGCTCCGTGGTGGAACAATAATCTGTCAAAACTAAGATCCAAGGTAAGAAGACTTTTCAATAAAGCAAAGAGTACTGGAGAGTGGAATAATTACTCTGCAGAGTTGACCAAATATAACGGGGAAATTAGAAGGGCAAAAAGGAATAGTTTTATGATATTCTGTGAGGGGGTTTCTTCCTCCCCTGCAGCGGCTAGACTACACAAAGCTCTAGCAAAAGAAAATACGTTGACTTCGCTGGCACTTCGCTACCCCGATGGTAGCTTCACTGAAAATGAGGAGCAAAGGTCTACCCTATTGCTAAACACTCATTTTCCAGGAAGTTTACCAACGGTAGGAAATGTGATAGAGAGAATACCTCTCAGGCCAAACCGGGAAGACTGGCAGATAGCTTCGACTATTTGCACAGGCAATAGGATTGAATGGGCGATAAGTACTTTTCAACCTTTTAAATCACCGGGTGTAGATGGCATCTTCCCAGCCCTTCTACAAAAAGGGAAAGAGGAATTAATGCCCTATATTATTAGATTGCTTCAAAGTAGTATAGCACTTGGGTACATACCAAGTCTATGGAGAAGAGCAAAGGTAATCTTTATTCCCAAAGCGGGAAAAAAAGATACAACTCATCCAAAGTCATTCAGGCCAATTAGCTTAACATCTTTTTTATTGAAAACTTTGGAAAAGGTAGTTGATAACTTCATTAGATCAGAAGTTTTAGTAAGCAGGCCTCTAAATCATCGCCAGCATGCTTACAGAGCGGGAAGATCTACAGAAACCGCTCTTTATGAACTCACAAACACTGTACAGTTAGCTTTAGATTCAAAAGAAACTGCCATATGTGCTTTCCTTGATATTGAAGGAGCCTTTGATAACACCTCTCACGAAGCTGTTGACAAATCTCTTGGAAGAAAGGGAGTACCCATCACTATAATCAGATGGATAGGTAAAATGCTAAGTACAAGAACGGCGGAATCACACGCAGGACAAAGTGTCCAGAAAGTCATCACAACAAGAGGTTGTCCTCAGGGAGGGGTATTATCACCCTTACTGTGGAGTCTAGTAGTGGATGAATTACTAGAAAGTCTTTCTTCGCAAGGAATACGCTGCATCGGCTTTGCTGATGACATTGTCATAACAGCCTTGGGAAAGTTCGAAGAAACTCTTTGTGACATAATACAAAAAGGACTGACTATAACTAGGAAATGGTGTATTTTAGTGGGTTTAAAAATCAACCCTACGAAGACGACAATAGTACCATTTACCAAGAAAAGACTTCTACCACGCATGAAACCTATCCGGTTGGCTGGAGAAGTAATCGACACCCAAAAGGAGGTCAAATATCTAGGCATTACACTAGATAGTAAGCTCCTCTGGAATAAACATGTCGAAATAACTGTCGGGAAAGCCACAAAAGCCCTTATGATATGCAAAAGACTTGCAGGTAAATCATGGGGTTGCAAACCAAACATAATTAGATGGATGTACACCATGATGGTAAGACCCATCATTACCTATGGGGCGGTTGCGTGGCATAAAAGAACCGAATTAACAACAACTAGGAAATCACTAGAGAAAGTGCAAAGGCTTGCATGCTTATGCATAACCGGAGCAATGCGAACGTGCCCTACAGCAGCAATGGAAAATATCCTGCATCTAAGTCCACTACACGTGGTCATAGAAAGTGCTGCTAAGGGAGCCATCATGAGATTTGCAAAGGAGGGTACTGGGACAACTAAGATCATTGGGTTTAGAGAAATGAGCACCATCATCAAGTCCACAGTAACAAACCTTCTTGACATTCCTCGAGACGGCATGAAAAAAGAATGGATAGGTGAAACGGAGAACTACAGTCTTAAAGCAAACACCATCAAGTGGTATACAGATGGATCGAGAACTTCTGAAGGGACTGGGGCAGGGGTTTTTGGGCCTAGAACCAAAATCTCTCTACCGATGGGACAGTCTACAAGCATATTCCAGGCAGAAGTAAACGCTATAGGAAAATGTGCAGAACGTAACCTCAAAAGAAACTACAAAAACCAAAACATTGCTATCATGTCAGACAGCCAAGCCGCACTAAAGGCTTTAACTTCATACGGCATTACATCGAAACTGGTATGGGAGTGCGTGAACAGGCTAAATGAACTGGGCAAGAAAAACAAGGTCACTCTCTATTGGGTACCAGGCCACGTTGGTGTCCAAGGCAATGAAGAGGCTGACACCCTAGCAAAAATAGGAGCAACGACACCCCTAACGGGGCCAGAGCCCTATTGTGGTATAGGGGAGAATATGATTAAAAACAAAATCAAATCAGAAGAGGAGGCAAATAGATCAAAAATCTGGAAAGAACTCCCCAAACTGAGGCAGGCTAAACTCTTACTCGGGAACTATAACCGAGAGCGTTTCCTATCCTGCATCAGCTTAAGTAGGAATAACCTTAGAAGAATAACGAGTCTCCTCACAGGCCACTGCAAGCTGAGAAGACACCTCAATATCCTTGGCCTAGTGAGCAGTGCATCTTGCAGATTCTGCAACGCTCATGAGGAGACACCGGACCACATAATAGGTAAATGTGATGCTCTAGTGCATCAAAGACAAAGTTATCTGGGCAGTCACCATATAGATGAGAGCAAAATACAATCTCTAAAAATACTCCAAATTCTCAAATTCCTCAAAGGAACGAATTTGGAGGACGAACGTATGAGTAACCTCAACCAGTTCATAATGGGGGGACAATAGATCCTAAGGTCGCAGTGCAATACCCACCCCTATTCATTCATTCAAGACCAGATCGTAAGACCAGATCGTAAGACCAGATCGTAAGACCAGATCGTAAGATCAGGTCGTAAGACCAGATCGTAAGACCAGATTGTAAGACCACATCTTAAGACTAGGTCGTAAGACCACGTCGTAAGACCAGACCGTAAGACCAGATCGGAAACCAGATCGTAAGACTAGATCGTAAGACCAGGTCGTAAGACCAGATCGTAAGACCAGATCGTAAGACCAGGTCTTAAGACTAGGTCGTAAGACCAGGTCGTAGAACCAGATCGTAAGACCAGGTCCTAAGACAGGTCGTAAGACCAGGTCGTAAGAATAGTTCGTAAGACCAGGTCGTAAGACCGGGTCGAAAGACCGGGTCGAAAGACAAGGTCGTAAGACCAGAGCGTAAGACCAGATCGTAAGACCAGGTCGTAAGACCAGATCGTAAGACCAGATCGTAAGACCAGATCGTAAACCAGATCGTAAGACCAGGTCGTAAGACCAGATGGTAAGATCAGGTCGTAAGACAAGGCCGTAAGACCAGGTCGTAAAACCTGGACCAGGTCGTAAGACCAGAGGTCGTTAGACCAGGTCGTAAGACAAGGTCGTAAGAACAGGTCGCAAGACTAGTTCGTAAGACCAGGTCGTAAGACCAGATCGTAAGACCAGGTCGTAAACCAGATCGTAAGACTAGGTCGTAAGACTAGGTCGTAAGACCAGGTCGTAAGACTAGGTCGTAAGACCAGGTCGTAAGACCACATCGTAAGACCAGATCGTAAGACCAGGTCTTTAGACTAGGTCGTAAGACCAGGTCGTAGAACCAGATCGTAAGACCAGGTGGTAAGACCAAATCGTAAGACCATATCGTAAAACCAGATCGTAAGACTAGGTTGTAAAACCAGATCGTAAGACCAGATCGTAAGACCAGGTTGTAAGACCAGGTCGTAAGACCAGATCGTAAACCAGATCGTAAGACCAGGTGGTAAGACCAAATCGTAAGACCATATCGTAAAACCAGATCGTAAGACTAGGTTGTAAAACCAGATCGTAAGACCAGGTCGGAAGACCAGGTCGGTAGACCAGGTCGTAAGCCCAGATCGTAAAACCAGATCGTAAACCAGATCGTAAGACCAGGTGGTAAGACCAAATCGTAAGACCATATCGTAAAACCAGATCGTAAGACTAGGTTGTAAAACCAGATCGTAAGACCAGATCGTAAGACCAGGTTGTAAGACCAGGTCGTAAGCCCAAATCGTAAGACCAGATCGTAAGACCAGATTGTAAGACTAGGTCGTAAGACCAAATCGTAAGACCAGATCGTAAGACCAGATCGTAAGACCAGGTCGGAAGACCAGATCGTAAGACCAGATCGTAAGACCAGGTCGTAAGACCAGGTTTTAAGACCAGTTCGTAAGCCCAGTTCGTAAAACCAGATCGTAGGACCAGATCGTAAGACTAGGTCGTAAGACCAGGCCGTAAAACCAGTTCGTAAGACCAGATCGTAAGACCAGATCGTAAACCGGATCGTAAGACCAGGTCGTAAGACCAGACCGTAAGACCAGATCGGAAACCAGATCGTAAGACTAGATCGTAAGATCAGGTCGGATCAGGTCGTAAGACCAGATCGTAAGACCAGATCGTAAGACCGGGTCTTTAGACTAGGTCGTAAGACCAGGTCGTAGAACCAGATCGTAAGACCAGGTCGTAAGACAGGTCGTAAGACCAGGTCGTAAGACTATGTCGTAAGACCAAATCGTAAGACCAGATCGTAAGACCAGATCGTAAGACCAGGTCGTAAGACCAAATCGTAAGACCAGACCGTAAGACCAGATCGTAAGACCAGGTCGTAAGACCAGATCGTAAGACCAGATCCTAAGACCAGATCATAAACCAGATGGTAAGACCCGGTCGTTTGAATAGGTCGTAAGACCAGAACGCAAAACCAGATCGTAAGACCAGATCGTAAGACCAGGTCGTAAGACCAGATCGTTAGACCAGGTCGTAAGACCAGATCGTAAGACCAGGTCGTTAGAGCAGGTCGTAAGACCAGGTCGTAAGACCAGTTCGTAAGACCAGGTCGTAAGACCAGGTCGAAAGAAAAGGTCGTAAGACCAGATCGTAAGACCAGATCGTAAGACCAAGTCGTAGGACCAAATCGTAAGACCAGATCGTAAGACCAGATCGTAAGACTAGGTCGTAAGACTAGGTCGTAAAACCAGATCGTAAGACCAGACCGTAAGACCAGATCGAAAAGCAGATCGCAAGACCAGGTCGTAAGACCAGATCGTAAGACCAGGTCGTAATTCCAGGTCGTAAGACCAGGTCATAAGACCAGGTTGTAAGATTAGGTCGTAAGACCAGATTGTAAGACCAGATCGTAAGACCAGGTCGTAAGACCAGGTCGTAAGATCAGGTCGTAAGACCATGTCGTAAGACCAGGTCGTAAGATCAGGTAGTAAGACCAGGTCGTAAGACCAGGTCGTAAGACTTGGTCGTAAGACCAGATCGTAAGACCAGATCCTAAGACCAGATCATAAACCAGATGGTAAGACCAGGTCATTTGAATAGGTCGTAAGACCAGAACGTAAAACCAGATCGTAAGCCCAGATCGTAAGACCAGGTCGTAAGACCAGATCGTAAGACTAGGTCGTAAGACCAGATCATTAGACCAGGTCGTTAGACCAGGTCGTAAGACCAGGTCGTAAGACCAGTTCGTAATACCAGGTGGTAAGACCAGGTCGAAAGAAAAGGTCGTAAGACCAGATCGTAAGACCAGATCGTAAGACCAGGTCGTAAGACCAGATCGTAAGACCAGATTGTAAACCAGATCGTTAGACCAGGTCGTAAACCAGATCGTAAGACTAGGTCGTAAGACTAGGTCGTAAGACTAGGTCGTAAGACCATATCGTAAGACCAGATCGTAAGACCAGATCGTAAGACCAGGTCGTAAGACCAGATCGTAAGACCAGGTCGTTAGACCAGGTCGTAAGACCAGATCGTAAGACCAGATCGTTAGACCAGATCGTAAGACCAGATCGTAAGACTAGGTCGTAAGACCAGGTCGTACAACCAGATCGTAAGACCAGATCGTTAGACCAGATCGTAAGACTAGGTCGTAAGACCAGGTCGTACAACCAGGTCGTAAGACCAGATCGTAAGACCAGATCGTAAGACCAGATTGTAAGACAAGGTCGTAAGACCAGGTCGTACAACCAGATCGTAAGACCAGATCGTTAGACCAGATCGTAAGACCAGATCGCAAGACCAGATCGTAAGACCAGGTCGTAAGACCAGATCGTAAGACCAGATCGTAAGACTATGTTGCAAGACCAGGTCGTAAGATCAGGCCGTAAAATCAGGTCGTTAGACCAGGTCGTAAGACCTGGATAAGGTCGTAAGACCAGGTCGTAAGACCAGGGCGTAAGATAAGGTCGTAAGACCAGGTCGAAAGACCAGGTCGTAAGACCAGGTCGTAAGACCAGATCGTAATACCAGATCGTAAGACCAGATCGTAAACCAGATCGTAAGACCAGGTCGTAAGACCAGATCGTAAGACTAGGTAGTAAGACCAGGTCGTAAACCAGATCGTAAGGCCAGGTCGTAAGACCAGATCGTAATACCAGATCGTAATACCAGAACGTAAGACCAGATCGTAAACCAGATCATAAGACCAGGTCGTAAGACCAAATCGTAAGACCAGATCGTAAGACCAGATCGTAAGACTAGGTCGTAAGACCAGGTCGTAAAACAAGATCGTAAGACCAGATCGTAAGACCAGATCGTAATACCAGATCGTAAGACAAGATGGTAAGACCAGATCGTAAACCAGACCGTAAGACCAGATCGTAAGACCAGATCGTAAGACTAGGTCGTAAGACCAGATCGTAAGACCAGATCGTGAGACTAGGTCGTAAGACCAGGTCGTAAAACCAGGTCGTAAGACCAGATCGTAAGACCAGATCGTAAACCAGATCGTAAGACCAAGTCGTAAGTCCAGGTCGTAAGACCAGGTCGTAAGACCAGGTCGTAAGACCAGGTCGTAAGACCAGGTAATAGAACCAGGCCGTAAGACCAGATCGTAAGACCAGATCGTAACACCATGTCGTAAGACCAGTTCGTAAGATCAGGTCGTAAGACCATGTCGTAAGATCAGGTCGTAAGACCATGTCGTAAGATCAGGTCGTAAGACCATGTCGTAAGACCAGGTCGTAAGACTTGGTCGTAAGACCAGATCGTAAGACCAGATCCTAAGACCAGATCGTAAACCAGATGGTAAGACCAGGTCGTTTGAATAGGTCGTAAGACCAGATCGTAAGACCAGATCGTAAGACCAGGTCGTAAGACCAGATCGTAAGACCAGATCGTAAGACCAGGTCGTAAGACCAGGTCGTAAGACCAGATCGTAAGACCAGATCGTAAGACCAGATCGTAAACCAGATGGTAAGACCAGGTCATTTGAATAGGTCGTAAAACCAGAACGTAAAACTAGATCGTAAGACCAGATCGTAAGACCACGTCGTAAGACCAGATCGTAAGACCAGATCGTAAGACTATGTCGTAAGACCAGGTCGTAAGACCAGATCGTAAGACCAGATCGTAAGACCAGGTCGTAAGACCAGGTCGTAAGACCAGATCGTAAGACCAGATCGTAAGACCAGGTCGTAAGACCAGGTCGTAAGACCAGGTCGTAAGACCAGGTCGTAAGACCAGGTCGTAAGACCAGGTCGTAAGACCAGGTCGTAAGACCAGGTCGTAAGACCAGATCGTAAGACCAGATCGTAAACCAGATGGTAAGACCAGGTCGTTTGAATAGGTCGTAAGACCAGAACGTAAAACCAGATCGTAAGACCAGATCGTAAGACCAGGTCGTAAGACCAGATCGTAAGACTAGATCGTAAGACTAGGTCGTAAGACCAGGTCGTAAGACCAGATCGTAAGACCAGATCGTAAGACCAGGTCGTAAGACCAGATCGTAAGACCAGATCGTAAGACTAGGTCGTAAGACCAGGTCGTAAGACCAGATCGTAAGACCAGATCGTAAGACCAGGTCGTAAGACCAGATCGTAAGACCAGATTGTAAACCAGATCGTAAGACCAGGTCGTAAACCAGATCGTAAGACTAGGTCGTAAGATTAGGTCGTAAGACTAGGTCGTAAGACCAGATCGTTAGACCAGATCGTTAGACCAGATCGCAAGACCAGATCGTAAGACAAGGTCGTAAGACCAGATCGTTAGACCAGATCGTAAGACCAGATCGTAAGACCAGATCGTAAGACTAGGTCGTAAGACCAGGTCGTACAACCAGATCGTAAGACCAGATCGTTAGACCAGATCGTAAGACCAGATCGTAAGACCAGATCGTTAGACCAGATCGTAAGACTAGGTCGTAAGACCAGGTCGTACAACCAGGTCGTAAGACCAGATCGTAAGACCAGATCGTAAGACCAGATCGTAAGACCAGATTGTAAGACAAGGTCGTAAGACCAGGTCGTACAACCAGATCGTAAGACCAGATCGTTAGACCAGATCGTAAGACCAGATCGCAAGACCAGATCGTAAGACCAGGTCGTAAGACCAGATCGTAAGACCAGATCGTAAGACTATGTTGCAAGACCAGGTCGTAAGATCAGGTCGTAAAATCAGGTCGTTAGACCAGGTCGTAAGACCTGGATAAGGTCGTAAGACCAGGTCGTAAGACCAGGGCGTAAGATAAGGTCGTAAGACCAGGTCGAAAGACCAGGTCGTAAGACCAGGTCGTAAGACCAGATCGTAATACCAGATCGTAAGACCAGATCGTAAACCAGATCGTAAGACCAGGTCGTAAGACCAGATCGTAAGACTAGGTAGTAAGACCAGGTCGTAAACCAGATCGTAAGGCCAGGTCGTAAGACCAGATCGTAATACCAGATCGTAATACCAGAACGTAAGACCAGATCGTAAACCAGATCATAAGACCAGGTCGTAAGACCAAATCGTAAGACCAGATCGTAAGACCAGATCGTAAGACTAGGTCGTAAGACCAGGTCGTAAAACAAGATCGTAAGACCAGATCGTAAGACCAGATCGTAATACCAGATCGTAAGACAAGATGGTAAGACCAGATCGTAAACCAGACCGTAAGACCAGATCGTAAGACCAGATCGTAAGACTAGGTCGTAAGACCAGATCGTAAGACCAGATCGTGAGACTAGGTCGTAAGACCAGGTCGTAAAACCAGGTCGTAAGACCAGATCGTAAGACCAGATCGTAAACCAGATCGTAAGACCAAGTCGTAAGTCCAGGTCGTAAGACCAGGTCGTAAGACCAGGTCGTAAGACCAGGTCGTAAGACCAGGTCGTAAGACCAGGTCGTAAGACCAGGTCGTAAGACCAGGTAATAGAACCAGGCCGTAAGACCAGATCGTAAGACCAGATCGTAACACCATGTCGTAAGACCAGTTCGTAAGATCAGGTCGTAAGACCATGTCGTAAGATCAGGTCGTAAGACCATGTCGTAAGATCAGGTCGTAAGACCATGTCGTAAGACCAGGTCGTAAGACTTGGTCGTAAGACCAGATCGTAAGACCAGATCCTAAGACCAGATCGTAAACCAGATGGTAAGACCAGGTCGTTTGAATAGGTCGTAAGACCAGATCGTAAGACCAGATCGTAAGACCAGGTCGTAAGACCAGATCGTAAGACCAGATCGTAAGACCAGGTCGTAAGACCAGATCGTAAGACCAGATCGTAAGACCAGATCGTAAACCAGATGGTAAGACCAGGTCATTTGAATAGGTCGTAAAACCAGAACGTAAAACTAGATCGTAAGACCAGATCGTAAGACCACGTCGTAAGACCAGATCGTAAGACCAGATCGTAAGACTAGGTCGTAAGACCAGGTCGTAAGACCAGATCGTAAGACCAGATCGTAAGACCAGGTCGTAAGACCAGATCGTAAGACCAGATCGTAATACCAGAACGTAAGACCAGATCGTAAACCAGATCATAAGACCAGGTCGTAAGACCAGATCGTAAGACCAGATCGTAAACCAGATGGTAAGACCAGGTCGTTTGAATAGGTCGTAAGACCAGAACGTAAAACCAGATCGTAAGACCAGATCGTAAGACCAGGTCGTAAGACCAGATCGTAAGACTAGATCGTAAGACTAGGTCGTAAGACCAGATCGTAAGACCAGATCGTAAGACCAGGTCGTAAGACCAGATCGTAAGACCAGATCGTAAGACTAGGTCGTAAGACCAGGTCGTAAGACGAGATCGTAAGACCAGATCGTAAGACCAGGTCGTAAGACCAGATCGTAAGACCAGATCGTTAGACAAGGTCGTAAGACCAGATCGTAAGACTAGATCGTAAACCAGATGGTAAGACCAGGTCGTTTGAATAGGTCGTTAGACCAGAACGTAAAACCAGATCGTAAGACCAGGTCGTAAGACCAGGTCGTAAGACCAGATCGTAAGACCAGATCGTAAACCAGATGGTAAGACCAGGTCGTTTGAATAGGTCGTAAGACCAGAACGTAAAACCAGATCGTAAGACCAGATCGTAAGACCAGGTCGTAAGACCAGATCGTAAGACCAGGTCGCAAGACCAGATCGTAAGACTAGGTCGTTAGACCAGGTCGTAAGACCAGGTCGTAAGACCAGGTCGTAAGACCAGTTCGTAATTTCAGGTCGTAAGACCAGGTCGAAAGAAAAGGTCGTAAGACCAGATCGTAAACCAGATCGTAAGACCAGGTCGTAAGACCAGATCGTAAGACCAGATCGTAAGACCAGGTCGTAAGACCAGATCGTAAGACCAGATCGTAAGACTAGGTCGTAAGACCAGGTCGTAAAACCAGATCGTAAGAACAGGTCGTAAGACCAGATCGTAATATCAGATCGTAAGACTTTGTCGTAAGACCAAATCGTAAGACCAGATCGTAAGACCAGATCGTAAGACCAGATCGTAAGACTAGGTCGTAAGACCAGGTCGTAAGACCAGATCGTAAGACCAGATTGGAAGACCAGATCGTAAAACCAGATTGTAAGACCAGATCGTAAGACCAGATCGTAAGACCAGGTCGTAAGACCAGGTCGTAAGACCAGGTCGTAAGACCAGGTCGTAAGACCAGGTCGAAAGACCAGGTCGTAAGACCAGATCGTAAAACCAGGTCGTAAGACCAGGTCGTAAGAACAAGTCGTAAGACCAGGTCGTAAGACCACATCGTAAGACCAGGTCGTTAGACCAGGTCGTAAGACCAGGTCGTAAGACCAGGTCGTAAGACCAGGTCGTAAGACCAGGTCGTAATACCATATCGTAAGACCAGAGCGTAAGACCAGATCGTAAGACCAGGTCGTAAGACCAGATCGTAAGACCAGATCGTAAGACCAGGTCGTAAGACCAGATCGTAAGACCAGATCCTAAGACCAGATCGTAAACCAGATGGTAAGACTAGGTCGTTTGAATAGGTCGTAAGACCAGAACTTAAAACCAAATCGTAAGACCAGATAGTAAGAACAGGTCGTATGACCAGGTCGTAAGACCAGTTCGTAAGACCAAGTCGTAAGACCAGAAAAAAGACTAGGTCGTAAGACCAGATCGTAAGACCAGATCGTAAAACCAGGTCGTAAGACCAGATCGTAAGACCAGATTGTAAGACCTGGTCGTAAGATCAGGTTGTAAGTGCAGGTCGTAAGACCAGGTCGTAAGGCCAGGTCTTAAGACCAAATCGTAAGACCAGGTCGTAAGATCAGGTTGTAAGTGCAGGTCGTAAGACCAGGTCGTAAGGCCAGGTCGTAAGACCAAATCGTAAGACCAGATCGTAAGACCAGATCGTAAGATTAGGTCGTAAGACCAGGTCGTAAAACCAGATCGTAAGACCAGATCGTAAGATTAGGTCGTAAGACCAGGTCGTAAAACCAGATCGTAAGACCACATCGTAAGACCAGACCGTAAACCGGATCGTAAGACCAGGTCGTAAGACCAGATCGTAAGACCAGATCCTAAACCAGATCGTAAGACCAGATCGTAAGACCAGATCGTAAGACCAGGTCGTAAGACCAGTTCGTAAGACCAGGTCGTAAGACCAGATCGTAAGACCAGGTCGTAAGACCAGATCGTAAGACCAGATCGTAAACCAGATCGTAAGACCAGGTCGTAAGATCAGATCGTAAGACCAGATCGTAAACCAGATCGTAAGACCAGGTCGTAAGACCAAATCGTAAGACCAGATCGTAAGACCAGATCGAAAGACTAGGTCGTAAGTCCAGGTCGTAAAACCAGATCGTAAAAACAGATCGTAAGACCAGCTCGTAAGACCAGATCGTAAACCAGATCGTAAGACCAGATCGTAGGACCAGGTCGTAAGATAAGGTTGTAAGATCAGGTCGTAAGACCAGATCGTAAGACCAGATCGTAAGAACAGATCGTAAGACCAGGTCGTAAGACCAGATCGTAAGACCAGATCGTAAACCAGATCGTAAGACCATGTCGTAAGACCAGATCGTAAGACCAGATCGTAAACCAGATCGTATAACCAGGTCGTAAGACCAAATCGTAAGACCAGATCGTAAGACCAGATCGTAAGACTAGGTCGTAAGACCAGGTCGTAAAACCAGATCGTAAAAACAGATCGTAAGACCAGATCGTAAGACCAGATCGTAAACCAGATCGTAAGACCAGATCGTAGGACCAGGTCGTAAGATCAGGTTGTAAGATCAGGTCGTAAGACCAGATCGTAAGACCAGATCGTAAGACCAGATCGTAAACCAGATCGTAAGACCAAGTCGAAGGACCAAATCGTAAGACCAGATCGTAAGACCAGATCGTAAGACTAGGTCGTAAGACCAGGTCGTAAAACCAGATCGTAAGACCAGATCGTAAGACCAGGTCGTAAGACCAGGTCGTAAGACCAGGTCGTAAGATCAGGTCGTAAGACCATGTCGTAAGACCAGGTCGTAAGATCAGGTAGTAAGACCAGGTGGTAAGACTAGGTCGTAAGACCAGATCGTAAACCAGATCGTAAGACCAGGTCGTAAGACCAAATCGTAAGACCAGATCGTAAGACCAGATCCTAAACCAGATCGTAAGACCAGATCGTAAGACCAGATCGTAAGACCAGGTCGTAAGACCAGTTTGTAAGACCAGATCGTAAGACCAGATCGTAAACCAGATCGTAAGACCATGTCGTAAGACCAGATCGTAAGACCAGATCGTAAACCAGATCGTAAGACCAGGTCGTAAGACCAAATCGTAAGACCAGATCGTAAGACCAGATCGTAAGACTAGGTCGTAAGACCGGGTCGTAAAACCAGATCGTAAAAACAGATCGTAAGACCAGATCGTAAGACCAGATCGTAAACCAGATCGTAAGACCAGATCGTAGGACCAGGTCGTAAGATAAGGTTGTAAGATCAGGTCGTAAGACCAGATCGTAAGACCAGATCGTAAGAACAGATCGTAAGACCAGGTCGTAAGACCAGATCGTAAGACCAGATCGTAAGCCAGATCGTAAGACCATGTCGTAAGACCAGATCGTAAGACCAGATCGTAAACCAGATCGTAAGACCAGGTCGTAAGACCAAATCGTAAGACCAGATCGTAAACCAGATCGTAAGACCAGATCGTAAGACCAGATCGTAAGACCACGTCGTAAGACCACGTCGTAAGACCACGTCGTAAGACCAGGTTGTAAGACCAGGTCGTAAGACCAGATCGTAAGACTAGGTTGTAAGACCAGGTCGTAAGACCAGATCGTAAGACCAGGTCGTAAGACAAGGTCGTAAGAACAGGTCGTAAGAGCTGGTCGTAAGACCAGGTCGTAAGACAAGGTCGTAAGACCAGGTCGTAAGATCAGGTTGTAAGTGCAGGTCGTAAGACCAGGTCGTAAGACCAAATCGTAAGACCAGATCGTAAGACCAGATCGTAAGACAAGGTCGTAAGACCAGGTCGTAAAACCAGATCGTAAGACCACATCGTAAGACCAGACCGTAAACCGGATCGTAAGACCATTTCGTAAGACCAGATCGTAAGACCAGATCCTAAACCAGATCGTAAGACCAGATCGTAAGACCAGATCGTAAGACCAGGTCGTAAGACCAGTTCGTAAGACCAGGTCGTAAGACCAGATCGTAAGACCAGGTCGTAAGACCAGATCGTAAGACCAGATCGTAAACCAGATCGTAAGACCAGGTCGTAAGACCAGATCGTAAGACCAGATCGTAAACCAGATCGTAAGACCAGGTCGTAAGACCAAATCGTAAGACCAGATCGTAAGACCAGATCGTAAGAATAGGTCGTAAGACCAGGTCGTAAAACCAGATCGTAAAAACAGATCGTAAGACCAGATCGTAAGACCAGATCGTAAACCAGATCGTAAGACCAGATCGTAGGAGCAGGTCGTAAGATAAGGTTGTAAGATCAGGTCGAAAGACCAGATCGTAAGACAAGATCGTAAGAACAGATCGTAAGACCAGGTCGTAAGACCAGATCGTAAGACCAGATCGTAAACCAGATCGTAAGACCAAGTCGTAGGACCAAATCGTAAGACCAGATCGTAAGATCAGGTCGTAAGACCAGGTCGTAAGTTCAGGTCGTAAGACCATGTCGTAAGACCAGGTCGTAAGACCAGGTCGTAAGATCAGGTCGTAAGACCATGTCGTAAAACCAGATCGTAAAAACAGATCGTAAGACCAGATCGTAAGACCAGATCGTAAACCAGATCGTAAGACCAGATCGTAGGACCAGGTCGTAAGATCAGGTTGTAAGATCAGGTCGTAAGACCAGATCGTAAGACCAGATCGTAAGACCAGATCGTAAGAATAGGTCGTAAGACCAGGTCGTAAAACCAGATCGTAAAAACAGATCGTAAGACCAGATCGTAAGACCAGATCGTAAACCAGATCGTAAGACCAGATCGTAGGACCAGGTCGTAAGATAAGGTTGTAAGATCAGGTCGTAAGACTAGATCGTAAGACAAGATCGTAAGAACAGATCGTAAGACCAGGTCGTAAGACCAGATCGTAAGACCAGATCGTAAGACCAGATCGTAAACCAGATCGTAAGACCAAGTCGTAGGACCAAATCGTAAGACCAGATCGTAAGATCAGGTCGTAAGACCAGGTCGTAAGATCAGGTCGTAAGACCATGTCGTAAGACCAGGTCGTAAGACCAGGTCGTAAGACCATGTCGTAAGACCAGGTCGTAAGATCAGGTAGTAACACCAGGTGGTAAGACTAGGTCGTAAGACTAGGTCGTAAGACTAGGTCGTAAGACCAGGTCGTAAGACCAGGTCGTAAGACCAGGTCGTAAGACCAGGTCGTAAGACCAGATCGTAAGACCAGGTCGTAAGATCAGGTAGTTAGACCAGATCGAAAGACTAGGTCGTAAGACCAGGTCGTAAGACCAAATCGTAAGACCAGATCGTAAGACCAGGTCGTAAGACCAGATCGTAAGACCAGATCGTAAGACCAGGTCATAAGACCTAATCGTAAGACCAGATCGTAAGACCAGGTCGTAAGACCATATCGTAATACCAGATCGTAAGACCAGATCGTAAACCAGATCGTAAGACCAAGTCGTAGGACCAAATCGTAAAACCAGATCGTAAGACCAGATCGTAACACTAGGTCGTAAGACCAGGTCGTAAGACCAGGTCGTAAAACCAGATCGTAAGACTGGATCGTAAGACCAGATCGAAACGAGATCGGAAGACCAGGTCGTAAGACCAGATCGTAAGACCAGGTCGTAAGTCCAGGTCGTAAGACCAGGTTGTAAGATAAGGTCGTAAGACCAGATTGTAAGACCAGATCGTAAGACCAGGTCGTAAGATCAGGTCGTAAGACCATGTCGTAAGTTCAAGTCGTAAGATCAGGTAGTAAGACCAGGTCGTAAGACTAGGTCGTAAGACCAGTTCGTAAAACCAGATCGTAAGACCAGGTCGTAAGACTTGGTCGTAAGACCAGATCGTAAGACCAGATCCTAAGACCAGATCCTAAGACCAGATAATAAACCAGATCGTAAGACCAGGTCGTTTGAATAGGTCGTAAGACCAGAACGTAAAACCAGATCGTAAGACCAGATCGTAAGACCAGGTCGTAAGACCAGATCTTTAGACCAGGTCGTAAGACCAGATCGTAAGACCAAGTCGTTAGACCAGGTCGTTAGACCAGCTCGTAAGACCAGGTCGTAAGACCAGGTCGTAAGACCAGTTCGTAAGACCAGGTCGTAAGACCAGGTCGAAAGACAAGGTCGTAAGACCAGAGCGTAAGACCAGATCGTAAGACCAGGTCGTAAGACCAGATCGTAAGACCAGATCGTAAGACCAGATCGTAAGACCAGATCGTAAGACCAGGTCGTAAGACCAGATCGTAAGACCAGATTGTAAGACCACATCTTAAGACCAGACCGTAAACCGGATCGTAAGACCAGGTCGTAAGACCAGATCGTAAGACCAGATCCTAAACCAGATCGTAAGACTAGGTCGTAAGTCCAGGTCGTAAAACCAGATCGTAAAAACAGATCGTAAGACCAGCTCGTAAGACCAGATCGTAAACCAGATCGTAAGACCAGATCGTAGGACCAGGTCGTAAGATAAGGTTGTAAGATCAGGTCGTAAGACCAGATCGTAAGACCAGATCGTAAGAACAGATCGTAAGACCAGGTCGTAAGACCAGATCGTAAGACCAGATCGTAAACCAGATCGTAAGACCATGTCGTAAGACCAGATCGTAAGACCAGATCGTAAACCAGATCGTAAAACCAGGTCGTAAGACCAAATCGTAAGACCAGATCGTAAGACCAGATCGTAAGACTAGGTCGTAAGACCAGGTCGTAAAACCAGATCGTAAAAACAGATCGTAAGACCAGATCGTAAGACCAGATCGTAAACCAGATTGTAAGACCAGATCGTAGGACCAGGTCGTAAGATCAGGTTGTAAGATCAGGTCGTAAGACCAGATCGTAAGACCAGATCGTAAGACCAGATCGTAAACCAGATCGTAAGACCAAGTCGTAGGACCAAATCGTAAGACCAGATCGTAAGACCAGATCGTAAGACTAGGTCGTAAGACCAGGTCGTAAAACCAGATCGTAAGACCAGATCGTAAGACCAGGTCGTAAGACCAGGTCGTAAGACCAGGTCGTAAGATCAGGTCGTAAGACCATGTCGTAAGACCAGGTCGTAAGATCAGGTAGTAAGACCAGGTGGTAAGACTAGGTCGTAAGACCAGATCGTAAACCAGATCGTAAGACCAGGTCGTAAGACCAAATCGTAAGACCAGATCGTAAGACCAGATCCTAAACCAGATCGTAAGACCAGATCGTAAGACCAGATCGTAAGACCAGGTCGTAAGACCAGTTCGTAAGACCAGATCGTAAGACCAGATCGTAAACCTGATCGTAAGACCATGTCGTAAGACCAGATCGTAAGACCAGATCGTAAACCAGGTCGTAAGACCAGGTCGTAAGACCAGATCGTAAGACCAGGTCGTAAGATCAGGTAGTTAGACCAGATCGAAAGACTAGGTCGTAAGACCAGGTCGTAAGACCAAATCGTAAGACCAGATCGTAAGACCAGGTCGTAAGACCAGATCGTAAGACCAGATCGTAAGACCAGGTCATAAGACCTAATCGTAAGACCAGATCGTAAGACCAGGTCGTAAGACCATATCGTAATACCAGATCGTAAGACCAGATCGTAAACCAGATCGTAAGACCAAGTCGTAGGACCAAATCGTAAAACCAGATCGTAAGACCAGATCGTAACACTAGGTCGTTAGACCAGGTCGTAAGACCAGGTCGTAAAACCAGATCGTAAGACCGGATCGTAAGACCAGATCGAAACCAGATCGGAAGACCAGGTCGTAAGAACAGATCGTAAGACCAGGTCGTAAGTCCAGGTCGTAAGACCAGGTTGTAAGATAAGGTCGTAAGACCAGATTGTAAGACCAGATCGTAAGACCAGGTCGTAAGATCAGGTCGTAAGACCATGTCGTAAGTTCAAGTCGTAAGATCAGGTAGTAAGACCAGGTCGTAAGACTAGGTCGTAAGACCAGTTCGTAAAACCAGATCGTAAGACCAGGTCGTAAGACTTGGTCGTAAGACCAGATCGTAAGACCAGATCCTAAGACCAGATCCTAAGACCAGATAATAAACCAGATGGTAAGACCAGGTCGTTTGAATAGGTCGTAAGACCAGAACGTAAAACCAGATCGTAAGACCAGATCGTAAGACCAGGTCGTAAGACCAGATCTTTAGACCAGGTCGTAAGACCAGATCGTAAGACCAAGTCGTTAGACCAGGTCGTTAGACCAGGTCGTAAGACCAGGTCGTAAGACCAGGTCGTAAGACCAGTTCGTAAGACCAGGTCGTAAGACCAGGTCGAAAGACAAGGTCGTAAGACCAGAGCGTAAGACCAGATCGTAAGACCAGGTCGTAAGACCAGATCGTAAGACCAGATCGTAAGACCAGATCGTAAGACCAGATCGTAAGACCAGGTCGTAAGACCAGATCGTAAGACCAGATTGTAAGACCACATCTTAAGACAAGGTCGTAAGACCACGTCGTAAGACCAGACCGTAAGACCAGATCGGAAACTAGATCGTAAGACTAGATCGTAAGACCAGGTCGTAAGACCAGATCGTAAGACCAGATCGTAAGACCAGGTCTTTAGACTAGGTCGTAAGACCAGGTCGTAGAACCAGATCGTAAGACCAGGTCCTAAGACAGGTCGTAAGACCAGGTCGTAAGACCAGGTCGTAAGACCAGGTCGTAAGAATAGTTCGTAAGACCAGGTCGTAAGACCGGGTCGAAAGACAAGGTCGTAAGACCAGAGCGTAAGACCAGATCGTAAGACCAGGTCGTAAGACCAGATCGTAAGACCAGATCGTAAGACCAGATCGTAAACCAGATCGTAAGACCAGATGGTAAGATCAGGTCGTAAGACAAGGCCGTAAGACCAGGTCGTAAAACCTGGACCAGGTCGTAAGACCAGAGGTCGTTAGACCAGGTCGTAAGACAGGTCGTAAGACCAGGTCGGAAGACCAGGTCGTTAGACCAGGTCGTAAGCCCAGATCGTAAAACCAGATCGTAAGACCAGATCGTAAGACTAGGTCGTAAGACCAGGCCGTAAAACCAGATCGTAAGACCAGATCGTAAGACCAGATCGTAAACCAGATCGTAAGACCAGGTGGTAAGACCAAATCGTAAGACCATATCGTAAAACCAGATCGTAAGACTAGGTTGTAAAACCAGATCGTAAGACCAGATCGTAACACCAGGTTGTAAGACCAGGTCGTAAGACCAAATCGTAAGACCAGATCGTAAGACCAGATCGTAAGACTAGGTCGTAAGACCAAATCGTAAGACCAGATCGTAAGACCAGATCGTAAGACCAGGTCGGAAGACCAGATTGTAAGACCAGATCGTAAGACCAGGTCGTAAGACCAGGTTTTAAGACCAGTTCGTAAGCCCAGTTCGTAAAACCAGATCGTAGGACCAGATCGTAAGACTAGGTCGTAAGACCAGGCCGTAAAACCAGTTCGTAAGACCAGATCGTAAGACCAGATCGTAAACCGGATCGCAAGACCAGGTCGCCCAACTAACAATTTAGCTTGTTGTAGGTTCAATGCAAGCTATTTTGTGGCTTGTATAGTAATAGAAGAAGGCCCTATGCAAACCATTTTGGCGCACATTATAGAAGTTCCTTAAGACACTTCATCACAAGTGCTATGCAAGTATATAGTCTCCAACGAACAGTGTAATAAGGTCTTATAAAGATAAACTTAAGAAAGTCATTGCCCTGCTATGAAAGCAATAGCTCACATTAAATTTTCCATTAAGGCCTTATGCCAAGCAATGAAGTTGTATAATTGAAAAAAAAATGCGTCCTTTCAAATTTTTAGTTTATTTATTTATCTGAATTTTTTTCTTCATATTAGGGTTTGAAATAGCTTTTTTCTTTATCTGAAATGTATAGAATTTAAATTAATTTTAAAAAAACTTCATTTTTACTTACATGGTTTCTCCGAGATTTGAACTCGCGTCCTTCCAATCAAAGACTCAGCACGCTACCCACCAGGCTAATTTGCAATACAGGAGATGGATGTTAAAATGTTTATTAGTTGATACTTCACGTATCTGCTACAGCGACATATTTTGTAATGGTTGACGCTGTTGTAATGGTTGTAGAAGTTGCTATTAACATTTTATAAAAACTATATATCTCATCTTACAGAAGCCAATAGCAAAACAAAATGGACGCTTGTTGTGATGGTTGTAGAATTTGCTATTAACATTTTATAAAAGCTTTATATCTTATCTTACAGAAGCCAACAGCAAACCAAAATGGACGCTTTTTAATCCAAATAAATTCCCTCTATTAATAGTTGCTATACAAAGGTAAAATTGTTCACTAAAGAAGGCAATCATTTCCATAAGTTTGCTGTTAACATTTTATTCCAAGTCAGTACACTTATTTGTTCCAGAAAATATTCCTATGAACCAAATAGGCGATCCTGATCTTTTAAACTTTTTCCACGAATTAACTATTGTCTGTAAAGGCTTAGATGATTTACCCTATTGGTATTTAGTTTTTCTTATAATGTGAGAAAAAAAACTTCCCTTTTTGGACTACATATTTCTAATATAAATGAAAAGCGGTGAATTTGACAAATTTGATATAATTATTTTATTAGTAAGCCCTATACAAAATGTACTTACACTTTCTGTTGACATCTGTATAATTATGAGCAGTATTAAGATTAAATATTTATAAAGTTTTTTAAAGCAAGCCATACAGAAGACCAGGTCGTAAGACCAAATCGTAAGACCAGACCGTAAGACCAGATCGTAAGACTAGGTCCTAAGACCAGGTCGTAAGACCAGATCGTAAGACCAGATCGTAAGACCAGATCGTAAACCAGATCGTAAGACCAGGTCGTAAGACAAAATCGTAAGACCAGATCGTAAGACTAGGTCGTAAGACCAAATCGTAAGACCATATCGTAAGACCAGATCGTAAGACCAGGTCGTAAGACCAAATCGTAAGACCAGATCGTAAGACCAGATCGTAAGACTATGTCGTAAGACCAAATCGTAAGACCGAGCGTAAGACCAGATCGTAAGGCCAGTTCGTAAGACCAAATCGTAAGACCAGATCGTAAGACCAGATCGTAAGACCAGGTCGTAAGACCAGGTCGTAAGACCAGGCCGTAAAACCAGATCGTAAGAACCAGATCGTAAGACCAGATCGTAAACCAGATCGTAAGACCAGGTTGTAAGACCAAATCGTAAGACCAGATCGTAAGACCAGATCGTAAGACTAGGTCGTAAGACCAGGTCGTAAGACCAGATCGTAAGACCAGGTCGTAAACCAGATCTAAAGACTAGGTCCTAAGACTAGGTCGTAAGACCAGGTCGTAAGACCAGATCTTAAGACCAGATCGTAAGACCAGGTCTTTAGACTAGGTAGTAAGACCAGGTCGTAGAACCAGATCGTAAGACCAGGTCGTAAGACCAAATCGTAAGTCCAGATCGTAAGACCAGATCGTAAGACCAGGTCGTAAGACAGGTCGTAAGACAGGTCGTAAGACCAGGTCGTTAGACCAGGTCGGCAAACCAGGTCGTAAGACCAGGTCGTAAGACCAGGTCGTAAGCCCAGATCGTAAAACCTGATCGTAAGACCAGATCTTAAGACTAGGTCGTAAGACCAGGCTGTAAAACCAGATCGTAAGAACCAGATCGTAAGACCAGATCGTAAACCAGATCGTAAGACCAGGTCGTAAGAGAAAATCGTAAGACCAGATCGTAAGACCAGATCGTAAGACCAGATCGTAAGACCAGATCGTAAGACCAGGTCGTAAACCAGATCTAAAGACTAGGTCCTAAGACTAGGTCGTAAGACCAGGTCGTAAGACCAGATCGTAAGACCAGATCGTAAGACCAGGTCTTTAGACTAGGTAGTAAGACCAGGTCGTAGAACCAGATCGTAAGACCAGGTCGTAAGACCAAATCGTAAGTCCAGATCGTAAGACCAGATCGTAAGACCAGGTCGTAAGACAGGTCGTAAGACAGGTCGTAAGACCAGGTCGTAAGACCAGGTCGTTAGACCAGGTCGGCAAACCAGGTCGTAAGACCAGGTCGTAAGACCAGGTCGTAAGCCCAGATCGTAAAACCTGATCGTAAGACCAGATCTTAAGACTAGGTCGTAAGACCAGGCTGTAAAACCAGATCGTAAGATCCAGATCGTAAGACCAGATCGTAAACCAGATCGTAAGACCAGGTCGTAAGAGAAAATCGTAAGACCAGATCGTAAGACCAGGTCGTAAGACCAGGTCGTAAGACCAGGTCGTAAGACCAGGTCGTAAGACCAAGTCGTAAGCCCAGATCGTAAAACCAGATCGTAAGACGACATCGTAAGACTAGGTCGTAAGACCAGGCAGTAAAAACAGATCGTAAGACCAGATCGTAAGACCAGATCGTAAACCAGATCGGAAGACTAGGTCGTAAGACCAGGTCGTAAGACCAGACCGTAAGAACAGATCGTAAACCAGATCGTAAGACTAGGTCGTAAGACTAGGTCGTAAGACCAGGTCGTAAGACCAGATCGTAAGACCAGATCGTAAGACCAGGTCTTTAGACTAGGTCGTAAGACCAGGTGCGTAAGACAGGTCGTAAGACCACGTCATAAGAACAGCTCGTAAGCCCAGATCGTAAAACCAGATCGTAAGACCAGAGATCGTAAGCTAAGGTCGTAAGACCAGGCCGTAACACCAGATCGTAAGACCAGATCGTAAGACCAGTTCGTAAGACTAGGTCGTAAGACCAGGCCGTAAAACCAGATCGTAAGACCAGATCGTAAATCAGATCGTAAGACCAGGTCGTAAGACCAAATCTTACGACCAGATCGTAAGACCAGATCGTAAGACTAGGTCGTAGGACCAGGTCGTAAGACCAGATCGTAAGACTAGGTCGTAAGACCAGGTCCTAAAACCACACCAGACCAGATCGTAAGACCAGATCGTAAACCAGATCGTAAGACCAGGTCGTAAGACCAGGTCGTAAGACCAAATCGTAAGACCAGATCGTAAGACCAGATCGTAAGACCAGATCGTAAGACTAGGTCGTAAGACCAGGTCGTAAGACCAAATCGTAAGACCAGATCGTAAGACCAGGTCGTAAGACAGGTCGTAAGACCAGATCGTAAGACCAGATCGTAAAACCAGGTCGTAAGACCAGATCGTAAGACCAGATTGTAAGACTAGGTCGTAAGACCAGGTCGTAAGACCAAATCGTAAGACCAGATCGTAAGACCAGATCGTAAGACCAGGTCGTAAGACCAGATCGTAAGACCAGAACGTAAGACCAGGTCTTTAGACTAGGTCGTAAGACAGGTCGTAAGACCAGATCGTAAGACCAGATCGTAAGACCAGGTCGTAAGACAGGTCGTAAGACCAGATCGTAAGACCAGATCGTAAAACCAGGTCGTAAGACCAGATCGTAAGACCAGATTGTAAGACTAGGTCGTAAGACCAGGTCGTAAGACCAAATCGTAAGACCAGATCGTAAGACCAGATCGTAAGACCACGTCGTAAGACCACGTCGTAAGATCACGTCGTAAGACCAGGTTGTAAGACCAGGTCGTAAGACCAGATCGTAAGACCAGATCGTAAGACCAGGTCTTTAGACTAGGTCGTAAGACCAGGTGCGTAAGACAGGTCGTAAGACCACGTCATAAGAACAGCTCGTAAGCCCAGATCGTAAAACCAGATCGTAAGACCAGAGATCGTAAGCTAAGGTCGTAAGACCAGGCCGTAACACCAGATCGTAAGACCAGATCGTAAGACCAGTTCGTAAGACTAGGTCGTAAGACCAGGCCGTAAAACCAGATCGTAAGACCAGATCGTAAGACCAGATCGTAAATCAGATCGTAAGACCAGGTCGTAAGACCAAATCTTACGACCAGATCGTAAGACCAGATCGTAAGACTAGGTCGTAGGACCAGGTCGTAAGACCAGATCGTAAGACCAGATCGTAAGACCAGATCATAAAACCAGGTCGTAAGACCAGTTCGTAAGACCAGATCGTAAGACCAGGTCGTAAGACAGGTCGTAAGACCAGATCGTAAGACTAGATCGTAAAACCAGGTCGTAAGACCAGATCGTAAGACCAGATCGTAAAACCAGGTCGTAAGACCAGTTCGTAAGACCAGATCGTAAGACCAGGTCGTAAGACAGGTCGTAAGACCAGATCGTAAGACCAGATCGTAAGACCAGGTCGTAAGACAGGTCGTAAGACCAGATCGTAAGACCAGATCGTAAAACCAGGTCGTAAGACCAGATCGTAAGACCAGATTGTAAGACTAGGTCGTAAGACCAGGTCGTAAGACCAAATCGTAAGACCAGATCGTAAGACCAGATCGTAAGACCACGTCGTAAGACCACGTCGTAAGATCACGTCGTAAGACCAGGTTGTAAGACCAGGTCGTAAGACCAGATCGTAAGACCAGATCGTAAGACCAGGTCTTTAGACTAGGTCGTAAGACCAGGTGCGTAAGACAGGTCGTAAGACCACGTCATAAGAACAGCTCGTAAGCCCAGATCGTAAAACCAGATCGTAAGACCAGAGATCGTAAGCTAAGGTCGTAAGACCAGGCCGTAACACCAGATCGTAAGACCAGATCGTAAGACCAGTTCGTAAGACTAGGTCGTAAGACCAGGCCGTAAAACCAGATCGTAAGACCAGATCGTAAGACCAGATCGTAAATCAGATCGTAAGACCAGGTCGTAAGACCAAATCTTACGACCAGATCGTAACACCAGATCGTAAGACTAGGTCGTAGGACCAGGTCGTAAGACCAGATCGTAAGACTAGGTCGTAAGACCAGGTCCTAAAACCAGACCAGACCAGATCGTAAGACCAGATCGTAAACCAGATCGTAAGACCAGGTCGTAAGACCAGGTCGTAAGACCAAATCGTAAGACCAGATCGTAAGACCAGATCGTAAGACCAGATCGTAAGACTAGGTCGTAAGACCAGGTCGTAAGACCAAATCGTAAGACCAGATCGTAAACCAGATCGTAAGACCAGGTCGTAAGACCAGATCGTAAGACCAGAACGTAAGACCAGGTCTTTAGACTAGGTCGTAAGACCAGGTCGTAGAACCAGATCGTAAGACCAGGTCGTAAGACAGGTCGTAAGACCAGATCGTAAGACCAGATCGTAAAACCAGGTCGTAAGACCAGATCGTAAGACCAGATCGTAAGACCAGATCGTAAGACCAGGTCGTAAGACCAAATCGTAAGACCAGATCGTAAGACCAGATCGTAAGACCACGTCGTAAGATCACGTCGTAAGACCAGGTCGTAATACCATATCGTAAGACCAGATCGTAAGACCAGGTCGTAAGACCAGATCGTAAGACCAGATCGTAAGACCAGGTCGTAAACCAGATCGTAAGACCAGGTCGTAAGACCAGATCGTAAGACCAGAACGTAAGACCAGGTCTTTAGACTAGGTCGTAAGACCAGGTCGTAGAACCAGATCGTAAGACCAGGTCGTAAGACAGGTCGTAAGACCAGATCGTAAGACCAGATCGTAAAACCAGGTCGTAAGACCAGATCGTAAGACCAGAACGTAAGACCAGGTCTTTAGACTAGGTCGTAAGACCAGGTCGTAGAACCAGATCGTAAGACCAGGTCGTAAGACAGGTCGTAAGACCAGATCGTAAGACCAGATCGTAAAACCAGGTCGTAAGACCAGATCGTAAGACCAGATCGTAAGACCAGATCGTAAGACCAGGTCGTAAGACCAAATCGTAAGACCAGATCGTAAGACCAGATCGTAAGACCACGTCGTAAGACCACGTCGTAAGATCACGTCGTAAGACCAGGTCGTAATACCATATCGTAAGACCAGGTCGTAAGACCAGATCGTAAGACCAGATCGTAAAACCAGGTCGTAAGACCAGATCGTAAGACCAGATCGTAAGACCAGATCGTAAGACCAGGTCGTTAGACCAGGTCGTAAGACCAGGTCGTAAGACCAGGTCGTAAGACCAGGTCGTAAGACCAGGTCGTAATACCATATCGTAAGACCAGATCGTAAGACCAGGTCGTAAGACCAGATCGTAAGACCAGATCGTAAGACCAGGTCGTAAGACCAGGTCGTAAGACCAGATCGTAAGACCAGATCCTAAGACCAGATCGTAAACCAGATGGTAAGACTAGGTCGTTTGAATAGGTCGTAAGACCAGAACTTAAAACCAAATCGTAAGACCAGATAGTAAGAACAGGTCGTATGACCAGGTCGTAAGACCAGTTCGTAAGACCAAGTCGTAAGACCAGGTAAAAAGACTAGGTCGTAAGACCAGATCGTAAGACCAGATCGTAAAACCAGGTCGTAAGACCAGATCGTAAGACCAGATTGTAAGACCAGGTCGTAAGACCAGGTCGTAAGACAGGGTCGTAAGATCAGGTCGTAAGACCATGTCGTAAGACCAGGTCGTAAGATCAGGTTGTAAGTGCAGGTCGTAAGACCAGGTCGTAAGGCCAGGTCGTAAGACCAAATCGTAAGACCAGATCGTAAGACCAGATCGTAAGACTAGGTCGTAAGACCAGGTCATAAAACCAGATCGTAAGACCACATCGTAAGACCAGACCGTAAACCGGATCGTAAGACCAGGTCGTAAGACCAGATCGTAAGACCAGATCCTAAACCAGATCGTAAGACCAGATCGTAAGACCAGATCGTAAGACCAGGTCGTAAGACCAGTTCGTAAGACCAGGTCGTAAGACCAGATCGTAAGACCAGGTCGTAAGACCAGATCGTAGGACCAGATCGTAAACCAGATCGTAAGACCAGGTCGTAAGAGCAGATCGTAAGACCAGATCGTAAACCAGATCGTAAGACCAGGTCGTAAGACCAAATCGTAAGACCAGATCGTAAGACCAGATCGTAAGACTAGGTCGTAAGTCCAGGTCGTAAAACCAGATCGTAAAAACAGATCGTAAGACCAGCTCGTAAGACCAGATCGTAAACCAGATCGTAAGACCAGATCGTAGGACCAGGTCGTAAGATAAGGTTGTAAGATCAGGTCGTAAGACCAGATCGTAAGACCAGATCGTAAGAACAGATCGTAAGACCAGGTCGTAAGACCAGATCGTAAGACCAGATCGTAAACCAGATCGTAAGACCATGTCGTAAGACCAGATCGTAAGACCAGATCGTAAACCAGATCGTAAAACCAGGTCGTAAGACCAAATCGTAAGACCAGATCGTAAGACCAGATCGTAAGACTAGGTCGTAAGACCAGGTCGTAAAACCAGATCGTAAAAACAGATCGTAAGACCAGATCGTAAGACCAGATCGTAAACCAGATCGTAAGACCAGATCGTAGGACCAGGTCGTAAGATCAGGTTGTAAGATCAGGTCGTAAGACCAGATCGTAAGACCAGATCGTAAGACCAGATCGTAAACCAGATCGTAAGACCAAGTCGTAGGACCAAATCGTAAGACCAGATCGTAAGACCAGATCGTAAGACTAGGTCGTAAGACCAGGTCGTAAAACCAGATCGTAAGACCAGATCGTAAGACCAGGTCGTAAGACCAGGTCGTAAGACCAGGTCGTAAGATCAGGTCGTAAGACCATGTCGTAAGACCAGGTCGTAAGATCAGGTAGTAAGACCAGGTGGTAAGACTAGGTCGTAAGACCAGATCGTAAACCAGATCGTAAGACCAGGTCGTAAGACCAAATCGTAAGACCAGAACCTAAGACCAGATCCTAAACCAGATCGTAAGACCAGATCGTAAGACCAGATCGTAAGACCAGGTCGTAAGACCAGTTCGTAAGACCAGATCGTAAGACCAGATCGTAAACCAGATCGTAAGACCATGTCGTAAGACCAGATCGTAAGACCAGATCGTAAACCAGGTCGTAAGACCAGGTCGTAAGACCAGATCGTAAGACCAGGTCGTAAGATCAGGTAGTTAGACCAGATCGAAAGACTAGGTCGTAAGACCAGGTCGTAAGACCAAATCGTAAGACCAGATCGTAAGACCAGGTCGTAAGACCAGATCGTAAGACCAGATCGTAAGACCAGGTCATAAGACCTAATCGTAAGACCAGATCGTAAGACCAGGTCGTAAGACCATATCGTAATACCAGATCGTAAGACCAGATCGTAAACCAGATCGTAAGACCAAGTCGTAGGACCAAATCGTAAAACCAGATCGTAAGACCAGATCGTAACACTAGGTCGTAAGACCAGGTCGTAAGACCAGGTCGTAAAACCAGATCGTAAGACCGGATCGTAAGACCAGATCGAAACCAGATCGGAAGACCAGGTCGTAAGAACAGATCGTAAGACCAGGTCGTAAGTCCAGGTCGTAAGACTAGGTTGTAAGATAAGGTCGTAAGACCAGATTGTAAGACCAGATCGTAAGACCAGGTCGTAAGATCAGGTCGTAAGACCATGTCGTAAGTTCAAGTCGTAAGATCAGGTAGTAAGACCAGGTCGTAAGACTAGGTCGTAAGACCAGTTCGAAAAACCAGATCGTAAGACCAGGTCGTAAGACTTGGTCGTAAGACCAGATCGTAAGACCAGATCCTAAGACCAGATCCTAAGACCAGATAATAAACCAGATGGTAAGACCAGGTCGTTTGAATAGGTCGTAAGACCAGAACGTAAAACCAGATCGTAAGACCAGATCGTACGACCAGGTCGTAAGACCAGATCTTTAGACCAGGTCGTAAGACCAGATCGTAAGACCAAGTCGTTAGACCAGGTCGTTAGACCAGGTCGTAAGACCAGGTCGTAAGACCAGGTCGTAAGACCAGTTCGTAAGACCAGGTCGTAAGACCAGGTCGAAAGACAAGGTCGTAAGACCAGAGCGTAAGACCAGATCGTAAGACCAGGTCGTAAGACCAGATCGTAAGACCAGATCGTAAGACCAGATCGTAAGACCAGATCGTAAGACCAGGTCGTAAGACCAGATCGTAAGACCAGATTGTAAGACCACATCTTAAGACTAGGTCGTAAGACCACGTCGTAAGACCAGACCGTAAGACCAGATCGGAAACCAGATCGTAAGACTAGATCGTAAGACCAGGTCGTAAGACCAGATCGTAAGACCAGATCGTAAGACCAGGTCGTAAGACCATATCGTAATACCAGATCGTAAGACCAGATCGTAAACCAGATCGTAAGACCAGATCGTAGGACCAGGTCGTAAGATCAGGTTGTAAGATCAGGTCGTAAGACCAGATCGTAAGACCAGGTCGTAAGACCAGGTCGTAAGACCAGATCGTAAGACCAGATCCTAAGACCAGATCGTAAACCAGATGGTAAGACTAGGTCGTTTGAATAGGTCGTAAGACCAGAACTTAAAACCAAATCGTAAGACCAGATGGTAAGAACAGGTCGTATGACCAGGTCGTAAGACCAGTTCGTAAGACCAAGTCGTAAGACCAGGTAAAAAGACTAGGTCGTAAGACCAGATCGTAAGACCAGATCGTAAAACCAGGTCGTAAGACCAGATCGTAAGACCAGATTGTAAGACCAGGTCGTAAGACCAGGTCGTAAGACAAGGTCGTAAGATCAGGTCGTAAGACCATGTCGTAAGACCAGGTCGTAAGATCAGGTTGTAAGTGCAGGTCGTAAGACCAGGTCGTAAGGCCAGGTCGTAAGACCAAATCGTAAGACCAGATCGTAAGACCAGATCGTAAGACTAGGTCGTAAGACCAGGTCGTAAAACCAGATCGTAAGACCACATCGTAAGACCAGACCGTAAACCGGATTGTAAGACCAGGTCGTAAGACCAGATGGTAAGACCAGATCCTAAACCAGATCGTAAGACCAGATCGTAAGACCAGATCGTAAGACCAGGTCGTAAGACCAGTTCGTAAGACCAGGTCGTAAGACCAGATCGTAAGACCAGGTCGTAAGACCAGATCGTAAGACCAGATCGTAAACCAGATCGTAAGACTAGGTCGTAAGTCCAGGTCGTAAAACCAGATCGTAAAAACAGATCGTAAGACCAGCTCGTTAGACCAGATCGTAAACCAGATCGTAAGACCAGATCGTAGGACCAGGTCGTAAGATAAGGTTGTAAGATCAGGTCGTAAGACCAGATCGTAAGACCAGATCGTAAGAACAGATCGTAAGACCAGATCGTAAGACCAGATCGTAAGACTAGGTCGTAAGTCCAGGTCGTAAAACCAGATCGTAAAAACAGATCGTAAGACCAGCTCGTTAGACCAGATCGTAAACCAGATCGTAAGACCAGATCGTAGGACCAGGTCGTAAGATAAGGTTGTAAGATCAGGTCGTAAGACAGATCGTAAGACCAGATCGTAAGAACAGATCGTAAGACCAGGTCGTAAGACCAGATCGTAAGACCAGATCGTAAACCAGATCGTAAGACCATGTCGTAAGACCAGATCGTAAGACCAGATCGTAAACCAGATCGTAAAACCAGGTCGTAAGACCAAATCGTAAGACCAGATCGTAAGACCAGATCGTAAGACTAGGTCGTAAGACCAGGTCGTAAAACCAGATCGTAAAAACAGATCGTAAGACCAGATCGTAAGACCAGATCGTAAACCAGATCGTAAGACCAGATCGTAGGACCAGGTCGTAAGATCAGGTTGTAAGATCAGGTCGTAAGACCAGATCGTAAGACCAGATCGTAAGACCAGATCGTAAACCAGATCGTAAGACCAAGTCGTAGGACCAAATCGTAAGACCAGATCGTAAGACCAGATAGTAAGACTAGGTCGTGAGACCAGGTCGTAAAACCAGATCGTAAGACCAGATCGTAAGACCAGGTCGTAAGACCAGGTCGTAAGACCAGGTCGTAAGACCAGGTCGTAAGACCAGGTCGTAAGATCAGGTCGTAAGACCATGTCGTAAGACCAGGTCGTAAGATCAGGTAGTAAGACCAGGTGGTAAGACTAGGTCGTAAGACCAGATCGTAAACCAGATCGTAAGACCAGGTCGTAAGACCAAATCGTAAGACCAGATCGTAAGACCAGATCCTAAACCAGATCGTAAGACCAGATCGTAAGACCAGATCGTAAGACCAGGTCGTAGAACCAGATCGTAAGAACAGGTCGTAAGACAGGTCGTAGAACCAGATCGTAAGACCAGGTCGTAAGACAGGTCGTAAGACCAGGTCGTAAGACCAGGTCGTAAGACCAGGTCGTAAGATCAGGTAGTTAGACCAGATCGAAAGACTAGGTCGTAAGACCAGGTCGTAAGACCAAATCGTAAGACCAGATCGTAAGACCAGGTCGTAAGACCAGATCGTAAGACCAGATCGTAAGACCAGGTCATAAGACCTAATCGTAAGACCAGATCGTAAGACCAGGTCGTAAGACCATATCGTAATACCAGATCGTAAGACCAGATCGTAAACTAGATCGTAAGACCAAGTCGTAGGACCAAATCGTAAAACCAGATCGTAAGACCAGATCGTAACACTAGGTCGTAAGACCAGGTCGTAAGACCAGGTCGTAAAACCAGATCGTAAGACCGGATCGTAAGACCAGATCGAAACCAGATCGGAAGACCAGGTCGTAAGAACAGATCGTAAGACCAGGTCGTAAGTCCAGGTCGTAAGACCAGGTTGTAAGATAAGGTCGTAAGACCAGATTGTAAGACCAGATCGTAAGACCAGGTCGTAAGATCAGGTCGTAAGACCATGTCGTAAGTTCAAGTCGTAAGATCAGGTAGTAAGACCAGGTCGTAAGACTAGGTCGTAAGACCAGTTCGTAAAACCAGATCGTAAGACCAAGTCGTAAGACTTGGTCGTAAGACCAGGTCGTAAGACCAGATCCTAAGACCAGATCCTAAGACCAGATAATAAACCAGATGGTAAGACCAGGTCGTTTGAATAGGTCGTAAGACCAGAACGTAAAACCAGATCGTAAGACCAGATCGTAAGACCAGGTCGTAAGACCAGATCTTTAGACCAGGTCGTAAGACCAGATCGTAAGACCAAGTCGTTAGACCAGGTCGTTAGACCAGGTCGTAAGACCAGGTCGTAAGACCAGGTCGTAAGACCAGTTCGTAAGACCAGGTCGTAAGACCAGGTCGAAAGACAAGGTCGTAAGACCAGAGCGTAAGACCAGATCGTAAGACCAGGTCGTAAGACCAGATCGTAAGACCAGATCGTAAGACCAGATCGTAAGACCAGATCGTAAGACCAGGTCGTAAGACCAGATCGTAAGACCAGATTGTAAGACCACATCTTAAGACTAGGTCGTAAGACCAGACCGTAAGACCAGATCGGAAACCAGATCGTAAGACTAGATCGTAAGACCAGGTCGTAAGACCATATCGTAAGACCAGATCGTAAGACCAGGTCTTTAGACTAGGTCGTAAGACCAGGTCGTAGAACCAGATCGTAAGACCAGGTCCTAAGACAGGTCGTAAGACCAGGTCGTAAGACCAGGTCGTAAGAATAGTTCGTAAGACCAGGTCGTAAGACCGGGTCGAAAGACAAGGTCGTAAGACCAGAGCGTAAGACCAGATCGTAAGACCAGGTCGTAAGACCAGATCGTAAGACCAGATCGTAAGACCAGATCGTAAACCAGATCGTAAGACCAGGTCGTAAGACCAGATGGTAAGATCAGGTCGTAAGACAAGGCCGTAAGACCAGGTCGTAAAACTTGGACCAGGTCGTAAGACCAGAAGTCGTTAGACCAGGTCGTAAGACAGGTCGTAAGACCAGGTCGGAAGACCAGGTCGTTAGACCAGGTCGTAAGCCCAGATCGTAAAACCAGATCGTAAGACCAAATCGTAAGACTAGGTCGTAAGACCAGGCCGTAAAACCAGATCGTAAGACCAGATCGTAAGACCAGATCGTAAACCAGATCGTAAGACCAGGTGGTAAGACCAAATCGTAAGACCATATCGTAAAACCAGATCGTAAGACTAGGTTGTAAAACCAGATCGTAAGACCAGATCGTAAGACCAGACCGTAAGACCAGATCGGAAACCAGATCGTAAGACTAGATCGTAAGACCAGATCGTAAGACTAGGTCCTAAGACCAGGTCGTAAGACCAGATCGTAAGACCAGATCGTAAGACCAGATCGTAAACCAGATCGTAAGACCAGGTCGTAAGACAAAATCGTAAGACCAGATCGTAAGACTAGGTCGTAAGACCAAATCGTAAGACCATATCGTAAGACCAGATCGTAAGACCAGGTCGTAAGACCAAATCGTAAGACCAGATCGTAAGACCAGATCGTAAGACTATGTCGTAAGACCAAATCGTAAGACCGAGCGTAAGACCAGATCGTAAGGCCAGTTCGTAAGACCAGGTCGTAAGCCCAGATCGTAAAACCTGATCGTAAGACCAGATCTTAAGACTAGGTCGTAAGACCAGGCTGTAAAACCAGATCGTAAGAACAAGATCGTAAGACCAGATCGTAAACCAGATCGTAAGACCAGGTCGTAAGACAAAATCGTAAGACCAGATCGTAAGACCAGATCGTAAGACCAGATCGTAAGACTAGGTCATATGACCAGGTCGTAAGACCAAATCGTAAGACCAGGTCGTAAACCAGATCGTAAGACTAGGTCGTAAGACTAGGTCGTAAGACCAGGTCGTAAGACCAGATCGTAAGACCAGATCGTAAGACCAGATCGTAAGACCAGGTCTTAAGACTAGGTCGTAAGACTAGGTCGTAGAACCAGATCGTAAGAACAGGTCGTAAGACAGGTCGTAGAACCAGATCGTAAGACCAGGTCGTAAGACAGGTCGTAAGACAGGTCGTAAGACCAGGTCGTAAGACCAGGTCGTAAGACCAGGTCGTAAGACCAGGTCGTAAGATCAGGTAGTTAGACCAGATCGAAAGACTAGGTCGTAAGACCAGGTCGTAAGACCAAATCGTAAGACCAGATCGTAAGACCAGGTCGTAAGACCAGATCGTAAGACCAGATCGTAAGACCAGGTCATAAGACCTAATCGTAAGACCAGATCGTAAGACCAGGTCGTAAGACCATATCGTAATACCAGATCGTAAGACCAGATCGTAAACTAGATCGTAAGACCAAGTCGTAGGACCAAATCGTAAAACCAGATCGTAAGACCAGATCGTAACACTAGGTCGTAAGACCAGGTCGTAAGACCAGGTCGTAAAACCAGATCGTAAGACCGGATCGTAAGACCAGATCGAAACCAGATCGGAAGACCAGGTCGTAAGACTAGGTCGTAGAACCAGATCGTAAGAACAGGTCGTAAGACAGGTCGTAGAACCAGATCGTAAGACCAGGTCGTAAGACAGGTCGTAAGACCAGATCGTAAGACCAGATCGTAAGACCAGGTCGTAAGACCAAATCGTAAGACCAGATCGTAAGACCAGATCGTAAGACTATGTCGTAAGACCAAATCGTAAGACCGAGCGTAAGACCAGATCGTAAGGCCAGTTCGTAAGACCAGGTCGTAAGCCCAGATCGTAAAACCTGATCGTAAGACCAGATCTTAAGACTAGGTCGTAAGACCAGGCTGTAAAACCAGATCGTAAGAACAAGATCGTAAGACCAGATCGTAAACCAGATCGTAAGACCAGGTCGTAAGACAAAATCGTAAGACCAGATCGTAAGACCAGATCGTAAGACCAGATCGTAAGACCAGATCGTAAACCAGATCGTAAGACTAGGTCGTAAGACCAGGTCGTAAGACCAGACCGTAAGAACAGATCGTAAACCAGATCGTAAGACTAGGTCGTAAGACCAGGTCGTAAGACCAGATTGTAAGACCAGATCGTAAGACCAGGTCTTTAGACTAGGTCGTAAGACCAGGTGCGTAAGACAGGTCGTAAGACCACGTCATAAGAACAGCTCGTAAGCCCAGATCGTAAAACCAGATCGTAAGACCAGAGATCGTAAGCTAAGGTCGTAAGACCAGGCCGTAACACCAGATCGTAATACCAGATCGTAAGACCAGATCGTAAATCAGATCGTAAGACCAGGTCGTAAGACCAAATCGTAAGACCAGATCGTAAACCAGATCGTAAGACCAGGTCGTAAGACCAGATCGTTAGACCAGAACGTAAGACCAGGTCTTTAGACTAGGTCGTAAGACCAGGTCGTAGAACCAGATCGTAAGACCAGGTCGTAAGACAGGTCGTAAGACCAGATCGTAAGACCAGATCGTAAAACCAGGTCGTAAGACCAGATCGTAAGACCAGATTGTAAGACTAGGTCGTAAGACCAAATCGTAAGACCAGATCGTAAGACCACGTCGTAAGACCACGTCGTAAGATCACGTAGTAAGACCAGGTTGTAAGACCAGGTCGTAAGACCAGATCGTAAGACTAGGTTGTAAGACCAGGTCGTAAGACCAGATCGTAAGACCAGGTCGTAAGACAAGGTCGTAAGAACAGGTCGTAAGACCAGGTAGTAAGACCAGGTCGTAAGACCAGGTGGTAAGACCAGGTCGTAAGACCAGGTGGAAAGACCAGGTCGTAAGACCAGGTCGTAAGACCAGGTCGTAAGATCAGGTCGTAAGACCAGGTCGTAAGAGCAGGTCGTAAGAGCAGGTCGTAAGAGCTGGTCGTAAGACCAGGTCGTAAGACCAGGTCGTAAGAAAAGGTCGTAAGATCAGGTCGTAAGACCATGTCGTAAGACCAGGTCGTAAGATCAGGTTGTAAGTGCAGGTCGTAAGACCAGGTCGTAAGACCAGGTCGTAAGACCAGGTCGTAAGACCAAATCGTAAGACCAGATCGTAAGACCAGATCGTAAGACTAGGTCGTAAGACCAGGTCGTAAAACCAGATCGTAAGACCACATCGTAAGACCAGACCGTAAACCGGATCGTAAGACCAGGTCGTAAGACCAGATCGTAAGACCAGATCGTAAACCAGATCGTAAGACCAGATCGTAAGACCAGGTCGTAAGACCAGGTCGTTAGACCAGATCGTAAGACCAGATCGTAAGACCAGGTCGTAAGACCAGATCGTAAGACCAGGTCGTAAAACCAGATCGTAAAAACAGATCGTAAGACCAGATCGTAAGACCAGATCGTAAACCAGATCGTAAGACCCGATCGTAGGACCAGGTCGTAAGATCAGGTTGTAAGATCAAGTCGTAAGACCAGATCGTAAGACCAGATCGTAAGAACAGATCGTAAACCAGATCGTTAGACCAGGTCGTAAGACCAAATCGTAAGATCAGATCGTAAGACCAGATCGTAAGACCAGATCGTAAACCAGATCGTAAGACCATGTCGTAGGACCAAATCGTAAGACCAGATCGTAAGACCAGATCGTAAGACTAGGTCGTAAGACAAGGTCGTAAAACCAGATCGTAAGACCAGATCGTAAGACTAGGTCGTAAGACCAGGCAGTAAAAACAGATCGTAAGACCAGATCGTAAACCAGATCGTAAGACCAAGTCGTAGGACCAAATCGTAAGACCAGATCGTAAGACCAGATCGTAAGACTAGGTCGTAAGACAAGGTCGTAAAACCAGATCGTAAGACCAGATCGTAAGACTAGGTCGTAAGACCAGGCAGTAAAAACAGATCGTAAGACCAGATCGTAAGACCACATCGTAAGACTAGGTCGTAAGACCAGGCAGTAAAAACAGATCGTAAGACCAGATCGTAAGACCAGATCGTAAGACCAGATCGTAAACCAGTTCGTAAGACTCGGTCGTAAGACTAGGTCGTAAGACCAGGTCGTAAGACCAGGTCGTAAGATTAGGTCGTAAGACCAGGTCGTAAGACCAGGTCGTAAGACCAGGTCGTAAGACCAGGTCGTAAGACCAGGTCGTAAGACCAGGTCGTAAGACCAGGTCGTAAGACCAAGTCGTAAGCCCAGATCGTAAAACCAGATCGTAAGACCACATCGTAAGACGAGGTCGTAAGACCAGGCAGTAAAAACAAATCGTAAGACCAGATCGTAAGACCAGATCGTAAACCAGATCGTAAGACCAGGTCGTAAGACCAAATCGTAAGACCAGACCGTAAGACCAGATCGTAAGACTAGGTCCTAAGACCAGGTTGTAAGACCAGATCGTAAGACCAGATCGTAAACCAGATCGTAAGACCAGGTCGTAAGACAAAATCGTAAGACCAGATCGTAAGACTAGGTCGTAAGACCAAATCGTAAGACTATATCGTAAGACCAGATCGTAAGACCAGGTCGTAAGACCAAATCGTAAGACCAGATCGTAAAACCAGATCGTAAGACTATGTCGTAAGACCAAATCGTAAGACCAGATCGTAAGACCAGATCGTAAGACCAGTTCGTAAGACCAAATCGTAAGACCAGATCGTAAGACCAGATCGTAAGACCAGGTCGTAAGACCAAATCGTAAGACCAGACCGTAAGACCAGATCGTAAGACTAGGTCCTAAGACCAGGTTGTAAGACCAGATCGTAAGACCAGATCGTAAACCAGATCGTAAGACCAGGTCGTAAGACAAAATCGTAAGACCAGATCGTAAGACTAGGTCGTAAGACCAAATCGTAAGACCATATCGTAAGACCAGATCGTAAGACCAGGTCGTAAGACCAAATCGTAAGACCAGATCGTAAGACCAGATCGTAAGACTATGTCGTAAGACCAAATCGTAAGACCAGATCGTAAGACCAGATCGTAAGGCCAGTTCGTAAGACCAAATCGTAAGACCAGATCGTAAGACCAGATCGTAAGATCAGGTCGTAAGACCAGGTCGTAAGACCAGGCCGTAAAACCAGATCGTAAGAACCAAATCGTAAGACCAGATCGTAAACCAGATCGTAAGACCAGGTCGTAAGACCAGGTCGTAAGACCAGGTCGTAAGACCAAATCGTAAGACCAGATCGTAAGACCAGATCGTAAGACTAGGTCGTAAGACCAGGTCGTAAGACCAGGTCGTAAGACCAGATCGTAAGGCCAGGTCGTAAACCAGATCTAAAGACTAGGTCCTAAGACAAGGTCGTAAGACCAGGTCGTAAGACCAGATCGTAAGACCAGATCGTAAGACCAGGTCTTTAGACTAGGTAGTAAGACCAGGTCGTAGAACCAGATCGTAAGACCAGGTCGTAAGACCAAATCGTAAGACCAGATCGTAAGACCAGATCGTAAGACCAGGTCGTAAGACAGGTCGTAAGACCAGGTCGTAAGACCAGGTCGTAAGACCAGGTCGTTAGACCAGGTCGGCAAACCAGGTCGTAAGACCAGGTCGTAAGACCAGGTCGTAAGCCCAGATCGTAAAACCTGATTGTAAGACCAGATCTTAAGACTAGGTCGTAAGACCAGGCTGTAAAACCAGATCGTAAGAACCAGATCGTAAGACCAGATCGTAAACCAGATCGTAAGACCAGGTCGTAAGACCAAATCGTAAGACCAGATCGTAAGACCAGATCGTAAGACCAGATCGTAAGACTAGGTCGTAAGACCAGGTCGTAAGACCAGATCGTAAGACCAGGTCGTAAACCAGATCGTAAGACTAGGTCGTAAGACTAGGTCGTAAGACCAGGTCGTAAGACCAGATCGTAAGACCAGATCGTAAGACCAGATCGTAAGACCAGATCGTAAGACCAGGTCGTAAGACAGGTCGTAGAACCAGATCGTAAGACCAGGTCGTAAGACAGGTCGTAAGACCGGGTCGTAAGACCAGGTCGTAAGACCAAGTCGTAAGCCCAGATCGTAAAACCAGATCGTAAGACCACATCGTAAGACCAGGTCGTAAGACCAGGCAGTAAAAACAGATCGTAAGACCAGATCGTAAGACCAGATCGTAAGACCAGATCGTAAACCAGTTCGTAAGACTCGGTCGTAAGACTAGGTCGTAAGACCAGATCTTAAGACCAGATCGTAAGACCAGGTCTTTAGACTAGGTCGTAAGACCAGGTCTTTAGACTAGGTCGTAAGACCAGGTGCGTAAGACAGGTCGTAAGACCACGTCGTAAGAACAGCTCGTAAGCCCAGATCGTAAAACCAGATCGTAACACCAGAGATCGTAAGCTTAGGTCGTAAGACCAGGCCGTAACACCAGATCGTAAGACCAGATCGTAAGACCAGTTCGTAAGACTAGGTCGTAAGACCAGGCCGTAAAACCAGATCGTAAGACCGTGAGACTAGGTCGTAAGACCAGGTCGTAAAACCAGGTCGTAAGACCAGATCGTAAGACCAGATCGTAAACCAGATCGTAAGACCAAGTCGTAAGTCCAGGTCGTAAGACCAGGTCGTAAGACCAGGTAATAGAACCAGGTCGTAAGACCAGATCGTAAGACCAGATCGTAACACCATGTCGTAAGACCAGGTCGTAAGACCAGGTCGTAAGACCAGGTAATAGAACCAGGTCGTAAGACCATGTCGTAAGATCAGGTCGTAAGACCATGTCGTAAGATCAGGTCGTAAGACCATGTCGTAAGACCAGGTCGTAAGACTTGGTCGTAAGACCAGATCGTAAGACCAGATCCTAAGACCAGATCGTAAACCAGATGGTAAGACCAGGTCGTTTGAATAGGTCGTAAGACCAGATCGTAAGTCCAGGTCGTAAGACCAGATCGTAAGACCAGATCGTAAGACCAGATCGTAAGCCAGATGGTAAGACCAGGTCATTTGAATAGGTCGTAAGACCAGAACGTAAAACTAGATCGTAAGACCAGATCGTAAGACCACGTCGTAAGACTAGATCGTAAGACCAGATCGTAAGACTAGGTCGTAAGACCAGGTCGTAAGACCAATCGTAAGACCAGATCGTAAGACCAGGTCGTAAGACCAGATCGTAAGACCAGATCGTAAGACCAGGTCGTAAGACCACGTCGTAAGACTAGATCGTAAGACCAGATCGTAAGACTAGGTCGTAAGACCAGGTCGTAAGACCAGGTCGTAAGACCAGATCGTAAGACCAGATCGTAAGACCAGGTCGTAAGACCAGATCGTAAGACCAGATCGTAAGACCAGGTCGTAAGACCAGGTCGTAAGACCAGGTCGTAAGACCAGGTTTTAAGACCAGGTCGTAAGACCAGATCGTAAGACCAGATCGTAAACCAGATGGTAAGACCAGGTCGTTTGAATAGTTCGTAAGACCAGAACGTAAAACCAGATCGTAAGACCAGATCGTAAGACCAGGTCGTAAGACCAGATCGTAAGACCAGATCGTAAGACTAGGTCGTAAGACCAGGTCGTAAGACCAGATCGTAAGACCAGATCGTAAGACTAGGTCGTAAGACCAGGTCGTAAAACCAGATCGTAAGACCAGATCGTAAGACCAGTTCGTAAACCAGATGGTAAGACCAGGTCGTTTGAATAGGTCGTAAGACCAGAACGTAAAACCAGATCGTAAGACCAGATCGTAAGACCAGGTCGTAAGACCAGATCGTAAGACCAGATCGTAAGACCAGGTCGTAAGACCAGGTCGTAAGACCAGATCGTAAGACCAGATCGTAAGACCAGGTCGTAAGACCAGGTCGTAAGACCAGATCGTAAGACCAGGTCGTAAGACCAGATCGTAAGACTAGGTCGTAAGACCAGGTCGTAGAACCAGATCGTAAGACCAGGTCCTAAGACAGGTCGTAAGACCAGGTCGTAAGAATAGTTCGTAAGACCAGGTGTTAAGACCGGGTCGAAAGACAAGGTCGTAAGACCAGAGCGTAAGACCAGATCGTAAGACCAGGTCGTAAGACCAGATCGTAAGACCAGATCGTAAGACCAGATCGTAAACCAGATCGTAAGACCAGGTCGTAAGACCAGATGGTAAGATCAGGTCGTACGACAAGGGCGTAAGACCAGGTCGTAAAACCTGGACCAGGTCGTAAGACCAGAGGTCGTTAGACCAGGTCGTAAGACCAGGTCGTAAGAACAGGTCGCAAGACTAGTTCGTAAGACCAGGTCGTAAGACCAGATCGTAAGACCAGGTCGTAAAACAGATCGTAAGACTAGGTCGTAAGACTAGGTCGTAAGACCAGGTAGTAAGACCACATCTTAAGACCAGATCGTAAGACCAGGTCTTTAGACTAGGTCGTAAGACCAGGTCGTAGAACCAGATCGTAAGACCAGGTCGTAAGACAGGTCGTAAGACCAGGTCGGAAGACCAGGTCGTTAGACCAGGTCGTAAGCCCAGATCGTAAAACCAGATCGTAAGACCAGATCGTAAGACTAGGTCGTAAGACCAGGCCGTAAAACCAGATCGTAAGACCAGATCGTAAGACCAGATCGTAAACCAGATCGTAAGACAAGGTGGTAAGACCGAATCGTAAGACCATATCGTAAAACCAGATCGTAAGACTAGGTTGTAAAACCAGATCGTAAGACCAGATCGTAAGACCAGGTTGTAAGACCAAGTCGTAAGACCAAATCGTAAGATCAGATCGTAAGACCAGATCGTAAGACTAGGTCGTAAGACCAAATCGTAAGACCAGATCGTAAGACCAGATCGTAAGACCAGGTCGGAAGACCAGATCGTAAGACCAGATCGTAAGACCAGGTCGTAAGACCAGGTTTTAAGACCAGTTCGTAAGTCCAGATCGTAAGACCAGGTCGTAAGACCAAATCGTAAGACCAGATCGTAAGACCAGATCGTAAGACTATGTCGTAAGACCAAATCGTAAGACCGAGCGTAAGACCAGATCGTAAGGCCAGTTCGTAAGACCAAATCGTAAAACCAGATCGTAAGACCAGATCGTAAGACCAGGTCGTAAGACCAGGTCGTAAGACCAGGCCGTAAAACCAGATCGTAAGAACCAGATCGTAAGACCAGATCGTAAACCAGATCGTAAGACCAGGTTGTAAGACCAAATCGTAAGACCAGATCGTAAGACCAGATCGTAAGACTAGGTCGTAAGACCAGGTCGTAAGACCAGATCGTAAGACCAGGTCGTAAACCAGATCTAAAGACTAGGTCCTAAGACTAGGTCGTAAGACCAGATCGTAAGACCAGATCGTAAGACCAGGTCTTTAGACTAGGTAGTAAGACCAGGTCGTAGAACCAGATCGTAAGACCAGGTCGTAAGACCAAATCGTAAGACCAGATCGTAAGACCAGATCGTAAGACCAGGTCGTAAGACAGGTCGTAAGACAGGTCGTAAGACCAGGTCGTAAGACCAGGTCGTTAGACCAGGTCGGCAAACCAGGTCGTAAGACCAGCTCGTAAGACTAGGTCGTAAGACCAGGTCGTAAGACCAGATCGTAAGACCAGATCGTAAGACCAGATCGTAAGACCAGGTCTTAAGACTAGGTCGTAAGACTAGGTCATAGAACCAGATCGTAAGAACAGGTCGTAAGACAGGTCGTAGAACCAGATCGTAAGACCAGGTCGTAAGACAGGTCGTAAGACCAGGTCGTAAGACCAGGTCGTAAGACCAGGTCGTAAGACCAGGTCGTAAGACCAGGTCGTAAGACCAGGTCGTAAGACCAGGTCGTAAGACCAGGTCGTAAGACCAAGTCGTAAGCCCAGATCGTAAAACCAGATCGTAAGACGACATCGTAAGACTAGGTCGTAAGACCAGGCAGTAAAAACAGATCGTAAGACCAGATCGTAAGACCAGATCGTAAGACCAGATCGTAAACCAGATCGTAAGACTAGGTCGTAAGACCAGGTCGTAAGACCAGACCGTAAGAACAGATCGTAAACCAGATCGTAAGACTAGGTCGTAAGACTAGGTCGTAAGACCAGGTCGTAAGACCAGATCGTAAGACCAGATCGTAAGACCAGGTCTTTAGACTAGGTCGTAAGACCAGGTGCGTAAGACAGGTCGTAAGACCACGTCATAAGAACAGCTCGTAAGCCCAGATCGTAAAACCAGATCGTAAGACCAGAGATCGTAAGCTAAGGTCGTAAGACCAGGCCGTAACACCAGATCGTAAGACCAGATCGTAAGACCAGTTCGTAAGACTAGGTCGTAAGACCAGGCCGTAAAACCAGATCGTAAGACCAGATCGTAAGACCAGATCGTAAATCAGATCGTAAGACCAGGTCGTAAGACCAAATCTTACGACCAAATCGTAAGACCAGATCGTAAGACTAGGTCGTAGGACCAGGTCGTAAGACCAGATCGTAAGACTAGGTCGTAAGACCAGGTCCTAAAACCAGGCCAGACCAGATCGTAAGACCAGATCGTAAACCAGATCGTAAGACCAGGTCGTAAGACCAGATCGTATGACCAGATCGTAAGACCAGGTCTTTAGACTAGGTCGTAAGACCAGTTCGTAGAACCAGATCGTAAGACCAGGTCGTAAGACAGGTCGTAAGACCAGGTCGTAAGACCAGGTCGTAAGACCAAATCTTAAGACCAGATCGTATGACCAGATCGTAAGACCAGATCGTAAGACTAGGTCGTAAGACCAGGTCGTAAAACCAGATCGTAAGACCAGATCGTAAGACCAGATCGTAAACCAGATCGTAAGACCAGGTCGTAAGACCAAATCGTAAGACCAGATCGTAAGACCAGATCGTAAGACCACGTCGTAAGACCACGTCGTAAGACCAGATCGTAAGACCAGATTGTAAGACTAGGTCGTAAGACCAGGTCGTAAAACCAGATCGTAAGACCAGATCGTAAGACCAGATCGTAAACCAGATCGTAAGACCAGGTCGTAAGACCAAATCGTAAGACCAGATCGTAAGACCAGATCGTAAGACCACGTCGTAAGATCACGTCGTAAGACCACGTCGTAAGACCAGGTTGTAAGACCAGGTCGTAAGACCAGATCGTAAGACTAGGTTGTAAGACCAGGTCGTAAGACCAGATCGTAAGACCAGGTCGTAAGACAAGGTCGTAAGAACAGGTCGTAAGACCAGGTAGTAAGACCAGGTCGTAAGACCAGGTCGTAAGACCAGGTGGTAAGACCAGGTCGTAAGACCAGGTGGAAAGACCAGGTCGTAAGACCAGGTCGTAAGATCAGGTCGTAAGACCAGGTCGTAAGAGCAGGTCGTAAGAGCAGGTCGTAAGAGCAGGTCGTAAGACCAGATCGTAAGACCAGGTCGTAAGACAAGGTCGTAAGAACAGGTCGTAAGACCAGGTAGTAAGACCAGGTCGTAAGACCAGGTCGTAAGACCAGGTGGTAAGACCAGGTCGTAAGACCAGGTGGAAAGACCAGGTCGTATGACCAGGTCGTAAGATCAGGTCGTAAGACCAGGTCGTAAGAGCAGGTCGTAAGAGCAGGTCGTAAGAGCAGGTCGTAAGAGCTGGTCGTAAGACCAGGTCGTAAGACCAGGTCGTAAGACAAGGTCGTAAGATCAGGTCGTAAGACCATGTCGTAAGACCATGTCGTAAGACCAGGTCGTAAGATCAGGTTGTAAGTGCAGGTCGTAAGACCAGGTCGTAAGACCAGGTCGTAAGACCAAATCGTAGGACCAGATCGTAAGACCAGATCGTAAGATTAGGTCGTAAGACCAGGTCGTAAAACCAGATCGTAAGACCACATCGTAAGACCAGACCGTAAACCGGATCGTAAGACCAGGTCGTAAGACCAGATCGTAAGACCAGATCGTAAGACCAGATCGTAAACCAGATCGTAAGACCAGATCGTAAGACCAGGTCGTAAGACCAGGTCGTTAGACCAGATCGTAAGACCAGATCGTAAGACCAGGTCGTAAGACCAGATCGTAAGACCAGGTCGTAAAACCAGATCGTAAAAACAGATCGTAAGACCAGATCGTAAGACCAGATCGTAAACCAGGTCGTAAAACCAGATCGTAAGACCAGATCGTAAGACCAGGTCGTAAGACCAGGTCGTAAGACCAGGTCGTAAGACCAGGTCGTAAGACCAGGTCGTAAGACCAGGTCGTAAGACCAGGTCGTAAGACCAGGTCGTAAGACCAGGTCGTAAGACCAGGTCGTAAGACCAGGTCGTAAGATCAGGTCGTAAGACCATGTGGTAAGACTAGGTCGTAAGACTAGGTCGTAAGACCAGGTCGTAAGACCAGGTCGTAAGACCAGATCGTAAGACCAGGTCGTAAGATCAGGTAGTTAGACCAGATCGTAAGACTAGGTCGTAAGACCAGGTCGTAAGACCAAATCGTAAGACCAGATCGTAAGACCAGATCGTAAGACCAGGTCGTAAGACCAGACCGTAAGACCAGATCGTAAGACCAGGTCATAAGACCTAATCGTAAGACCAGATCGTAAGACCAGGTCGTAAGACCATATCGTTATACCAGATCGTAAGGCCAGATCGTAAACCAGATCGTAAGACCAGATCGTAACACTAGGTCGTAAGACCAGGTCGTAAGACCAGGTCGTAAAACCAGATCGTAAGACCGGATCGTAAGACCAGATCGAAACCAGATCGGAAGACCAGGTCGTAAGACCAGATCGTAAGACCAGGTCGTAAGTCCAGGTCGTAAGACCAGGTTGTAAGATAAGGTCGTAAGACCATATTGTAAGACCAGATCGTAAGACCAGGTTGTAAGACCAGGTCGTAAGATCAGGTCGTAAGACCATGTCGTAAGTTCAAGTCGTAAGATCAGGTAGTAGGACCAGGTCGTAAGACTAGGTCGTAAGACCAGTTCGTAAGACCAGATCGTAAGACCAGGTCGTAAGACTTGGTGGTAAGACCAGATCGTAAGACCAGATCCTAAGACCAGATAATAAACCAGATGGTAAGACCAGGTCGTTTGAATAGGTCGTAAGACCAGAACGTAAAACCAGATCGTAAGACCAGATCGTAAGACCAGGTCGTAAGACCAGATCTTTAGACCAGGTCGTAAGACCAGGTCTTAAGACCATGTCGTAAGACCAGAGCGTAAGACCAGATCGTAAGACCAGGTCGTAAGACCAGATCGTAAGACCAGATCGTAAGACCAGATCGTAAACCAGATCGTAAGACCAGGTCGTAAGACCAGGTCGTAAGACCAGGTCGTAAGACCAGATGGTAAGATCAGGTCGTAAGACAAGGCCGTAAGACAAGGTCGTAAAACCTGGACCAGGTCGTAAGACCAGAGGTCGTTAGACCAGGTCGTAAGACCAGGTCGTAAGACCAGGTCGTAAGACCAGGTTGCAAGACTAGTTCGTAAGACCAGGTCGTAAGACCAGATCGTAAGACCAGGTCGTAAACCAGATCGTAAAACTAGGTCGTAAGACTAGGTCGTAAGACCAGGTCGTAAGACCAGATCGTAAGACCAGATCGTAAGACCAGATCGTAAGACCAGGTCTTTAGACTAGGTCGTAAGACCAGGTCGTAGAACCAGATCGTAAGACCAGGTCGTAAGACAGGTCGTAAGACCAGGTCGTAAGACCAGGTCGTAAGCCCAGATCGTAAAACCAGATCGCAAGACCAGATCGTAAGACTAGGTCGTAAGACCAGGCCGTAAAACCAGATCGTAAGACCAGATCTTAAGACCAGATCGTAAACCAGATCGTAAGACCACATCGTAAGACCAGACCGTAAACCGGATCGTAAGACCAGGTCGTAAGACCAGATCGTAAGACCAGATCGTAAACCAGATCGTAAGACCAGATCGTAAGACCAGGTCGTAAGACCAGGTCGTTAGACCAGATCGTAAGACCAGATCGTAAGACCAGGTCGTAAGACCAGATCGTAAGACCAGGTCGTAAAACCAGATCGTAAAAACAGATCGTAATACCAGATCGTAAGACCAGATCGTAAACCAGATCGTAAGACCAGATCGTAGGACCAGGTCGTAAGATCAGGTTGTAAGATCAGGTCGTAAGACCAGATCGTAAGACCAGATCGTAAGAACAGATCGTAAACCAGATCGTTAGACCAGGTCGTAAGACCAAATCGTAAGACCAGATCGTAAGACCAGATCGTAAGACCAGATCGTAAACCAGATCGTAAGACCAAGTCGTAGGACCAAATCGTAAGACCAGATCGTAAGACCAGATCGTAAGACTAGGTCGTAAGACAAGGTCGTAAAACCAGATCGTAAGACCAGATCGTAGGACCAGGTCGTAAGATCAGGTTGTAAGATCTGGTCGTTAGACCAGGTCGTAAGACCAAATCGTAAGACCAGATCGTAAGACCAGATCGTAAGACCAGATCGTAAACCAGATCGTAAGACCAAGTCGTAGGACCAAATCGTAAGACCAGGTCGTAAAACCAGATCGTAAAAACAGATCGTAAGACCAGATCGTAAGACCAGATCGTAAACCAGATCGTAAGACCAGATCGTAGGACCAGGTCGTAAGATCAGGTTGTAAGATCAGGTCGTAAGACCAGATCGTAAGACCAGATCGTAAGAACAGATCGTAAACCAGATCGTTAGCCCAGGTCGTAAGACCTGGACCAGGTCGTAAGACCAGAGGTCGTTAGACCAGGTCGTAAGACCAGGTCGTAAGACCAGGTTGCAAGACTAGTTCGTAAGACCAGGTCGTAAGACCAGATCGTAAGACCAGGTCGTAAACCAGATCGTAAAACTAGGTCGTAAGACTAGGTCGTAAGACCAGGTCGTAAGACCAGATCGTAAGACCAGATCGTAAGACCAGATCGTAAGACCAGGTCTTTAGACTAGGTCGTAAGACCAGGTCGTAGAACCAGATCGTAAGACCAGGTCGTAAGACAGGTCGTAAGACCAGGTCGTAAGACCAGGTCGTAAGCCCAGATCGTAAAACCAGATCGCAAGACCAGATCGTAAGACTAGGTCGTAAGACCAGGCCGTAAAAGATCGTAAGACCAGATCTTAAGACCAGATCGTAAACCAGATCGTAAGACCACATCGTAAGACCAGACCGTAAACCGGATCGTAAGACCAGGTCGTAAGACCAGATCGTAAGACCAGATCGTAAACCAGATCGTAAGACCAGATCGTAAGACCAGGTCGTAAGACCAGGTCATTAGACCAGATCGTAAGACCAGATCGTAAGACCAGGTCGTAAGACCAGATCGTAAGACCAGGTCGTAAAACCAGATCGTAAAAACAGATCGTAAGACCAGATCGTAAGACCAGATCGTAAACCAGATCGTAAGACCAGATCGTAGGACCAGGTCGTAAGATCAGGTTGTAAGATCAGGTCGTAAGACCAGATCGTAAGACCAGATCGTAAGAACAGATCGTAAACCAGATCGTTAGACCAAGTCGTAGGACCAAATCGTAAGACCAGATCGTAAGACCAGATCGTAAGACTAGGTCGTAAAACCAGATCGTAAGACCAGATCGTAAGACCAGGTCGTAAGACCAGGTCGTAAGACCAGGTCGTAAGACCAGGTCGTAAGAGCAGGTCGTAAGATCAGGTCGTAAGACCATGTCGTAAGACCAGGTCGTAAGATCAGGTAGTACGACCAGGTGGTAAGACTAGGTCGTAAGACTAGGTCGTAAGACCAGGTCGTAAGATCAGGTAGTTAGACCAGATCGTAAGAATAGGTCGTAAGACCAGGTCGTAAGACCAAATCGTAAGACCAGATCGTAAGACCAGATCGTAAGACCAGGTCGTAAGACCAGACCGTAAGACCAGATCGTAAGACCAGGTCATAAGACCTAATCGTAAGACCAGATCGTAAGACCAGGTCGTAAGACCATATCGTAATACAAGATCGTAAGACCAGATCGTAAACCAGATCGTAAGACCAAGTCGTAGGACCAAATCGTAAGACCAGATCGTAAGACCAGATCGTAACACTAGGTCGTAAAACCAGATCATAAGACCAGATCGTAAGACCAGATCGTAAATCAGATCGTAAGACCAGGTTGTAAGACCAAATCTTACGACCAGATCGTAAGACCAGATCGTAAGACTAGGTCGTAGGACCAGGTCGTAAGACCAGATCGTAAGACTAGGTCGTAAGACCAGGTCCTAAAACCAGACCAGACCAGATCGTAAGACCAGATCGTAAACCAGATCGTAAGACCAGGTCGTAAGACCAGATCGTAAGACCAGATCGTAAGACCAGGTCTTTAGACTAGGTCGTAAGACCAGTTCGTAGAACCAGATCGTAAGACCAGGTCGTAAGACAGGTCGTAAGACCAGGTCGTAAGACCAGGTCGTAAGACCAGGTCGTAAGACCAGGTCATAAGACCAAATCGTAAGACCAGATCGTAAGACCAGATCGTAAGACCAGATCGTAAGACTAGGTCGTAAGACCAGGTCGTAAGACCAAATCGTAAGACCAGATCGTAAACCAGATCGTTAGACCAGGTCGTAGAACCAGATCGTAAGACCAGGTCGTAAGACAGGTCGTAAGACCAGATCGTAAGACCAGATCGTAAAACCAGGTCGTAAGACCAGATCGTAAGACCAGATTGTAAGACTAGGTCGTAAGATCAGGTCGTAAAACCAGATCGTAAGACCAGATCGTAAGACCAGATCGTAAACCAGATCGTAAGACCAGGTCGTAAGACCAAATCGTAAGACCAGATCGTAAGACCAGATCGTAAGACCACGTCGTAAGACCACGTCGTAAGACCACGTCGTAAGACCAGGTTGTAAGACCAGGTCGTAAGACCAGATCGTAAGGCTAGGTTGTAAGACCAGGTCGTAAGACCAGATCGTAAGACCAGGTCGTAAGACAAGGTCGTAAGAACAGGTCGTAAGACCAGGTAGTAAGACCAGGTCGTAAGACCAGGTGGTAAGACCAGGTCGTAAGACCAGGTGGAAAGACCAGGTCGTAAGACCAGGTCGTAAGACCAGGTCGTAAGATCAGGTCGTAAGACCAGGTCGTAAGAGCAGGTCGTAAGAGCAGGTCGTAAGAGCTGGTCGTAAGACCAGGTCGTAAGACCAGTTCGTAAGACAAGGTCGTAAGATCAGGTCGTAAGACCATGTCGTAAGACCAGGTCGTAAGATCAGGTTGTAAGTGCAGGTCGTAAGACCAGGTCGTAAGACCAGGTCGTAAGACCAAATCGTAAGACCAGATCGTAAGACCAGATCGTAAGACTAGGTCGTAAGACCAGGTCGTAAAACCAGATCGTAAGACCACATCGTAAGACCAGACCGTAAACCGGATCGTAAGACCAGGTCGTAAGACCAGATCGTAAGACAAGATCGTAAACCAGATCGTAAGACCAGATCGTAAGACCAGGTCGTAAGACCAGGTCGTTAGACCAGATCGTAAGACCAGATCGTAGGACCAGGTCGTAAGACCAGATCGTAAGACCAGGTCGTAAAACCAGATCGTAAAAACAGATCGTAAGACCAGATCGTAAGACCAGATCGTAAACCAGGTCGTAAAACCAGATCGTAAGACCAGATCGTAAGACCAGGTCGTAAGACCAGGTCGTAAGACCAGGTCGTAAGACCAGGTCGTAAGACCAGGTCGTAAGATCAGGTCGTAAGACCATGTCGTAAGACCAGGTCGTAAGATCAGGTAGTAAGACCAGGTGGTAAGACTAGGTCGTAAGACTAGGTCGTAAGACCAGGTCGTAAGACCAGGTCGTAAGACCAGATCGTAAGACCAGGTCGTAAGATCAGGTAGTTAGACCAGATCGTAAGACTAGGTCGTAAGACCAGGTCGTAAGACCAAATCGTAAGACCAGATCGTAAGACCAGGTCGTAAGACCAGGTCGTAAGATCAGGTCGTAAGAACATGTCGTAAGTTCAAGTCGTAAGATCAGGTAGTAGGACCAGGTCGTGAGACTAGGTCGTAAGACCAGTTCGTAAGACCAGATCGTAAGACCAGGTCGTAAGACTTGGTGGTAAGACCAGATCGTAAGACCAGATCCTAAGACCAGATAATAAACCAGATGGTAAGACCAGGTCGTTTGAATAGGTCGTAAGACCAGAACGTAAAACCAGATCGTGAGACCAGATCGTAAGACCAGGTCGTAAGACCAGATCTTTAGACCAGGTCGTAAGATCAGATCGTAAGACCAAGTCGTTAGACCAGGTCGTAAGACCAGATCGTAAGACCAGGTCGTAAGACCATGTCGTAAGACCATGTCGTAAGACCATGTCGTAAGACCATGTCGTAAGACCAGAGCCTAAGACCAGATCGTAAGACCAGGTCGTAAGACCAGATCGTAAGACCAGATCGTAAGACCAGATCGTAAACCAGATCGTAAGACCAGGTCGTAAGACCAGATCGTTAGAACAGATCGTTAGACCAGATCGCAAGACCAGATCGTAAGACCAGGTCGTAAGACCAGATCGTTAGACCAGATCGTAAGACCAGATCGTAAGACCAGATCGTAAGACCAGATCGTAAGACTAGGTCGTAAGACCAGGTCGTACAACCAGATCGTAAGACCAGATCATTAGACCAGATCGTAAGACCAGATCGTAAGACTAGGTCGTAAGACCTGGTCGTACAACCAGATCGTAAGACCAGATCGTTAGACCAGATCGTAAGACTAGGTCGTAAGTCCAGGTCGTACAACCAGGTCGTAAGACCAGATCGTAAGACCAGATCGTAAGACCAGATCGTAAGACAAGGTCGTAAGACCAGGTCGTACAACCAGATCGTAAGACCAGATCGTTAGACCAGATCGTAAGACCAGATCGCAAGACCAGATCGTAAGACCAGGTCGTAAGACCAGATCGTAAGACCAGATCGTAAGACTATGTCGCAAGACCAGGTCGTAAGATCAGGTCGTAAGACCAGATCGTAAGACCAGATCGTAAGACTATGTCGCAAGACCAGATCGTAAGACCAGTTGGTAAGACTAGGTCGTAAGACCAGGCCGTAAAACCACATCGTAAGACCAGATCGTAAGACCAGATCGTAAATCAGATCGTAAGACCAGGTCGTAAGACCAAATCTTAAGACCAGATCGTAAGACCAGATCGTAAGACTAGGTCGTAACACCAGGTCGTAAGACCAGATCGTAAGACCAGGTCGTAAACCAGATCGTAAGACTAGGTCGTAAGACTAGGTCGTAAGACCAGGTCGTAAGACCAGATCGTAAGACCAGATCGTAAGACCAGATCGTAAGACCAGGTCTTAAGACTAGGTCGTAAGACTAGGTCGTAGAACCAGATCGTAAGAACAGGTCGTAAGACAGGTCGTAGAACCAGATAGTAAGACCAGGTCGTAAGACAGGTCGTAAGACCGGGTGGTAAGACCAGGTCGTAAGACCAAGTCGTAAGCCCAGATCGTAAAACCAGATCGTAAGACCACATCGTAAGACTAGGTCGTAAGACCAGGCAGTAAAAACAGATCGTAAAAACAGATCGTAAGACCAGATCGTAAGACCAGATCGTAAACCAGATCGTAAGACTAGGTCGTAAGACCAGGTCGTAAGACCAGACCGTAAGACCAGATCGTAAACCAGATCGTAAGACTAGGTCGTAAGACTAGGTCGTAAGACCAGGTCGTAACACAAGATCGTAAGACCAGATCGTAAGACCAGGTCTTTAGACTAGGTCGTAAAACCAGGTGCGTAAGACAGGTCGTAAGACCACGTCGTAAGAACAGCTCGTAAGCCCAGATCGTAAAACCAGATCGTAAGACCAAAGATCGTAAGCTTAGGTCGTAAGACCAGGCCGTAACACCAGATCGTAAGACCAGATCGTAAGACCAGTTCGTAAGACTAGGTCGTAAGACCAGGCCGTAAAACCACATCGTAAGACCAGATCGTAAGACCAGATCGTAAGACCAGATCGTAAGACTAGGTCGTAAGACTAGGTCGTAAAACCAGATCGTAAGACCAGACCGTAAGACCAGATCGAAAACCAGATCGCAAGACCAGGTCGTAAGACCAGATCGTAAGACCAGGTCTTAATTCCAGGTCGTAAGACCAGGTCATAAGACCAGGTTGTAAGATTAGGTCGTAAGACCAGATTGTAAGACCAGATCGTAAGACCAGGTCGTAAGACCAGGTCGTAAGATCAGTTCGTAAGACCATGTCGTAAGACCTGGTCGTAAGATCAGGTAGTAAGACCAGGTCGTAAGACCAGGTCGTAAGACCAGGTCGTAAGACCAGATCGTAAGACCAGGTCGTAAGACTTGGTCGTAAGACCAGATCGTAAGACCAGATCCTAAGACCAGATCATAAACCAGATGGTAAGACCAGGTCATTTGAATAGGTCGTAAGACCAGAACGTAAAAACAGATCGTAAGACCAGATCGTAAGACCAGGTCGTAAGACCAGATCGTAAGACCAGGTCGTAAGACCAGATCGTAAGACCAGGTCGTTAGACCAGGTCGTAAGACCAGGTCGTAAGACCAGGTCGTAAGACCAGGTCGTAAGACCAGTTCGTAATACCAGGTCGTAAGACCAGGTCGAAAGAAAAGGTCGTAAGACCAGATCGTAAGACCAGATCGTAAGACCAGGTCGTAAGACCAGATCGTAAGACCAGATTGTAAACCAGATCGTAAGACCAGGTCGTAAAGCAGATCGTAAGACTAGGTCGTAAGACCAGATCGTAAGACCAGATCGTAAGACCAGATCGTAAGACCAGATCGTAAGACTAGGTCTTTAGACTAGGTCGTAAGACCAGGTCGTAGAACCAGATCGTAAAACCAGGTCGTAAGACAGGTCGAAAGACAAGGTCGTAAGACCAGGTCGTAAGACCAGATCGTTAGAACAGATCGTTAGACCAGATCGCAAGACCAGATCGTAAGACCAGGTCGTAAGACCAGGTCGTAAGACCAGATCGTTAGACCAGATCGTAAGACCAGATCGTAAGACCAGATCGTAAGACTAGGTCGTAAGACCAGGTCGTACAACCAGATCGTAAGACCAGATCGTTAGACCAGATCGTAAGACCAGATCGTAAGACTAGGTCGTAAGACCAGGTCGTACAACCAGATCGTAAGACCAGATCGTTAGACCAGATCGTAAGACTAGGTCGTAAGACCAGGTCGTACAACCAGGTCGTAAGACCAGATCGTAAGACCAGATCGTAAGACCAGATCGTAAGACAAGGTCGTAAGACCAGGTCGTACAACTAGATCGTAAGACCAGATCGTTAGACCAGATCGTAAGACCAGATCGCAAGACCAGATCGTAAGACCAGGTCGTAAGACCAGATCGTAAGACCAGATCGTAAGACTATGTCGCAAGACCAGGTCGTAAGATCAGGTCGTAAAATCAGGTCGTTAGACCAGGTCGTAAGACCTGGATAAGGTCGTAAGATAAGGTCGTAAGACCAGGGCGTAAGATAAGGTCGTAAGACCAGGTCGAAAGACCAGGTCGTAAGACCAGGTCGTAAGACCAGGTCGTAAGACCAGATCGTAATACCAGATCGTAAGACCAGATCGTAAACCAGATCGTAAGACCAGGTCGTAAGACCAGATCGTAAGACTAGGTAGTAAGACCAGGTCGTAAACCAGATCGTAAGACCAGATCGTAATACCAGATCGTAAGACTAGGTCGTAAGACCAGATTGTAAGACCAGGTCGTAAGACCAGGTTGTAAGACCAGATCGTAAGACCAGATCGTAAGACCAGATCGTGAACCAGATCGTAAGATCAGGTCGTAAGATCAGGTCGTAAGATCAGGTCGTTAGACCAGGTCGTAAGACCAGGACGTAAAACAAGATCGTAAGACTAGATCGTAAGACCAGATCGTAAGACTATGTCGCAAGACCAGGTCGTAAGATCAGGTCGTAAAATAAGGTCGTAAGACCAGGTCGTAAGACCTGGATAAGGTCGTAAGACCAGGTCGTAAGACCAGGGCGTAAGATAAGGTCGTAAGACCAGGTCGTAAGACCAGGGCGTAAGATAAGGTCGTAAAATCAGGTCGTAAGACCAGGTCATAAGACCTGGACCAGGTCGTAAATCCAGGTCGTAAGACCAGATCGTAAGAACAGATCGTAAGACTAGGTCGTAAGACCAGGTCGTTAAACAAGATCGTAAGACCAGATCGTAACACCAGATCGTAAACCAGATCGTAAGACCAGGTCATAAGACCAGATCGTAATACCAGATCGAAAGACCAGATCGTAAGACCAGGTCGTAAAACCAGGTCGAAAGACCAGGTCGTAACACCAGGTCGTAAGATCAGATCGTAATACCAGATCGTAAGACCAGATCGTAAACCAGATCGTAAGACCAGGTCGTAAGACCAGATCGTAAGACTAGGTAGTAAGACCAGGTCGTAAACCAGATCGTAAGGCCAGGTCGTAAGACCAGATCGTAATACCAGATCGTAATACCAGAACGTAAGACCAGATCTTAAACCAGATCATAAGACCAGGTCGTAAGACCAAATCGTAAGACCAGATCGTAAGACCAGATCGTAAGACTATGTCGCAAGACCAGGTCGTAAGATCAGGTCGTAAAATCAGGTCGTTAGACCAGGTCGTAAGACCTGGATAAGGTCGTAAGATAAGGTCGTAAGACCAGGGCGTAAGATAAGGTCGTAAGACCAGGTCGTAAGACCAGGTGCGTAAGACAGGTCGTAAGACCACGTCGTAAGAACAGCTCGTAAGCCCAGATCGTAAAACCAGATCGTAAGACCAAAGATCGTAAGCTTAGGTCGTAAGACCAGGCCGTAACACCAGATCGTAAGACCAGATCGTAAGACCAGTTCGTAAGACTAGGTCGTAAGACCAGGCCGTAAAACCACATCGTAAGACCAGATCGTAAGACCAGATCGTAAGACCAGATCGTAAGACTAGGTCGTAAGACTAGGTCGTAAAACCAGATCGTAAGACCAGACCGTAAGACCAGATCGAAAACCAGATCGCAAGACCAGGTCGTAAGACCAGATCGTAAGACCAGGTCGTAATTCCAGGTCGTAAGACCAGGTCATAAGACCAGGTTGTAAGATTAGGTCGTAAGACCAGATTGTAAGACCAGATCGTAAGACCAGGTCGTAAGACCAGGTCGTAAGATCAGGTCGTAAGACCATGTCGTAAGACCTGGTCGTAAGATCAGGTAGTAAGACCAGGTCGTAAGACCAGGTCGTAAGACCAGGTCGTAAGACCAGATCGTAAGACCAGGTCGTAAGACTTGGTCGTAACACCAGATCGTAAGACCAGATCCTAAGACCAGATCATAAACCAGATGGTAAGACCAGGTCATTTGAATAGGTCGTAAGACCAGAACGTAAAAACAGATCGTAAGACCAGATCGTAAGACCAGGTCGTAAGACCAGATCGTAAGACCAGGTCGTAAGACCAGATCGTAAGACCAGGTCGTTAGACCAGGTCGTAAGACCAGGTCGTAAGACCAGGTCGTAAGACCAGGTCGTAAGACCAGTTCGTAATACCAGGTCGTAAGACCAGGTCGAAAGAAAAGGTCGTAAGACCAGATCGTAAGACCAGATCGTAAGACCAGGTCGTAAGACCAGATCGTAAGACCAGATTGTAAACCAGATCGTAAGACCAGGTCGTAAAGCAGATCGTAAGACTAGGTCGTAAGACCAGATCGTAAGACCAGATCGTAAGACCAGATCGTAAGACCAGATCGTAAGACTAGGTCTTTAGACTAGGTCGTAAGACCAGGTCGTAGAACCAGATTGTAAAACCAGGTCGTAAGACAGGTCGAAAGACAAGGTCGTAAGACCAGGTCGTAAGACCAGATCGTTAGAACAGATCGTTAGACCAGATCGCAAGACCAGATCGTAAGACCAGGTCGTAAGACCAGATCGTTAGACTAGATCGTAAGACCAGATCGTAAGACCAGATCGTAAGACTAGGTCGTAAGACCAGGTCGTACAACCAGATCGTAAGACCAGATCGTTAGACCAGATCGTAAGACCAGATCGTAAGACTAGGTCGTAAGACCAGGTCGTACAACCAGATCGTAAGACCAGATCGTTAGACCAGATCGTAAGACTAGGTCGTAAGACCAGGTCGTACAACCAGGTCGTAAGACCAGATCGTAAGACCAGATCGTAAGACCAGATCGTAAGACAAGGTCGTAAGACCAGGTCGTACAACCAGATCGTAAGACCAGATCGTTAGACCAGATCGTAAGACCAGATCGCAAGACCAGATCGTAAGACCAGGTCGTAAGACCAGATCGTAAGACCAGATCGTAAGAATATGTCGCAAGACCAGGTCGTAAGATCAGGTCGTAAAATCAGGTCGTTAGACCAGGTCGTAAGACCTGGATAAGGTCGTAAGATAAGGTCGTAAGACCAGGGCGTAAGATAAGGTCGTAAGACCAGGTCGAAAGACCAGGTCGTAAGACCAGGTCGTAAGACCAGGTCGTAAGACCAGGTCGTAAGACCAGGTCGTAAGACCAGATCGTAATACCAGATCGTAAGACCAGATCGTAAACCAGATCGTAAGACCAGGTCGTAAGACCAGATCGTAAGACTAGGTAGTAAGACCAGGTCGTAAACCAGATCGTAAGACCAGATCGTAATACCAGATCGTAAGGCTAGGTCGTAAGACCAGATTGTAAGACCAGGTCGTAAGACCAGGTTGTAAGACCAGATCGTAAGACCAGATCGTAAGACCAGATCGTGAACCAGATCGTAAGATCAGGTCGTAAATCAGGTCGTAAGATCAGGTCGTAAGATCAGGTCGTAAGACCAGGTCGTAAGACCAGGACGTAAAACAAGATCGTAAGACTAGATCGTAAGACCAGATCGTAAGACCAGGTCGTAAGATCAGGTCGTAAAATAAGGTCGTAAGACCTGGATAAGGTCGTAAGACCAGGTCGTAAGACCAGGGCGTAAGATAAGGTCGTAAGACCAGGTCGTAAGACCAGGGCGTAAGATAAGGTCGTAAAATCAGGTCGTAAGACCAGGTCATAAGACCTGGACCAGGTCGTAAATCCAGGTCGTAAGACCAGATCGTAAGAACAGATCGTAAGACTAGGTCGTAAGACCAGGTCGTAAAACAAGATCGTAAGACCAGATCGTAACACCAGATCGTAAACCAGATCGTAAACCAGATCGTAAGACCAGGTCGTAAGACCAGATCGTAAGACTAGGTAGTAAGACCAGGTCGTAAACCAGATCGTAAGACCAGATCGTAATACCAGATCGTAAGACTAGGTCGTAAGACCAGATTGTAAGACCAGGTCGTAAGACCAGGTTGTAAGACCAGATCGTAAGACCAGATCGTAAGACCAGATCGTGAACCAGATCGTAAGATCAGGTCGTAAGATCAGGTCGTAAGATCAGGTCGTAAGATCAGGTCGTAAGACCAGGTCGTAAGACCAGGACGTAAAACAAGATCGAAAGACTAGATCGTAAGACCAGATCGTAAGACCAGGTCGTAAGATCAGGTCGTAAAATAAGGTCGTAAGACCAGGTCGTAAGACCTGGATAAGGTCGTAAGACCAGGTCATAAGACCAGGGCGTAAGATAAGGTCGTAAGACCAGGTCGTAAGACCAGGGCGTAAGATAAGGTCGTAAAATCAGGTCGTAAGACCAGGTCATAAGACCTGGACCAGGTCGTAAATCCAGGTCGTAAGACCAGATCGTAAGAACAGATCGTAAGACTAGGTCGTAAGACCAGGTCGTAAAACAAGATCGTAAGACCAGATCGTAACACCAGATCGTAAACCAGATCGTAAGACCAGGTCATAAGACCAGATCGTAATACCAGATCGAAAGACCAGATCGTAAGACCAGGTCGTAAAACCAGGTCGAAAGACCAGGTCGTAACACCAGGTCGTAAGATCAGATCGTAATACCAGATCGTAAGACCAGATCGTAAACCAGATCGTAAGACCAGGTCGTAAGACCAGATCGTAAGACTAGGTAGTAAGACCAGGTCGTAAACCAGATCGTAAGGCCAGGTCGTAAGACCAGATCGTAATACCAGATCGTAATACCAGAACGTAAGACCAGATCTTAAACCAGATCATAAGACCAGGTCGTAAGACCAAATCGTAAGACCAGATCGTAAGACCAGATCGTAAGACTAGGTCGTAAGACCAGGTCGTAAAACAAGATCGTAAGACCAGATCGTAAGACCAGATCGTAATACCAGATCGTAAGACAAGATGGTAAGACCAGATCGTAAACCAGATCGTAAGACCAGATCGTAAGACCAGATCGTAAGACTAGGTCGTAAGACCAGATCGTAAGACCAGATCGTGAGATTAGGTCGTAAGAACAGGTCGTAAAACCAGGTCGTAAGACCAGATCGTAAGACCAGATCGTAAACCAGATCGTAAGACCAAGTCGTAAGTCCAGGTCGTAAGACCAGGTCGTAAGACCAGATCGTAACACCATGTCGTAAGACCAGGTCGTAAGACCAGGTCGTAAGACCAGGTCGTAAGACCAGGTCGTAAGACCAGGTCGTAAGACCAGGTCGTAAGACCAGGTCGTAAGACCAGGTAATAGAACCAGGTCGTAAGACCAGATCGTAAGACCAGATCGTAACACCATGTCGTAAGACCAGTTCGTAAGATCAGGTCGTAAGATCAGGTCGTAAGACCATGTCGTAAGATCAGGTCGTAAGACCATGTCGTAAGATCAGGTCGTAAGACCATGTCGTAAGACCAGGTCGTAAGACTTGGTCGTAAGACCAGATCGTAAGACCAGATCCTAAGACCAGATCGTAAACCAGATGGTAAGACCAGGTCGTTTGAATAGGTCGTAAGACCAGATCGTAAGACCAGGTCGTAAGACCAGATCGTAAGACCAGATCGTAAGACCAGGTCGTAAGACCAGGTCGTAAGACCAGATCGTAGACCAGATGGTAAGACCAGATCGTAAACCAGACGGTAAGACCAGGTCATTTGAATAGGTCGTAAAACCAGAACGTAAAACTAGATCATAAGACCAGATCGTAAGACCACGTCGTAAGACCAGATCGTAAGACCAGATCGTAAGACCAGATCGTAAGACCAGGTCGTAAGATCAGGTCGTAAGACCAGGTCGTAAGACCTGGATAAGGTCGTAAGACCAGGTCGTAAGACCAGGGCGTAAGATAAGGTCGTAAGACCAGGTCGAAAGACCAGGTCGTAAGACCAGGTCGTAAGACCAGGTCGTAAGACCAGGTCGTAAGATCAGTTCGTAAGACCAGGTCGTAAGACCAGATCGTAAGACCAGATCGTAAGACCAGATCGTAAACCAGATCTTAAGACCAGGTCGTAAGACCAGATCGTAAGACCAGGTCGTAAGACCAGGTCGTAAGACCAGGTCGTAAGACCAGGTCGTAAGACCAGGTCGTAAGACCAGATCGTAAGACCAGGTCGTAAGACCAAGTCGTAAGACCAGATCGTAAGACCAGATCGTAATACCAGATCGTAAGACTAGGTCGTAAGAACAGATCGTAAGACTAGGTCGTAAGATCAGGTCGTAAGACCATGACGTTAGACCAGGTCGTAAGACTTGGTCGTAAGACCAGATCGTAAGACCAGATCGTAAGACCAGATCGTAAAACCAGATCGTAAGACCAGATCGTAAGACCAGATCGTAAGACCAGGTCGTAAGACCAGGTCGTAAGACCAGGTCGTAAGACCAATTCGTAAGACCAGGTCGTACGACCAGGTCGTAAGACCAGGTCGTAAGACCAGGTCGTAAGACCAGATCGTAAAACCAGGTCGTAAGACCAGGTCGTAAGACCAAGTCGTAAGACCAGGTCGTAAGACCACATCGTAAGACCAGGTCGTTAGACCAGGTCGTAAGACCAGGTCGTAAGACCAGGTCGTAAGACCAGGTCGTAAGACCAGGTCGTAATACCATATCGTAAGACCAGAGCGTAAGACCAGATCGTAAGACCAGGTCGTAAGACCAGATCGTAAGACCAGATCGTAAGACCAGGTCGTAAGACCAGATCCTAAGACCAGATCCTAAGACCAGATCGTAAACCAGATGTTAAGACTAGGTCGTTTGAATAGGTCGTAAGACCAGAACTTAAAACCAAATCGTAAGACCAGATAGTAAGAACAGGTCGTATGACCAGGTCGTAAGACCAGTTCGTAAGACCAAGTCGTAAGACCAGGTAAAAAGACTAGGTCGTAAGACCAGATCGTAAGACCAGATCGTAAAACCAGGTCGTAAGACCAGATCGTAAGACCAGATTGTAAGACTAGGTCGTAAGACCAGGTCGTAAAACCAGATCGTAAGACCAGATCGTAAGACCAGATCGTAAACCAGATCGTAAGACCAGGTCGTAAGACCAAATCGTAAGACCAGATCGTAAGACCAGATCGTAAGACCACGTCGTAAGACCACGTCGTAAGACCACGTCGTAAGACCACGTCGTAAGACCACGTCGTAAGACCACGTCGTAAGACCACGTCGTAAGACCACGTCGTAAGACCAGGTTGTAAGACCAGGTCGTAAGACCAGATCGTAAGACTAGGTTGTAAGACCAGGTCGTAAGACCAGATCGTAAGACCAGGTCGTAAGACAAGGTCGTAAGAACAGGTCGTAAGACCAGGTCGTAAGACCAGGTCGTAAGATCAGGTCGTAAGACCAGGTCGTTAGACCAGACCCTAAGGCCAGGTCATAAGACCTAATCGTAAGACCAGATCGTAAGACCAGGTCGTAGGACCAGGTCGTAAGACCAGGTCGTAAGACCAGGTCGTAAGACCAGGTCGTAAGACCAGGTCGTAAGACCAGGTCGTTAGACCAGACCCTAAGGCCAGGTCATAAGACCTAATCGTAAGACCAGATCGTAAGACCAGGTCGTAGGACCAGGTCGTAAGACCAGGTTGTAAGACCAGGTCGTAAGACCAGGTCGTAAGACCAGGTCGTAAGACCAGATCGTAAGACCAGATCGTAAGACCAGGTCGTAAGACCAGATCCTAAGACCAGATCCTAAGACCAGATCGTAAACCAGATGTTAAGACTAGGTCGTTTGAATAGGTCGTAAGACCAGAACTTAAAACCAAATCGTAAGACCAGATAGTAAGAACAGGTCGTATGACCAGGTCGTAAGACCAGTTCGTAAGACCAGGTCGTAAGACCAGGTCGTAAGACCAGGTCGTAAGACCAGGTCGTAAGACCAGGTCGTAAGACCAGGTCGTAAGACCAGGTCGTAAGACCATATCGTAATACCAGATCGTAAGACTAGATCGTAAACCAGATCGTAAGACCAAGTCGTAGGACCGAATCGTAAGACCAGATCATAAGACCAGATCGTAAGACTAGGTCGTAAGACCAGGTCGCAAAACCAGATCGTAAGACCAGATCGTAAGACCAGATCGAAAACCAGATCGCAAGACCAGGTCGTAAGACCAGATCGTAAGACCAGGTCGTAAGTCCAGGTCGTAAGACCAGGTCGTAAGACCAGGTTGTAAGATTAGGTCGTAAGACCAGATTGTAAGACCAGATCGTAAGACCAGGTCGTAAGACCAGGTCGTAAGATCAGGTCGTAAGACCATGTCGTAAGACCAGGTCGTAAGATCAGGTAGTAAGACCAGGTCGTAAGACTAGGTCGTAATACCAGGTCGTAAGCCCAGATCGTAAGACCAGGTCGTAAGACCAGATCGTAAGACCAGATCCTAAGACCAGATCATAAACCAGATGGTAAGACCCGGTCGTTTGAATAGGTCGTAAGACCAGAACGTAAAACCAGATCGTAAGACCAGATCGTAAGACCAGGTCGTAAGACCAGATCGTTAGACCAGGTCGTAAGACCAGATCGTAAGACCAGGTCGTTAGAGCAGGTCGTAAGACCAAGTCTTAAGACCAGTTCGTAAGACCAGGTCGTAAGACCAGGTCGAAAGAAAAGGTCGTAAGACCAGATCGTAAGACCAGATCGTAAGACCAAGTCGTAGGACCAAATCGTAAGACCAGATCGTAAGACCAGATCGTAAGACTAGGTCGTAAGACTAGGTCTTACAACCAGATCGTAAGACCAGACCGTAAGACCAGATCGAAAACCAGATCGCAAGAGCAGGTCGTAAGACCAGATCGTAAGACCAGGTCGTAATTCCAGGTCGTAAGACCAGGTCATAAGACCAGGTTGTAAGATTAGGTCGTAAGACCAGATTGGAAGACCAGGTCGTAAGACCAGGTCGTAAGACCAGGTCGTAAGATCAGGTCGTAAGACCATGTCGTAAGACCAGGTCGTAAGATCAGGTAGTAAGACCAGGTCGTAAGACCAGGTCGTAAGACCAGGTCGTAAGACCAGGTCGTAAGACCAGATCGTAAGACCAGGTCGTAAGACTTGGTCGTAAGACCAGATCGTAAGACCAGATCCTAAGACCAGATCATAAACCAGATGGTAAGACCAGGTCATTTGAATAGTTCGTAAGACCAGAACGTAAAACCAGATCGTAAGACCAGATCGTAAGACCAGGTCGTAAGACCAGATCGTAAGACCAGGTCGTAAGACCAGATCGTAAGACCAGGTCGTTAGACCAGGTCGTAAGGCCAGGTCGTAGGACCAGATCGTAAGACCAGATCGTAAGACTATGTCGCAAGACCAGGTCGTAAGATCAGGTCGTAAAATCAGGTCGTTAGACCAGGTCGTAAGACCTGGATAAGGTCGTAAGACCAGGTCGTAAGACCAGGGCGTAAGATAAGGTCGTAAGACCAGGTCGAAAGACCAGGTCGTAAGACCAGGTCGTAAGACCAGATCGTAATACCAGATTATAAGACCAGATCGTAAACCAGATCGCAAGACCAGGTCGTAAGACCAGATCGTAAGATTAGGTAGTAAGACCAGGTCGTAAACCAGATCGTAAGACCAGATCGTAATACCAGATCGTAAGACTAGGTCGTAAGACCAGATTGTAAGAGCAGGTCGTAAGACCAGGTCGTAAGACCAGATCGTAAGACCAGATCGTAAGACCAGATCGTAAACCAGATCGTAAGATCAGGTCGTAAGACCAGGTCGTACGACCAGGTCGTAAGACCAGATCGTAAACCAGATCGTAAGATCAGGTCGTAAGACCAGGTCGTAAGACCAGGTCGTAAGACCAGGTTGTAGGACCAGATCGTAAGACCAGATCGTAAACCAGATGGTAAGACCAGGTCGTTTGAATAGGTCGTAAGACCAGAACGTAAAACCAGATCGTAAGACCAGATCGTAAGACCAGGTCGTAAGACCAGATCGTAAGACTAGATCGTAAGACTAGGTCGTAAGACCAGGTCGTAAGACCAGGTCGTAAGACCAGATCGTAAGACCAGATCGTAAGACCAGGTCGTAAGACCAGATCGTAAGACCAGATCGTAAGACTAGGTCGTAAGACCAGGTCGTAAGACCAGATCGTAAGACCAGATCGTAAGACCAGGTCGTAAGACCAGATCGTAAGACCAGATCGTAAGACCAGGTCGTAAGACCAGATCGTAAGACTAGATCGTAAACCAGATGGTAAGACCAGGTCGTTTGAATAGGTCGTAAGACCAGAACGTAAAACCAGATCGTAAGACCAGGTCGTAAGACCGGGTCGTAAGACGAGGTCGCAAAACCAGATCGTAAGACCAGATCGTAAACCAGATGTTAAGACCAGGTCGTTTGAATAGGTCGTAAGACCAGAACGTAAAACCAGATCGTAAGACCAGATCGTAAGACCAGGTCGTTAGACCAGATCGTAAGACCAGGTCGTAAGACCAGATCGTAAGACCAGGTCGTTAGACCAGGTCGTAAGACCAGGTCGTAAGACCAGGTCGTAAGACCAGTTCGTAATACCAGGTCGTAAGACCAGGTCGAAAGAAAAGGTCGTAAGACGAGATCGTAAGACCAGGTCGTAAGACCAGATCGTAAGACCAGATCGTAAGACCAGGTCGTAAGACCAGATCGTAAGACCAGATCGTAAGACTAGGTCGTAAGACCAGGTCGTAAAACCAGATCGTAAGAACAGGTCGTAAGACCAGACCGTAATATCAGATCGTAAGACTTTGTCGTAAGACCAAATCGTAAGACCAGATCGTAAGACCAGATCGGAAGACCAGATCGTAAACCAGATCGTAAGACCAGGTCGTAAGACGAAATCGTAAGACCAGATCGTAAGACCAGATCGTAAGACTAGGTCGTAAGACCAGTTCGTGAGACTAGGTCGTAAGACCAGGTCGTAAGACCAGGTCGTAAGACCAGGTCGTAAGATCAGTTCGTAAGACCAGGTCGTAAGACCAGATCGTAAGACCAGATCGTAAGACCAGATCGTAAACCAGATCTTAAGACCAGGTCGTAAGACCAGATCGTAAGACCAGGTCGTAAGACCAGGTCGTAAGACCAGGTCGTAAGACCAGGTCGTAAGACCAGGTCGTAAGACCAGATCGTAAGACCAGGTCGTAAGACCAAGTCGTAAGACCAGATCGTAAGACCAGATCGTAATACCAGATCGTAAGACTAGGTCGTAAGAACAGATCGTAAGACTAGGTCGTAAGATCAGGTCGTAAGACCATGACGTTAGACCAGGTCGTAAGACTTGGTCGTAAGACCAGATCGTAAGACCAGATCGTAAGACCAGATCGTAAAACCAGATCGTAAGACCAGATCGTAAGACCAGATCGTAAGACCAGGTCGTAAGACCAGGTCGTAAGACCAGGTCGTAAGACCAAGTCGTAAGACCAGGTCGTACGACCAGGTCGTAAGACCAGGTCGTAAGACCAGGTCGTAAGACCAGATCGTAAAACCAGGTCGTAAGACCAGGTCGTAAGACCAAGTCGTAAGACCAGGTCGTAAGACCACATCGTAAGACCAGGTCGTTAGACCAGGTCGTAAGACCAGGTCGTAAGACCAGGTCGTAAGACCAGGTCGTAAGACCAGGTCGTAATACCATATCGTAAGACCAGAGCGTAAGACCAGATCGTAAGACCAGGTCGTAAGACCAGATCGTAAGACCAGATCGTAAGACCAGGTCGTAAGACCAGATCCTAAGACCAGATCCTAAGACCAGATCGTAAACCAGATGTTAAGACTAGGTCGTTTGAATAGGTCGTAAGACCAGAACTTAAAACCAAATCGTAAGACCAGATAGTAAGAACAGGTCGTATGACCAGGTCGTAAGACCAGTTCGTAAGACCAAGTCGTAAGACCAGGTAAAAAGACTAGGTCGTAAGACCAGATCGTAAGACCAGATCGTAAAACCAGGTCGTAAGACCAGATCGTAAGACCAGATTGTAAGACTAGGTCGTAAGACCAGGTCGTAAAACCAGATCGTAAGACCAGATCGTAAGACCAGATCGTAAACCAGATCGTAAGACCAGGTCGTAAGACCAAATCGTAAGACCAGATCGTAAGACCAGATCGTAAGACCACGTCGTAAGACCACGTCGTAAGACCACGTCGTAAGACCACGTCGTAAGACCACGTCGTAAGACCACGTCGTAAGACCACGTCGTAAGACCACGTCGTAAGACCACGTCGTAAGACCACGTCGTAAGACCAGGTTGTAAGACCAGGTCGTAAGACCAGATCGTAAGACTAGGTTGTAAGACCAGGTCGTAAGACCAGATCGTAAGACCAGGTCGTAAGACAAGGTCGTAAGAACAGGTCGTAAGACCAGGTCGTAAGACCAGGTATAAAGACCAGGTCGTAAGACCAGGTGGTAAGACCAGGTCGTAAGACCAGGTCGTAAGACCAGGTGGAAAGACCAGGTCGTAAGACCAGGTCGTAAGATCAGGTCGTAAGACCAGGTCGTAAGAGCAGGTCGTTAGAGCAGGTCGTAAGAGCTGGTCGTAAGACCAGGTCGTAAGACCAGGTCGTAAGACAAGGTCGTAAGATCAGGTCGTAAGACCATGTCGTAAGACCAGGTCGTAAGATCAGGTTGTAAGTGCAGGTCGTAAGACCAGGTCGTAAGACCAGGTCGTAAGACCAGGTCGTAAGACCAAATCGTAAGACCAGATCGTAAGACCAGATCGTAAGACTAGGTCGTAAGACCAGGTCGTAAAACCAGATCGTAAGACCACATCGTAAGACCAGACCGTAAACCGGATCGTAAGACCAGGTCGTAAGACCAGAGCGTAAGACCAGATCCTAAACCAGATCGTAAGACCAGATCGTAAGACCAGATCGTAAGACCAGGTCGTAAAACCAGTTCGTAAGACCAGGTCGTAAGACCAGATCGTAAGACCAGGTCGTAAGACCAGATCGTAAGACCAGATCGTAAACCAGATCGTAAGACCAGGTCGAAAGACCAAATCGTAAGACCAGATCGTAAGACCAGATCGTAAGACTAGGTCGTAAGACCAGGTCGTAAAACCAGATCGTAAAAACAGATCGTAAGACCAGATCGTAAGACCAGATCCTAAACCAGATCGTAAGACCAGATCGTAGGACCAGGTCGTAAGATAAGGTTGTAAGATCAGGTCGTAAGACCAGATCGTAAGACCAGAACGTAAGAACAGATCGTAAGACCAGGTCGTAATACCAGATCGTAAGACCAGATCGTAAACCAGATCGTAAGACCATGTCGTAAGACCAGATCGTAAGACCAGATCGTAAGACCAGATCGTAAAAACAGATCGTAAGACCAGGTCGTAAGACCAAATCGTAAGACCAGATCGTAAGACCAGATCGTAAGACCAGGTGGTAAGACTAGGTCGTAAGACTAGGTCGTAAGACCAGGTCGTAAGACCAGATCGTAAGACCAGGTCGTAAGATCAGGTAGTTAGACCAGATCGTAAGACTAGGTCGTAAGACCAGGTCGTAAGACCAAATCGTAAGACCAGATCGTAAGACCAGGTCGTAAGACCAGATCGTAAGACCAGATCGTAAGACCAGGTCATAAGACCTAATCGTAAGACCAGATCGTAAGACCAGGTCGTAAGACCATATCGTAATACCAGATCGTAAGACCAGATCGTAAACCAGATAGTAAGACCAAGTCGTAGGACCAAATCGTAAAACCAGATCGTAAGACCAGATCGTAACACTAGGTCGTAAGACCAGGTCGTAAAACCAGATCGTAAGACCGGATCGTAAGACCAGATCGAAACCAGATCGGAAGACCAGGTCGTAAGACCAGATCGTAAGACCAGGTCGTAAGTCCAGGTCGTAAGACCAGGTTGTAAGATAAGGTCGTAAGACCAGATTGTAAGACCAGATCGTAAGACCAGGTCGTAAGATCAGGTCGTAAGACCATGTCGTAAGTTCAAGTCGTAAGATCAGGTAGTAAGACCAGGTCGTAAGACTAGGTCGTAAGACCAGTTCGTAAAACCAGATCGTAAGACCAGGTCGTAAGACTTGGTCGTAAGACCAGATCGTAAGACCAGATCCTAAGACCAGATAATAAACCAGATGGTAAGACCAGGTCGTTTGAATAGGTCGTAAGACCAGAACGTAAAACCAGATCGTAAGACCAGATCGTAAGACCAGGTCGTAAGACCAGATCTTTAGACCAGGTCGTAAGACCAGATCGTAAGACCAAGTCGTTAGACCAGGTCGTAAGACCAGGTCGTAAGACCAGGTCGTAAGACCAGGTCGTAAGACCAGTTCGTAAGACCAGGTCGTAAGACCAGGTCGAAAGACAAGGTCGTAAGACCAGAGCGTAAGACCAGTTCGTAAGACCAGGTCGTAAGACCAGATCGTAAGACCAGATCGTAAGACCAGATCGTAAGACCAGATCGTAAGACCAGGTCGTAAGACCAGATCGTAAGACCAGATTGTAAGACCACATCTTAAGACTAGGTCGTGAGACCACGTCGTAAGACCAGACCGCAAGACCAGATCGGAAACCAGATCGGAAACCAGATCGTAAGACTAGATCGTAAGACCAGGTCGTAAGACCAGATCGTAAGACAAGATCGTAAGACCAGGTCTTTAGACTAGGTCGTAAGACCAGGTCGTAGAACCAGATCGTAAGACCAGGTCCTAAGACAGGTCGTAAGACCAGGTCGTAAGACCAGGTCGTAAGACCAGGTCGTAAGAATAGTTCGTAAGACCAGGTCGTAAGACCAGGTCGAAAGACAAGGTCGTAAGACCAGAGCGTAAGACCAGATCGTAAGACCAGGTCGTAAGACCAGATCGTAAGACCAGATCGTAAGACCAGATCGTAAACCAGATCGTAAGACCAGGTCGTAAGACCAGATGGTAAGATCAGGTCGTAAGACAAGGCCGTAAGACCAGGTCGTAAAACCTGGACCAGGTCGTAAGACCAGAGGTCGTTAGACCAGGTCGTAAGACCAGGTCGTAAGAACAGGTCGCAAGACTAGTTCGTAAGACCAGGTCGTAAGACCAGATCGTAAGACCAGGTCGTAAACCAGATCGTAAGACTAGGTCGTAAGACTAGGTCGTAAGACCAGGTCGTAAGACCACATCGTAAGACCAGATCGTAAGACCAGGTCTTTAGACTAGGTCGTAAGACCAGGTCGTAGAACCAGATCGTAAGACCACGTCGTAAGACAGGTCGTAAGACCAGGCCGGAAGACCAGGTCGTTAGACCAGGTCGTAAGCCCAGATCGTAAAACCAGATCGTAAGACCAGATCGTAAGACTAGGTCGTAAGACCAGAACGTAAAACCAGATCGTAAGACCAGATCGTAAGACCAGATCGTAAACCAGATCGTAAGACCAGGTGGTAAGACCAAATCGTAAGACCATATCGTAAAACCAGATCGTAAGACTAGGTCGTAAAACCAGATCGTAAGACCAGATCGTAAGACCAGGTCGTAAGACCAGGTCGTAAGACCAAATCGTAAGACCAGATCGTAAGACCAGATCGTAAGACTAGGTCGAAAGACCAAATCGTAAGACCAGATCGTAAGACCAGATCGTAAGACCAGGTCGGAAGACCAGATCGTAAGACCAGATCGTAAGAACCAGATCGTAAGACCAGATCGTAAGACCAGGTCGTAAGACCAAATCGTAAGACCAGATCGTAAGACCAGATCGTAAGACGAGATCGTAAGACTAGGTCGTAAGACCAGGTCGTAAGACCAAATCGTAAGACCAGGTCGTAAACCAGATCGTAAGACTAGGTCGTAAGACTAGGTCGTAAGACCAGGTCGTAAGACCAGATCGTAAGACCAGATCGTAAGACAAGATCGTAAGACCAGGTCTTAAGACTAGGTCGTAAGACTAGGTCGTAGAACCAGATCGTAAGAACAGGTCGTAAGACAGGTCGTAGAACCAGATCGTAAGACCAGGTCGTAAGACAGGTCGTAAGACCAGGTCGTAAGACCAGGTCGTAAGACCAGGTCGTAAGACCAGGTCGTAAGACCAGGTCGTAAAACCAGGTCGTAAGACCAAGTCGTAAGCCCAGATCGTAAAACCAGATCGTAAGACGACATCGTAAGACTAGGTCGTAAGACCAGGCAGTAAAAACAGATCGTAAGACCAGATCGTAAGACCAGATCGTAAGACCAGATCGTAAACCAGATCGTAAGACTAGGTCGTAAGACCAGGTCGTAAGACCAGACCGTAAGAACAGATCGTAAACCAGATCGTAAGACTAGGTCGTAAGCCTAGGTCGTAAGACCAGGTCGTAAGACCAGATCGTAAGACCAGATCGTAAGACCAGGTCTTTAGACTAGGTCGTAAGACCAGGTGCGTAAGACAGGTCGTAAGACCACGTCGTAAGAACAGCTCGTAAGCCCAGATCGTAAAACCAGATCGTAAGACCAGAGATCGTAAGCTAAGGTCGTAAGACCAGGCCGTAACACCAGATCGTAAGACCAGATCGTAAGACCAGTTCGTAAGACTAGGTCGTAAGACCAGGCCGTAAAACCAGATCGTAAGACCAGATCGTAAGACCAGATCGTAAATCAGATCGTAAGACCAGGTCGTAAGACCAAATCTTACGACCAGATCGTAAGACCAGATCGTAAGACTAGGTCGTAGGACCAGGTCGTAAGACCAGATCGTAAGACTTGGTCGTAAGACCAGGTCCTAAAACCAGACCAGACCAGATCGTAAGACCAGATCGTAAACCAGATCGTAAGACCAGGTCGTAAGACCAGATCGTTAGACCAGATCGTAAGACCAGGTCTTTAGACTAGGTCGTAAGACCAGGTCGTAGAACCAGATCGTAAGACCAGGTCGTAAGACAGGTCGTAAGACCAGGTCGTAAGACCAGGTCGTAAGACCAAGTCGTAAGCCCATATCGTAATACCAGATCGTAAGACCAGATCGTAAACCAGATCGTAAGACCAAGTCGTAGGACCAAATCGTAAGACCAGATCGTAAGACCAGATCGTAAGACTAGGTCGTAAGACCAGGTCGTAAAACCAGATCGTAAGACCAGATCGTAAGACCAGATCGAAAACCAGATCGCAAGACCAGGTCGTAAGACCAGATCGTAAGACCAGGTCGTAAGTCAAGGTCGTAAGACCAGGTCGTAAGACCAGGTCGTAAGACCAGGTTGTAGGATTAGGTCGTAAGACCAGATCGTAAGACCAGGTCGTAAGATCAGGTCGTAAGACCATGTCGTAAGACCATGTCGTAAGACCAGGTCGTAAGATCAGGTAGTAAGACCAGGACGTAAGACTAGGTCGTAAGACCAGGTCGTAAGACCAGATCGTAAGACCAGGTCGTAAGACTTGGTTGTAAGACCCGATCGTAAGACCAGATCCTAAGACCAGATCATAAACCAGATGGTAAGACCCGGTCGTTTGAATAGGTCGTAAGACCAGAACGTAAAATCAGATCGTAAGACCAGATCGTAAGACCAGGTCGTAAGACCAGATCGTAAGACCAGGTCGTGAGACCAGATCGTAAGACCAGGTCGTTAGAGCAGGTCGTAAGACCAGTTCGTAAGACCAGGTCGTAAGACCAGGTCGAAAGAAAAGGTCGTAAGACCAGATCGTAAGACCAGATCGTAAGACCAAGTCGTAGGACCAAATCGTAAGACCAGATCGTAAGACCAGGTCGTAAGACCAGGTCGTAAGACTAGGTCGTAAAACCAGATCGTAAGACCAGATCGTAAGATCAGGTCGTAAGACCATGTCGTAAGACCAGGTAGTAAGATCAGGTAGTAAGACCAGGTCGTAAGACTAGGTCGTAAAATCAGATCGTAAGACCAGATCGTAAGACCAGGTCGTAAGACCAGATCGTAAGACCAGGTCGTAAGACCAGATCGTAAGACCAGGTCGTTAGAGCAGGTCGTAAGACCAGTTCGTAAGACCAGGTCGTAAGACCAGGTCGAAAGAAAAGGTCGTAAGACCAGATCGTAAGACCAGATCGTAAGACCAAGTCGTAGGACCAAATCGTAAGACCAGATCGTAAGACTAGGTCGTAAGACTAGGTCGTAAGACCATGTCGTAAGACCAGGTCATAAGATCAGGTAGTAAGACCAGGTCGTAAGACCAGGTCGTTAGACCAGGTCGTAAGACCAGATCGTAAGACCAGGTCGTAAGACTTGGTCGTAAGACCAGATCGTAAGACCAGATCCTAAGACCAGATCATAAACCAGATGGTAAGACCAGGTCGTTTGAATAGGTCGTAAGACCAGAACGTAAAACCAGATCGTAAGACCAGATCGTAAGACCAGGTCGTAAGACCAGATCGTAAGACCAGGTCGTAAGACCAGATCGTAAGACCAGGTCGTAAGACCAGATCGTAAGACCAGGTCGTAAGACCAGATCGTAAGACCAGGTCGTTAGACCAGGTCGTAAGACCAGGTCGTAAGACCAGGTCGTAAGACCAGGTCGTAAGACCAGGTCGTAAGACCAGGTCGTAAGACCAGGTCGTAAGACCAGTTCGTAATACCAGGTCGTAAGACCAGGTCGAAAGAAAAGGTCGTAAGACCAGATCGTAAGACCAGATCGTAAGACCAGATCGTAAGACCAGATCGTAAGACCAGGTCGTAAACCAGATCGTAAGACTAGGCCGTAAGACTAGGTCGTAAGACAAGATCGTAAGACCAGATCGTAAGACCAGATCGTAAGACCAGATCGTAAGACTAGGTCTTTAGACTAGGTCGTAAGACCAGGTCGTAGAACCAGATCATAAGACCAGGTCGTAAGACAGGTCGAAAGACCAGGTCGTAAGACCAGGTCGTAAGCCCAGATCGTAAGACCAGATCGTAAGACCAGATCGTAAACCAGATCGTAAGACCAGGTGGTAAGACCAAATCGTAAGACCATATCGTACGACCAGATCGTAAGACTAGGTCGTAAGACCAGATCGTAAGACCAAATCGTAAGACTAGGTCTTTAGACTAGGTCGTAAGACCAGGTCGTAGAACCAGATCGTAAGACCAGGTCGTAAGACAGGTCGAAAGACCAGGTCGTAAGACCAGGTCGTAAGCCCAGATCGTAAAACCAGATCGTAAGACCAGATCGTAAGACCAGATCGTAAACCAGATCGTAAGACCAGGTGGTAAGACCAAATCGTAAGACCATATCGTAAGACCAGATCGTAAGACCAGATCGTAAACCGAATCGTAAGACCAGGTCGTAAGACCAAATCGTAACACCAGATCGTAAAACCCAATCATAAGACTAGGTCGTAAGACCAAATCTTAAGACCAGATCGTAAGACCAGATCGTAAGACCAGGTCGTAAGACAAAATCGTAGGACCAGATCGTAAGACCAGATCGTAAGACCAGGTCGTAAGACCAGGTCGTAAGACCAGGTCGTAAGACCAGGTTTTAAGACCATTTCGTAAGCCCAGATCGTAAAACCAGATCGTAGGACCAGATCGTAAGACTAGGTCGTAAAACCAGGCCGTAAGACCAGATCGTAAGACCAGGTCGTAAGACTAGATCGTAAACCGGATCGTAAGACCAGGTCGTAAGACAAATCGTAAGACCAGATCGTAAGACCACATCTTAAGACTAGGTCGTAATACCAGGTCGTAAGACCAGACTGTAAGACCAGATCGTAAACCAGATCGTAAGACAAGGTCGTAAGACTAGGTCGTAAGACTAGGTCGTAAGACCAGGTCGTAAGACCAGATCGTAAGACCAGATCGTAAGACCAGGTCTTTAGACTAGGTCGTAAGACCAGGTCGTAGAACCAGATCGTAAGACCAGGTCGTAAGACCAGGTCGTAAGACCAGGTCGTAAGACCAGGTCGTAAGACCAGGTCGTAAGACCAGGTCGTAAGACCAGGTCGTAAGACCTGGTCGTAAGACCAGGTCGTAAGACCAGGTCGTAAGACCAGGTCGTAAGACCAGGTCGTAAGACCAGGTCGTAAGACCAGGTCGTAAGACCAGATCGTAAGACCAGGTCGTAATTCCAGGTCGTAAGACCAGGTCATAAGACCAGGTTGTAAGATTAGGTCGTAAGACCAGATTGTAAGACCAGATCGTAAGACTAGGTCGGAAGACCAGGTCGTAAGACCAGGTCGTAAGACCAGGTCGTAACACACAGTCGTAAGCGCAGATCGTAAAACCAGATCGTAAGACCACATCGTAAGACTAGGTCGTAAGACCAGATCGTAAGACCAGGTCGTAAGCCAAGATCGTAAGACCAAATCGTAAGATCAGATCGTAAGACCAGATCGTAAGACCAGATCGTAAGGCCAGGTCGTAAGCCAAGATCGTAAGACCAAATCGTAAGAACAGATCGTAAGACCAAGTCGTAAGCCAAGATCTTAAGACCAGATCGTAAGACCAGGTCGTAAGACAGGTCGTAAGACAGGTCGTAAGACCAGAACGTAAGACTAGTTCGTAAGACCAGGTCGTAAGACCAGATCGTAAGACCAGATAGTAAGACTAGGTCGTAAGATAAGATCGTAAGACCAGGTCGTAAGACCAGATCGTAAGACCAGATCGTAAGACCAGATAGTAAGACTAGGTCGTAAGATCAGATCGTAAGACCAGGTCGTAAGACCAGATCGTAAGACCAGATCGTAAGACCAGATCGTAAGACTAGGTCGTAAGACCAGGTAGTAAACCAGGTCGAAAGGCCAGATCGTAAGACCAGATAGTAAGACTAGGTCGTAATATCAGATCGTAAGACCAGGTCGTAAGACCAGATCGTAAGACCAGATCGTAAGACCAGGTCGTAAGCCAAGATCGTAAGACCAGATCGTAAGACCAGAACGTAAGACTAGGTCGTAAAACCAGATCGTAAGACCAGATCGTAAGACCAGGTCGTAAGACCAGGTCGTAAGACCAAATCGTAAGACCAGATCGTAAGACCAGATCGTAAGACTAGGTCGTAAGACCAAATCGTAAGACCAGATCGTAAGACCAGATCGTAAGAACAGGTCGTAAGACCAGATCGTAAGACCAGGTCGTAAGACCAGATCGTAAGACCAGATCGTAAGACCAGAACGTAAGACTAGGTCGTAAAACCAGATCGTAAGACCAGATCGTAAGACCAGGTCGTAAGACCAGGTCGTAAGACCAAATCGTAAGACCAGATCGTAAGACCAGATCGTAAGACTAGGTCGTAAGACCAAATCGTAAGACCAGATCGTAAGACCAGATCGTAAGACCAGGTCGTAAGCCAAGATCGTAAGACCAGATCGTAAGACCAGAACGTAAGACTAGGTCGTAAAACCAGATCGTAAGACCAGATCGTAAGACCAGGTCGTAAGACCAGGTCGTAAGACCAAATCGTAAGACCAGATCGTAAGACCAGATCGTAAGACTAGGTCGTAAGACCAAATCGTAAGACCAGATCGTAAGACCAGATCGTAAGAAAAGGTCGTAAGACCAGATCGTAAGACCAGATCGTAAGACCAAGTCGTAGGACCAAATCGTAAGACCAGATCGTAAGACTAGGTCGTAAGACTAGGTCGTAAGACCATGTCGTAAGACCAGGTCGTAAGATCAGGTAGTAAGACCAGGTCGTAAGACCAGGTCGTTAGACCAGGTCGTAAGACCAGATCGTAAGACCAGGTCGTAAGACTTGGTCGTAAGACCAGATCGTAAGACCAGATCCTAAGACCAGATCATAAACCAGATGGTAAGACCAGGTCGTTTGAATAGGTCGTAAGACCAGAACGTAAAACCAGATCGTAAGACCAGATCGTAAGACCAGGTCGTAAGACCAGATCGTAAGACCAGGTCGTAAGACCAGATCGTAAGACCAGGTCGTAAGACCAGATCGTAAGACCAGGTCGTAAGACCAGATCGTAAGACCAGGTCGTTAGACCAGGTCGTAAGACCAGGTCGTAAGACCAGGTCGTAAGACCAGGTCGTAAGACCAGGTCATAAGACCAGGTCGTAAGACCAGTTCGTAATACCAGGTCGTAAGACCAGGTCGAAAGAAAAGGTCGTAAGACCAGATCGTAAGACCAGATCGTAAGACCAGATCGTAAGACCAGATCGTAAACCAGATCGTAAGACCAGGTCGTAAACCAGATCGTAAGACTAGGCCGTAAGACTAGGTCGTAAGACAAGATCGTAAGACCAGATCGTAAGACCAGATCGTAAGACCAGATCGTAAGACTAGGTCTTTAGACTAGGTCGTAAGACCAGGTCGTAGAACCAGATCATAAGACCAGGTCGTAAGACAGGTCGAAAGACCAGGTCGTAAGACCAGGTCGTAAGCCCAGATCGTAAGACCAGATCGTAAGACCAGATCGTAAACCAGATCGTAAGACCAGGTGGTAAGACCAAATCGTAAGACCATATCGTACGACCAGATCGTAAGACTAGGTCGTAAGACCAGATCGTAAGACCAAATCGTAAGACTAGGTCTTTAGACTAGGTCGTAAGACCAGGTCGTAGAACCAGATCGTAAGACCAGGTCGTAAGACAGGTCGAAAGACCAGGTCGTAAGACCAGGTCGTAAGCCCAGATCGTAAAACCAGATCGTAAGACCAGATCGTAAGACCAGATCGTAAACCAGATCGTAAGACCAGGTGGTAAGACCAAATCGTAAGACCATATCGTAAGACCAGATCGTAAGACCAGATCGTAAACCGAATCGTAAGACCAGGTCGTAAGACCAAATCGTAACACCAGATCGTAAAACCCAATCATAAGACTAGGTCGTAAGACCAAAATTTAAGACCAGATCGTAAGACCAGATCGTAAGACCAGGTCGTAAGACAAAATCGTAGGACCAGATCGTAACACCAGATCGTAAGACCAGGTCGTAAGACCAGGTCGTAAGACCAGGTTTTAAGACCATTTCGTAAGCCCAGATCGTAAAACCAGATCGTAGGACCAGATCGTAAGACTAGGTCGTAAAACCAGGCCGTAAGACCAGATCGTAAGACCAGGTCGTAAGACTAGATCGTAAACCGGATCGTAAGACCAGGTCGTAAGACAAATCGTAAGACCAGATCGTAAGACCACATCTTAAGACTAGGTCGTAAGACCAGGTCGTAAGACCAGACTGTAAGACCAGATCGTAAACCAGATCGTAAGACAAGGTCGTAAGACTAGGTCGTAAGACTAGGTCGTAAGACCAGGTCGTAAGACCAGATCGTAAGACCAGATCGTAAGACCAGGTCTTTAGACTAGGTCGTAAGACCAGGTCGTAGAACCAGATCGTAAGACCAGGTCGTAAGACCAGGTCGTAAGACCAGGTCGTAAGACCAGGTCGTAAGACCAGGTCGTAAGACCAGGTCGTAAGACCAGGTCGTAAGACCTGGTCGTAAGACCAGGTCGTAAGACCAGGTCGTAAGACCAGGTCGTAAGACCAGGTCGTAAGACCAGGTCGTAAGACCAGGTCGTAAGACCAGGTCGTAAGACCAGATCGTAAGACCAGGTCGTAATTCCAGGTCGTAAGACCAGGTCATAAGACCAGGTTGTAAGATTAGGTCGTAAGACCAGATTGTAAGACCAGATCGTAAGACTAGGTCGGAAGACCAGGTCGTAAGACCAGGTCGTAAGACCAGGTCGTAACACACAGTCGTAAGCGCAGATCGTAAAACCAGATCGTAAGACCACATCGTAAGACTAGGTCGTAAGACCAGATCGTAAGACCAGGTCGTAAGCCAAGATCGTAAGACCAAATCGTAAGATCAGATCGTAAGACCAGATCGTAAGACCAGATCGTAAGGCCAGGTCGTAAGCCAAGATCGTAAGACCAAATCGTAAGAACAGATCGTAAGACCAAGTCGTAAGCCAAGATCGTAAGACCAGATCGTAAGACCAGGTCGTAAGACAGGTCGTAAGACAGGTCGTAAGACCAGAACGTAAGACTAGTTCGTAAGACCAGGTCGTAAGACCAGATCGTAAGACCAGATAGTAAGACTAGGTCGTAAGATAAGATCGTAAGACCAGGTCGTAAGACCAGATCGTAAGACCAGATCGTAAGACCAGATAGTAAGACTAGGTCGTAAGATCAGATCGTAAGACCAGGTCGTAAGACCAGATCGTAAGACCAGATCGTAAGACCAGATCGTAAGACTACGTCGTAAGACCAGGTAGTAAACCAGGTCGAAAGGCCAGATCGTAAGACCAGATAGTAAGACTAGGTCGTAATATCAGATCGTAAGACCAGGTCGTAAGACCAGATCGTAAGACCAGATCGTAAGACCAGGTCGTAAGCCAAGATCGTAAGACCAGATCGTAAGACCAGAACGTAAGACTAGGTCGTAAAACCAGATCGTAAGACCAGATCGTAAGACCAGGTCGTAAGACCAGGTCGTAAGACCAGGTCGTAAGACCAAATCGTAAGACCAGATCGTAAGACCAGATCGTAAGACTAGGTCGTAAGACCAAATCGTAAGACCAGATCGTAAGACCAGATCGTAAGAACAGGTCGGAAGACCAGATCGTAAGACCAGATCGTAAGAACCAGATCGTAAGACCAGATCGTAAACCAGATCGTAAGACCAGGTCGTAAGACCAAATCGTAAGACCAGATCGTAAGACCAGATCGTAAGACCAGATCGTAAGACTAGGTCGTAAGACCAGGTCGTAAGACCAAATCGTAAGACCAGGTCGTAAACCAGATCGTAAGACTAGGTCGTAAGACTAGGTCGTAAGACCAGGTCGTAAGACCAGATCGTAAGACCAGATCGTAAGACCAGATCGTAAGACCAGGTCTTAAGACTAGGTCGTAAGACTAGGTCGTAGAACCAGATCGTAAGAACAGGTCGTAAGACAGGTCGTAGAACCAGATCGTAAGACCAGGTCGTAAGACAGGTCGTAAGACCAGGTCGTAAGACCAGGTCGTAAGACCAGGTCGTAAGACCAGATCGTAAGACCAGGTCGTAAGACCAGGTCGTAAGACCAGGTCGTAAGACCAGGTCGTAAGACCAGGTCGTAAGACCAAGTCGTAAGCCCAGATCGTAAAACCAGATCGTAAGACGACATCGTAAGACTAGGTCGTAAGACCAGGCAGTAAAAACAGATCGTAAGACCAGATCGTAAGACCAGATCCTAAGACCAGATCATAAACCAGATGGTAAGACCCGGTCGTTTGAATAGGTCGTAAGACCAGAACGTAAAATCAGATCGTAAGACCAGATCGTAAGACCAGGTCGTAAGACCAGATCGTAAGACCAGGTCGTAAGACCAGGTCGTAAGACCAGATCGTAAGACCAGGTCGTTAGAGCAGGTCGTAAGACCAGTTCGTAAGACCAGGTCGTAAGACCAGGTCGAAAGAAAAGGTCGTAAGACCAGATCGTAAGACCAGATCGTAAGACCAAGTTGTAGGACCAAATCGTAAGACCAGATCGTAAGACCAGGTCGTAAGACCAGGTCGTAAGACTAGGTCGTAAAACCAGATCGTAAGACCAGATCGTAAGATCAGGTCGTAAGACCATGTCGTAAGACCAGGTAGTAAGATCAGGTAGTAAGACCAGGTCGTAAGACTAGGTCGTAAGACTAGGTCGTAAAATCAGATCGTAAGACCAGATCGTAAGACCAGGTCGTAAGACCAGATCGTAAGACCAGGTCGTAAGACCAGATCGTAAGACCAGGTCGTTAGAGCAGGTCGTAAGACCAGTTCGTAAGACCAGGTCGTAAGACCAGGTCGAAAGAAAAGGTCGTAAGACCAGATCGTAAGACCAGATCGTAAGACCAAGTCGTAGGACCAAATCGTAAGACCAGATCGTAAGACTAGGTCGTAAGACTAGGTCGTAAGACCATGTCGTAAGACCAGGTCGTAAGATCAGGTAGTAAGACCAGGTCGTAAGACCAGGTCGTTAGACCAGGTCGTAAGACCAGATCGTAAGACCAGGTCGTAAGACTTGGTCGTAAGACCAGATCGTAAGACCAGATCCTAAGACCAGATCATAAACCAGATGGTAAGACCAGGTCGTTTGAATAGGTCGTAAGACCAGAACGTAAAACCAGATCGTAAGACCAGATCGTAAGACCAGGTCGTAAGACCAGATCGTAAGACCAGGTCGTAAGACCAGATCGTAAGACCAGGTCGTAAGACCAGATCGTAAGACCAGGTCGTAAGACCAGATCGTAAGACCAGGTCGTTAGACCAGGTCGTAAGACCAGGTCGTAAGACCAGGTCGTAAGACCAGGTCGTAAGACCAGGTCGTAAGACCAGGTCGTAAGACCAGGTCGTAAGACCAGTTCGTAATACCAGGTCGTAAGACCAGGTCGAAAGAAAAGGTCGTAAGACCAGATCGTAAGACCAGATCGTAAGACCAGATCGTAAGACCAGATCGTAAACCAGATCGTAAGACCGGGTCGTAAACCAGATCGTAAGACTAGGCCGTAAGACTAGGTCGTAAGACAAGATCGTAAGACCAGATCGTAAGACCAGATCGTAAGACCAGATCGTAAGACTAGGTCTTTAGACTAGGTCGTAAGACCAGGTCGTAGAACCAGATCATAAGACCAGGTCGTAAGACAGGTCGAAAGACCAGGTCGTAAGACCAGGTCGTAAGCCCAGATCGTAAGACCAGATCGTAAGACCAGATCGTAAACCAGATCGTAAGACCAGGTGGTAAGACCAAATCGTAAGACCATATCGTACGACCAGATCGTAAGACTAGGTCGTAAGACCAGATCGTAAGACCAGATCGTAAGACTAGGTCTTTAGACTAGGTCGTAAGACCAGGTCGTAGAACCAGATCGTAAGACCAGGTCGTAAGACAGGTCGAAAGACCAGGTCGTAAGACCAGGTCGTAAGCCCAGATCGTAAAACCAGATCGTAAGACCAGATCGTAAGACCAGATCGTAAACCAGATCGTAAGACCAGGTGGTAAGACCAAATCGTAAGACCATATCGTAAGACCAGATCGTAAGACCAGATCGTAAACCGAATCGTAAGACCAGGTCGTAAGACCAAATCGTAACACCAGATCGTAAAACCCAATCATAAGACTAGGTCGTAAGACCAAATCTTAAGACCAGATCGTAAGACCAGATCGTAAGACCAGGTCGTAAGACAAAATCGTAGGACCAGATCGTAAGACCAGATCGTAAGACCAGGTCGTAAGACCAGGTCGTAAGACCAGGTCGTAAGACCAGGTTTTAAGACCATTTCGTAAGCCCAGATCGTAAAACCAGATCGTAGGACCAGATCGTAAGACTAGGTCGTAAAACCAGGCCGTAAGACCAGATCGTAAGACCAGGTCGTAAGACTAGATCGTAAACCGGATCGTAAGACCAGGTCGTAAGACAAATCGTAAGACCAGATCGTAAGACCACATCTTAAGACTAGGTCGTAAGACCAGGTCGTAAGACCAGACTGTAAGACCAGATCGTAAACCAGATCGTAAGACAAGGTCGTAAGACTAGGTCGTAAGACTAGGTCGCAAGACCAGGTCGTAAGACCAGATCGTAAGAACAGATCGTAAGACCAGGTCTTTAGACTAGGTCGTAAGACCAGGTCGTAGAACCAGATCGTAAGACCAGGTCGTAAGACCAGGTCGTAAGACCAGGTCGTAAGACCAGGTCGTAAGACCAGGTCGTAAGACCAGGTCGTAAGACCAGGTCGTAAGACCAGGTCGTAAGACCAGGTCGTAAGACCAGGTCGTAAGACCAGGTCGTAAGACCAGATCGTAAGACCAGGTCGTAATTCCAGGTCGTAAGACCAGGTCATAAGACCAGGTTGTAAGATTAGGTCGTAAGACCAGATTGTAAGACCAGATCGTAAGACCAGGTCGGAAGACCAGGTCGTAAGACCAGGTCGTAAGACCAGGTCGTAAGACCAGGTCGTAAGACCAGGTCGTAAGACCAGGTCGTAAGACCAGGTCGTAAGACCAGGTCGTAAGACCAGGTCGTAAGACCAGGTCGTAACACACAGTCGTAAGCGCAGATCGTAAAACCAGATCGTAAGACCACATCGTAAGACTAGGTCGTAAGACCAGATCGTAAGACCAGGTCGTAAGCCAAGATCGTAAGACCAAATCGTAAGATCAGATCGTAAGACCAGATCGTAAGACCAGATCGTAAGGCCAGGTCGTAAGCCAAGATCGTAAGACCAAATCGTAAGAACAGATCGTAAGACCAAGTCGTAAGCCAAGATCGTAAGACCAGATCGTAAGACCAGGTCGTAAGACAGGTCGTAAGACAGGTCGTAAGACCAGAACGTAAGACTAGTTCGTAAGACCAGGTCGTAAGACCAGATCGTAAGACCAGATAGTAAGACTAGGTCGTAAGATCAGATCGTAAGACCAGGTCGTAAGACCAGATCGTAAGACCAGATCGTAAGACCAGATAGTAAGACTAGGTCGTAAGATCAGATCGTAAGACCAGGTCGTAAGACCAGATCGTAAGACCAGATCGTAAGACCAGATCGTAAGACTAGGTCGTAAGACCAGGTAGTAAACCAGGTCGAAAGATCAGATCGTAAGACCAGATAGTAAGACTAGGTCGTAATATCAGATCGTAAGACCAGGTCGTAAGACCAGATCGTAAGACCAGATCGTAAGACCAGGTCGTAAGCCAAGATCGTAAGACCAGATCGTAAGACCAGAACGTAAGACTAGGTCGTAAAACTAGATCGTAAGACCAGATCGTAAGACCAGGTCGTAAGACCAGGTCGTAAGACCAAATCGTAAGACCAGATCGTAAGACCAGATCGTAAGACTAGGTCGTAAGACCAAATCGTAAGACCAGATCGTAAGACCAGATCGTAAGAACAGGTCGGAAGACCAGATCGTAAGACCAGATCGTAAGAACCAGATCGTAAGACCAGATCGTAAACCAGATCGTAAGACCAGGTCGTAAGACCAAATCGTAAGACCAGATCGTAAGACCAGATCGTAAGACCAGATCGTAAGACTATGTCGTAAGACCAGGTCGTAAGACCAAATCGTAAGACCAGGTCGTAAACCAGATCGTAAGACTAGGTCGTAAGACTAGGTCGTAAGACCAGGTCGTAAGACCAGATCGTAAGACCAGATCGTAAGACCAGATCGTAAGACCAGGTCTTAAGACTAGGTCGTAAGACTAGGTCGTAGAACCAGATCGTAAGAACAGGTCGTAAGACAGGTCGTAGAACCAGATCGTAAGACCAGGTCGTAAGACAGGTCGTAAGACCAGGTCGTAAGACCAGGTCGTAAGACCAGGTCGTAAGACCAGGTCGTAAGACCAGGTCGTAAGACCAGGTCGTAAGACCAGGTCGTAAGACCAGGTCGTAAGACCAGGTCGTAAGACCAGGTCGTAAGACCAGGTCGTAAGACCAGGTCGTAAGACCAGGTCGTAAGACCAGTTCGTAATACCAGGTCGTAAGACCAGGTCGAAAGAAAAGGTCGTAAGACCAGATCGTAAGACCAGATCGTAAGACCAGATCGTAAGACCAGATCGTAAACCAGATCGTAAGACCAGGTCGTAAACCAGATCGTAAGACTAGGCCGTAAGACTAGGTCGTAAGACAAGATCGTAAGACCAGATCGTAAGACCAGATCGTAAGACCAGATCGTAAGACTAGGTCTTTAGACTAGGTCGTAAGACCAGGTCGTAGAACCAGATCATAAGACCAGGTCGTAAGACAGGTCGAAAGACCAGGTCGTAAGACCAGGTCGTAAGCCCAGATCGTAAGACCAGATCGTAAGACCAGATCGTAAACCAGATCGTAAGACCAGGTGGTAAGACCAAATCGTAAGACCATATCGTACGACCAGATCGTAAGACTAGGTCGTAAGACCAGATCGTAAGACCAGATCGTAAGACTAGGTCTTTAGACTAGGTCGTAAGACCAGGTCGTAGAACCAGATCGTAAGATCAGGTCGTAAGACAGGTCGAAAGACCAGGTCGTAAGACCAGGTCGTAAGCCCAGATCGTAAAACCAGATCGTAAGACCAGATCGTAAGACCAGATCGTAAACCAGATCGTAAGACCAGGTGGTAAGACCAAATCATAAGACCATATCGTAAGACCAGATCGTAAGACCAGATCGTAAACCGAATCGTAAGACCAGGTCGTAAGACCAAATCGTAACACCAGATCGTAAAACCCAATCATAAGACTAGGTCGTAAGACCAAATCTTAAGACCAGATCGTAAGACCAGATCGTAAGACCAGGTCGTAAGACAAAATCGTAGGACCAGATCGTAAGACCAGATCGTAAGACCAGGTCGTAAGACCAGGTCGTAAGACCAGGTCGTAAGACCAGGTTTTAAGACCATTTCGTAAGCCCAGATCGTAAAACCAGATCGTAGGACCAGATCGTAAGACTAGGTCGTAAAACCAGGCCGTAAGACCAGATCGTAAGACCAGGTCGTAAGACTAGATCGTAAACCGGATCGTAAGACCAGGTCGTAAGACAAATCGTAAGACCAGATCGTAAGACCACATCTTAAGACTAGGTCGTAAGACCAGGTCGTAAGACCAGACTGTAAGACCAGATCGTAAACCAGATCGTAAGACAAGGTCGTAAGACTAGGTCGTAAGACTAGGTCGTAAGACCAGGTCGTAAGACCAGATCGTAAGACCAGATCGTAAGACCAGGTCTTTAGACTAGGTCGTAAGACCAGGTCGTAGAACCAGATCGTAAGACCAGGTCGTAAGACCAGGTCGTAAGACCAGGTCGTAAGACCAGGTCGTAAGACCAGATCGTAAGACCAGGTCGTAATTCCAGGTCGTAAGACCAGGTCATAAGACCAGGTTGTAAGATTAGGTCGTAAGACCAGATTGTAAGACCAGATCGTAAGACCAGGTCGGAAGACCAGGTCGTAAGACCAGGTCGTAAGACCAGGTCGTAAGACCAGGTCGTAAGACCAGGTCGTAAGACCAGGTCGTAAGACCAGGTCGTAAGACCAGGTCGTAAGACCAGGTCGTAACACACAGTCGTAAGCGCAGATCGTAAAACCAGATCGTAAGACCACATCGTAAGACTAGGTCGTAAGACCAGATCGTAAGACCAGGTCGTAAGCCAAGATCGTAAGACCAAATCGTAAGATCAGATCGTAAGACCAGATCGTAAGACCAGATCGTAAGGCCAGGTCGTAAGCCAAGATCGTAAGACCAAATCGTAAGAACAGATCGTAAGACCAAGTCGTAAGCCAAGATCGTAAGACCAGATCGTAAGACCAGGTCGTAAGACAGGTCGTAAGACAGGTCGTAAGACCAGAACGTAAGACTAGGTCGTAAGACCAGATCGTAAGACCAGATAGTAAGACTAGGTCGTAAGATAAGATCGTAAGACCAGGTCGTAAGACCAGATCGTAAGACCAGATCGTAAGACCAGATAGTAAGACTAGGTCGTAAGATCAGATCGTAAGACCAGGTCGTAAGACCAGATCGTAAGACCAGATCGTAAGACCAGATCGTAAGACTAGGTCGTAAGACCAGGTAGTAAACCAGGTCGAAAGGCCAGATCGTAAGACCAGATAGTAAGACTAGGTCGTAATATCAGATCGTAAGACCAGGTCGTAAGACCAGATCGTAAGACCAGATCGTAAGACCAGGTCGTAAGCCAAGATCGTAAGACCAGATCGTAAGACCAGAACGTAAGACTAGGTCGTAAAACCAGATCGTAAGACCAGATCGTAAGACCAGGTCGTAAGACCAGGTCGTAAGACCAAATCGTAAGACCAGATCGTAAGACCAGATCGTAAGACTAGGTCGTAAGACCAAATCGTAAGACCAGATCGTAAGACCAGATCGTAAGAACAGGTCGAAAGACCAGATCGTAAGACCAGATCGTAAGAACCAGATCGTAAGACCAGATCGTAAACCAGATCGTAAGACCAGGTCGTAAGACCAAATCGTAAGACCAGATCGTAAGACCAGATCGTAAGACCAGATCGTAAGACTAGGTCGTAAGACCAGGTCGTAAGACCAAATCGTAAGACCAGGTCGTAAACCAGATCGTAAGACTAGGTCGTAAGACTAGGTCGTAAGACCAGGTCGTAAGACCAGATCGTAAGACCAGATCGTAAGACCAGATCGTAAGACCAGGTCTTAAGACTAGGTCGTAAGACTAGGTCGTAGAACCAGATCGTAAGAACAGGTCGTAAGACAGGTCGTAGAACCAGATCGTAAGACCAGGTCGTAAGACAGGTCGTAAGACCAGGTCGTAAGACCAGGTCGTAAGACCAGGTCGTAAGACCAGGTCGTAAGACCAGGTCGTAAGACCAGGTCGTAAGACCAGGTCGTAAGACCAGGTCGTAAGACCAGGTCGTAAGACCAGGTCGTAAGACCAAGTCGTAAGCCCAGATCGTAAAACCAGATCGTAAGACGACATCGTAAGACTAGGTCGTAAGACCAGGCAGTAAAAACAGATCGTAAGACCAGATCGTAAGACCAGATCGTAAGACCAGATCGTAAACCAGATCGTAAGACTAGGTCGTAAGACCAGGTCGTAAGACCAGGTCGTAAGACCAGACCGTAAGAACAGATCGTAAACCAGATCGTAAGACTAGGTCGTAAGACTAGGTCGTAAGACTAGGTCGTAAGACCAGGTCGTAAGACCAGATCGTAAGACCAGATCGTATGACCAGGTCTTTAGACTAGGTCGTAAGACCAGGTGCGTAAGACAGGTCGTAAGACCACGTCGTTAGAACAGCTCGAAAGCCCAGATCGTAAAACCAGACCGTAAGACCAGAGATCGTAAGCTAAGGTCGTAAGACCAGGCCGTAACACCAGATCGTAAGACCAGATCGTAAGACCAGTTCGTAAGACTAGGTCGTAAGACCAGGCCGTAAAACCAGATCGTAAGACCAGATCCTAAGACCAGATCGCAAATCAGATCGTAAGACCAGGTCGTAAGACCAAATCTTACGACCAGATCGTAAGACCAGATCGTAAGACTAGGTCGTAGGACCAGGTCGTAAGACCAGATCGTAAGACTAGGTCGTAAGACCAGGTCCTAAAACCAGACCAGACCAGATCGTAAGACCAGATCGTAAACCAGATCGTAAGACCAGGTCGTAAGACCAGATCGTAAGACCAGATCGTAAGGCCAGGTCGTAAGCCAAGATCGTAAGACCAAATCGTAAGAACAGATCGTAAGACCAAGTCGTAAGCCAAGATCGTAAGACCAGATCGTAAGACCAGGTCGTAAGACAGGTCGTAAGACAGGTCGTAAGACCAGAACGTAAGACTAGTTCGTAAGACCAGGTCGTAAGACCAGATCGTAAGACCAGATAGTAAGACTAGGTCGTAAGATAAGATCGTAAGACCAGGTCGTAAGACCAGATCGTAAGACCAGATCGTAAGACCAGAGATCGTAAGCTAAGGTCGTAAGACCAGGCCGTAACACCAGATCGTAAGACCAGATCGTAAGACCAGTTCGTAAGACTAGGTCGTAAGACCAGGCCGTAAAACCAGATCGTAAGACCAGATCCTAAGACCAAATCGTAAGATCAGATCGTAAGACCAGATCGTAAGACCAGATCGTAAGGCCAGGTCGTAAGCCAAGATCGTAAGACCAAATCGTAAGAACAGATCGTAAGACCAAGTCGTAAGCCAAGATCGTAAGACCAGATCGTAAGACCAGGTCGTAAGACAGGTCGTAAGACAGGTCGTAAGACCAGAACGTAAGACTAGTTCGTAAGACCAGGTCGTAAGACCAGATCGTAAGACCAGATAGTAAGACTAGGTCGTAAGATAAGATCGTAAGACCAGGTCGTAAGACCAGATCGTAAGACCAGATCGTAAGACCAGATAGTAAGACTAGGTCGTAAGATCAGATCGTAAGACCAGGTCGTAAGACCAGATCGTAAGACCAGATCGTAAGACCAGATCGTAAGACTAGGTCGTAAGACCAGGTAGTAAACCAGGTCGAAAGGCCAGATCGTAAGACCAGATAGTAAGACTAGGTCGTAATATCAGATCGTAAGACCAGGTCGTAAGACCAGATCGTAAGACCAGATCGTAAGACCAGGTCGTAAGCCAAGATCGTAAGACCAGATCGTAAGACCAGAACGTAAGACTAGGTCGTAAAACCAGATCGTAAGACCAGATCGTAAGACCAGGTCGTAAGACCAGGTCGTAAGACCAAATCGTAAGACCAGATCGTAAGACCAGATCGTAAGACTAGGTCGTAAGACCAAATCGTAAGACCAGATCGTAAGACCAGATCGTAAGAACAGGTCGGAAGACCAGATCGTAAGACCAGATCGTAAGAACCAGATCGTAAGACCAGGTCGTAAGCCAAGATCGTAAGACCAAATCGTAAGACCAGATCGTAAGACCAGGTCGTAAAACCAGACCGTAAGACCAGAGATCGTAAGCTAAGGTCGTAAGACCAGGCCGTAACACCAGATCGTAAGACCAGATCGTAAGACCAGTTCGTAAGACTAGGTCGTAAGACCAGATCCTAAGACCAAATCGTAAGATCAGATCGTAAGACCAGATCGTAAGACCAGATCGTAAGACCAGTTCGTAAGACTAGGTCGTAAGACCAGGCCGTAAAACCAGATCGTAAGACCAGATCCTAAGACCAAATCGTAAGATCAGATCGTAAGACCAGATCGTAAGACCAGATCGTAAGGCCAGGTCGTAAGCCAAGATCGTAAGACCAAATCGTAAGAACAGATCGTAAGACCAAGTCGTAAGCCAAGATCGTAAGACCAGATCGTAAGACCAGGTCGTAAGACAGGTCGTAAGACAGGTCGTAAGACCAGAACGTAAGACTAGTTCGTAAGACCAGGTCGTAAGACCAGATCGTAAGACCAGATAGTAAGACTAGGTCGTAAGATAAGATCGTAAGACCAGGTCGTAAGACCAGATCGTAAGACCAGATCGTAAGACCAGATAGTAAGACTAGGTCGTAAGATCAGATCGTAAGACCAGGTCGTAAGACCAGATCGTAAGACCAGATCGTAAGACCAGATCGTAAGACTAGGTCGTAAGACCAGGTAGTAAACCAGGTCGAAAGGCCAGATCGTAAGACCAGATAGTAAGACTAGGTCGTAATATCAGATCGTAAGACCAGGTCGTAAGACCAGATCGTAAGACCAGATCGTAAGACCAGGTCGTAAGCCAAGATCGTAAGACCAGATCGTAAGACCAGAACGTAAGACTAGGTCGTAAAACCAGATCGTAAGACCAGATCGTAAGACCAGGTCGTAAGACCAGGTCGTAAGACCAAATCGTAAGACCAGATCGTAAGACCAGATCGTAAGACTAGGTCGTAAGACCAAATCGTAAGACCAGATCGTAAGACCAGATCGTAAGAACAGGTCGGAAGACCAGATCGTAAGACCAGATCGTAAGAACCAGATCGTAAGACCAGATCGTAAACCAGATCGTAAGACCAGGTCGTAAGACCAAATCGTAAGACCAGATCGTAAGACCAGATCGTAAGACCAGATCGTAAGACTATGTCGTAAGACCAGGTCGTAAGACCAAATCGTAAGACCAGGTCGTAAACCAGATCGTAAGACTAGGTCGTAAGACTAGGTCGTAAGACCAGGTCGTAAGACCAGATCGTAAGACCAGATCGTAAGACCAGATCGTAAGACCAGGTCTTAAGACTAGGTCGTAAGACTAGGTCGTAGAACCAGATCGTAAGAACAGGTCGTAAGACAGGTCGTAGAACCAGATCGTAAGACCAGGTCGTAAGACAGGTCGTAAGACCAGGTCGTAAGACCAGGTCGTAAGACCAGGTCGTAAGACCAGGTCGTAAGACCAGGTCGTAAGACCAGGTCGTAAGACCAGGTCGTAAGACCAGGTCGTAAGACCAGGTCGTAAGACCAGGTCGTAAGACCAGGTCGTAAGACCAGGTCGTAAGACCAGGTCGTAAGACCAGGTCGTAAGACCAGGTCGTAAGACCAGTTCGTCATACCAGGTCGTAAGACCAGGTCGAAAGAAAAGGTCGTAAGACCAGATCGTAAGACCAGATCGTAAGACCAGATCGTAAGACCAGATCGTAAACCAGATCGTAAGACCAGGTCGTAAACCAGATCGTAAGACTAGGCCGTAAGACTAGGTCGTAAGACAAGATCGTAAGACCAGATCGTAAGACCAGATCGTAAGACCAGATCGTAAGACTAGGTCTTTAGACTAGGTCGTAAGACCAGGTCGTAGAACCAGATCATAAGACCAGGTCGTAAGACAGGTCGAAAGACCAGGTCGTAAGACCAGGTCGTAAGCCCAGATCGTAAGACCAGATCGTAAGACCAGATCGTAAACCAGATCGTAAGACCAGGTGGTAAGACCAAATCGTAAGACCATATCGTACGACCAGATCGTAAGACTAGGTCGTAAGACCAGATCGTAAGACCAGATCGTAAGACTAGGTCTTTAGACTAGGTCGTAAGACCAGGTCGTAGAACCAGATCGTAAGATCAGGTCGTAAGACAGGTCGAAAGACCAGGTCGTAAGACCAGGTCGTAAGCCCAGATCGTAAAACCAGATCGTAAGACCAGATCGTAAGACCAGATCGTAAACCAGATCGTAAGACCAGGTGGTAAGACCAAATCATAAGACCATATCGTAAGACCAGATCGTAAGACCAGATCGTAAACCGAATCGTAAGACCAGGTCGTAAGACCAAATCGTAACACCAGATCGTAAAACCCAATCATAAGACTAGGTCGTAAGACCAAATCTTAAGACCAGATCGTAAGACCAGATCGTAAGACCAGGTCGTAAGACAAAATCGTAGGACCAGATCGTAAGACCAGATCGTAAGACCAGGTCGTAAGACCAGGTCGTAAGACCAGGTCGTAAGACCAGGTTTTAAGACCATTTCGTAAGCCCAGATCGTAAAACCAGATCGTAGGACCAGATCGTAAGACTAGGTCGTAAAACCAGGCCGTAAGACCAGATCGTAAGACCAGGTCGTAAGACTAGATCGTAAACCGGATCGTAAGACCAGGTCGTAAGACAAATCGTAAGACCAGATCGTAAGACCACATCTTAAGACTAGGTCGTAAGACCAGGTCGTAAGACCAGACTGTAAGACCAGATCGTAAACCAGATCGTAAGACAAGGTCGTAAGACTAGGTCGTAAGACTAGGTCGTAAGACCAGGTCGTAAGACCAGATCGTAAGACCAGATCGTAAGACCAGGTCTTTAGACTAGGTCGTAAGACCAGGTCGTAGAACCAGATCGTAAGACCAGGTCGTAAGACCAGGTCGTAAGACCAGGTCGTAAGACCAGGTCGTAAGACCAGGTCGTAAGACCAGGTCGTAAGACCAGGTCGTAAGACCAGGTCGTAAGACCAGGTCGTAAGACCAGGTCGTAAGACCAGGTCGTAAGACCAGATCGTAAGACCAGGTCGTAATTCCAGGTCGTAAGACCAGGTCATAAGACCAGGTTGTAAGATTAGGTCGTAAGACCAGATTGTAAGACCAGATCGTAAGACCAGGTCGGAAGACCAGGTCGTAAGACCAGGTCGTAAGACCAGGTCGTAAGACCAGGTCGTAAGACCAGGTCGTAAGACCAGGTCGTAAGACCAGGTCGTAAGACCAGGTCGTAAGACCAGGTCGTAAGACCAGGTCGTAACACACAGTCGTAAGCGCAGATCGTAAAACCAGATCGTAAGACCACATCGTAAGACTAGGTCGTAAGACCAGATCGTAAGACCAGGTCGTAAGCCAAGATCGTAAGACCAAATCGTAAGATCAGATCGTAAGACCAGATCGTAAGACCAGATCGTAAGGCCAGGTCGTAAGCCAAGATCGTAAGACCAAATCGTAAGAACAGATCGTAAGACCAAGTCGTAAGCCAAGATCGTAAGACCAGATCGTAAGACCAGGTCGTAAGACAGGTCGTAAGACAGGTCGTAAGACCAGATCGTAAGACTAGTTCGTAAGACCAGGTCGTAAGACCAGATCGTAAGACCAGATAGTAAGACTAGGTCGTAAGATCAGATCGTAAGACCAGGTCGTAAGACCAGATCGTAAGACCAGATCGTAAGACCAGATAGTAAGACTAGGTCGTAAGATCAGATCGTAAGACCAGGTCGTAAGACCAGATCGTAAGACCAGATCGTAAGACCAGATCGTAAGACTAGGTCGTAAGACCAGGTAGTAAACCAGGTCGAAAGGCCAGATCGTAAGACCAGATAGTAAGACTAGGTCGTAATATCAGATCGTAAGACCAGGTCGTAAGACCAGATCGTAAGACCAGATCGTAAGACCAGGTCGTAAGCCAAGATCGTAAGACCAGATCGTAAGACCAGAACGTAAGACTAGGTCGTAAAACCAGATCGTAAGACCAGATCGTAAGACCAGGTCGTAAGACCAGGTCGTAAGACCAAATCGTAAGACCAGATCGTAAGACCAGATCGTAAGACTAGGTCGTAAGACCAAATCGTAAGACCAGATCGTAAGACCAGATCGTAAGAACAGGTCGGAAGACCAGATCGTAAGACCAGATCGTAAGAACCAGATCGTAAGACCAGATCGTAAACCAGATCGTAAGACCAGGTCGTAAGACCAAATCGTAAGACCAGATCGTAAGACCAGATCGTAAGACCAGATCGTAAGACTAGGTCGTAAGACCAGGTCGTAAGACCAAATCGTAAGACCAGGTCGTAAACCAGATCGTAAGACTAGGTCGTAAGACTAGGTCGTAAGACCAGGTCGTAAGACCAGATCGTAAGACCAGATCGTAAGACCAGATCGTAAGACCAGGTCTTAAGACTAGGTCGTAAGACTAGGTCGTAGAACCAGATCGTAAGAACAGGTCGTAAGACAGGTCGTAGAACCAGATCGTAAGACCAGGTCGTAAGACAGGTCGTAAGACCAGGTCGTAAGACCAGGTCGTAAGACCAGGTCGTAAGACCAGGTCGTAAGACCAGGTCGTAAGACCAGGTCGTAAGACCAGGTCGTAAGACCAGGTCGTAAGACCAGGTCGTAAGACCAGGTCGTAAGACCAGGTCGTAAGACCAAGTCGTAAGCCCAGATCGTAAAACCAGATCGTAAGACGACATCGTAAGACTAGGTCGTAAGACCAGGCAGTAAAAACAGATCGTAAGACCAGATCGTAAGACCAGATCGTAAGACCAGATCGTAAACCAGATCGTAAGACTAGGTCGTAAGACCAGGTCGTAAGACCAGGTCGTAAGACCAGGTCGTAAGACCAGACCGTAAGAACAGATCGTAAACCAGATCGTAAGACTAGGTCGTAAGACTAGGTCGTAAGACTAGGTCGTAAGACCAGGTCGTAAGACCAGATCGTAAGACCAGATCGTATGACCAGGTCTTTAGACTAGGTCGTAAGACCAGGTGCGTAAGACAGGTCGTAAGACCACGTCGTTAGAACAGCTCGAAAGCCCAGATCGTAAAACCAGACCGTAAGACCAGAGATCGTAAGCTAAGGTCGTAAGACCAGGCCGTAACACCAGATCGTAAGACCAGATCGTAAGACCAGTTCGTAAGACTAGGTCGTAAGACCAGGCCGTAAAACCAGATCGTAAGACCAGATCCTAAGACCAGATCGCAAATCAGATCGTAAGACCAGGTCGTAAGACCAAATCTTACGACCAGATCGTAAGACCAGATCGTAAGACTAGGTCGTAGGACCAGGTCGTAAGACCAGATCGTAAGACTAGGTCGTAAGACCAGGTCCTAAAACCAGACCAGACCAGATCGTAAGACCAGATCGTAAACCAGATCGTAAGACCAGGTCGTAAGACCAGATCGTAAGACCAGATCGTAAGACCAGGTCTTTAGACTAGGTCGTAAGACCAGGTCGTAGAACCAGATCGTAAGACCAGGTCGTAAGACAGGTCGTAAGACCAGGTCGTAAGACCAGGTCGTAAGACCAGGTCGTAAGACCAAGTCGTAAGCCCAGATCGTAAAACCAGATCGTAAGACCACATCGTAAGACTAGGTCGTAAGACCAGGCAGTAAAACCAGATCGAAAGACCAGATCGTAAGACCAGATCGTAAACCAGATCGTAAGACTAGGTCGTAAGACTAGGTCGTAAGACAAGGTCGTAAGACCAGATCGTAAGACCAGATCGTAAGACTAGGTCGTAAGACTAGGTCGTAAGACAAGGTCGTAAGACAAGATCGTAAGACCAGATCGTAAGACCAGATCGTAAGACCAGATCGTAAGACCAGATCGTAAGAATAGGTCGTAAGACCAGGTCGTAAGACCTGGACCAGGTCGTAAGATCAGGTCGTAAAATCAGGTCGTAAGACCAGGTCGTAAGATCAGGTCGTAAGCCCAGGTCGTTAGACCAGACCCTAAGACCAGGTCATAAGACCTAATCGTAAGACCAGATGGTAAGACCAGGTCGTAAGACCATATCGTAATACCAGATCGTAAGACCAGATCGTAAACCAGATCGTAAGACCAAGTCGTAGGACCAAATCGTAAGACCAGATCGTAAGACCAGATCGTAAGACTAGGTCGTAAGACCAGGTCGTAAAACCAGATCGTAAGACCAGATCGTAAGACCAGATCGAAAACCAGATCGCAAGACCAGGTCGTAAGACCAGATCGTAAGACCAGGTCGTAAGTCAAGGTCGTAAGACCAGGTCGTAAGACCAGGTTGTAAGATTAGGTCGTAAGACCAGATCGTAAGACCAGGTCGTAAGATCAGGTCGTAAGACCATGTCGTAAGACCAGGTCGTAAGATCAGGTAGTAAGACCAGGATGTAAGACTAGGTCGTAAGACCAGGTCGTAAGACCAGATCGTAAGACCAGGTCGTAAGACTTGGTCGTAAGACCCGATCGTAAGACCAGATCCTAAGACCAGATCATAAACCAGATGGTAAGACCCGGTCGTTTGAATAGGTCGTAAGACCAGAACGTAAAATCAGATCGTAAGACCAGATCGTAAGACCAGGTCGTAAGACCAGATCGTAAGACCAGGTCGTAAGACCAGATCGTAAGACCAGGTCGTTAGAGCAGGTCGTAAGGCCAGTTCGTAAGACCAGGTCGTAAGACCAGGTCGAAAGAAAAGGTCGTAAGACCAGATCGTAAGACCAGATCGTAAGACCAAGTCGTAGGACCAAATCGTAAGACCAGATCGTAAGACCAGGTCGTAAGACAAGGTCGTAAGACTAGGTCGTAAAACCAGATCGTAAGACCAGATCGTAAGACCAGATCGAAAACCAGATCACAAGACCAGGTCGTAAGACCAGATCGTAAGACCAGGTCGTAATTCCAGGTCGTAAGACCAGGTCATAAGACCAGGTTGTAAGATTAGGTCGTAAGACCAGATTGTAAGACCAGATCGTAAGACCAGGTCGTAAGACCAGGTCGTAAGATCATGTCGTAAGACCATGTCGTAAGACCAGGTCGTAAGATCAGGTAGTAAGACCAGGTCGTTAGACCAGGTCGTAAGACCAGATTGTAAGACCAGGTCGTAAGACTTGGTCGTAAGACCAGATCGTAAGACCAGATCCTAAGACCAGATCATAAACCAGATGGTAAGACCAGGTCGTTTGAATAGGTCGTAAGACCAGAACGTAAAACCAGATCGTAAGACCAGATCGTAAGACCAGGTCGTAAGACCAGATCGTAAGACCAGGTCGTAAGACCAGATCGTAAGACCAGGTCGTAAGACCAGGTCGTAAGACCAGATCGTAAGACCAGGTCGTAAGACCAGGTCGAAAGAAAAGGTCGTAAGACCAGATCGTAAGACCAGATCGTAAGACCAGATCGTAAGACCAGATCGTAAACCAGATCGTAAGACCAGGTCGTAAACCAGATCGTAAGACTAGGCCGTAAGACTAGGTCGTAAGACCAGATCGTAAGAAAAGATCGTAAGTCCAGATCGTAAGACCAGATCGTAAGACTAGGTCTTTAGACTAGGTCGTAAGACCAGGTCGTAGAACCAGATCATAAGACCAGGTCGTAAGACAGGTCGAAAGACCAGGTCGTAAGTCCAGGTCGTAAGCCCAGATCGTAAAACCAGATCGTAAGACCAGATCGTAAACCAGATCGTAAGACCAGGTGGTAAGACCAAATCGTAAGACCATATCGTACGACCAGATCGTAAGACTAGGTCGTAAGACCAGATCGTAACACCAGATCGTAAGACTAGGTCGTAAGACAGGTCGTAAGACAGGTCTTAAGACAGGTCGTAAGACAGGTCGTAAGACAGGTCGTAAGACAGGTCGTAAGACAGGTCGTAAGACAGGTCGTAAGACCAGGTCGTAAGCCCAGATCGTAAGACCAGATCGTAAGACCAGATCGTAAGACCAGATAGTAAGACTAGGTCGTAAGATCAGATCGTAAGACCAGGTCGTAAGCCCAGATCGTAAGACCAGATCGTAAGACCAGATCGTAAGACCAGATAGTAAGACTAGGTCGTAAGATCAGATCGTAAGACCAGGTCGTAAGACCAGATCGTAAGACCAGATCGTAAGACCAGGTCGTAAGCCAAGATCGTAAGACCAGATCGTAAGACCAGGTCGTAGGACAGGTCGTAAGACAGGTCGTAAGACTAGGTCGTAAGACCAGGTCGTAAACCAGGTCGAAAGACCAGATCGTAAGACCAGGTCGTAAGACCAGATCGTAAGACAGGTCGTAAGACCAGATCGTAAGACCAGGTTATAAGACCAGATCGTAAGACCAGGTCGTAAGAACAGATCGTAAGACCAGATCGTAAGACCAGGTCGTAAGCCAAGATCGTAGGACCAGATCGTAAGACCAGGTCGTAAGACAGGTCGTAAGACCAGAACGTAAGACTAGGTCGTAAGACCAGATCGTAAGACCAGATCGTAAGACCAGATCGTAAGACCAGATCGTAAGACTAGGTCGTAAGACCAGGTCGAAAGATCAGATCGTAAGACCAGATAGTAAGACTAGGTTGTAAGACCAGATCGTAAGACCAGGTCGTAAGACCAGATCGTAAGACCAGATCGTAAGACCAGGTCGTAAGCCAAGATCGTAAGACCAAATCGTAAGACCAGATCGTAAGACCAGGTCGTAAGCCAAGATCGTAAGACCAAATCGTAAGACCAGATCGTAAGACCAGGTCGTAAGCCAAGATCGTAAGACCAGATCGTAAGACCAGGTCATAAGCCAAGATCGTAAGACCAGATCGTAAGACCAGGTCGTAAGACAGGTCGTAAGACAGGTCGTAAGAACAGATCGTAAGACTAGGTCGTAAGACCAGATCGTAAGACCAGGTCGTAAGAATAGGTCGTAAGACCAGATCGTAAGACCAGGTCGTAAGAATAGGTCGTAAGACCGGGTCGTAAGACCATGTCTTAAGACCAGATCGTAAGATTAGGTCGTAAGACCAGATCATAAGACTAGGTCGTAAGACCAGGTCGTAAGCCCAGATCGTAAGACCAGACAGTAAGATCAGATCTTCAGACCAGATCGTTAGACCAGATCGTAGGACTAGGTCGTAAGACCAGGTCGTAAACCAGGTCGAAAGACCAGATCGTAAGACCAGATCGTAAGACTAGGTCGTAAGACTAGGTCGTAAGACCAGGTCGTAAGACCAGATCGTAAGACTAGGTCGTAAGACCAGATCGTAAGACCAGGTCGTAAGAATAGGTCGTAAGACCAGGTCGTAAGACCAGATCGTAAGACTAGGTCGTAAGACCAGATCGTAAGACCAGGTCGTAAGAATAGGTCGTACGACCGGGTCGTAAGACCATGTCTTAAGACCAGATCGTAAGATTAGGTCGTAAGACCAGATCGTAAGAACAGATCGTAAGACCAGATCGTAAGACTAGGTCGTAAGACCAGGTCGTAAGACCAGGTCGTAAGACCAGGTCGTAAGACCAGGTCGTAAGACCAGATCGTAAGACTAGGTCGTAAGACCAGATCGTAAGACCAGATCGTAAAACTAGGTCGTAAGACTAGGTCGTAAGAGAAGATCGTAAGACGAGATCGTAAGACCAGATCGTAAGACCAGATCGTAAGACCAGGTCGTAAGACCAGATCGTAAGACCAGATCGTAAGACCAGATCGTAACCCTAGAACGTAAGACCAGGTCATAAGACTAGGTCGTAAGACCAGGTCGTAAGCCCAGATCGTAAGACCAGACAGTAAGATCAGATCTTCAGACCAGATCGTTAGACCAGATCGTAGGACTAGGTCGTAAGACCAGGTCGTAAACCAGGTCGAAAGACCAGATCGTAAGACCAGATCGTAAGACTAGGTCGTAAGAGAAGATCGTAAGACGAGATCGTAAGACCAGATCGTAAGACCAGATCGTAAGACCAGGTCGTAAGACCAGATCGTAAGACCAGATCGTAAGACCAGATCGTAACCCTAGAACGTAAGACCAGGTCATAAGACTGGGTTGTAAGACCAGGTCATAAGACAAGATCGTAAGACCAGATCGTAAGACCAGATCGTAAGACTAGGTCGTAAGACCAGGTCGTAAACCAGGTCGAAAGACCAGATCGTAAGACCAGATAGTAAGACTAGGTCGTAAGATCAGATCGTAAGACCAGGTCGTAAGACCAGATCGTAAGACCAGATCGTAAGACCAGATCGTAAGACCAGGTCGTTAGCAAAGATCGTAAGACCAAATCGTAAGATCAGATCGTAAGACCAGATCGTAAGACCAGATCGTAAGATCAGGTCGTAAGCCAAGATCGTAAGACCAAATCGTAAGACCAGATCGTAAGACCAGGTCGTAAGCCAAGATCGTAAGACCAGATCGTAAGACCAGGTCGTAAGACAGGTCGTAAGACAGGTCGTAAGACAGGTCGTAAGACAGGTCGTAAGACAGGTCGTAAGACAGGTCGTAAGACAGGTCGTAAGACAGGTCGTAAGACAGGTCGTAAGACCAGAACGTAAGACCAGAACGTAAGACTAGGTCGTAAGACCAGGTCGTAAGACCAGATCGTAAGACCAGATAGTAAGACTAGGTTGTAAGATCAGATCGTAAGACCAGGTCGTAAGACCAGATCGTAAGACCAGATAGTAAGACTAGGTCGTAAGATCAGATCGTAAGACCAGGTCGTAAGACCAGGTCGTAAGACCAGATCGTAAGACTAGGTCGTAAGACCAGATCGTAAGACCAGGTCGTAAGAATAGGTCGTAAGACCGGGTCGTAAGACCATGTCTTAAGACCAGATCGTAAGATTAGGTCGTAAGACCAGATCGTAAGAACAGATCGTAAGACCAGATCGTAAGACTACGTCGTAAGACCAGGTCGTAAGACCAGGTCGTAAGACCAGGTCGTAAGACCAGGTCGTAAGACCAGATCGTAAGACTAGGTCGTAAGACCAGATCGTAAGACCAGATCGTAAAACTAGGTCGTAAGACCAGATCGTAAGACTAGGTCGTAAGACCAGGTCGTAAGCCCAGATCGTAAGACCAGATAGTAAGATCAGATCTTAAGACCAGATCGTTAGACCAGATCGTAAGACTAGGTCGTAAGTCCAGGTCGTAAACCAGGTCGAAAGACCAGATCGTAAGACCAGATCGTAAGACTAGGTCGTAAGAGAAGATCGTAAGACGAGGTCGTAAGACCAGATCGTAAGACCAGGTCGTAAGACCAGATCGTAAGACCAGATCGTAAGACCAGATCGTAAGCCTAGAACGTAAGACCAGGTCATAAGACTAGGTTGTAAGACCAGGTCATAAGACAAGATCGTAAGACCTGATCGTAAGACCAGATCGTAAGACTAGGTCGTAAGACCAGGTCGTAAACCAGGTCGAAAGACCAGATCGTAAGACCAGATAGTAAGACTAGGTCGTAAGATCAGATCGTAAGACCAGGTCGTAAGACCAGATTGTAAGACCAGATCGTTAGACCAGATCGTAAGACCAGGTCGTAAGCCAAGATCGTAAGACCAGATCGTAAAACCAGGTCGTAAGACAGGTCGTAAGACCAGAACGTAAGACTAGGTCGTAAGACCAGGTCGTAAGACCAGGTCGTAAGACCAGGTCGTAAGACCAGATCGTAAGACAGGTCGTAAGACCAGATCGTAAGACCAGGTTGTAAGACCAGATCGTAAGACCAGGTCGTAAGAACAGATCGTAAGACCAGATCGTAAAACTAGGTCGTAAGACCAGATCGTAGGACCAGATCGTAAGACCAGGTCGTAAGACCAGGTCTTAAGACAGGTCGTAAGACCAGAACGTAAGACTAGGTCGTAAGACCAGATCGTAAGACCAGATCGTAAGACCAGATCGTAAGACCAGATCGTAAGACTAGGTCGTAAGACCAGGTCGAAAGATCAGATCGTAAGACCAGATAGTAAGACTAGGTCGTAAGATCAGATCGTAAGACCAGGTCGTCAGACCAGATCGTAAGACCAGATCGTAAGACCAGATCGTAAGACCAGGTCGTAAGCCAAGATCGTAAGACCAAATCGTAAGACCAGATCGTAAGACCAGGTCGTAAGCCAAGATCGTAAGACCAATTCGTAAGGCCAGATCGTAAGACCAGGTCGTAAGACCAGGTTGTAAGCCAAGATCGTAAGACCAGGTCGTAAGCCAAGATCGTAGGACCAGGTCGTAAGCCAAGATCGTTAGACCAGATCGTAAGACCAGGTCGTAAGACAGGTCGTAAGACCAGAACGTAAGACTAGGTCGTAAGACCAGATCGTAAGACCAGATCGTAAGACCAGATCGTAAGACTAGGTCGTAAGACCAGGTCGTAAACCAGGTCGTAAGATCAGATCGTAAGACTAGATAGTAAGACTAGGTCGTAAGATCAGATCGTAAGACTTGGTCGTAAGAACAGATCGTAAGACCAGATCGTAAGACCAGATCGTAAGACCAGATCGTAAGACCAGGTCGTAAGCCAAGATCGTAAGACCAAATCGTAAGATCAGATCGTAAGACCAGATCGTAAGACCAGATCGTAAGATCAGGTTGTAAGCCAAGATCGTAAGACCAAATCGTAAGACCAGATCGTAAGACCAGGTCGTAAGCCAAGATCGTAAGACCAGATCGTAAGACCAGGTCGTAAGACAGGTCGTAAGACAGGTCGTTAGACAGGTCGTAAGGCCAGAACGTAAGACTAGGTCGTAAGACTAGATCGTAAGACCAGATCGTAAGACAGGTCGTAAGACCAGATCGTAAGACCAGATCGTAAGACCAGATCGTAAGACCAGATCGTAAGACCAGATCGTAAGACCAGATCGTAAGACCAGATCGTAAGCCAAGATCGTAAGACCAGATCGTAAGACCAGGTCGTAAGACAGGTCGTTAGACAGGTCGTAAGGCCAGAACGTAAGACTAGGTCGTAAGACTAGATCGTAAGACCAGATCGTAAGACAGGTCTTAAGACCAGATCGTAAGACCAGGTCCTAAGACCAGATCATAAGACCAGGTCATAAGACCAGGTCGTAAGACCAGATCGTAAGACCAGATCGTAAGACCAGGTCGTAAACCAGGTCGAAAGACCAGACCGTAAGTCCAGGTCGTAAGACAAGTCGTAAGACAGATCGTAAGACCAGGTCGTAAGACCAGATCGTGAGACCAGATAGTAAGACCAGATCGTAAGACTAGGTCGTAAGACCAGGTCGTAAGACCAGATCGTAAGACCAGGTCGTAAGACTAGGTCGTAAGACAAGGTCGTAAGACCAGATCTTAAGCCCAGATCGTAAGACCAGATCGTAAGACCAGATCGTAAGACTAGGTCGTAAGACCAGATCGGAAGACCAGATCGTAAGACTAGGTCGTAAGACCAAGTCGTAAACCAGGTCGTAAGACCAGATCGTAAGACCAGATCGTAAGACCAGATCGTAAGACCAGATCGTTAGACCAGATCGTAAGGCTAGGTCGTAAAACCAGGTCGTAAACCATTTCGAAAGGCAAGATCGTAAGACCAGATCGTAAGACTAGGTCGTAAGACTAGGTCGTAAGACCAGATCGTAAGACTAGGTCGTAAGACCAGATCGTAAGACTAGGTCGTAAGACCAGATCGTAAGACCAGATCGTAAGACCAGATCGTAAGACTAGGTCGTAAGACTTGGTCGTAAGAACAGATCGTAAGACCAGATCGTAAGACCAGATCGTAAGACCAGATCGTAAGACCAGGTCGTAAGCCAAGATCGTAAGACCAAATCGTAAGATCAGATCGTAAGACCAGATCGTAAGACCAGATCGTAAGATCAGGTTGTAAGCCAAGATCGTAAGACCAAATCGTAAGACCAGATCGTAAGACCAGATCGTAAGACCAGATCGTAGGACTAGGTCGTAAGACCAGATCGTAAGACCAGATCGTAAGACCAGGTCGTAAGACCAGGCCGTAAGACCAGGTCGTAAGACCAGATCGTAAGACCAGATCGTAAGACCAGATCGTAAGACTAGGTCGTAAGACCAGGTCGTAAGACCAGATCGTAAGACTAGGTCGTAAGACCAGATCGTAAGACCAAATCGTAAGACCAGGTCGTAAGACCAGATCGTAAGACAGGTCGTAAGACAGGTCGTAAGACCAGATCGTAAGACTAGGTCGTAAGACCAGGTCATAAGACTAGGTCGTAAGACCAGATCGTAAGACCAGATCGTAGGACTAGGTCGTAAGACCAGATCGTAAGACCAGGTCGTAAGACCAGTTCGTAAGACCAGGTCGTAAGACCATCGTAAGACCAGATCGTAAGACTAGGTCGTTAGTTTTTAGTTTTAGTTTAGTTTTATTGACTTCAAAATTTTAATTCTATTCACAATTTTCTTTTTAAGTTTATCTTAAGTCTTAAATTCGTTTGGCCGATGGCCGTCTACCAGACTGACATTTACATTTTAATTTTTATTAAAGTATATTACTAAAGAAAAAAAATAATATAATGCTTTCAAAAATAAATTTTAACAATTTTGAATACAATTTTTTATAAACTAAAAACTTTCATTGACTATACATATTCTGTATCGCAAGGGACTCAAACAATATTGGTATAAAAGATCCCAACCTCGTTCTCCATTCATCAATTTTAGGGTTTCCTATAAACTGTGTATATCAATTCCAAAGTATCTCTTGCGGAATTCTTTCAGAATTGGACAAACTCCCAAAAAATGGAATACGTCTTCACGTTCTCTTCGATTGCATAAATCACACCATATAGGAAGATCTGGACGGTGAGGTATGAAGTTTAAACTCAGGAGTTCACCTCTAACTTTAAAAATTGTACTAATTTTGCGTATGGTGTTATCGGTCAAGAAGTAGGTCTTTTGCTCCAATAAGTGGTTAACTTTGCTGCATTAAGCTCTATATAATGATGATTCCGCTTCCTTAATAAACTTATCGTACATCCTGTTTCCGATTTTCATCAACAAATCATCAAATTTCATTTTAAGTGAAGAAAGGTTATCTTCAGCTGATACTGAAAAGATATTGAGCACTCATTCGCCAGTTTATACCACTCACCTACGCATGCTCTTCTAGAATTAATGATATGACTTAGCACAAGCCTCGGAATCCTGTTTTCTCCCATCTCCATAACCCTTGTCACGTAATTAAAGTGCAATTTGAGAGTGTCCAAGAAAAGGGGGCCTGTTCCTGTTTCTAGGTGCAGCATATAGTTGGGTGTCGTACTCGGCAGCCTAAAAGTGCTTTTGATGAAAAAACGGAGGAACTTTTCCACTGCATCGAACGAAAGATATCCCACACTTGCGCTCCGTAAAAAAGAATTGCAGTTGCGGTTGCTCGAAAAACTTTATATTTAGCATTATGAGAAACGTCATTCTTCAAATAGCAGCTTCTCCACACGGTACACATTGCACGCTTAGCTTCCGCTACTTTTGCTCGGAGGTGTCTATCGAGATTCAGGTTCGAGGTAATCAAGACACCCAGATACTTGTACTCCTTAACTATTTCTACTGTTTCCTCTTCAAAAGTCCATTTTTCCATTCTAGAGTATCTCCCTCCACCGCTTCTAAATATCATTATTTTGGACTTTGATAGGTTAACCGATAGGTTCCAGACTTTACAATAGCACTGAAGCCTATTCATCATCAGCTGCATTCCGTCTATAGACTCGGCTAGGAAGACAATATAGTCAGCATACATGAGGCCTGGAATGGATTTTCCACTAAGCACTATACCACCTTTCACTGTGTTAGTAATGTCGTTTATGTATATACTGAAGAGTAGCGCACTTAAAACGCATCCTTGCTTTACTCCCATTGAGGTCTGAAATTCATCGGAAAGTTGTTTTCCATCCCACACTCGAGCCACGTTTGTTGTATACATTGCTCTAATGACTGCTATTATTTTTGTAGAGATTCCATAATTGTGGAGCTTATAGAAGAGAGCTTCCCGAGGAATGGAGTCAAATGCTGCCCGAAAGTCGACGAAAAAGGCATACAGCTTTTTGCCGTACTTCTTGTAAATTTCGGCTATATTTTCTAAGGAAAATATTTGATCGACTGTTGAGTGATTTTTTCTGAAACCTGCTTGAAACTCAGTCAAAATTTCCTTGCGTTCAATCCATTTGGATAATCTAGTATATAATACTGAACTAAAAAGCTTTGCCGCAGTGTTTAAAAATGAAATGCCCCTGTAGTTTGTTGGATCTTCAGGGTTGCCTTTTTTATGCAAGGGAAAGATTATTGCTGATCGGAAACTCACAGGAGCGTCGGCAGTCTCAAAAATTTTATTGAATTCGACAGTAAGGAGTTGTAGAAATTCGGGGGTAAGATTTTTAAAGAATTCGAAAGGTATTCTGTCCTCCCCAGGAGCTTTACCATCTTTAGAGTTTTGTATAGCTGTTTCGACTTCGGATAGAGAAAATGGAGCATCAAGAGTTTCATCGGTTATTAAAGGAGTTGCATATTGAATTGGGGGCGCTATTTCAGTTGTGTTAAGAAGACTCGAAAAATATGATTTAAGATGGTCTATGTGCAGAGCTGCAGACATTAAAGTCGTCTTTCCACTCAAACACTTCACTGCTTTCCAAAAATCCGTTGCATTTTTAGCTTTGTTTATTGTTTCAATATTTCTGAGGTTGAAATTTCGTTTTTTAAGCTTACAAAGTTCTTTGTATTTTATGTTTGCAGATGCATACAGGACTTTAAAGTTTATGTTGTCTGACGTTCTGAGTAACTTTAAGTACGCAAAAGAAAGATTTCTTGCTGCCAGACACTCCTTATCGAACCACTTTTGCTTATTTGTAATGACCTTTCTTCCAAACTTTTGTTGGCCAGCTGCATTTTTTATGAAAGTTACGAGTGTGCCCAGGTCAGGGTTCTCTGTAACTTCTGTGGCTACCCGCAATTCGATCTGTCTATTTAGACTGCGCTAAAATGTCTCTCTGTTGTTGTTATTCCAATGAAATTTCGGAGGAAGAGAAAGTCCCGGATCCTCTATTTCCTCACGATCTGTTTTTAACTTAAACGAGACCTCCAATGGCATGTGGTCGGAGAAAGTTTTTACAGCTACTTCAAATTTGTCCAGATGGGAGATCCAATTTCCAGATAGAAAACAATAGTCTATCACGGAATACGATGTTCCACGGATAAAAGTAAATTCACCCTCTCGGTCGTCTTCACAGCTTCCGTTTAGAACATGACAATCCAAAGCGTCAGCCAACTCTAGAATTTCTATTCCTTTCGGATCACACACCTCGTCTTTCGATTTTCTATCATAATAAATATGAGTTAAGTTCGTTCCACTATTAAAGTTGTTTTGTGATAGGCCTATCCTTCCATTGAAATCGCCTATCATCATCAGATTTGTTGGTCCTAGCTCATTAACAAGATCTCGCAGCTTATCGTAGTCTTGTTGCCAATGACTGCGGTTCAAATAAATTGGTACGATGTAGAAACGACTGTCTTCAATTGTTACTTCGAAAATTTTTGATAGATCTATGTTTTTAAATTTAACTGATATATCTTTCAGAGACTTTTTATATCCGAAAAGTTCACCCCCACTTCCCCTACCAAATATATTTGTTTTTACAGCTGATATGCATTCAATTTCATAGTTCATAAAAATGTTCTTAAAATTAGATTCATCATAATTTATAATAAAAGTTTCAATAAGTATAAAAATATCAAAGTTCTTAATATATTTAAAAAATTCAGGATATAAAGATTTGTTTTTTAGCCAAGCGACATTGTAACATAAAATTTTAATTTTGGAAAAATTAAAGTTCGCCTGGCAGACGGTTTCTTCTCAGGCAAAAGAACGCCTGCTTGTACTTCCACCCTCAACTTGCACAGCGGCTCTCTCCTTCATTGTGTTAACTCCTTCACCATTTATAACTCTGAGAATTCTGTCATTAGCTCTAGTTGACGTTTCGTTGTTATTGTTTGGGTTTTCAGCTTTTAATTTATTTAATAATGATACTAATGATGGCGGAATCTCGCCAATAATTTCATTTGGAATGACAAAACTATCTGTTGCATTTCCATTTTTAAGTCCCAATGATGAATACCATGTAAACATTATGTCTTCTACATACAATCTGTCGTCTCTCACGTGAATTTTCATTTGCGGTTTTGCGACGCGGAGCTCCTTCATTACAGCAAGCAATTTGGATCTTCTCTGTCGTGCGCAGTACGGAATGTCTTTCCGAACACTAATATTGGTGCCCTTAAGTTTCTTAGCGTTTTTTAAGACATTTAAGACGGAAGATTTGGAATTAAGTTTCACTATGACAATTGCGTTGGACGCATTCTGATTGTTTACTCTGCGAGCAGATTCGATGCCTGTGCAGGATTGTGGAGGTTAGAAGGCAAATGAACCACCACATTATCTTCAAGACTTTTTTGCATGAGACGTTCGATTTGTGCATCCAATAATTTGTTTTGGTTTTCCAAGAAGACAACCTTGGAAGAGATCTCATCTTGCTTTGCTTTAAGAACAGACAAGTCGGCGTAGAGATTTTGGAAGTCTTCTTTTGTGGCGAGCTGCGAGGTAAGATTTATGTTATTTTCCCTTAGGATTTCTCTCATTAGCTCTGCATTGATTCCTGAAGATGTCATTTCGACCAAAACTTTTGTAGGACCTCCTTTTGGATTGTTAAAATGATCAGGGGAAGTTTCCTGAAGACCTCTTTTGTTCATAAGTGAGGTTTTTGTTTTTTTTTTTTTTTTTTGTGCCTTTAATACTAGGACTTACAGAAATTTCACTTCGCTGCTGTAGATGTACCTTTTATTTAAACTTTTTGACTTAAATTTAAAAAATTCTTTCACAAAAATTTCGACTTTTTTTAATTTTATACAGAGCCTTTCTTTAGTAAATAATAACTTAAAACTGTGGTTTCAACAAGATCAAGACTAGGTCGTAAGACCAGATCGTAAGACCAGATCGTAAGACCAGATCGTAAGACCAGATCGTAAGACTAGGTCGTAAGACCAGGTCGTAAACCAGGTCGAAAGACCAGATCGTAAGACCAGATAGTAAGACTAGGTCGTAAGATCAGATCGTAAGACCAGATCGTAAGCCTAGAACGTAAGACCAGGTCATAAGACTAGGTTGTAAGACCAGGTCATAAGCCCAGATCGTAAGACCAGATCGTAAGCCTAGAACGTAAGACCAGGTCATAAGACTAGGTTGTAAGACCAGGTCATAAGACCAGATCGTAAGACCAGATCGTAAGACCAGATCGTAAGACTAGGTCGTAGGACCAGGTCGTAAACCAGGTCGAAAGACCAGATCGTAAGACCAGATAGTAAGACTAGGTCGTAAGATCAGATCGTAAGACCAGGTCGTAAGACCAGATCGTAAGACCAGATCGTAAGACCAGATCGTAAGACCAGGTCGTAAGCCAAGATCGTAAGACCAGATCGTAAGACCAGGTCGTAAGACAGGTCGTAAGACAGGTCGTAAGACCAGAACGTAAGACAAGGTCGTAAGACCAGGTCGTAAGAAAATGTAACGAACCGAGGTGTTGGTCGGCTGGATTCCCTGCTGTACTGGACGCTTTGGCTTGCCACGAAGCGGATGGCAACTACAAAGCCTTAGTATTATGCAAGGAATCCTAACCTCTCCCTCCTTTGTCACCATTACAACCCCATACTTACAGGTGTATGAGGCTGATCCTGGCAGCAGGAAGGAGAGGGCGTCCAGGCTACGGCAGCTGGCATGCTAGCTAATGC